>VDFB02281492.1:561264938-561726743 GCA_007258455.2 Sequoia sempervirens
GACCAAACAAGTTAATAATTAATTAGATCTTTTTATCCACTGATACTTGTGTTTGATATGTTTTCAAAAGATTGTGTATGTTTTAAGGAGTGAGACGTTTCGTGTAAGACACCTGGTCTGGTTTTGATAGTGCAACATTCTAGAAGAAAAATATTTTTGATAAGATAGGTAACAATTGTAGATAATTGATCAGCCTAGTTGAGGACTAGTTTGGCCGTTTCATTTGTTCTTTTGTGATTTGTTAAGCTTGGTTTTGTGTAGGATGATCTATTTGTTTGTGTCCAACATGTCAATTTTCAACAAAGAATAGTATTATATTGTGATGGACCCTAAGGTGACTGACCTATGCCTTTGGGGCTCATCAATGATGGCCTTGCCTATGTGACACATGCAGAGACAATGTAGTTCAACTAACCATGACAAGTGATAGTTTATTATGGAAATGTGGAGTATGATAAATATTTGACTATGACGGACCCTAAAGGATAGACCTATTCCTTGGGGGCTTATGAGTGATTCACCTTGCCTATGTACATGCACAGAGGAAATGTAGTTCGATACTTTGGATTATCATTGTTTTTTATTTTATGACATTTTATGACTATTTTGAATTTTCAAAAGATATTTGAATGTTTTGGTTTATGTTGAATGTTTCAATGCTTTTTTATTTTTTTGATAACATCCTTGGATACCATGTGTTAGATCCTTTTGAAACCCATAGGTCAAGAGTTTCCCCTAGTTTGGAACATGACTAGTTTTAATGAATGAATGGATATGATAAGTGGTTTTGATGTTAAATGTTAATCAATCTCAGGCCATGAGAACAAGTGAGAAATATTTTATTATGAAAGAGCATATGATTGGGTTATTATGGGTGGAATCAGATAGAATAGTGATAGATGGTAGAGCAGTAAACCAACTACACATGGTGCTTGTTTTCTAGGTTTTCACCATGATACTTATCCAATTGCCACCAAAATGGTTTTCACTGTAGGACATATTATTTCTCTTTCTCTTTTCTTTTCTATTTTTCCATTTTTTTTTAATTTTTTAATTTTTAAAAGGATCTCAGAGATCATGTATAGTACCTTCGAAGGTGCATGTTGTTGATCAGATCAAGTAATGGTTCACCCTCGGGAGTGGCCAGTTGATAGGTACCACATCCATATGTTATAGTGATGATATAAGGACCCAACCAGTTAGGCTCAAACTTTCCTAGTTTTTCTCTTTCTTGTTGGTTCTTAGGGTTCTCTTTCAAGAATAGATCACCAATGTCAAAGTTCCAAACCTTGACTCTCTTGTTGTAACTATATTTGGGGTGATTTTGATATGCTTGCAAATGGACCAACATAGTTTTTCTTCTTTCGTCCAATAGTTCTAGCTTGTATAACCTGGAGATTTAGTAATCTTCATCATCAATAAAATTATGATGGATACTTTTAAGGATGGGATATCGACCTCAATTAGAAGGATAGATTTTAAACCAAAGATAAGGGAATAAGGTGTAGCACCAGTAGTATTATGAATGCTCATATAGTAAGCCCATAAGGCTAGATTTAGTTGTATGTGCTAGTCTCAACCAATGTCATTGCTTGTCTTTTTTAAGATTTTTACTATGGGATTATTTGAATCCTCCACTTGACCATTACCTTGGGGATGATACGAAGTGGAAAAGTGGTGTTGGATGTGGTACTTTTCATATAACTCTTGAATTTCCAAGAGAGATCCATGTTGGTGTAATTAATTATTTAATTACACTTTCATAAGTTTACTTAGGCATTATTTTAATTCCTAGGTTGCATTTAGTTATCTTTATCTAGTTGAGCTATCTTTTTTCTCAAGTTAGGTTTAGGGTTGTGCATGTCTTTCTTTTTTGCATGCTTTCCTTTTCAAAGGATTTTGTATCATTTGTAAATCAATTACATTATTCAATAATTATATTCTGGTTTTTGCTAGCACATTCTTGCTTGAGAGTTTACAAAACATCTTCTCTTTTGTTTTGGATATCTGTTGCACGTGATAGGTGATTGCATGCAGGTGATTCTTGGGGACTGTGAAGTTGGATTCCTCAACTTCTACATGGTATCAAAGCTCCAGACTTGTGGTTTCCTGTTCATGATTTGAAGATATTCTCTCACAACATTTTTTTATCTATGCAAGGGTTTCAAGCTAGGCTAATTTTTTGTGGATTTGGGGGTCGCCTAATTTTCTAGGAATTTTTGGACAAAACGAACCTCTCCATTGAGTCTGCAGCGCCCAAAAACCCCTATTTTCATATAAAACTTGTCGATTTTGGACACAGTCATCCGACAAGGAAATTTTGCCCAAGGCCCGCCTCAGGTATTGATTCTCCATTTAGGTGAAATTTAAAAAAAATAATAAAAAAAATAAAAATTGCAAGAAATCCTACACTCTCCGTTCAAAAACCTCCTGCCACCCGTGAGCCACTCGGCAGCCTACATTCCACCATTGGCCATCAGCGGCCCCACTCCCATGCCAATTCGCCATTGTACCGAGGTTTTGTAAACTTCCAACAATTCATTACCGGACCTGCTGGCCCCCAAATTACGGGCGTCACTTTTATTCTCAGGAGGTATCACATCCATGACTGTGGGAGCGACCGAAGCAAATTTCTGCGCCAGCTGAGGTCACATGTAGAACTACAAGGTCCACTGGTGCTGATTTTTTGCACCTATTTAGCGTTAAAATTGCCTTTTATAGGCCTTTTTTCCGTTTTCTCATAACTTTTCCAAATAGAGGCCTTTTTTCAAAAACAAGATATCATCGAAAAGTTAGTTTGATGCTCTTTCCAGTGGTGGAGGTTTGATTTTTTTATTTTGCAGTTTTGATTTCTTTTTTGCCTGTCAAAGTTAGAAGTTGTTTTTTTCACTCCGGGAGGTGTAACTTTTGCGTCCTGACTCTATTTTGCGAAAACAAATAGGCATTGGAAAGCTGGTTCAGTGCTCTACACAGATATTAGATCTATTTTTTCCAAATTTTTTACTAGGTATCTGATATTATTATCTAATCTCAGCCTTTACCTTTTTAGTTATTTTCTTGGGAAGCGTGCAATCAAGCTATTTTTTTGAGATCAACGAGCATTGTTTTTTTTCTTTGAGAGTATATATTGTTGTTTTCTATCATGGATACACATAATATTGCACCCCTTACTCCATTCAACTATTTTGGTTGGAAAAAACAAATGGAGATTCATTTGAAACACAAAGGGTTGTACAAGGTAACCATGGGTACAAAAATTGAACCTACACGTGCTACTAAAAAGAGAAAGTGGTTTAATAGGTGTGATGAAGCTTATGGTACTTTATGTCTGTCTCTTTCATCTGACCTTCTTTTTCATATTGAGTCTTGCACTATGCCCAATGAGACTTGGACTACTTTAGAGTCTTTGTTTGGGAAGCAGGATACTATGAGAGGGTTTCAGTTAGAGAATGAGCTTATTGGCTTAAATCCTAGGAATTTTGACAACATCCAAGAGTTTTCCACCTAACTCAAGTCTCTTAGATTGCAGTTGTCATAGTGTGGTGTTCAGAAGGAAGACTCTTAGTTGATATTGTCCATTCTTTCTTAGCTTGGACCAGATTATTCAGTTTTTGTATCTACCTTTTATGCCACTAGGGATGCTCTTGGTACGAGATTCACTATGCCATCTCTTGATGAATTTGCTTCATCTCTCACTTGAGAGCAAGCTAAGTTAGCTAGCATGGGAATGGTGAAACCTTCTTCATCATCTCAGAAACTCATTGCATCTCAGGAGCCAAAAGATCATAAGGCTTCTACAGGAAAAGGCAAGAAACAAAAACAAAAGGATTCCAAATATCATGAGCAACAAAAGGAGTCCTCAAATATCATGAGCAACAAAAGGAGTCCTCCTCTTCTAAGGGGAAATCATCTAGGAAGGAGAAGGGTCCATGTGCATATTGCAAGAGGGAAGGACATGCAGAACATAATTGCTACAAGAAGGACATTGATGAGTTGAAGCATCTTCTTTAGAAACATTAGATTGATTTTCCTTCTAGGATGTCTCCATCCTCTTCTTCCCCTCATTCTTCTTCTTCAGAGTAGCATGATAGGGGAATAACTGGTTTACATACTTCATCAGCTATGAAGGGACATGCTCTTTGTGCTTCTTCAGGTGTTGGATCAAGGAGATGGTGAGCCTAGATTCAGGAGCATCTCATCATATGGCATCTTCACAGTCTATGTTCACTTCCTTTGAGTCTTGCACTATGTCTCCTATTTTGATGGGAAACAGTACTTACATGAGTGTTACAGGGAAGGGGTCTATTAGTTTTGGGGACAACTCCTTTCAGGATGTCTTATGTGTCCCTCACTTGACAAACAACCTCCTTTCCATATATTAGATCACTCATGAAGGAAATGGGAGATCTGTGGAGTTCACACCTGATTCGGTTATCATCAGAGACTTGGAGAGTAGAGTAGTTATTGCTACTGGGGTGGTGGATCACTCATCTCGGTTGTATTACTTTACTGATTTTGGTATTGATGGTGCTTTTGTTCCTACAGATGTTCATCACACTTATAGGGTGAATCATCATTTAGAGGAGACATTTGGTTTCTTGAACATTGGTGTTCTCACTTGGGACCCAGTTCTTGAGCCTTTTGTTCCACCTCTTGTTGCAGTTGCTAATACTTCTATGGCTATAGATGTGGTTTCTTTTGTTTCAGTGTAGCAGGACATTATTGATCATTCATCTTTGGAGGTTCCTATTCAGTCTTCACCTACTTTGACTTATTCATTTTTTGAGGTCACACCTGCTTCACCTTCAGAGATTACATTCATAAGGCCTCTTCCCTCTTACTTCTTTTAGGAGATGCGGTTTCTTCAGTTTTTTTGGAGCTACTTCATTCTGGGGGGCTACGTGGTCTCTTCATTCCTCTCTTTTGGGGGGGTTCATTCATGTATCTTTTTGATGGATGGTGTCCTTGGGGGGTCTTACAGAGTCCTCCATCTTTCATCACTTAGTTTTTTTTTGCATTATATTTTGGGGAGGAGTTTTGTTCCCACGTGGTTTTCTCCTTTACCCCATTTGATTTAGTTTGCATTGCATTTGTAAATGGGTACCTGATCAGGCCTTGTTTCTGGGACTCATCTTTTGCATAATAATTTGCTTCTCCCTAAGTTGCACTTATGGGGGGGTGTTGGTGTAATTAATTATTTAATTACACTTTCATAAGTTTACTTAGGCATTATTTTAATTCCTAGGTTGCATTTAGTTATCTTTATCTAGTTGAGCTATCTTTTTGCTCAAGTTAGGTTTAGGGTTGTGCATGTCTTGCTTTTTTGCATGCTTGCCTTTTCAAAGGCTTTTGTATCATTTGGAAATCAATTACATTATTCAATAATTATATTTTGGTTTTTGCTAGCACATTCTTGCTTGAGAGTTTACAAAACATCTTCTCTTTTGTTCTGGATATTTGTTGCACGCGATAGGTGATTGCATGCAAGTGATTCTTGGGGACTGTGAAGGTGGATCCCTCAAATTCTACAATAGAATGGTGGCTATTGTATGGATTTCCTTATTCTAAACCCTTATAATCTATGTAAACATGATGATATTGAAGTATCTTAAGTTTTTCCACCATTTTCTTATATGGTACCAATTTGTCATCTTTTTTCTCATACTTGCTATTCACTTGTTGGACCACTAACTATGAATCGCCATAGACCTATAGGTTTTGGATATTCATGTTATCAATAGGAGTGCACTCGAATGTGAAAGAAAAGATGCTTTGCAATCTTGTGTAACATGGGAAAACTTTCAGGTTGTGGGTACCCTATGTTGAAAGTTAACCTTCGGATTATAGGCCGACTTCCTTTATGATTTTCTAATGATGGATTGTAAACTTTGATGGAAAAGGGAAAATGGCTTGAATTGAATGCATAAACTAAAATTTAAACCTTGGTGATGCACCTAAATGATGATAAAACTTATAGAACGATTCACAATTATTCTCGAAAATCTATTTACACAGTTCAGAAATGGCTTCACAAAAGTGTTTCTTAAGATGGCCAAACAATTTGATACTTCAAAAAGGAAAATAAATTCTCACAATTTGAATTTCAAAATGAAAAGAACACACTACCTAAGACCTATGGTTGAATGGATCAACCTCATGATTCTCAGCTACCCACTCATCTAAATTTATGTTGGGTATGCCATCAATGGGTACACTAGGGTCAAGGGTCATGGATTGATCCTCATACTCATGGATGGCTAGGTTTGCATTTATAGGATTTGTAACATAAGGCTCAATATGGTCTTTAGCCTGTGGCTCTGATTTGACAGTCACTCTAGTATCATATCTGGTCCTGAAACACATTTGGGACCAAACTAATGACAAATATCTACCTAACTTTGCTATAAAATCTCTAGAAAGGAAAATGGAAAAGAATGGTGGGAGATCAATGACGTATATATCTTGTAGAATTGAAAAATTGGGACAAGTGTGCAAGGTAAGAGGCAGAATTTTGATAGCTCTAATAGACTTAATGGCTATTCCATCTAATTGAACTAACCCTTTTGTCAATGGCTCATATTCTAGTCCTAACTTATCTATGAGCTGCTTGAGCATAACGGAGCTGCTTGCTTCGAAATCTATCATACAATTATGCACTATGCTATCACCAATAATCAAACTAACATAAAACAGTGGTGGTTTTACCTCTTGTGTTGGATGTTCAGTTTCCACTTCTGTACTATTTGCAAGAACTCTAGGCCACTCCTTTGTGGATTCATTAGAAATTGATATTTTGGCTAAAGCCTCTTGCAGACTTTCTTTCTGCCCAGGAAGATGTAAAGCATCTAACATGGTCATAGTAACTGTAGCTTTTCTCATATGCTCAACAATATTAAAAGCAGTACCACTAACCTTTGGCTGTACTTTTGGAACAATAGCCTCTGCTTGTGTTATTTGAGGCTGAGATTGAACCTTTGGTTGTTCCTTTGCTGGCACAACTTGCTGTATTGGTAAAATTTGAACATTCTGAGTTGTAGAAGGCTGAACTTGCCCTTGTTGGGCTGTAGAAGCTTGATTTTTTTGATGAACAACTTGTTTATCTTTTTCTACTTGTTTTCTATCAGAATCAACTTGTTGTCTTAGGTCAACCGCCATTTTCTTGGACCTCGTATTGGCTATAATAGAAGTAGTTGATTGATTTTGACCTTGCGCATTATTAACTCTACAAAATTCACTACCTTGCCAGTTCATCATGGCAACGTCAAGATCATTCTGCTACGTTTGATCATCTTGTTGATTGTTGTTCTCCTTTGATGTATTATCATAAGCAGTAAAATTTCCATGAGAGCTTGATTAATCACCCCGTTCATACAAGTAGCCTGGTTATGAGGTTGATTATAGGGATAACACCACACATAATCCTGTGCCAAGTTATTCTGCACAGGTACAAGCTCTTTAGAAGAGCTGACAACATTCTGATTATATGGCTAATTAGGCCTAGTATTGAAATTTCATTTTTGTCCTTGGTATTCAACATGATAAGGTGGTCTATTTTCCTGAAAGGGTGCTTGAAAAGGTTTGTAATTCTAATTTTTCTAATTTTTTAGGCTCACTAAGTCATTGCTTACTGTTTGCAACAATTTAGCCATCTGTTGTTGGGTACCCCTAAGCTCTTACAAGTCTGAATTTGCTAGAACAATGCTATTTTGAGTAGTAGTTTGAAAGACTAAGGTTGGAACATTAGGTAATGGGGCTATAGGAGGTACTTGAATGGGTATCAATGGTTGAATATCTAGGAAAAAGGGCATAGGAGGCCTGGGTGCAATTTTACTAGCCTGTATTAAGTTATTCTCAGCTCTAATAGCTATCTCATAGGTTGCTAGTAGAGTTACTCCTCCCATAAACTAGATAAAAAGTGCAATATCATTGTTAATCGTTCTAAGATAATACAAAAATGCATGATATGGTGTAGGCCTTACCATGGCTGGGATTTTGTTCCAAGTTCTTTGGAACCAAAAGTTGAAATCTATCATCTATTCTTGCGGGGCTCTCTTGATAATCATCATTTGCTCAACTAGAGATAGATGATCAGATTTGTTAGAAAATTGTTTACTCAACTTGTCTCCCAAGTCATCCCATGATGCAACAAAATTCACTGGTAAGCCTTTGAACCATTGGAGTTCCTTGCCTTTAAATGAAGCTGCTAAAATCTTCAACACCATGTTCTCTTTTGTGACATGATGAACTCCACAAAGTGAAGCTACGTCTCTCATGTGTTCAATTGGTGTAGTCTGATCTTCGCCAGTAAAACTAGGTAGAATTTTAAGCGCAACTACTAGTATGTCATCGTGTTGAGCCAAATTCAATGGGATGCCCCCATTAAATGGTAAAAACACATGTGCTCTGGCCATCAAAGCTGCTTGAACTCTAGGATTTGGTACTTGTAGTACAAGATGTACTACTGGAAAAATAGTTTCAAAACTTGCAAATATGAGACTAGGAGGTGTAGAGTGAGATCTCGGTGTTGAATGTGATCTTGATCTTCGTAACCTTCTTGTTGTTCAACCTTTTCTCTTTGGTAATGATAGTTGCAAGTATTCAAACGGTTCAACACTTTCTCTTGTTTGAACTTTGCTCATGTGCTATTGAATCTACAATTAAAACCAAGTAAAATGGAGTCGCCAAATAAAATATGATAACCTCTGATAGGTAAAGTGTTGTTGTAATTCTGAAAACAACAGCTTGAAAGTTTTGTATTCTTTCTCTAAAGTGGTCTTCATAGTCCCACCAGGCATGCCAAAAACTGTTATCAATAGGAGTGCACCTAAATGCAAATGCAAAGATGCTTTGCAATCTTGTGTAACATGGGAAAACTTTCAGGTTGTGGGTACCCTATGTTGAAAGTCAACCTCCGAATTATAGGCCGATTTCCTTTATGATTTTCTAATGATGGACTGTAAACTTTGATGGAAAAGGTAAAAAGTCTTGAATTGGCTGCATAAACTAAAATTTAAACCTTGGTGATGCACCTAAATAATATTGAAAAATGAGGTGTTTTCTTAGTTTAATACTTTGTAAAACTTTAATATTGCTGATCTAAATAAGCTTTTTCCTTTGCTACATATTCTTTGTGGGTGATTATTGCTAGTTTTTATGATCAGATTAGTGCACATAAATTTAATTCAAAATTAGACAAAAAAATAGCAGATACCCTAGGAAAACCCTCCACTTGAGGGAGAAAAACCCAACAACAATTTATCACTTATATATTGAATGTCTCAAAAAATGTCTCCTTTACAATAGGGCCAATAAGAAGGCCAACAAGAAGCACCACAATATGATGCAAATATAGAAACAAAGTGATGCAATCTACTGATAAAGATCTTAGCCTTCTACACAAATATCAATCTGCTCTTGAGACAACTCGCACTCGAACTTGATGAACCATGAATTGAATATGCTATGAATGAAAATTAATGATGAACAATGAATGATCATTGAATATATATACTAAGTGGAGAGAAGTACGTGACCATTCAAAACAAGTTAGCCTCTAATAAAAGAATACATCCCTTCATTAAATCACATCCCAATGAAGGAGTATGTCCCTTGAAAATCATGTCCAAGGGAGATGTCGGCCTTCTCAATAATTAGATATTATTTGATACAAATTGTGCCTCTTCATAAAATAGATGTTGACCTCAATTAGTAAATAAAAAATTATTTAGAAATAGACGTGTCTCTTCATCCAATCATTGACTTCATAAATTAAATAGCCATCGACTATAATTTAATTTATCATGTAAGGAGATCGGTTGGAAGGATACACTTGATGCTGCTATGAACATCAACACTCCCTCTCTGCTATGGAGGACAATTTCAGTTGCACAAGACATATCAACTCATTGTGATGTTAACCACAATGGCTACTCCCATATGTGGAAAGGAAAGATATCACCTCATCGTGATATCAACCATCATGGCTACACCCATGTATGGAAAAGAAAGATATCACCTCATCGTGATATCAACCATCATGGCTATACCCATGTATGGAAAAGAAATATATCACCTCATCATGATATCAACCATCATGACTATACCCATGTATGGTATGTACAAGTGCTCATCACTCAACATGATGTTGTCACCTCATCGTGACGTTCACCATGGCTCTCCCTGAGGGTGAAAACACAAGTACAAGAAAAATCATCACGGACTCTCTCACGTGATGTCGTGGAGTCACACACATGACATCCACCATGGCTCTCCCAGAGGGTGGAAATAAGGGCTTTCACCTCAAATCTCAAAGAGAAATGCATTAACAAGGGCTTGCACCTCAAATCTCTCTCAAAGAGAAATGCATTAAAGAGGATCATTGATACTGAGACTCCTTCTCAGCTAGGGATTGATTCTCCACCATACCAAGCTTGTCTCGAAAGTACACAAACTTTATCCTTGAGAGAGGCTTGGTGAGAATGTCTTTCATCTACTCATTAGTGTTGATATACCTTAACTAGATCACCTTCCTCAATGCCATATCTCTGATATAGTGGTATTTGATCTCAACATGTTTAGTTCTATCATGAAACATAGGGTTGACAAAAAGCTTCACACAACTCTGGTTATCACAATGAATGATAGTTGGATCTATTGATTGTCCAAACAATCCTGCAAGGAGCTTCCGAAGCCACATTACTTCTCGAGCTGCCACACTAGCTGCAATATACTCTGCCTTTGTTGTACTCAGTGCCACAAAATACTGCTTCCTGCTGCACCAGGATACCATTTCAGACCCCAAACTGAAACAACATCCAGAGGTGCTCTTCCGATCAGTAACACACCCTACCCAATCAGAATCAGTATAACCATGCAGCTTCAAGTCCACACCTGAAGAATATATCAAGCCATATCCAACTATGCCATGCAAGTATCTTAGGATATGCTTTGCTGCAACTAGATGTATTTTCCTTGGTTCACACATGAACTGACTAAGTGCACTCACTGCATAGAAAATATCTGGTCTAGTATTGACTAGATACATCAACGATCCAATCAATTTCTTGTACATAATGGAATCCACCAGATCTAAACTAGTTGCAACCTCTTTTAACTTATGCAAGTTGGTCTCCATAGGCGTAGACATGGATTTACAATCCAACATACTAAATCTCTTCAGAATATCAGTAGTATACTTTCCTTGAATTAGAATCATCTCATTTGGCTTCTGCCATACTTCTAAGCCAAGGAAGTAATGCATGAGACCAAGATCCTTCATTTCAAATTTAGAAGCTAACTCCTTCTTGCATTTGAGAATGAGGTGATCTTCTCTAGTAAGAATCAAATCATCAACATACAAAACCAAAATCAATGCTTTTCCATCAATTACCTTGAAATATAGGTTAGAATCAACATCATTCTTAAAGAAGCCCAAGCTTGACAGGTAACGATCAATTCTTTTGTACCAAGCACAAGGAGCCTGCTTAAGGCCATACAAGGCCTTCTTCAACCTGCAAACATGAGACTCCTTCCCATGTACCTCAAATCCATTAGGTTTCTCAATATACACTTCTTCCTCGATTACTCCATTTAGAAAGGTTGTCTTCACATCCATTTGATGAATCTTCCATCCTCTAGATGCAACAATAGCAAGGATTGTCCTGACAGAAGTATAACGAGCAACTGGAGCGAATGTTTCTTCATAGTCAACTCCCTCTTTTTGTGAAAACCCTCTAGCCATGAATCTAGCCTTGTACTTCTCAATGCTCCCATTAGTCGCATGCTTGATCTTGAAGAGCCGTTTAGAAGATACCACAAATTTTCCTTCGAGTCTAGGAATGATGTCCCAAACATCATTCTTAAGAATAGATTGATACTCCTCAAACATAGCATCTCTCCAAACCTGCTGACTAGAAGCTTCCGCAAGACTGGAAGGCTTGGATTCGATGATTTGACTCATCAAACCAACATAGCTAGAAAACTTGCGAGGTATCTTGCTTTCTTTGAAGGTTCCTCTTGGTGTTGCAAACCTTTCTTCCTCCTGCATTTTTTCCTAGCCCAAAGAGGTCTCTTACGACCAATCACAATATCTGTAGGCCCATTAGTAGGTTCCAAGGGCTCGACTGGATCATCATCTTCTTTTGATTTAGGAGCCTCCCTCTGAATCTCAGGAGTATGGTCAACTTCCATATCTTGAGGAGATTCTTCATTATCTATCTCTATGTGAGTTCCCTTCGATCTTCTAAATGCAACATCCTCCTCAAATGTGACATCTCTACTTATCTCAATCAACTTTTGAACGAGGATGTAGATTTTTTAGGCTTTTGATGTCTCATTGTAACCTACAAATATTCGATTCTTTCCATAAGATTCCAACTTTTTCCTTTTGTCCTTGGGAACATGAACATATACAAGGCAACCAAAAATCCTCAAATGACTTACTTCTAGATTCACCCCTGTGAATGCTTCTTCGAGAGTCATGTTCTCCATAATGCGATGAGGAATTCTATTTTGAACATAGACTGTTGTCCTAGATGCTTCCACCCAAAGGAAGGTTTGTAGATCTTGGTCATGAATCATAGCTTTGGCTGCTTCCACAATAGATTTGTTCTTCCTTTCAAGAACACCGTTCTATTGAGAATGATAAGGAACACTGAACTCCCTCTTAATCGCAGCTTCAATGCAAAAGTTACGGAAGTTGCCGAAAGTGTACTCTCCTCCGTTATTGGATCTCAAAACCTTGATCTTCTTCCTGGAAAAGTTCTCCACCTGAGCTTTGATTTCTTTGAACCTTTCTAATACCTCCTCAGATTCTTTAGATTTCAAGAAATAAATCCAAGTCTTTCTAGAGTAGTCATGAATAAAAATAATGTAATACAAGAAACCACTCGAAGAAGCAACAGACATTGGACCACATAAATCAGAATGAATAATATCTAGAATACATTTGGTTCTACTTTCACTACTATGAAATGGACCTTTTGTATTCTTACCCAAAGCATAGCCTTTGCAAGTACCTTCATTCTCTCGGTTGAATTTTGGAAGACTCGTGACCATTCTCTCCATGGTAGGTAGTGCTTGAAAGTGAAGGTGAGCCAATCTTCGATGCCAAAGTTCACACATACTTGAAGAATCATGCACTAGAGCCTGAAGTGGACGAGTGCATAGCCTATAGAGGCTCTCATGTCTGACTCCAATCACCCGAGCAATCTTGAAGTTTGAGTTCTTCATCCACACAAGAAATTTTCCTTTTGAGAATGCAACTTGGTACCCCTTGTTTTCCAAGGTTGAAATGGAAACAAGATTTTTCTTGATGCTTGGAACAAATAGAACATCACTCAATTGCACGGAAATGCTAGAATCCAAGTGAGGAGTGGAGGTCCCAATTCCTTTCATAGAGTAACTAGCATTATCTCCAATAATGACTTGTTCACTAGAATCTCTCTCCACCAAATTAGTTAGATGCTCCCTAAATCCGATGATGTGGTGAGAGGCACCACTATCAATCAACCAAGTATTAGTGTCAGTTGGCACACTGCTTGAAAGAGCTGAATAGAAAACAAATTCACTTGAATCCTTCTGTGGAGAGATCTCACCAACATCAGTAATGGAAGCCTACTGCTTAGGCCTGGATGTGCAATCCTTTTCATAGTGACCATACTTGTCACATCTAAAACATTGAACATGAGAGAGATCTCTCTTCTTCTTAAATGCGAGAGCACCATCAAAGTCCTTATCTCTATTCCTCTTGAAATAACCTTTCTTTCCACCTTTCCCTTTCTTCTTCGAGGATTGAGTGGCTAGAACATGAATGCCTTAATAAGTGGAGCTTTGACCAATACCTCTCGCGGCCAACCTAGAATCTTCTTGAATGCAATCCGCCCTCAAACAATCAAACTTGGAAAGTTTTGATCTTGCACTGATTCCTTGAATGTAAGACTCCCAAGATGAAGGAAGACCATTAAGGGAAAGCATGGTCAAATCCTTGTCATCACCAAAATGACCAATAGTAGAGAGTTGATCTCTCAACTCAAAAATCTTCATGAAGTAAGATATGGTGGTTTCTCCTTTCAGAATCTTCACATGATGGAGTTGTTGCTTTAGTGCAAGTGCTTGACTTGTGTTGTTGATTTCGTACGAGTCCTACAAAGTTTTAAACATCTCTCTTGCCATATTTAACTTGGAGATGATAGGAAGAATATGATCCTTTATGGAATCAACTAACATCTTCTTCGCCTTAATATCTTTTTTTTCCATTGAACCTTCTCTTCCTCATCCATAGGCTCGGGGAATTTTCTCTCCATGAACTTTTCCAATTCATTTTCTTCCAAGGCTCGCATAATTCTGAATCTCTAAGATGTGAAATTTGATGCTCCCTCAAGTTTGTCCTTAGTCTTGAGACTGTTCACCATCTTGATGAAGAAATAGAAGTAATCAACGATGAGAAAGAGAATAGAGAGTATCGCTGCAATACTAAATCTGATCAAGATCTTCTTCAAACTCACTCTGATACCATGTTAGTTTTTATGATCAGATTAGTGCACATAAATTTAATTCAAAATCTGACAAAAACATAGCAGATACCCTAGGAAAACCCTCCACTTGAGGGAGAAAAACCCAACAACAATATATCACTTATATATTGGATGTCTCAAAAAATGTCTCCTTTACAATAGGGCCGATAAGAAGGCCAGCAAGAAGCACCACAATTTGATGCAAATATAGAAACAAAGTGATGCAATATGCTAATAAAGATCTCAGCCTTCTACACAAATATCAATATGCTCTTGAGACAACTCACTCTTGAACTTGATGAACCATGAACTAAATATGATATGAATGAAACTTAATGATGAACAATGAATGATCATCGAATATATATACTAAGTGGAGAGAAGGACGCGACCCTTCAAAACAAGTCAGCCTCCAATAAAAGAATACATCCCTTCATTAAATCATGTCCCAATGGATTATGTCCCTTGAAAATCGTGTCCAAGGGAGATGTCAACCTTCTCAATAATTATATATTATTTGATACAAATCGTGCCTCTTCATAAAATAGATGTCAGCCTCAATTAGTAAATAAAGCATTATTTAGAAATGGATGTGCCTCTTCATCCAATCGCTGACTTCATAAATTAAATAGCCATCGGCTATAATTTAATTTATCATGTAAGATTGGCTAGAAGGATACACCTGGCGCTGCTATGAACATCAACAATTATCTTGATTAATCCATTTTACTGTTTGTAGAATGTAGACAGAAGTTGATAGAAGAATTAGACAGGATATTAGAAAGATTACATAAGCATGTACCATGGAGAAACCCTTTTGGTAAAAAAACTCCACCAAGAATTATTCTATTATTCAATCTCTGAAGTAGATTACAATAGCTCCAATTCTTTCTTGAGAATGCTTCTTTTGCCTTCACCAAATCTTCTTCACACCTGCAATGAAAACTAATACCAACTCTCTTAAACTTGCTTGAGATAAATAGGCTTTTATTAACTTTGTAAACTCCAACTGAGTTACAATTACAATGCTCGAGCTCTATCCCTAAAAGGTATGCCTATCTCATGCAAAGAGAGTTATGTCATGAAGAACAATGTCAAATCCTCATCTTGATGCATTTGGGTGTCCCAAACTAAAGTAGCAACTCAACCTCTATTCTGTAAATATCTTCAAGGCTTCATCCTCAAAGTAGGTGCCTAAAAGAGGTCCCACTTAGTTGAGCCTTCTAAAATATCTCAACATGCAAAGGAGTTAATACCAAGAAGCCAACTTGGGTGCCCAAGTTGGGTCCAAGTCATTTCTTGTTAATTGAAACATTTCTCAACACCATTCATGCAAGAATGGTCATCCCCTGTTAACTGAAGGTAGTACCTATTATCTGTCATGCAACTCAAGTCTTTAGCCATGCATTCCAAGTTAACTGAAGTTAACTAGCATTCAACTAAAACTAACTGAAGATAACTAAACCATAACTGAACTAAATTGAACTGAACTAAACTGAATTGAACTAAACTTCATGCATGCAAACATAAAACCCTAACTCTTCATGCATGCAAACATCAAACCTTGACTCTAGGATCTTTACATGCATAAAAAAGTGTTATCTCTTACTCTGAATAGTTAACTGAACTCAAGGTGAGTGTCACCTACCATGTGGGTGTCCCATGTGCTCCTATTATTTAGGAACTCGTCTTGGACGCCCTCACATGCTCCTAACATTTATAATAAATTACAAATGTCAATTAACATGATTATTTCATTCAATATTAATCTCTTCCTAATCCTAGTGTTGATGAACACATTCCAAGGACTTAGGACATACATGAAATAAATAATGTTTAGGATTGCAATTAAATGGCATCCTATTTCCAACATTCTCCCACTTGACATTATACATTGCAATTATTCTAAACAAGGAATAATTATAAATCAAGTACATGAATCAAGACCAATTTCCTTCTTGCACCAACTAATCAATCCATGCCAACTTCAAATGCAACTTGCATAATCATGAAGCTTCTAAGAAAATGATTAAAATCAAGAGAACTTATATGGTTTCATAAGATAATATGTAACATTAATTAAAGTGTCAACTTTCTCAATTAATACCTTCCCATTATCAACCAAACCAATACCTTTCCCAAGCCTCTGTATCCAAACTGCCTCTTTGGAGGCATGTTAAACCACTGAGTGTGTTGAACTTACATTCAACCAAGGTGTAGACTCCTCGGTCTTTTCTGTTGGAAAAATTTTTCTTACAAGTAACCATTCCAAAAAATATCTCTTACCCCAAGAGAACTCTAGCCTCACCTATTTCTGCAAGTATCCATGAGGACCTGTAACCAACCAATCCATGCCAAACTCCAAATGCAACACAACACTTTCATGAAGTAATCAAGCAAATGATTAATGTACCCAATACTTAAGCGAACTACACAAGATCAATGCCAAAGCTCCAATCATGAATCGAGAACATAAACATGGCATCTATGATCTAACCATCTCCTCTTAGGAGATCACATGCACCATAATATATATACATCCTAGTCTCAAGAGAACATGTAATATGCCAAACTCTAAACTAGTATCAAGAGTATAACATGGCATCATAACAAATACACTCTAAACCAAAAAACCATATCTCTAATCACATGGAGATAACCTTACCAATGATGCATCCATGTCATTTCCAACAACTCCCACTGAACCGTGGAACTGAGTCACACATGGCATCATGACTACCATCCTCTCTATGGAGATTACTATATCCTACCAAAGCTCCCACTGAACTGTGATACTGAGCTATACATGGCAACAAGATAAACATCAAACCATTATTGTCAAAAGCATATGGAATTTCAAACATTTCCTCATAATCAAAATTATCATAACATGTACTATGCCACAACTCTAAACTGCTAATCAAGAGTATACCATGACGTAATAACAAAATCATCCTACAACCAAGAATCCACTTCATTGCTAAATGCTCCCACTGAACTGTGATAGTGAGCAATCCCATGGCATCATGATGCACATAATCAAAACCACATTTATGTCATAAGCTCACACCAAACTTGTGAACCCAAGCTCTCAATGACACATGATAAACATCCTCTAAAGCAAGAATATATACCTCTTGTAACAAACTTATTTTCCAAAATCAGCAAAAACAAAAATAGTAAAAGCTTCCACTACAGCCAAAAAACCTCCAATCTTTTAAGAGAAAGGCATCCCAATACTCTACCCAACCTTAGCTCTGATACCAAATGTTGAAAATTGAGGTGTTTTCCTAGCTTAATACTTTGTAAAACTTTAATATTGCTGATCTAAATAAGATTTTTCCTTTGTTACATATTCTTTGTGGGTGATTATCTTGATTAATCCATTTTACTGTTTGTAGAATATAGACAGAAGTTGATAGAAGAAGTAGATAGGATATTAGAAAAATTAAACAAACATGTACCATGGAGAAACCCTTTTGGGAAAAAACTCCATCAAGAATTATTCTATTATTCAATCTCTGAAGTAGATTACAATAGCTCCAATTCTTACTTGAGAATGCTTCTTTTTCCTTCACCAAATCTTCTTCACACCTGCAATAAAAACTGATACCAACTCTCTTCAACTTGCTTGAGATAAATAGGCTTTGATTAACTTTGTAAACTTCAGCTGAGTTACAATTACAATGCTCAAGCCCTATCAAATTCTCATCTTGATGCATTTGGGCATCCCAAATTAAAGTAGCAACTCAACCTTTGTTTTGTAAATATCTTCAAGGCTTCATCCTCAAAGTAGGCACCCAAAAGAGGTACCACTTAACCGAGCCTTCTGAAATATCTCAACATGCAAAGGAGTTAATACCAAGAAGCCAACTTGGGTGCCCAAGTTGGGTCCAAGTCATTTCTTGTTAACTGAAACATTTCTCAACACCATTCATGCAAGAATGGTCATCCCCTATTAACTGAAGGTAGTCCCTGTTATCTGTCATGCAACTCAAGTCATTAGCCATGCATTCCAAGTTAACTATAGTTAACTAGCATTCAACTAAAACTAACTAAAGATAACTGAACCATAACTGAACTAAACTGAACTAAACTGAACTAAATTGATTCTGAACTAAACTGAGCTGAACTAAACTAAACTGATTTGAACTGAATTGAACTAAACTTCATGCATGGAAACATAAAACCCTAACTCCTAGGATCTTTACATGCATTCAAAAGTGTTATCTCTTACTTTGAATAGTTAACTGAACTCAAGGTGAGTGTCACCTACCATGTGGGTTCCCCATGTGCTCCTATTATTTAGGAACTCATCTTGGATGCCATCACAGGCTCCTAACATTTAGAATTAATTACAAATTTCAATTAACATGATTATTTCATTCAATATTAATCTCTTCCTAATCCTAGTGTTGATGAACACATTCCAAAAACTTAGGAGATACATGAAATAAATAACATTTAGGATTGCAATTAAATGGCATCCTATTTCCCACAAATGATGATAAAACTTACAGAACAATTCACAATTATTCTCGAAAATCTGTTTACACAATTCAAAAATGGCTTCACAAAAGTGTTTCTTAAGATGGCCAAATAGTTTGATACTTCAAAAAGGAAAATAAATTCTCACAATTTGAAGTTCAAAATGAAAAGAACGCACTACCTAAGACCTGTGAAGGAGTTATGATAATGAATAAGACAAACTTACAGGTTTGGATAGTTAAAACACAATAACGTCATCAGATTATTCATAAAGATACTTTTCATTATTTATGAAGAGGTAAAA
Source organism: Sequoia sempervirens (assembly GCA_007258455.2). Taxonomy (NCBI): domain Eukaryota; kingdom Viridiplantae; phylum Streptophyta; class Pinopsida; order Cupressales; family Cupressaceae; genus Sequoia; species Sequoia sempervirens. Next base: position 561,284,244 of record VDFB02281492.1, read on the forward strand.
TCATGGATTCTAAAAGAGAATAAATGGAAAATACTACATAAAGACTCCAAAATTAACCTGTAAAAACTACTACATAATATTAACTATGTAAAAATTTGAGTTACAAGATCTCTCTCTGCAAAGTGCAAAGGAAAATAAAATCAAGAACCCAGGAAAAAATACTAAGTCTTTTTCCTATATACAATAAAAGGCTTCCAAAAAGGCAAGAGGAGATAATTGAAGTCAAAATATCTGAACTATGAAGCCATCCACGAGCAAAAGCAAAATTGCCTAAAAATAAGGCCCACCAATGCTGTAAATTGAGCTCAAATGACTCAAAACTTTGTGTCACACTGTATATAACTGAAGTGCATCTCATAATGGATCAATGATGCATGGAGGTGGCACTAAAAGTAAACTGAAAGTAAAAGTATCTTCCTCATTAGCAAAGAAGAAAAGCCTCGAAAAGAAGGTCCACTATTGAAGTAAACTGAACTCATTACATTGCAAACTCCTCCTTATGTTGTGCATGATCAAAATATCCTCGAAATTGATGTAGAACTAAGGTTATGTTTCAAAAATCTCCATGATTTGCATGATTTCAGTCTTTGGATGGCTTTGACCTTCAATTGGCTTTCACTTACATTCCTTGCATGGATTTTTTTGAAAAGGAAATATTTTAATTAAATATTAAAGGTAATCATTTAATGATTATTTTAATATTTAATATCTGTTAGCTCCACCTTTTATTACATGTTTAAATATCAAGGTAATAAAAACATTACCTTTAATATTTAATTGGAATTTGCTATTCTTTGAACTCCATGCAATAACTATAAGTGAAGGTGAACTCTATGTTTCAAAATAAAGATAACTTTTGAAGTCAACTTCAAACTTAAAACCTCATGGGCCCCCCATACATTATTAGGTCTATTTATAAGTCAAGACCATGGCAATGATTAAAATGAAATGATTATTTGGAAAAAAAAGTCAAAAATTAAACTCATCAACTTAGGGCTTTTTTGGTAAAAGGCATCGAACCCTAAAATCACTTCATTTTGCTTTTGAGTTTTGGAGAGTTGTTGTTGGTCACGCTATGAGGTAGGGTTGGAGCTCAACTTCTAAAATTTTGTCCGCCAAATCCCCACCATCCGCTATCACCGTCCTTCTATCTTAAAATGTTTCGATACATATATGTTAACCCTCCCAGCTTCTAATTCATTTCTTGTGCTTTTTCCTCTTTTGTGGATATTCTCTTCTATTTTTAGCTGCCATGTTGCTGAGATTTGGGCTCGAACTTGACTTTCCTGTTGCTTCTAAGAGATTTTTTGGAAGATTTTCTATAGTTACATGTTGGGACTGTGTGGTAAGCTTTTTTCCCTTTTCCATCAAAGTTTACAGTCCATCATTAGAAAATCATAAAGGAATCCGACCTATAATCCAGAGGTTAACTTTTAACATAGGGTACCCACAACTTGAAATTTTTCCCGTGTTACATAGGATTGCAAAGCATCTTTGCTTTCACATTCAAAGAACATTCATCATAGTAGCTAAAGCAAAAAGAGATACCCAGTTTTATCACTTGAGCACATACATCATGCAAGTCATACATGAGTTGTAGGCAGCTACTACAAGTCATTACCATGCTCACAAGGTACAAAGCAATAATAGAAGATTCTTATTTGCATTTTTTTCAATCTTTGAGTAAAACATTCATGCAAGTGTGGGGATAATAATTCAATAGAGCAGCAGATCTACAGAAGATATAAATCACATACAGAGATTATGATTGTTAAGAAAAAGGGGCATCACTAATGAATATGCTGAATAGAAACAAAATGACATTTTCATTTTGTTTTGTTGACCTTGATTGTTTAAGGTATGCAAGATATAAATGACAAGATAAGTACATTTTCATAATGTATTATTTGCAAATACAATGAACATTATCATAAGAACCAGTTTAATGGTGTAGTTCCTGTGATGGGAAAAACAAAAACCTCAATGCAACAAAGTGAAAATTTTCTATCTTGTATAAATCTGAGTATGAAAATAATTACATTCACAAGATCTTTTTCATTTCATATAAAAGGGTTAAAGCACGGTGGTAACCATGATTTTAAACCAGCTATAAGTCAAAATGCAAGATAAGTATGAATTTTGTAGCCATAGCCTGAGGATTTCTATTTTCGTCTTTATTTTTGAGAATGGCTAAAACCCACAAGAGTCCATGTAAAGAAGTTATAGATGCATAAAATGAAGGAATATTCAAGCTTTTATAAGAATGTAAACACACAAAAATAGAGAGGTCGTGGCCTTCAATCAAAAATATGAGCAGTAATTCTTCATTTTTTCTCAAAACTAGCATCAAAATATGGAGATATACACAAATAGAAGCTTCTCATTAATTATGAAATGAAGTATATGCAAAAAATGAAGATGGGTTTTCATTTTTCTGTAGAAATGAAGCAAAATTTTCTTAAAAAGAGATACATAAAATGCTTACAACGCAGTCCCAACATGTAACTACAAAAAATCTTCCATAAAATCTCTCAGAAGTAGCAGGAAAGTCAAGTTTGAGACCCAATCTCCGCAACATGGTGGCTAAAACAAGAGATGAATATCCACAAAAGAGGAAAAAGTGCAAGAAATGAATTAGAGAAACCACAAAGGGCGTGACATATGTGTCTGAAAACATTTGCAAGATGAGGAAATACTGAGAAATATGTCCAGATATATGACAAAGGAGGATTTACCTTACTTTTCTTGTAGGTTTCTTCATAGAAATATCTCACAAAAAGTGAAGAATGGTTCAAAATTTTGTAGGTCGAGCTTCAAAACCCTACCTCTCATGGTGGCGGCCAGCAACAAACTTCTCCCAAAAGACACAAATGCAAAATGAAGTGATTTTAGGGTTCGATGCCTTTTACCAAAAGCCCTAAGCCGATGAGTTTGATTTTTGACTTTGTTTTTCAAATAAGTCATTTCATTTTAATCATTGCCATGGTCTTGACTTATCAATCGACCTAATAATGTATGAGGGGCCCGTGAAGTTTGAAGCCTGACTTCAAAAGTTATCTTTTGATTTTGAAACATAGAGTTCACCTTCACTTATAGTTATTGCATGGAGTTCGAAGAATAGCAAATGTCAATTAAATATTAAAGGTAATGTTTTTATTTCCTTGATATTTAAACATGTAATAAAAGGTGGAGCTAATAGATATCAATTATTAAAATAATCATTGAATGATTGCCTTTAATATTTAATTAAAAGATTGCCTTTTCAAAAAAATCCATGCAAGGAATGTAAGTGAAAGCCAAATGAAGGTCAAAGCCACCCAAAGACTAAAATCATGCAAATCATGGAGATTTTTTGAAACATAACCTTAGTTCTACATCAGTTTTGAGGATATTTTGATCATGCACAACATAAGGAGGAGTTTGCAATGTAATGAGTTTAGTTTACTTCAGTGGTGGGCCTTCTTTTCAAGGCTTTTCTTCTTTGCTTGTGAGGAAGACATTTTTACTTTCAATTTACTTTTAGTGCCACCTCCATGCATTCATAATCCATTTTGAGATGCACTTCAATTATATACAGTGTGACATGGAGTTTTGAGTTGTTTGAGCTCAGTTTACAACATTGGTGGGCCTTATTTTCAGGCAATTTTGCTTTTTCTTGTGGATGGCTTAATAGTTTAGATATTTTGACTTTAGTTATGTCCTCTTGGCTTTTTGGAAGCCTTTTAATGTATATAGGAAAAAGACTTAGTCTTTTTTCCTGGGTTCTTGATTTTATTTTCCTTTGCACTTTGCAGAGAGAGATCTTGTAACATAACTCAAATTTTTACATAATTAATATTATGCAGCAGTTTTTACAGGTTAATTTTGGAGTATTTATGTAGTATTTTCCATTTATTCTCTTTTAGAATACATGATTTTACCTCTTCAGAAGTAATGAAAAGTATCTTTATGAATAATCTGATGAAGTTATTGTGTTTTAATTATCCAAACCTTTAAGTTTGTCTTATTAATTATCATACCTACTTCACAGGTATTAGGTAGTGTGTTCTTTTCATTTTGAACTTCAAATTGTGAGAATTTATTTTCCTTTTTGAAGTATCAAACTGTTTGGCCATCTTAAGAAACACTTTTGTGAAGCCATTTTTCAACTGTGTAAACAAATTTTCGAGAATAATTGTGAATCATTATGTAAGTTTTATCATCATTTAGGTGCATCATCGAGGTTTAAATTTTAGTTTATGCATTCAATTCAATCCTTTTTCCCTTTCCATCAAAGTTTACAGTCCATCATTAGAAAATCATAAAGGAAGTCGGCCTATAATCCGGAGGTTAACTTTCAACATAGGGTACCCACAACTTGAAAGTTTTCCCATGATACACAGGATTGCAAAGCATCTTTGCTTTCGCATTCAGGTGCACTCCTGTTGATAACAATTCCATCTGATAGCTTCCCTTTGGCTAGTAAGCAAGGCTTCATATTACACAATGTTGTTTTTGCATGGGAAAGTGATTCTGTATGACATAGGTATTGTTTCCTGTCATGGTGTGATAAACAAGACACTAGCTCTTAAACCCTGATGTGTGTACAATTTATCAAAGTACATCTTCCATGTTGAATATGTATCTAGCTTGAAGATTTCCTCATCAAGGAACTCTGATATGAGAGGTGTGAATTCCTATGTAGGGGCGTTTTCTTACTGATCATTAATGGCCTATCCTTGGATCAATTTCCTTTCCACATATTCTATGTCGAACTCGCTAAGGATAATTACCCATTTTTTCTAACCTTCCTATCATTGTTTCCTTACTGAGTAGATACTTTAGAGGATCAATCTTGGCAATCAGCTTGGTCTGTAAATTTAACATATAATGTTATAGTTTTTGTGTTGCAAATACAACAAGACATGCCCACTCCATGGGAGTATAGTTGAGTTTGTATCTTACAAGGTTAAAATTGATATAATATATGGCTATTTCCTTCCCATTTGCATCATTTTGTGTCAAAAGAGCTCCTAGGGCAGATGGTGTGGCTGATACATACAAGATGATTGGTTTCATATTAATTGGTGACATCAACACTAGTGGCAACATTAGGTAGTCTTTTATCTATTGGAAGTCCTGATTACAAGAATCGATCCATTTAAATGGAACATCCTTATGAAGGAGATACTGAAAGGGGTGGTGTTTGTTTGCTAGTTGTGCTATAAACCTACAGATTGACTGCAATTTTCCCTGTAGGCTCCTTAACTATGGTAGATTGGAAGGTGGCAGTATGTCTATGATGGATTTCACCTTTGCAGGATCAACCTCAATGCCTCTTTACAAAACAATGTATCCGAGGAGCTTCCTAGATGTTACTCCAAAGACACATTTCTTTGGGTTTAGTCGAACCTTATATTCTTCCAATCTTGTAAAGATATTTTTACATACTGTTAGGTGACTATACCATGTGAGGGATTTTTCTAGGAGGTCATCAACATAGTCCTCCATTATTTTATGCATCATGTCATGGAATATTCTATTCATCGCCCTCTAATAGGTAGCTCTGGCACTTTTAAGGCCGAAGGGCATGAAATTCCAAAGACAAAATTCCCAAGATAGAAGAATCCACAGCCCCAGAACTACACACAAAGGGTAAAGATGGAGGAATCATCGGGGTCCTAAAAGGTATCAATCAGGCATGGCCTTTAGTTTCGTTAGTAGGGGATTTAGGTTCAACCCTAATCCTAGATGTCTTGACAACTTCAGATGCATTAATGACTTTCTTCTGAAATAGCACAGTACTAGGAGCTTTCACTTTTAGCAATTGATATCCTAGCCCTTTGTTTCATATTCATTTTATCATTAGGATAGGTTCGATCATACCCTATTTCTATAGTCCAAGGCTACCAATGTAGCCTTTTTGTTTCACTATGTCAAAACCTTTACCATATTTTTCTATAGGTAGATCATCATGTATCTCATCCTCTTCGTCTCTATATATCCATTTAGAGAGGTCTTTATCAATACATTCCTTTCCTAATTTTCCCCACTTGGTGAAGGTCATAAGTGGGTGATATTGAATTATCACCTTGGGATCTTTCTTGATGTGATAAGGTTTTCCATAATGTTTAGGTGCAAATGAAAACTTCCCCACACACAAAAAAAATCAATATTATATTCTCCAACTCCATCATCTTGGACTTGTACCTTGCTTTCAGGGAAAGTTTTAGGAAAAGCTAAAGCTTTTGAAAAAGAAGTAGGGTCAATGTAGTGTGATGAGTAGGGGGTAGATGATCCTTCCCTATGGCTAGGTACTTGATTCTCAAGTGCACCTCTCAAGTTAATACAATATTGAAAGCGATCAAGATCACTGAAAATAGTAATCTATGCACCATTTTAAGGAAAATTCAAAAATTGATGGTAAATAAGGGGCAACCTTCATGGAATGGATCCATGGGTATCTAAGAAAAAGGTTATATGACAGGTCTAGATCTAGAACTTGAAACACTCTTTCCTATATAGCAGGACCCACTTTGATTGGGAGAATGATGACACCCTTGGAGGAGCGTTCCATATAATCATATCTATGTATTACAATCCTCTTCAACTTGTATATACAAGCGTCAAAGAACTCTATCATAGTCACTAGTTTTAGCATGCATATGGGTGATCACACAATATTGGTTTACATTTTTTGGCCAAACTCGACATTGAACTAATTTTTTTAAACTAAATCTTCACTTTTGGGCACCTTTAGCGGCTAAACCGTGAGGAATTTGAAGATGATGCAAACTAGTGATTTGTGACATTTTTTTCTGTGGATTTTAAATATTTTTTCAAAAAAATTTGAATCATATTGCACCTCTTTTTCCATCTCCTTCAAAAACTAGTTTTTAACAATAAGCACCATTTTTAAAGAGTGATGTCACTGGCTAACACATAAATTTTTTTTCTATGAAGGATAAAATTCTATTTTTTTTGAATTTAGATTCATAATTATGATATCTAGCGCATGGAATTGGTTTCATAGCATTTTGTTGAATTTTTTTTTAATTAAGTTTCAAAGTCAAACCTTTTACAATTTAGACATGATTCATTGGCTAAAGCATAACTTTTTTTTGTATCTATTGAAATTCAATTTTTTTTGGTTGGATCAAGGACATCAATATCTAGTGCATTGATATTTTTCAATTTTTTTTTATAATCTGCTATTTTTCTACATGTGTAAAGTGGAGAGCTTGATTTTTGATGAAAAACCTATGTTTAATCAAACTAAAAAATAAAATACATAATAAAACTAAAATATATTAAAATTATATTCCATGGATAGCTCATTCTGAGGACTACCATCATCTAGTTGGGTCTATAAAGTCTCCATTTTTATCCTCAACCTGCGCTTCGAAGGGAAATTTTTTGCATAAATTTGGTGCAAGAGGAGGAGAAGGGGGAAAAAGGGGGGTTTGAAAGAACCTTGGTTCGAGCAAACCCACTCTTGTATTCAATTTTCCATTATCTTCGTCATAAATAAAATGCAAAAAAAGTGGGTCCCATCATTTAATAGGGTTTGCTCGAACTAGGGTCCAGTTGAACACCCCAGTTCGTGCAAACCCCTAAAAAGCAAAAAAAAATCATAGGATCATTTTTGCAATTTTCCTTCCTCACTAGAATTGTAAACTAGTATTATGGGATCACCCATATATTCAACCCAACTCCACCATCTATCAGAACTCGATTGATTTTGTGTTTATTAATGTATACTTCAAGGTGCAATGGTTCATTGTGATTTAGTTTTTACAAAGTATAATCATGTTCATTGAATGTTATATGATGGGTGGTAGCTAAGAAACCTATCGTGGCCTGAAACTAATTCACATTTAGGTTTGTGGGGATGGATAAATCCTGCAATTCTTTGTCTATAATATCCTTATGCTTAGGAGAGGTGTATAGCCACTCAAGAATTGAGATTTGAGTTGGGGTTTTTCCTAGATGATCAATTAGGTTATACTCATGTGTCATTCAAGGCTTAGAAGGGGATCCTTGCAAAGTCACCTTTGATCGCCTGGTGGTAACCACAAATTCAGGATTTTTATTTTTTATTGTGACAGTGGATATGCTATGATTTGAAGATCAAATACAATTTACTGTGTACTCATAGGAAACACTAGTATAATTTGCATCGTCTTTTCCACCTGGTCTGAAGCTTAAGTATTTTCCCTTCCCATGGGTTTGCAAAGGATCCTTAAAGATTGTGTGATCTATGTTAGTGGTTTCGGGTTGGTTATCGATTTGAATATCACCCTACTCTATGTGATCCTAAATGATGTTCTTTAGTTTAAAGCAGATATATGTTTTATGTCCTTTGGTTATGTGGCATTCATAGAAATCATTTTCATTCCACTAGGTTGGTTTGAATGGACCTAGCTCATAATGTCTAATTTCAAGTAGTTGGGTGACATTATTTTATAAAAACTTCTTCGAAATTGCCTCAATCAGTTCCCCTAAGGGCTTGTAATTTTGTCTTGGTTGGGGGGCCTTGGAGGATCATGCAGTGTATTTTTTTGAGCCAAATTAGTAGTTTGTTCCTACTTTTGTGGAGGTTTATTGGTGTTCATCATTGTGGGTCCTTTCAGATTGAATACAAGATGAGGTTTATTTATGACCTTAGTTTCTACAACACCATCATTTATCACATTTTTGTTTCTTGACCAAAATTTTCTCTTGTCATTAGAATTACTGTGATAAGAATAATAGGTATTCTCCTTAGAAAAAATTACAAGTGCTTTGGTAATGAGGGATTTTTTGATGGAGATTCCTTTCTCTATAACCTCCTCAAACGTGTTTGAACAATGAATCTGTAAGTAGAACATTACTTCATTGTTGAGGTTTTCTATAAAAATCAGGACCAATTGCTTTTTTGGTATATGGAAGGTGTACTTACTTGCTAAGATTCTCCATCTTTACAAGAATGAAGCAAATGCCTCTCTGTCCTTTTATTTCTCAATACATAGGTTGATGATGTTAATATCATTTGATATTTATAGGAAAAGTGTGCGATGAACTTATCCATTAGTTCATTAGGTATGTATGTTCATGAGACACGTCTAAGGAGGTTGTATGAAACTCTCATATGTGTTCAACCGGGTCTCCCTTTCCCTTATATTTTTCAAATTTAGAAATAATAAAATTTGTGGTAAAGGGGGGCATGTGAATTCTCCTATCGAAAGGGTAAGGACAAAGGTCCTCCACCAAGTAGGTTTTTCTAATCCCAGTTATGTGCATATTGGTTATCTAGTGTTACAACGTATGTAATTGTTGAGCCATCATATCCATGGGTGATGGTGTCGCTGGAACTGTGGCAAGTTGGATGTATTGTGTGGAACCTTGTGAGGGGTTCCCAAATGGGTTGGTGTTGTGTTGTGGATTGAATCCATGCATATTTTGATTTTGATGCATGGGTGGAATGTGTTAGTGAAATTATGATGTGTATGTGGGATTTGAGTTGTATTGTGGTGGTGGTGGTTGGTTAAAACTAATTGTGAATGTAGAACCAAGATTGTTTGGTTGCTATGGAGGGGGTTGATTAAACCTATTAGTGTATGCAAAACCATGATTGTTTGGTTGTTGCGGTGGGGGTTGATTAAACCCAAATGTGGATGATGAACCAAGATTTTTTGGTTGTTGTGGAGGGGGTTGATAAAGCCCAAATGTTGATGTCAAACCAATATTGTTTGGTTGTTGTGCTAGGGGTTGATAAAACCCAAATGTGGATGTCGAACCAAGATTGTTAGGTTGTTGTTGTGGAGGAATATTTTGACCCACTCTAAAAAGGATCTAGTCCTTGTTGGAGGTGTGTTAATTTTCTATGAAGTGGATGTTGTACCCACTTTTGGTCCCGAATATGAAGGATTGCTCTTTCGTATCTTATTTGGATTTTTGGGATGAGTAGAATTTTGAGTTGTAGCCATAGTGTGAGTTGGTACTAATGTTGTAGAAGTGGAGGAAAATGGGTTTTCCATTGGTTTATTGAATGTAGGTGGTGGTGGAATATTCATAGTTGACGTGAAATGTGTCATTTGATCAAGTGGCATGCATGTGTTCAACTGTGACGAGGATTGTGATCCAATAGGTGTTGATGGTGGAGGTCATTTCATAACACCTAATCCTAGTGACATTGTATTTGGAGCTTCCCCTATAATGGTTGATTTATCAAAATTAGGTGGAAGCCTAGCTCCATTTTGTTCAAGTTGCATGAAGTATTATTTAGGGTTTTTTAACACTAACTCTTCAATGATTCTCAAGATCCTCAAATCTTGTGATGCATTATCGATCTCTTCAGGTGTGAGCCTTTGGGTTACATCATTTAAAGTGTAACTCTCAAATGAGGGGACATTTTGTGAATTTGTGTAATCACTAGGACTTTCACCAAAGTGAATTTCACTAGTTGGGTTGTACATCCGATTAGATGGTGAGTCCATCTCTTTTCTTTTGACTTGTGATCATGTTATGTAACCATAAAAAGTGACAGTGTTTTGACTTTATCTTTTTCTATATTTTGATTTTTTTTTGTTATTTCAAAGTTTTCGTATGAGTGTAACTAAAATGAATCTACTCTATGTTTTTGGTATTTTTTGATTTTTGGAAATTTTGAAATGTACAAGACTAAAATGAAAACTATAACTTTTTGATTTTTTGTGATGATATTTCACTAAATGGAAAGACCTTTGATACCTTGAATTTGGATCATAAAAGATGATTACTTTGGATTTTTTTTCAATTTTGGACTAACGTAACCACGAGAAAATCCTAAACCTTTAGTGGTGATGGTTGTTTGATAAAAAAAAGTGAATCCACAACTAGACTTGTGAGTTGGGTTTCAAGTTTTGTTGATGGGGTGGTTTGTAAGAAAATGAGGTTTTGGGACTTTCAAAATGATAACACTAGACTTTACTTCTAATTTTGTTTTTGGTTTTCATATTTTAAGGTTTTCGAGATAAGATTGTAAGGACTTGTGATATGATGCTAAATTATGTAATGTTTTCACATAGGAAAGCTAAAAATTTACTAAAAAATGTAGGGAAAAGTGATTGTTCAAATTTTGATTTGTGTGTAAATGAGATTAGGCTTATGCAACCTCTAAAAGTGGACTCTGCTTTATCTGTCATACATACGTGATAGAGAAATCAATGTTGAACACCCAACATATTGAGAGGGGGGTGAATCAGTATTCTTTTAAACCACTTAAGCATCAAAAAATTCAATCCTTATAGCATATTCAATTTGTAGTAATGAATGAAAGCATGAAAAGAACCAACAACATCATATGACACATAAACACCATATTTTTACATGGAAAACCCAAAATGGGAAAAACCACGGTGAGGATTAGCTCACAATATATTATAATTAGTTATAGTATATTATAGAAGTACTCAGTATAGGTGGACTCACTGCCCATTGAAGGAAGAAAATATAGAAGTGATTGTGGCACACAACCAAGATTTGAACTGTTACAATTGCATCTAACATATGCATGAATTACAGTTCCTTTGAAGCTCAAAACACATACTTTGCACAGTTCATACTGATATGAATTAACTCTCCACTATGCTCTGCATTCAATTTACTCTCACAAATATCACATCCATAAAATCTTATCACATCTTGTAACATTCAAAACATCAAAAAAAAGATCTTACATATATATTTGCTTCATCCACAAACACCTACAACATCAATTAGGTCGGCCTAATTAGCTGTATATAACTTGTCAGATCAATATCCACACATAGATGATTTGCACCAAGATTCAAAACTCATAACAATTTGAAATAGGTCAACATGGACCCAAAATAGTACTCACATAACAGATCAATACATATTTAAATTCCACATTACCCAAAACTCATTAGGTCGGCATAGTAATGACCTAATAACAAAATTTTCCAACTGTACACCCACATTCAGACACACAAACCTCTAAATTCTATGCCATTTGGAATATACACACTAATGATACCTGGAATAATTTCCACAAGACCACAAAGCCAGATTCCAATCCGCGGAGAAGTGCATATTCACCAAAACATACTTATTGAACTAGAAAACACTTGTTATTGCCAAACCAATATATTTTCGCTCATAACTTCAACACCAGGAGCCCAAATAATATGAAATTCTACATTTAGATTCCTCTATCATCCAAAAAATATATATCAAAAGTGCAAAGAAATATCTTATACAACGGACCAATGTGGACCCAAAAACCAGATGTCCTATACTCAAAATTACTTGTATTGACATCTAGTCAATTTTCCCTTCATCTATCTTCACTGGATCAAACCTTCTTATAAAATTGTACTTGATAATCATCCTCAATCATGCTCAAGTTGTACAAACTAATCTACACAATGGTCTTCCTACCAGATCACAATGTTGAAATCAATGACAAAACTGAACTGCATAACTATACAACTTGTGCTCATCCCACATGCTCAACTTTCCAAAAAAATTATCAATGACAAATTCCTTATTCTTCCAACAATCTCCTCCTTTTTCATTGATGGCAACATGCCTCAACTATCTCCCAAAAATATTCTCTGCAATTACTCCCCCCATTTGACATCAAGGGAAAATGGCACATACATATACTGTAATCTTTGCATAACCTCTCTCTATATACATTATTATTCCCCTAACTGATGTATGCATATATAAAAATTGAGAACTTAATTAACTCCCACTAAGGGTTCTATCTATCATAACTAGATTAAAAAATTGAACTAGAACATACCTTGTACCATTCACATATGTACACATAAGTCTAAACAATAAACTAAATGCATAAAAGGAAAGAAAAATACTATCAACCAGAAGAAGAGGTTGACCCTTGCAGCTTTACAAGGTGAGCTTGCAATTCTTTTTTCCCTTCCTCCTAAATCCTCTTGGCTATTCCAAGCATTCTGGTTTGAGTCTCCAACTCCATCAAGAGTTCCTCACCATCATCTGGAGTGCTAGAAAGTGGATTTAGCTTTGAAACTCTTTCAACACTCAATTGAGCACTAAAAATATATATGAACTTAGAGTTCACCAGATCCACGAGATTACCAAACTACATTATGATCTTTTCCTTCTGAGCTTGCAATTGGAAATACTACTCATGCAAGTTTTCAATTGTTTCCCTTGCGCTTCCATATAGATCATGTGCCAGATCATAGGCATTGGAAGCTTTGTCAATCTAGGACTCAATTGAGTCTGTCTCACATCTTATGCTCTTTTTGGATCTTGGCCACTTCATACAAAATTGAAATAAAGCCTTTACTTCTGCTCTTGCATGCACCCTTAAGGTTTTCTTGAAATTTATTGTGTTCACTAGCACACTTTTCTATGACATCCATCAATTTCCTAACATTTATCATTTTATCTACTTCTTTCTCTAACCCCCCCTTAAACCAATAGCACATTCTTTAAAAGAATCAATCAAAAACTTCAAATTTTCCATATCAGGGGGGGAGTTGTCAATTACAACACCGGGTATGGCCTCATGCAAAACCTTCACAACCTCATCAATTATTTCTCCACTCTTCTAATGTGTCTCTATTATCTCTTTTTGGGTAGATGCATGGAAGGAATCTCCCAATTGAAGCTTGTGAAGAGATGAGATCTTTTCCATGTCCACAAGCCCTTGTTGCATAGGTAATTGTTATATTTGGGAAAACACTACATGTTGGAATTGTAACTGCATATTCAAAAAATTCTTTAAGGAATCTCCAGAGGAACCAAAGGATTCACCAACAACCTTCACATTCTCCTCTTCATCCTTCTTCTTCAAGTCATTTTCTTTATCAACAGTATCAACTGGTGTCTCTACTTCCTTCTTCTCCTTTGCACCATCACTCTTCTTTTCAACATTCTTCTCAGGCACATCTTCACCAGTAGACTAGTCTATGTTATCTGGAGGAGTGATAGTCTTCGGTTGAACTTGAGTCTCTTCAACCTTTGTCTTAAATACTGGAGGAGGTGTTTGATGATATGTGTAAATATCCTCCTTTGAAATATCTTCTCTGGTAGCTTCTCCTTCTTCGACATTCTCCTCAACTTCAACATTCACTTCACCGGTAACATTTTCTACATCAATTTCTTCTATTTTCAAAAGAACATTATCTTGTACTTTTCCTTATTCAAATCCATGCTCATGTTGAGAATCATGCTCTACATCTTCTTCAATATTCATGTCCAAACCAGACATCTCAATTTACATTTCTTCTTTGATTTCCAGAGTCATTCCCAACCTTTGAGCTAAGTTTGCAACTTTCTCTACAAACTCTTTTTAGAGCCTCTTGAGATCATTTTGATCTTTGCTCGTGAGGGTGGTTACCCTTTGCTTCATTCTAAACTCCTTACTATAAAATGTAGCCAATGTGGCTTTATTCTTTTAAAAAAGATGAGCACTAACCTTTTCTAAAGCATAAGTTTTCAACTTAGCTTCTTCCTCTATAGCTTTCTGCCTTCTCTCAATCAATACATTTAATAGTTTTAGAGGAAATCGTTTTTCAATATTTCCCATATCTACTTCAAAAACAAGAATGTATTTTATAATAAATTCTATAATGGTAGCCTTGTCCACCTCGTCAACTTCATTGTATAGTGTAGAAGTCTCTTCTAGCATTTCATTATGCACAATCCCATTAAATAAAGCATTCAATTTCATAGGACTGTGAGTCCTTATCAGAGGTTTTTTCTTTTTTGTTCTCTTCTTGTGTCTTCTTGTTGGATTCTACTTTCTTCTCTCTCATTTGGATCATAAATGCTTTCTTTTCCTTTTAAACTTTCTCCTCTTCATTTGTATCCACAATATCAACCTTTTTCTTCTTTGTAATTGCTTCACCTTGTGAAGCTTCAACTTTCCTCTTGCAGTCCAACTATGGTCCTTCTTCTTCTTCATTATCAACATTCACAGCTAAATACTACTCCCTTTTTGCTTTGGTCTTCACTCTCCTTTTCACTAGGCCAGTTTGTTATGCTTTTAGAGCAACCATTTCCTTTTCAGGCCTCTTTTGTTGTTTGACTAGAGAGATCTTTTCCTTCACCAGAGCGTTGACATGTTCTTTTCTCTTTTCTCATGTTACAAGCTTAGTCCTGGAGGATATCTAGGAAATTGGACGAGGCAGTTGTTCTATCAGATCTCCTAAAATTTGATGAACCTCCCAAAGCACCAGAATTAGCCTTTTCTTCCTCAACTTTCTCCTTAGTGATCCCCATAACTTCTGCAAATTATGTAGTCATCTTTTCAACATTTTTACTTATGGTCTTTTGCCTCTAATCCATGTGGACTTGCATGGACTTTTCCTCATAATTTCCATACCTATCTTCAGTGGTGTCCTTTGGTTTGCTTAGTGTGTAGTCTACAGACCCTATAATTTCTTATTCAGTGACTTCATATCCCATAGTTGGGATCCATACTATTTTGGGCTCTATAGTTTGTATAATGCATTCATCCTTGGCAACCAGAAAAGTAATATCATTTTTGTATCTCTCCACAATCTTTCATGGAATACTCTCCCTTTCTTGCATTATCTTCTGAAACATTGCAAAAAATGCCACAAGAGCATCATCCTATGCCTTAGCATCTCCAAGTCCTCTAAAAAAGTCTCTAATCTGGTGTGCTACAGGTTTTCCTTGTAGCCACACAACACTCTTTTTTCCAAGTAGTTCTTTCAAAAAGTTGAACATCAAACATATGACCAATGTTCCATATTTGAACAAATATTTAGACTCTTTTGTCTTTTGAATTTTTCCATTAGCTTTTATCTCAATAGCTCACATAAGTCATAATTCGCTCCTTTCTCAGCCATCCCATAAGGTGTGTTGATGGCGGTTACAAATACAAAATTATCTATGTTAGAGAAGTATAGCTTGTGACTGATCATCATTGATGCATATTTAATAGCCGAGTTTCTTATGTCCTTGATGGTCAAGGCTCTCTTTTCATACATTGCACCCATTCACTCCATTACAAATTCATTCTTTATAGATTTGAGTACTAGAATTGGTTTGGTTGAGTATAAATCAATCTCAACCCTAACTGCCTCCTTTATAATTAATCCAAGCATATTTTTCCATAAAAACTTGTCATGAATATAGCTTAATGCAATCCTTACCCAAACATCATCATGGAAAAAGTGGGGAGACCCTTGCCACACATCGAGCTTCTTCAAAACCAAATTATGATATTCTAGTTTAAGAGTGAACTCATCACTGGTGAGCTCATTTTCCCACACATCGCCAAGCTTCAAATGATCGTATTCCTCCAATTTACTATAAAAGTATATCCTTATATCCATAGTGTGTACCACACCATAGGGGACCCTTGAAAATGCTCTATTCGGGTCAACTTTCATAGATTTATCAGGATGTTTCTTGAATTTAGGTTGGGGTTATTTAGACACTTCAAAAAACCTTGGAGTGCCAATTTAAATTTGTTCTCACAATGCTTTCTCAAAAACTATAGCAGGTGAAAGAATGTAAATACCTTTTACTTCACTTTTTGGCTAGGGTTTTGCTCACACCAGATCTCGTTTGCTTCAAACACACTGATTTTCTATTTTTTTGCTCTTCTCATCTTGAATACATGATTGAAAATATATTTTTATTAAGTTTAATCACTTATAAACCTTTTTCCGCTTAACCTAATTTCACATTGAATACTCAAACTGAAAAGTTGGTAAAAACCCTTTCTACACAATCAACTTCAAATGCTCTACAAAATTTTGCATCATGATATTTTATGCTGGTATCTTCTCCAATATATCAAGAAAATTTAATTATACCTCATATCCACGTGTCGAAGCATCAACACCATTTCTTTGGTAGGGGATGAAGAATTTTTTGTTAATGCTCCCCATGAGCCAAAGCTCTTAACTTAGTTTTCAGAGGAAATATCTACATTGGATGTTGGTACATACTCATCCTTAACTTGTGTATCTTCCTTCTTTTTCCAAAATTTATTCATCTCCTTCTTTGTCTCCTTCAGATCAATCTTTTGTATTGGATCATTCTTCTTTACCAGATTATCCTTCATGTTTTTGCTTTTGCAAAACTTAGAAATGTGTCTAGGCCTATTGTAATTGTAGTATATGACATTCTTATGACCAATCTTGCTTCCATTCATTCTAGATCTGTATTGATTAGCTTTATGCCCAAATCCATAACATGTATAACAATAGCCATTGAAATATTAAACCATTCTACCATTGTTATTTCTATTCATCATTTGATTTCTACATTCACTAGCTCTATAACCAAATCTCTTGCATGTAAAACATTGAATAGGAAAAGATGGAACATTCTAATTCATTCTACTTCTACATTCCATAGCCTTATGTCCAAATCTATTGCAAGAATAATAGAAACCATTAAAATATGGATACATTTGTGCCTTTGGTTGTCTGACTAGTGGTCTTTTGGCTTCATTCCTTTGATTTTGGATCTGCTTGCTATTATTCTTCTTATCTTCATTCTTATTTTCAGTCTAATTTGGAGTTTTATCTATCTTTGAGCTTTCTTCTATCTCAAACCCTAATCCACCTTTATCTTTAGATCCTTTTTGATTTGCAATCATTTCATAAAAGCATGATAAAGCTCTTCTTAAATTTGTCTTCATGATTCTTTTCATTTCTAAGATCTGATCTCAAATTCACAACTTCTTGTTCAAGCTTTGTACATTCCTTAGTTTTTCTTTTCACCATTGTATTCAAACATTCTTGAATTCTTTCCCTTTCTTCAACTTACACCTTCATACCAATGATTGTTTCATTTTCTTTCTTCAACTATTCACTGACCTCCTTATGTCTTTCTCTGAACTTCTTGATTTTTTCTCTCAAATTTTTGATGCATTCATCTACTTCTTTGAAATTTTCTTTCAGATCTCTATTTTCACCTTTAGTTTTTTGTAGATCTTTAAGAGAAATTTTGAGTTCTCCATTTATGTCAAATATACAATCTTCTTTTATAATTCCAACCGTAGGAATCTCTTTAAGAAGAGTACATAGTCTTCTAATAGCCATGTGTTCAACCTCCAAGATCTTCCCCAAGCAGTTAAGCTCCTTCCAAGGAACCAAGCTCTGATACCAATTTTTGAACACCTGGAATACTGAGAGGGGGGTGAATTAGTATTCTTTTAAACCACTTAAGCATCTAAAAATTCAATACTCATAGCATATTAAATTTGCAGTAATGAATGAAAGCATGAAAACAATCAACATCACATGAAACATGAACACCATATTTTTATGTGGAAAACCCAAAATGGGAAAAACCACGGTGAGGATTAGCTCACAATATATTATAACTGGTTATAGTATATTATAGAAGTGCTCACTACAGGTGGACTCACTGTCCAAGTGGATTCACTACCCACTAAAAGAAGAAAATATAGAAGAGATTGTGGCACACAACCAAAATTTGAACTGTTACAATTACATCTAGCATATGCATGAATTGCAGTTCCTTTGAAGCTCAAAATACAAACTTCACACACTTCATACTGATCTGAATTAAATCTCTACTCTCCTCTGCATTCACTTTACTCTCACACAAATCACATCCACAGACTCTTATCACATCTTGCAACATTCAAAACATCAAAAATAGATCTTACATATATATATATATATCTGCTTCATCCACAAACACCTACAACATAAATTAGGTCAACCTAATTAGATGTATATAACTTGTTGCCTCAATATCCAAACATAGAGGCTTTGTTCCAAGATTCAAAACTCATAACAATTTGAAATAGGTCAACATGGACCCAAAATAGAACCCACATAGTGGATCAATACATATTCAAATTCCACAATACACAAAACTCATTAGGTCAACATGGTAGTGACCTAATAACAAAATTTTCCAACTGTACACCCACATTCGAACACACGGACCTCCAAATTCTATACCATTTGGAATATACACACTATTGACACCTGTCATCATTTCTACAAGACTATAAATATAGATTCCAATCCACGAAGAAGTGTGGACTCACCAAAACATACTTATTGAAATAGAAAACACATGTTACTGCCATACCAATAGACTATCACTCATAACTTCAACACTAGGAGCCCAAACAATATGAAATTCTAGATTTAGGTTCCTCTATCATCTAAAAAACTTATATCAAAAGTGTAGAGAAAGACCTTATACAGTGGACCAATGTAGGCCCAAAAATTGGATGTCCTGTACTCATAATTACTTATATTGACACAGTCAATTTTCCCTTCATCTTCACCGAATCAAACATTCTTGTAAAATTGTACTTGATAATCATCCTCAATCATGCTCAAGTTGTACAAAATGATTTGCACAATGGTCTTCATACCAGATGATCAGTGATTTTTTTAGTGGCCAATATTCGCTAATTGGCTAATAGTTGAAATTTGGGAATCCAAAATTGGCTAATAGTTCGAGCTATAATGTGACTTGAATCACCAAATTTTTACAAAAAATTATTGTAGTCTTATTCAAATCGCCAAAGAGTTTATTTTATTAAAAAATTTAACTCAAAAATTTTCCACAATATTTGATACATGATTAGATCAAATTCGCCTAAATTTTATAATTTATAGTAGGAATCTATATTAATTCGCCAATAGTGTATCATAATTATTAGTTTCATTAGGAACATATTTTTAATCTTTAGTTTCCACCATTGATTTACAATATAATCTAATAGCCCTTCTTGTATTCCACTGGGTAAAATGTACCCATGATCTGTAATCCTCATGAGGCGTGCAATCTTGGGTCTCATGAGCATTATGGATTATGGGTACATTTTACCTCATAGATTACAAAGGTCGTTAGATCAAGGATATAAAAGAAATTTCAAGCCCCATGAGAATTATAGATTGTGGGTATATTTTACCTTGTAGAATATAATGAGGGTCATTATATTATATTTTAAAACAATAGTGGCAAGTAAATATTATAGTCTACCCCTTAAACCCATCAATAATTTGCACCCTCGAGCCCCTACTTTTCCATGAGAAATATTTTTAGATTGGATGGATTAACCATCGTAATTAATGGATATTCCTATTATTTTCAAGATTTGCCAAAATTTTCTACACAATTTTAGTGATGTAAAAAAATTGCCAATAAAATTAATATTTTTTCAAAAGAAAGGAAAGATTCACCAATAGAAATTAATATTTTTTCTTAAAAAGATGAAAGATTCACAAAGATTTTATATCTTTTTTTGAGGGGGGTTTTTTAAATTTATCATTGAGATCAATGATCTAAGAGGAATTTTGAGCCCATGAGAATCATAAATCATGGGTACATTTTACCTTGCAAAATACAATGAGGTCCATTATATTATATTTTAAAACAATGATGGCAAGTAAATATTATAGTATACACCTTAAAACAATCAATAATTTCCATGAGAATTATTTTTAGATTGGATGGATTCACCATCAGAATTAATACATTTTTTAATTTTTTTTAAGATTCGCCAAAATTTTCTATAAAATTTTAGTGATGTGAAAAAATCACCAATAAATTTTTATTTTTTTTTCAAAAAAAAGGAAAGATTCACCAATAGAAATTAATATATTTTCATAAAAAATGAAAGATTCACCAAGATTTTATATCTTTTTTTGAGGGGGGTTTCTTAAAGTTATCACTAACCAGATCACAATATTGACATCAATGACAACATTGAACTACATAATTGTACTGTTGTCAAACAAATTGAACCCGAATGCTTGAATGATTAAATTCATCAATCTGTTGAAACATTGGATCAAACTCAGGTTGTGAGTGACCTATAATGAGAGTGAACCTTCAGATTCTAGGCTGGCTTCCTATATGATTCTTAAATTAATAACTGGTAACTTGCTGGAAAAGGGATATAAATGTATGATGAATGCATGTAAAACTGTAAACTAGTGGTGATGCACCTAATTGACAAAGATTTGCAATTATGACTCACAATAAACTTCTCAGTACTTCAATCTGCACTACCTGATTTGATAATCTAATCACTTGAATGCTTTAAACAAAGGCTTTGATTTAACACAATCTTGAGGGAAAACATGCTTTTCATGACTAAACTGATTAATCAATACATGCACAGTGTATAACCAATGAATTTAAACTAAACTGCATACAGATACTTATGAAGGAGACAGACAAATTAAAGGTTTCCAAACTAAAAACACAATAATCCTTCGATCAAATCCTACACAATAATGATGCCTGAAATCTTGAAGGAAAAACTTTGAAAATGTTGGAAAATAAAGGAATCTTCTGCTAAATAACACAATTTGAACTTGTAAACTTGCTGCTGTATTAATCTAAATATAAAAGTTGAGTTACATGATAATTCACTTTGCAGAATGTAAAGGATGAAACACAAGAACTAGAGGAAAAGATAAACTTTTTCCAATATATACAAAAATGCATGCAATAAAGTAGCCAACGGATGGAATTGAATGAGAATTGGAAGTGAAAATATCTCTTTGAAATTCCTCTCATGAGAAAAAACAAAAAGCCTCAAAAAAAGGTGGAAAAACTGAAGTAATCCATACTACAATTGCTCCAAACTCCTCCTGGTGATTCACTTGACTTAAGGGAACTCGAAAATAATTCCAATTTGAGTTTAAGTCAAAGAGAAACTCCAGAAAATAAAGGTGCATGCGAAAGCTACAATTCTACTCCATCAACTGAAAAAGATTCATAAACTATAGTCGAACTCAACTCCCGATTTTGCTTGATTTGGTGTGAAGTTGACTGATTCATTATCTTCAGTTTTGCGATTGGATGATAAATATTAAGGTGAATAATAAAATATTCCCCTTAACATTTAATTACAAATTTTTATTTATCAAAAATCATGCAAAACATGAAGTGAAGTGCTCCTTCACTACAAAATCCTTGATAATTCTAAAATTTGACTTCACAAGTCACGGGCTTTCTATCATCATTAGGTCGATGACTTCAAGTCAAGACCATGGGTGCTATTAAAATAAAAAATGATTTTACTCTTAAAACTTAGTCAAAAATCACCCATTTCGAATTAGGGCTGCAAGTAAAAGCAATTAAACCCTAAATTATGTCCTAATTCAATGCTTGCACTATGGAAGAAAATTGCGCCACCATGCTAGGAATCTGATAGCTCGAATCTCCTCTTCACTGCAAGTCTTCTACTATTCTCGTGGGCTTTCAACTGCTCCAAACTTCAAGAATGTCGACCCACAACAGGTAGGCTTCTTCATTATCCAATACTCGGCCATTTATTGTGAAGTAAAAAAAAAAACTTTGTTTCTCTGCTCGGCTATCATTATTATTGACTGAGGAAAAAATGTGGCTTTCATCATTCTTCTTTTGTTGTTCAAGGGCTTCAAAACCTTAGGCCGAGATATGTATTTGTTTGAGCATTCTTATGTTTTCATTATTCATATCATTTCACAAAATGGCATCCCTGAAGCATTCTGTCAAACAGTATTCGCGCCTTGTCTATGCTTTCATTTTGCACATTTTACAACTTGCTTGTGGCCGCCATGAGGATTCTTTCAATATGGTCGTGGCCTGTTTCTCCATTTCTTGTTGTATTCAATTGTTTCTCTTTGAGAGGCTGCATAATAGCGACCAATAGTGTCATAATCACCTTTATTATGATAAGATCGTGCAAGATCGTAATATGAAAGAAATCCCATGAGAGGGTGGTTAGTTGAAACAAGAGCTATCAGTTGACTGTCCCACAAGAAATGCTGCCCCATGAAGGAAAACTGGTTGCAAAATGATTCAATGCTATTGCACAGTACGGGTATAATGAAAATCCTACATTACCATTCATTACTTCATGAACACTATCCACTTGAAGATTCATTTTTTGTGTATTTCTCTCCTTGATAAGCTCGACTCAAGCTCACTTAAAGCAGATAATGAACATCTTCCTTTCTGTGAAAAAAAAGAAACACTGTATGCTTTCCAGTACAGGCCGTCATTGCATAATTCTTGGGTATTTTCTTTGTGAGTTGGAGGGCTTGGCTTTATGATACCTTAAAGTTTCTCATGCTTATCTTGCTCTTTGTATAATTTTCAATACCATCACTGTGTCTATTCACCAAACTCAATGTTAGTTTCATATCATGATTACTTCATTCTGCTTCCCATCCTTTGATTTTCAACACTGTATATCTGCTACATTGAGATTAAAATATATATTTTATGTTCTGCACTTGTCTTAACTCACATTACTTTTGTAGGCATTGTGTTTGGATTTTATCTTGCAAAAGATCTATAGTTTGCTATTATAAAAAAGCTACTTCTTCTACATGTTGCTCTTTCATTGTTTGATGTTGCATGGCACTAATATGAGACTGCTAATCTGTTCATTG
Organism: Sequoia sempervirens; assembly: GCA_007258455.2. NCBI lineage: Eukaryota > Viridiplantae > Streptophyta > Pinopsida > Cupressales > Cupressaceae > Sequoia > Sequoia sempervirens. The sequence continues at coordinate 561,307,631 of VDFB02281492.1, forward strand.
TTGTTCTTTTAAATGTACCATCTCTTGAATGCAATCTATCATGAAACAGTACTTTACTCTGTGATTGCTCCTCTAGCTTGTTCAAAGAATGATGAAAGAACTCTCCTTCGCTTGATATATTTCTTGCTTTTTTGAATGACATTGTAACTTTTATACTTTAAAGTCTGTGAGATGCCTTTGGTTACTCACTGTCTTATGCTCCATGAAGGACTACCATCCTAGCATTTGGAACATCACTGTCTACAGTTACTAACTGTCTTTTATTCAATTAACTGTCGTTATGACTCTGATAGTCATGAATTATATTTGTTCTTCCTATGATGACAAATAGATACTTTGGTTTCATGCACCTTTAATATATAGTCACTCCTTCAAGTCTTGAAGAGAATATATTTATTCACCATTTCACTTAGCATCTTTGTGAACAGTGTACATTTCAGATGTTGTTTATATGCGAGCATTGTTATAAGATGCTTATGATGTAAATGTATATGATGCATCTTTCATGTTGTTTCAGCCTGACAACTCACCTATGGTGCTCCTAAACACTGTATTGTTGCTCACTATTTACTTTTTGCTTTGAAGCCTCTATTGCTTATTCATAGACAACTGTCTTCTTTGAAAATATTGATCCTTCAATTATCATAGTCTCAATTTTGACAACTCTGGCCTTGTTGTTTTGATACTATGAAATGTAAGAAGCAAATGCTTTTACAGACTTCACATTTCTGACAATGAGTCCTCAAACTATTTTCTTACTTTTGGAAAAGTAGTATCCTCACTCCAAAAGACAGCTACATAATCTATTAGCTTCAAAGATTATAGATAACATCCTCGGTGAAGATGTATATGCTTTAAAGTTCTAAAAGGTAGTTCATGCTTGAATATTTTGTTTTCCATTTAATGTAAAAGAGCTCAATACCTTATTGAAATGCAAAAATGAATGCAAGGTAGAGCTGAAACAGAATGTCAATGAAATTGTTGATCTCTTTATATGTTTTGATCATTCTTTAGCATAATAAGTGAAATGATAATTAGCTCAATTTATTTTTGTCACAATGAATCAACTAAAGGATGCTTTATGAACTATATTCATGGAGAATGATGATTATCTTTATTCCATACTGTTGTCCCATGTCATTGTTTATGAGTTGGGCTCAACCCTCGTGGGAGCCACATTTCACACCACTCATACGCATATCTATTGATTGGAATGATGATTATACCTGTACCTGCACACTTAAATAAACATGTTAGCAAAATAAATGAAGCTGAAAGCTTCCATTGAATTATGTTTCTTTGGTGATATCAATTTGATTACTTAATCATCTGACATATGCTTGAAAGGATGTAGATTATATTCCTGTTGGCAATATAGGCATAGGATAGGATATGATTTGTCATTGCTTAGAGACCATCTCTAATACCATTTTTCATTGTTCTTGTAGATACTTATAAAGCGTGGAGCTGGATCAATTCGAAAGTAGAACACAACAGCTGAAGACTTTAACGTGAAGACGATTTGTCATTCTAGGCAATGACGAATCACCCTCTATCTTATGCTCATGTTATTTTCAGTTGTATAGTTTGCATTCTTTTCTTGTATCCATCGTTTGATTATGAAAATAAAATTAGTTACTCCCGTGGCTTGTGTGGGACTTCACTCTTTCCAATATGAATAAAAACACCATTCTTTTATGCAAATTTATGAGTTCCTCTATTACAAACATTTGCATAATCAAATTTTGGAATTCAATAAATACTTTTAGGAAAAAATTTGCACCTTTTTGTGATGAATGCAATTCAGCTCCACCTATTTTGAGTTGTAGCTAAAAATAGGTAACATGTACAACTTGTGCTCATCCCACATGTTCATGTTTCCAACAAATGCATCAATAAAAAACTCCTAATATCTTCCAACAATCAATAGATACAGTGTAGAAGATGTCAACTACAATGCAGAAGACGAAAATTGTAGTGCAGTTTGTAATTGATGCGTTGTTGAACCTATCAAATGCGACTGACACAGATGCAGTGTTGTCATTTTCTACAATGGGTTTCTAAATTTTTAGACGACCACAGTTGCAGTGCATAAAGCAATAGATGCATTGCCGACTGATAGAGTGTTTTAATAGATGAACGTGTCACAGTCGCTAATGAATGTGTCACACTATTTCTATGATGAAGATACATAGTTGTAGCGTCTAAGCTAATAGATGTGGTGCACAAGTTTTGTCAAAAATTTAACCTCTTAGAAACCCTAGTCTTGTTTAGTTTTCTGATTTTAGATGTGATTCAATTTAAGAAAACACAAAAAATAGTTCTTTGATAAGTTATTAGTTGTGATTTTTGATAGTTTGTGTCAATGATAAGGCCCTAAGGTCGATTGTTTTCACTGGTAATAACAAGACTCAAATATATTCACAACTTAATTTAGTAGTAGAATACGTGTGTAATCTTTATGTAGTCCCACCTCCCATTTAGGGGGTAAATACTTAGAAAGATTAGGTAGTAAAATAATTGAGATAATTGTTTTCAAAACCTTTTCTATATGAAGGCAGATAGTAGATGTTCAATGACACAAGGTGGTCGATAGATGCCACATGCACACCTTCTTTCTCTTCCCAAGAGGCTATTTATAACAACCCAACAAGATTTATCTTGATCTAAGAAAGTACATGGTGAGTAGCTTTAGGGTATGATCTAGATCCCTTACACCACTTTATAAGATTACATTCAAATGGAATTTAAGGCCTCTACTACAAGGGTTCTTAGTGGGTGGAACTCTGTGAACACACCCGACCTCTTAGACATCTCCTTAGGGTCCAAACAACTATAGTTCCCTAGCAAAATTCTAGAGTACTACATGCACATATCGAACTACAGCTTTCACTCTCATGAAATTTCTATAGCGCACTAGAAAGAATTGCTTGAGGTTGATCCCTTGGGTTCTCAATAAAGATGTATCCCAAGGCAGACCTCTTACTTGAAAAAGTGGAAATTTTTTATGTTGTAATTTCTCATCACCCAGGATCGCACAAGGTGCACAAGGGAAGAGGATACTCTAAACAACACTACTTTCGGTAGACTGACAACATGTGTGCAAGTGACCAAATAAAGTGTGCAATTTGTATGTTAATTTTACAGCACCAAGTGAAGTATTGCATGTTCAATCACACTACTAATTTTAAATCTAGATTGTAGAGTGAGGATTGTATTGTTCTTTTTAAGAGCACTAAAACCAATTGTTTGTGATTGTGTTCATTTTAAGCATTAAAACCAAATGTTTGAGATCATGTTCATTTTAAGCACTAAAAATAATTGTGAGATAATCTGACAGATCGCCACAAGTTGGAAACAAAAAGATTAGTAACACAAAAAACCTTACCCTACTAAAAAATTTAAAAACAAAGTACATAAATCAATATTTGACCTTTCTTTCTGTAATAGTCACTTGTGGTGGACTGGATGTCAATTGTGGTATAATAATACCTAGATGTAGTGCATTGTGAGTCAACTATAGTGTTGTAAGACCTAGATGCGGTGCCTGATTGCGGTGCAAGAAGACCCATATGCGATTTTCAGAACATTGACTACGATACACCATATGTCAATTGCGACATGGGGTTCAAGGAATGTGGTGGACTAGTTCAACATACAAAAACGTAGAAAATAATAGTGAAAGATACGGCTCAGAAAACTTTGTATGTGTCACATGGGTGAGTAGATACATTGAATGGACTATCGATTATGGTGTAGGACTTGGCATATGCGTCGCACTTCCTGTAGCTTCAAAAAATCTAAATTTTGTACATAAATTATTAATTATGTGAGATTCACGTCGGGTTCACCAAAATTTAAATAAAAAAAATTGTGATTCAATCATTAGAGATATAAGGAATCAAAGCAAACAACCACAATTTGCAATCCTATACTCAAATATGATCCAATTTATTCAATGGAAAACATGCAACATGGATGAAATCAAATTTAAACAATCAATACTTTTACCTTCACTGTTTTCCATGGATTACTTCCATTGTCCTTTGTTTAATTTTTCTCTCAGAAATTAGTGTGCTCTTCTTTTGCCTTAAGCTTCAAGTATGTGAGATGATTGCAATGATGCAATCAACAAAGTTTTGTGGTTAGCCATAAATGTGAGGTGAGGGTTGATTTTATATAAATGTTTGATTCAAATGAATGGTCCAAAATAAGAGATGTAAAATCAAGATCAATGGTTGAGGATTGTTGAGAGGAATTGATTGCTCAATTAACTGACTGCAACTGGCTACAAAATTCTAGTTAACTAGTTGCATGAATAATTGATTGAAGAGTCAACTAATACTGACAAGTACTTAACCAAATTGATTGATTCAAAGACTTAGAGTGAGTGGGAGTAAAGTGAACTGATTGAAGAGTCAACTAGAATTGATTATCTAGTTGATTAGAAGAGAGTGTTAGTTAATTTTGAGGGAATTTTGCATGAGAGGATAATTAATTAATTATTGGAGGAAAGCACATGTGAAGATTAATTAATAAATATTTTTTTGTTATTAATGGATAATGTTGAGATGAAATAGGGGAATTAAATAATTAATTTAATTATTTAATCTAGAAGTTGGAAAGTGGTTAATTAAATAATTAATAACAATTATTTAATTTAAGAAGGGTGTTGAATGTTAATTAAACAATTAATGATAACTATTTAATTAAATTAGAAGAATAAGTGTAATTAGCAACATAATTAAATAAATTAGGTTTATTTAATTAATCAAGAAGATTAATGATAATTAGGACATAATTAAATAAATAAGATTTATTTAATTAGTCAAAAAGGGTGAACGATAATGAATAAATTAAATAACACAAAGTCACTTAATTAATAGTAGAATATGGTATTTGATAATAATTAAATAATAAGGTATTATTTAATAATTAAGGGGAAAGGATGAATTAGTAAAAAGGTGTTACTTGCAAACTAGGACAATTTTGGGTATCTACAAACATCATCTCTTTTCAACATGTGGAAACTTGAGCACTTTTTAGAGGCACACAACATTTGGATTTGGTTGGATTTGGATTCATGATTCACCCATCTTTTTGGATTGGCTTCTTCAATCACTAGTGTATCTGTTTCTTCCTAAGGGGAGAAATGTTGTTTATAGGAAATGGATCATATTCTGGCTTCAAGCATTCATCATTGGCATGAGAGATATTTCTTTATGGTGGGATTCATATCCTTATTTTCTCTCTCCTATCAGAGGGACATTTATTATACTTGTGTGATAGAAGTAGTCCTTGGGGGTTCATATTGAGTCCTCCTTCTATCCTTCTTTCACTAGTGCAACCATTTCATTTTCTCTTTTTGAGAGGATATTTCACATGTGGTTTTCTCCTTTTCTCTGGTTATGAGAGATTCATTTGTTTGTAGATGGGTACCTCATTAGGTCTTGTAGCCAAGACCCATCCATGCATCCATCATTGCATTCTACATCAAGGTTTTTAGTTTATCCCTAAGTTAATCTTAAGGGGGGGTGTTGGAGTAATTAGGACATCATTTGATAATTAATTAATCAATTATTAAGCCCCTTATTAATTTATTCACTTAAGCTAAACTTAAGAGTACTTTTTTATTTATTAGATTGGACTAAATATAGGTCAAATTTTCTCATTGCATGAGATTATGACACTTCTCACAATCTAATCAAATCCTCATCTATGGTTTGTTTTTTTATGCTTTTATAAGCATTGATCATTCATTGTAATTTCATTCAATTCAATTACAATTGCAAGTTAATATCAATAATAGATTCTTGTGTGATACTTGTGTGGATTCAATCATTTATCCCTTGGTTGCATAGCAAATCAATTGCTTTGATCTCTCATTTGTGATAGGAATTTTGGTTGCAAAAGATTACTAGGAATTGCGACATTAAATATCAACTCCAACAAGGCATTTGAAAACTTATAGAGACGTTTTGGACTATACTTGTGTGTTTTACACCGTGGATGGGTTTTTAAAACTGACGCGGAGGCACTCAAAACATCTGTCATTTGAAATCATGATTGGGTGTTTTTATTGTTGCAAGGCACTTCAAAATGTTACAAAATATATAATAATATAACTGATGTGTGAGAACACTTTCCTAGATGTTGAGTGTGATTTTTTTTTGTTGTTTACCATGCCCAAATATTGTTGGGAAATCCCTCCATGTGTCATTGTTTCATTGCAATTCCCAAAGGAACTCAGTGTAACTTTTGGTTTGAGAAACTCTCCCAAACTTGTGCTAAAGCACTAGGAGGCTACAAACCTACTTTGCAACACATGGAAATATTAAAATGGAGATAGGCACCCCTCCCAATCAAAATATAGTGTTATCTTTTTTTATCCCAATGCACCTTTTGATAATACAAATACCCTCAAATATGGATTGTGCACTAGGGTCTTCTGCCAAACTTAAGACTTGGGAAATTATTTCCTATATTTTGATTTTTCAAGTTTTCACAAGACTTAAAATGTGGTTGGGGTTTAAAAGGTTAAATAATCAATATTTAAAGCACTTTACTCAAATAGGGAATTAAAGTAAAGTTTTAATAGGACCCTATTATTATTTTGAAAATTGGAAAATTAAATTTGTTTCAGTCAAAATGATGAGATTTGTACCACAATATTGAATGACGTCCAGGAGGCACTTAAATCTAAAAAATGCATTTATATTTGATGGATTTCTATGTACAATCATCAAAAATTAAATAAAAGACCAACTTCTGGGAGCTCCTTTATAGTTGTAGGAAATTCACAAGCACTTTTTTTGTTTTGTTTTGACCTCAACTTATTTGATGACTATGAAACTAAGACCAAAAAATTACAATGGATTATCAATACATGTTCCACTTCCAGAACTAAGAAATTTTCTCATTTTTTTGATACTCCATGAACCTTCCCATAAATGTTGGAACATTAAATTATGACCAAAAAATCATCCAATCACCTTGAAAATAGAATTACATGCTCCTTTTGAATTATCAATTCTTTCTACCAAACATATTTTAAAAATAAGCTTGAGATCTTGAGATTTTAATGCTAGTATTTTTGAGCTACCCTACCATCCTGGGGCCTAAAAATAAGCCTCCTTCTTCAAATTGAGGGTCATTCAACACGAAAAAAGAGACACAAAAATAAGTGTCAATAGGCGTGTAATTATTATTGGGTGCTTCCCTCATTTGTTACTCTATATGTAGAGCCTTGGTATTTTCTTTTATATTTTGTTTAGATGCAACACCTATGACATGCTCAATTTTATTCCACTCCTTTATACAATGTGGGTTCTTATCATATTCTTTCTTCAATATCACAACTATTTTAGCATGCTCCTTCTTGGCTTCCTTAGTATTTTCCATCCTTTTGTGGTATCTTTCTTATCTTTCTTATGCTTATTTTTGTCATTTTCCTTCCTTGTTTAACTCCATTGCTAATTCAATGTTATCTTTAAACTCTCTTAATTGATTGTTATCTCTTTTTCTATTGGTGTTGATGATTTAGAATTTCATTGATCTTTTTATGCATCCATGTGGCTTATTATTTCCCTACTTCTAATGATCACATCTTTTCAGCACCACTTGCTTCGCCCGTTCCATTATCATCACACTCTCATGTGTAACGTCCAATTGTTCGCAGTAAATTTCCTAAGTTTTCACTTTCAAGTAAATAAACTAAGTTTCATAACCATTGCTATAAAGTTTTTCTTTTCCATAAGTGAAAAAATGAGCATAAATGACATAACAAATTCCAAACTTTGATTTCATTTCCAATATAATATTCCACATATTACAACTTTTCCAAAGATTGTATACAAAGTACATACATAGCTCAACTGAGCTTCAAAATAATAGATATATATGGTCTAGGAATCTCCTTTCAAATCTTTGTCGCTAGTTGAGGAGGAGAATCATCACTCAAGAAATTTTCCACCAATCATGGACTCAAATGCAGTCCCCCGCACATCTATCATTTGGTAGATGGCCCTACCCTTCGACAAAGAGATTGGTGGAGTAACCTTGTAACTACAACCACTCTGAGCTTAGTGTTGTGCCCTGCATAACTAGAACTTGTAGAAACTATAATCTTGAACTAGCATGCTAAAAAGGAACATAATGAACTAACAGTGGAGCCAAAGGCAATCACACTACTTTGGCCAAAGTATTCTCACTCAATATCTCAAGTGACAGTCATCCTATTCACATACACTACTCTAGCTCGATTTGACTTTAGTCCATTATAATATATGCATAGGTAATTTCCTTCAATAGGTAATCATTAACCTCAAAAATAACCTATTCCCCTTTTCCCATAACACAATGGTATCTCTACCAATAAAGCATAAGTTACCCCCTTCAATGGATATTCTAATCCCAGGTATAACATATGAGCTTTCTAAGTCTACAAATTACTTTGCATAAAATAACTTAACAAGTTTTTTCCATTTCATCAATCCTAGTATATATATAATACTATAGACGATAAGCAATCACTCCTTAATATGGAGTAAATACAAAAAATCATAAAGAAATCATATCAATAAGAATCTTTTCCTTTCCAAGAAGAAAATAGATTATTACTCTATTTCAAGCAATAAAATGCAATTCCAAATAAAAAACACAAGAAATTCAATCTTTCAAAAAAATAGATAAACATAAAGAGAATAGAATCTCATGCCTATTTATCGCTTTAATCCAATTGACTCACTAGATCTCAAGCTTGGCCCCCACTTAAAATCAGCTTAGCAACAAAAAACCTCTCAATTCCTCTCACTAAAGTTTCCTCACAAATAACTCCCAGTAAAATAAGAATATCTCAATAAAAATGCAGTAGAATGGAGCAGTGTAATAATGCGTAGTAGAAGAGTATCCAAATGAGGTGAGGGTGCCTCTATTTATACTAAAAAACTAGCATCTACAAGCTACAAACAAGGCCAATGAAATGACACTTCTCAGCTTAATTCCATCGACTTAGCTTGATAATAAAATGGTGGTGAATTCCTATCTCAATACTCAGCCAAATAGGACACCAGGTCGATTCTTTGCTTGCCTTGATAGCATGTTGATTGGTTCATAATGCACATGTTCTAATCTAGAAGTTGAATTACATGCTCAAGAGACTTCTAAAAGAAACATAGAGTTCATAATATGGTGCCAACTATTCACCATATTCCCTATTTACTAGCTTGTTTATTAGAGGAATAAGTCAACACTTATTGGATGCAAAAAATTCAGACACAATCTAATCCATAAATTTTATGTAATAACATATTACTGAGTCAACCTCCCTTTTATATAGTGCTACTTTATCATTTACTCAACATGTCCCTTTGTATAGTGCACAACACTTTACTTAATGCTTTATAAACTATACACAACAAATTTAACTTATGCATTTCCATCACTTTTATCAATGATGATATATGCAGTTTAATACTTAGCATTGTGTTATTATATGAAGTGCTATATTCACATCATATTGGCCATTCCATATATTCAATAAATTGGCCAAATATATATATATATATATATATATATATATATATATATATATATATATATATATATATATGCATGTGTGTGTGTGTATGTATGTATGTATGTATGTATGTAGTCTTTGTTAATAGCATTAGATGCTATTTATATACATGTGTATATATATGTATATATACGAGTATATATATATATTCCTTGACAATAAGTTTGTCTAAATAATCCATTTCTTATTCGAATAAATGAGATCAAGTTAACATTTCATATACAATATCATATGTATATACATATCTATATTCATGTATGCGTACATATACATATATCGACATACTCGAATGGACATTCCCATTTTTCAACACATACACGTATATCGACATGTGTATATATATGTATATATGCATATATCTCATATATATATATACATTTCGATTATACAATCAATCACATAAACAATTGATATCTTATGGATAGGTATATATACATGTGATGTATATATATATATATATTCATACATGTCTTATTGTCCTTTTGATATCACTATGCCCATGAGCAATCCATCCATGAGTACACATAGGTACATCTACCTATGTATTCTCATGTACGTATTATCTCATGTGTATGGGTTATTGTCAACATGCACATGTATACATATATATACATTCTATGTATATATATCTCATCAATCAAGTATAGTAATACAAAGAACTCACATGCACCAAGCACTAAACTCAACCCAAGAATTCTCTTAACAAAGATAAAGATCCTTCCTAATGCAAACACATCATACTAAAGGATGACTTACCAATTCCCAAAACAATGACTTGAATCAACCATTCTATAAGTGAGTGTGTGTAAGCTCAATTAGGTTTCATTACAGGTTACTTGACAAAGTCCTTCTCTTGAGTGATACTTCCCCTTGATTTTCAGAGGATTGAATCTGAATCTGCATCCAACTTAACACATTTTCATAGTAGTCAGTCGTTCATCAAAACAAGCATTTGTATTATGCATTTCATAGTTAGAATATCAAATCCAATAACCATTCATTCCAGATATCATTCCATTATATAACATCAAATGGAATAGCATTCATTCATAATTTCCCAACGATTTAGATAAACAAAGTGCAACCATATATATTTCCAATCAAAATTCCAAACACATTCACATATGCAATAATTTACCCTAACATAGTAATTTAGTAAATAGGTAAACACACAACGGGGTATAACATCATGAGGCTAGGACCTATAAGAATACGTCACAAATCATATAAATTTTGTCTTATTTTTAGTGTCTTTCTTAGCAACTCTTACCAATGCAATTGATAGTTTTTTAATTTGAGATATTATTTATTGTATGAAAAATGTCCTAGCAATGGAACCAATATTCATATGCCCACTTCTCTCTCTTATTGATTTCCCAAATTTATGCTTTTTTATTCTTGTTTTTATGTTTATGCTATGTTGTGTTAATTTTCCTAGTCAAAATTTGGATGATAAAAACACACCTTTAGTAGTACACATTGATCTAAGTGACTTTGAACATGTGTTGTGTTGTTCATGTCACTTCTTCCACACGCTTTATATCATTTATACTTTTTTCTATTTATTATATCATTTATGTCAAGTCATTATCCTTTCTTATTCATCCATTTTCCTTATGTTTACTTCCACTTTGGCCTCTTTCTTATGAAATATTTGTTGTGTTTAGCCTATTCTCTTTTCACTTTTTACATTCAATTTTGTTTTTTTCTCCACTTTGGGGAATCTTCCTTATCATATTGTAATGTTTAGCACCTATAATTACTCATATGTAATGTTTTATTTTTTCTCTTTTTATTATGTTTTTGATATTAAAAGTAACAAAACTAGGGTGTTGTCCCTTTAGTACAAGGCCCCACAGGCCATCAACAATAGAGTAACACTAACATCACATTAACAACAAGGTCTAAAGACCTAACCAACACGCTAAACATTCCATATCAAAAAACACGTCCAAATCATAACACAAATACTAATACTAATACTACTGTCCATCATGAAATCGTGATTTAAAGTAGTCTTAACCACAGACCACCAAGGGTCATACCAGTCATAAGGAAACATAAAAATAGTATCAATATCTGTAGTGAAATAAAAAAGAAATGATGGCCATTGAGGCCAGGACCAGCCAAAAAACTGAACCACCCGTGACCCTAATCCTTCTTTCCACTACATGGCTTGATTAAAGTTATGGTAGCCCAATCTTCAGTGAGGAGCTTAAGAAGTTCCTTGCTGACAACTTCCTCCTCCACATTGTCAGTGGAATTTTCCTTCTGCAACAGACACTGAGTGGTGGTGGACCTGTGCATGATCTTCAATGTGAATCGTGTGACATCCTGCAACCTTTTCTCCAAACTTTCCACTTTGCATTTAAGGTTGTCAACCTCCTCCCAGACAACATCCTGTTTATTGCAAGCTTCCTCCATGGGGGCCTTTCCCTCAACAATGTTTGAGGCCCTAGTCTTGACCTCTTTGACCCTAATACTGGCAAGACCCAAGGAACCCCTTTTAAGAGTTTTAGAAACATGGGAGGAGCTACTAGCAAAAACCGAAAGGGCCTCCTCCTCCACATCCTTTTCCTCTTTACCCTTTCTCTCACTCTCATCACCATTATCAGACTCTGAGGCCTCCTTAAAACTCTTCTCTTTTTCTTTTTTGGTGACCAGTCTACTAGACCTTCGATGGGTACTAGTCTCCTCAATGATCTCAATGTCGAAGTCAATTTGTTGTAGCCTAAATTTGGTTTTCTTTGAGGCTTTGGATTTAGTTTTCGAGGTGGGAGAAATATGCTTCTTATCCTTTTTCTTCACAACAGACCCCCAAATGGGGGATGTGCCCTAGGGAGGGGATTTCGTGGTGGGCTTTTTTATACATTTTTTCTTACTGGGGCCAGGGGTTTCCATATGCTAGCAGGCAGAGGAGTAGAAGAGACCAAGGCCTCTTCAACAGTAATGGGCTGAGGAGGGCAAAGGGAAAGGTGGAAATGGTAGAGTCTAAACATAATCCCTTGGTGGAGAATGGTGAAATTCCTATCTGAGTTCATGGCTTCAACCACATCAAGCACAATATTTTCAAGAGAACGTATGAGAAAAAATGGAATGGAGATATTGTTGTGGTTTCTGAGGTGGTTGAGGAAATTAAAATGGTAATAATAATACACATCGTATCTCCCCTCAAGAGTGAAATACTTCATCACCACCATGCAAATTTTGTCCCATGGCTCTGGAAGTGCCTCACGGTCATAGTCCCCATGCAGCTTGACAGGTTTCTCATCACCCCAGAAGAACAGTTTGAGACTGGTTTGGTCGACGACTTTGATGGTTTTTTTCTATTTACACCTATCCATAGCAAGTCTCGTGGCCTTAACAATAACCTCCTCATTAAATTCAAAAGAAATGCTCCCCATAGTTACCCTTCTGGCATCCCAAGAGGTGGCGAATTATTTGGAGAGGCCCTCGTCAAAGCTAGACATGCACTCCATAAATTGGGAAATTCCACCCTCCCTACAAATATGCCATACGATGCCATCTGTCTTCCATTCGTCACATTTATCTAACTCAACATGCACCTGGTCACCACCCATGGCACCAACAAGTATATAGCAAAAAACCAGAACAATGAAAGGTAGAAATAAAATGCGAGTGAAAATAGTATAGTAGATGCGATAAAATTCCAATTTGGAAATGGCCACAGAAAAATGATAGCCAAAAAGAAACTTGTAAATCACAAAATTAAGGCATTTAGTGTCACTTCCCGTATCCAGTGCAAGCTTGGCAGTTCCCTCGTGTGAGAAGTCTGAGGCATGATAAAAAATGAGGGTGATAATAAAACCAGACAACCCAAAGGATCGAACGAAATCCGCAGGGATGATGGGATTATCACTAAAATTGAGGGGGTTCAAAAAATAATGACCCCATCGGCCATTAGGTTCATCATGACAAGTCTCGGCGGTGATCCAACAAGGGAAGTACATGCCATGTGGAAAATATTTCCCATCAGTCTTCCCGTTCAACGACCAGTTTTTCAAATATAGGCTCCCGCCAACATCACTAACAAAAGTTAGTAAACTCCACATCGGGGCCAAAAGATAAAGTTTTTTAGCAACCATGATGGACATCTTTAGAATCGTTCCTCAGAAGTGACAATGTAGAAGGGGGAAAAGAGTATTCCTTCCTCCAACATCGTAGACCCTCCTGATCAAGACCCACTGCTGCCAAATTGTCAGCAACCGCATTTCCTTCCCTAAAGACATGCTGAAGAGTGAACTCCTCTAAACTAGTAAGAAGAGATTAAATGTCCTCAATTATCCCTTGGATTGACCATCCAGCCACCATTGTGCCTTTCGTGGCTTCCACTATCAGTTGCGAGTCACCCTCAATTTCCAAGGACTTGACGCCCATTAACAGTGCAAACTTGAGACCCCAAAGGAGCGCCATACTTTTCGCCTGATTACTTGTGTGTTCTTTTAGGTTCCCTAAGTAGGTAGCAACCAAACTACCATTATGGTCTCTAATGATACCACCCCTAGCAGCTTTCCCAGCTCTGGTCGCCCCATCAAAATTCAACTTGCACCGGGGTGGTTTAGGAGTTTTCCATTTAGTGTTGTTTCTGGAAATCTTCTTGGAGTTTTTGAACTTGTGAAAGTCACTAGGAAGATTCCAAATTATAGCAATAGTTTTGTCCCAACCCATTAGGGGGAAACTAGGAATCTTCCACTTACATATAGAAATGTTGTCTGAAAGGAGTTTATTAAGGGTTATCAGCACACTGTCCACATTGTTCTCTTTATCCCTGAATATCCTGTTGTTCCTTTCTTTCCACAGACACCAACAAATATGGGGCGGAATTAGTTGCCAAAGTTTCCTAATAAGAGGGTGGTTAGAGGGGTACCTCCAATTGATAACAAATTGTTGAATATCCCTGCAGAAAACCCATTAGATGTTGAGCTTCTGAAGGACATTTTTCCAAACTTGGGAAGCAAATTGACAATGGATGAAAAGATGGGAGATAGTCTCCTCATCCAGTTTACAAAGGGTGCACCTGTTGGGAAATTGAAAACCCCTTTTAACAAGGTTATCTATTGTTAAATTTTTTCCATGAATAGAATCCCACCAAAAGAAATTGATTTTGGGGATGAGCTAAGAGTTCCAAACCTTCTTCCAACAATTTTCTTCACCTTCAAATTTTAACAACATATGGTAAGTAGACTTGACCAAAAAGATCCCTAAGTGATTTTTCATCCAAAAAACCCTATCCTTCTTAGGAAAGAGAGGAAGTCTCACCTTATTTAAAAGATCTTGGAGCTCAACAACCTTAGGGAGAAGTTAGGCCTGTCTAAAAAAATCTGATCCAAAATTTTCTATTTGGCTCTAGGGGTAGTGTAATCCACAATATGAGTGCCAAAGTAGACCTTAGCTCGCTCCCTCAGAATAATGAAATTGCTATTAGCTAGGGGTTTGTCTCCAATCCAATGGTCCTCCCAGAATCTTATTGATCTCCCATTTCCAATTTTCCATTTAATACCTTCCTTCATAAGTGATTTGCACTTGAGAATATTGTTCCAAATTTTTGACCCAGGGGGGAGGCCATTCAAATCCAAAGCCCTGGAAAAATACCCCTGGTTCAAATACTCGGCCCTCATTATATTGCACCATTCGGCTTTCCTCATCACAAGATTCCAACCAATTTCGGTAATGAGGGATTTGTTCAAATTAGTTATCTTTCTAATCCCTAGACCCCCTTGGATTTTAGGATGACAGACAATGTCCCAATTAACAAGAGCTAATATTTTTTTCTCTTTAACACTAGTCCAAAGGAAGGATCTTTGGATTCTTTCCAATTTTTCTACCATGGAACCCAATATTTTGAAGAGGGGGAGGAAGTAGATTGGGATCCCTTGGAGAGAGACCAAGAGCAATTGTAGTTTACCAACACTAGTAAGAAGCTTACCCTTCCAACCTACAAGTTTCTTTTGCGTTCTCTCCAAATATTATTACAGAAACTAGGAGTAACCTCCTTCATTGTGAGGGGTAAACCAAGGTAAGTCCCCGAAAGAGTAGCACTTTGACAACCCAGTATAGATAATATCTTTGCTTGAAGATCAACTTTTGTGTTAAAGAAATAGATACTGCTTTTTTGATAATTTATACATTGCCTAGAGGCATTAACATGGTCATGAAGGAGGCCTTTCCATTCTCTAGCTTCAACCACAAAATATTTTCCAAAAAGGAAGGTGTCATCCACAAATTGCTGCAGAACTGAGGGGGGGAGGGTGGAGGCAACTCTAATTCCCTAAATTTTCTCGGAGTGTAGCAAAAATAGAAAATTCCTACTAAGGACTTCAACAACCATAATGAAAAGATAGGGTGATAGAGGATCACCTTGCCTAATGCCTTTGCCAACTTTAAAGAAACCCCAAGGAATCACATTAACTAGGACAAAATAATGGACTAACTCAACACATTCCTGAACAATTCCAATAATCTTATTATTGAAACCAAATTTAGCAAGAACTGAGTACAAAAATTTCCATCTGACCCTATCATATGCCTTAAAAATGTCTAATTTGAAAGCCATACCTTGGTTCTTACTTTTCTCTATAGAGTGGATAATTTCATGAGTCATAATAGCAACATCAAGGATTTTTCTTCCTGGAACGAATCCATTTTGGCGTCTGCTGATAATCTTGTCCAACAGTGGCTTAAGTCGATTGACTAGGACTTTAGAAAAAATCTTGTAAACAGTGTTGCATAGACTTATAGGCCTAAAGTCCACCATACACTTCGGGTCCTGGATTTTAGGGAGTAAGACTATGTAAGTATTATTCAACTTTTTTAGCAATTTACCTATTCTGAAAAAAGTCTTTGACTGCCATGGTTATATCATAGTTGATGATGTCCCAGTATTCCTGAAAGAAAGCCAAGGGAAAACCATCAAGCCCTAGGGCTTTGTAGGAACCCATAGAAAACACAACCAACTTGACTTCTTCCTCTGAAATAGGGGCTAAGAGTTGCATATTGTCCTCCACACTGATAGTGGAAGGGAGGTGACTTAAATTTTTTTCCTGAACTTCAGTAGAGGGGAAGCTTCTAATGTCCAAGTAGATCTGTCTAAAGTAGCGTTCAACTATTTCACCAATTTTTTCAGCCTTCGTGACCTCTTGGTTGACTTCATTCAACAAACATTTGATGGTGTTCCTTTTCTTATACCTACAAGTCGTTCTGTGAAAAAAAGTCGAATTCTTGTCACCCTCCTTCAACCATTGGACCCTAGATCTCTGCTTCCAATATATTTCTTCCTTGCTTAAGATATCTTTCCCTTTCCTCCTCCAACTTTCCTCCTCCTCGTGCAAAGGTTGAAGAAGATTTCCCTTAGCCATAAGATTTTGAACACTATCAAGCTTATCCTCAATCATCTTTTTTTTCTTAAAGATGTCACCAAAGGTAGATTTAGACCACCCTTTAACTTCCTTTCTAATGAGGTCGAGTTTTTGGGAGATTATGTACATAGCAGACCCTTGAATCAGATAGCTCCACCAATTTTCTATACAATTTCTGAAATCTTGATGTGTCATCCACATAATTTCAAATCTGAAGGGGTGAGGGTCAAAGAAAGGCTTATTTATCCACTGGAGAAGAATTGGGCTATGGTTAGAAACAGTTCTAGGGAGGGCATTAAGGGTAGCATTGCACCCCAAGTCCCAACCCATGGAGACCAGCACCCTATCCAGATGAACTTGAATAAGGTGGTTACCTTTTCAATTGTTAGACCAAGTGAAAGGGTTACCCTGCAACTCCAAATCAAATAGACTAGACTTGCTGATGAAGTCTGACAGACCACTCATGTTGTCAGTGTAGTCCATAAGGCCACCAAGCTTTTCTGAAGAGTTAAAGTCCCCAGCCACTATGTACAAGGCATTTATGTCAATCAAGATTAAAGATAAGACTTCCTCCCACATACTCTTTCTTCCTCCCCGAGTATTGGGGGCATAGATGTTAAACAAATGCCAGGTGTAATTTTCATCTCTGAGAGTCACAACAAGGTAACTATGGGAGAACGCAAAACCTTCCCCATCAATTTTAGCAGAATTCCACAAAGTGGCAATACCACCAGAGGCACCATCCACCTCACTGTAGAAGAAGGAGGAGCCTGACCAGAGTTTATTAGCAATTGAGGAGAAAGTATGGTAAGTCATCTTAACTTCTTGCAGTAAAAGGACATCAATTTTAAGATCCATAATGTATTACCTGAGAGAAAATTGTTTATGGGGACTATTCAT
Organism: Sequoia sempervirens; assembly: GCA_007258455.2. Taxonomy (NCBI): domain Eukaryota; kingdom Viridiplantae; phylum Streptophyta; class Pinopsida; order Cupressales; family Cupressaceae; genus Sequoia; species Sequoia sempervirens. The sequence goes on from VDFB02281492.1 coordinate 561,325,484, forward strand.
CCCCCGCATGTTCCATGAAAGGAACTTCATTTTCTATTACAATGGGTTGAATCAAGGGTTGATTGTCGTCTGCTGGCAATATCCCTGGTTGTCACTTTATGCCTTGACAGTCTCTCTGAAGGTCTTCCAACTCTTTTATTTGTTCCCACATCAACTTTCTTGGTTCTTGTTTTCCTCTTTTGAGATTGCCAGTCCTCTAAGTTATCCCCATCAATATGAGATTTAGAGGAAAAGGGCTTGGAGTTTGGAGTGAGAATGACAGACTTAGTGACTTCCCCAACGAATTCCTCCACTCCATCTAGCTGGGAAGAAAAGATGCATGAGGAGTCAGCATCCTTCCTAGACTTCGTAGGGGTGACTATCCCAATCTCCAACTATTGCAAGGCAATAACAACAGAATCCTTCACAACCACGCACTAAGGTTGGTTGGTAACAACAACAACCAAATTCTTGTTCCCAAATTCCATGCAAGAAAAGGACAATAGAGACATGACAGCCTTACCTTTGACCCTAGAGGCAAAAGGACAGAAAACCAGACCCAAATCCCTAGGAGGGGAGATTTCCCCATCCTCCAAGGAGCTTGGGGATTTCCCCCTTTTCATACTATTAGTCTTGATCTTGAACCCAAGGTCAGGGGATTTCATCATCTTATAAATTCCTTTAGTAAATGGATAATCATCCATTTCATTGGATTTAGTATTCTCCACCACATTACTAGTGTTGGGGACCAACTGATTTCCCCCCTCATCAGAAGAACGGGTAGGGCTTTCCCCTTTAGATAAGGGTTCCTTTGGCATTAGAACCTTGCAGTCTACAATGACATGGCCTTGTTTGCCACATTTTTGACAGAACAAGGTAGCATTTTCATAGACCAAGGCTTGGGTCCATTTTCCCCATTTAGATTTGAGAGTTATAAAGTTGGGGAGAGCTTTGTTAATGGAAACATTAACACAAAAATGGGCGAAAACTAACCTAGATTTAGCTAGAGTGATCGCATCCACCACCACAAAGCTACCAAAGGAGTTACCGATCCACTGAAATATCTGTTCATCCTAGAATTCCAATAGGAGGCCCAACAAACGAACCCAAATAGGATCCATACAAGTGAGTTTAGCAGATGGGTCAAAGCCTGACTTCCATTTGGCCAAAGTCAAGAAATGTTTACCATAAGCCCATGTACCCGAGAGAACATAGATCAAATCCTCCTCCACCATGAATTTGATGAGGAATAAACCACCAGGCATAGCAAAGACAGTCACACTGCCCTTTAGGTTCCACCGAGCGTTAGCCCATCTATGAACCATATCGATAGTTGGCCTGAAAGCCAAGAATCTCCCCACCAGAGCAATGTGCAGTGAGGAGGCAACCTCATCCATGACCGTGTTAGGTAAGAAAATCTCTGTTCCTTCCTCTGACTAAATGATGTCTGAAAGGACAGTCTCAAGGGCATTATTTCTAGTCCTGGTGAGGACATTCTTCCAGCAATCCTTAGGAGAGTCAACACCCTTAAGGCTGCCAATGTCCCCACCAGCAAGAGATCCAAAATGTGCTTTGGAATCACACAACACAAACCTCGCATCCCCATGTGTTGCATGAGGGCCGCGAATCTTTTCCGTATCGGGTGGGGGGTCAGGTTGAGGGGAGGTAGAGTCCTCCCCAGAACCTGCAGACATGGCCAGAAAATTGAAAATCATGCGCCAAAAGTTGCAGAGTAGGAAGTTGCAGAGCATAAATTTTTATTATGTTACCTTGATCACTTCTACATATTCTTAGCTTAAGTTTTGCAATTTCTCATGTTCATATTCCTACTTTAAGTTTTCACTTATTTCTTGTTTGCATATGATTTCATGACCTATGCTACATTTATGGTGTCTTGTATATCTCGTGACTACTAAATGATTTCTATTCTTATATTTATCATGTCTTACATTTATTTATCTTTTTCTTAACATGTCTACATACTTGTGAATCTTTGATTGTCACCTTTTACTCCCATGCCTTCATTGTTGGTAACAACCTTTCATGATTGATATTTTAGATATTGGCATGTGCTAGATAGAGACTCATTGTTTCTAGATAGAGCTTGATTGCATTACATGTCCACATAATATGGGGATTTATCACATTACAACACAACATGGAGATTATTTTTATTGCATGTTTGCATCACATAAGTTTGCATTAAATCACCATATTATGTGGATATTTTATTACATTACACACTTCCATCATATAAAGATATATTGCATTACCACATCACATGGATATTCATCACATTACATGCCCACATCATGGAGAGATTCATAATATTTTGCACATCATATGGATATTGGTAACATTACATGCTTGTATCATACAAAGATATATAGTATTTTCCACATTGCATGAAGATTGGTCACAATACTACATTGTGTAGAGTTTTGATCATATTACCCACATCATGTGGAGACTTATAATATTGCCACATCATGTAAAGTTTTAATCACATGACTATATTTCCCATATCCATATTATATTACCTCATTTCATAAATTATTTCATATCTATTTTTGTATAGATTAAATTGTTTATCCCTTCTCTCTACTTTTCATTTTCATAAGTAGTTGAAACAACTTGCAGTCTATACTTATTTTGATTATAAGACATGAACTACTTGTTACATATGTCTTCACTATTTTGCAGATTTTAGTGAAGCACTCATACCAACGAAAATACAAGAAGGTTTATTGTATCCTTTTTAGAGACAATATCCTTTATGAGTGTATATATATTTAATTTTTATGTTGACTAAGATTCTCCATATATGTCAAATACATGGGAAATAGTGCAATAAAAATATTAATAATATAATGTTTAGATCCAATCAAGTTATGTGTAATTATACCTTTAAAATTGAAATGAAATGTGGAGAGATGTACACAAACCAATAGATTATGTAAAACATACTAGATATGCATAGGAAAATACTTTTGAGGAAAAATTCATGACCAATAAGAGTACGAGTTTGTATTAATTTTAAATATGTGAGTATAAATCAATGCATCAACTTCTCCCTTTAATCCAACAATATTTTGGCAAAGTAACCTTCTACATTGCATAATATATCCTCTATGCCAAGCCTTCAATATATAGACTTAAAAGGCCTAGAAAACTATTATAAAACAATACCACATGCCCAAACATGGTCCCAAAATATCATGGTACAAATTCTCACAACCCTACACACCCACACACAAGCATCTTTGACAAAATGGCAAAGATGGGAAATAGTAACTCACAACCACTCTCTCATAAAAGTACTAATTACACTTCATCCCACTAAATAAGGAATATGCTCCACTAACTCTCATGTTTGACCTATTCAATTTAATTCCTCTATTCAATACCCATTTGCAACAAGATTACAAGTCCATAAAATAATAATAAATAAATAATCTCCCTCCTCACATGCATATCCAAGTATCCATTCTATGATTTTTTGAGAACACATATTATTTACCATTTACATAAATAATTACAATAACCAAGACATGACTTGCAAGGTGAACAAAACACCTAATCCTAACAATATGCTTTAAAATACATGCTCATGTTAGATTTACATACACATCAAAGCGGGGACAAAATACAATGGTGAAATTTGTATGTACCCATGTCATTTTCCATTTAGTTTTGGTCCACTTTGGTGGAATATCTTAAATGAAATAGAATATTGACGAGTGACATATTCTTATCTTTGGTTTAGCTCATGGTCCAATCCCTCCATTGTTATTTTCTCCCATTTCCACTTATTTCCATATATTCATCATTTACTCATCATTATTGCACAAGATCATTTACACTTACTTCCATTCATTTGTTCTTGACCTTGAAATTATCATTCCCCAGCACCCCCCTCCCAAGTTTCATTTCCAAGTGACTTGGGATTGACCTCATTCAATCTCAAGGTGTGTGGAAATGAACCTAAAATTTAATTTTTAGAAGTTAAAATTTTAAGTTTTTTGTCCCATTCTACTAGTTGTTATGAGCAAAATTACACATGTGATCATAAGGAGAAAATTATCAGAGCACGCTTAAATTTATAAGGGTAATAACAAATTAGATTTGCATCATCATCATCTAAGTCATATGCATGTTGTCTTCAATATCACTCATTGCCATTAACGCAACCCACCAAATGGATTTTGACCTAAGAGAAATTCATTTAACAATCTAGTTAACAAACCCTAAATGATATCTTAAGACACCATCTCAATAAACTTCAATATCAAGAAATAGATGTATACCTTTTTGGGTGTACATTGTATTAGATCAATTTTACATGTCAAATTGATTCTGTATTGTTTAAGATTGACTTTGTGATGCTCAAGATTTAACTTTGACACAATTGTCAAATTGAAAATATTAATTTCTAAAGAATGACAAATAAATACAATATAACATCAATAACATTTTTTCACCATCAATCCTAAAATTATATAATAGTATTTATACTTATCAATAACATTTTTTCACCATCAATCCTAAAATTATATGATAGTATTTATACTTATTTGACCTAAGTAATCCATATAATGTATTTATTTCTTTAACAAGATGATGACCATCTAAAGAAAAAGACAGAGACACGGACATGACCATCTAGAAGAATGAATGAGACACATCTTGAGGATAATCAATGAGGTGGCAAACAAAATTCAATAGATTTTAGGAAATCTAGGAAGACAGTGATAAGACATATGGTGAGGAGATTGTGGTAGACTAACCTAAGGATTTAGATTAGGTGGGATCTAAAGTCTAGAAGGAAGAGTTTATTCAATATTAATCTCTTAAAATTCAACAAAATTTTCCGATGGCAAGTAGAATGGATTATTTCTCTTTGATCATAAGGAATTTTTCGTTTTCCATTGAACCGAATCTCTCTCTATCCTCTTTACGCTCGATTCGACAGGATCGTCGAAATCTACGTGGCCAAAGACGGGAAAATGGGGCATCGCAGAGGGTATGAGTTTGTTCGTTACAGCAAGGCAGAGGATAAATCCATTAACGATCTTGATGGAGAAATATGGAAAGGACAGGGGAGTTCAGTACAAAGTGCTTCTTGTCCCGAGGCGCGCTCACTCACTAAAAATTCTAGGGCATGTTCTCTTCATGGTGCTGCCCCTGCTCCTGTTTTGAACCTGGTTTCTTCAGGGTTATGCCCTAAAAGGAAGAGGACGATGGTCGAAGGATCGAGGACGACTTGCTCTGAGAACTCCACTTCCTGCGATGGAAAAATGTCTTCCTCTACTGTGGCTGATGACATGCTGGATTTTATTCCTCACAGTGGGCCTGAGGCGGATTGGTCAAGATTGAATGTTTCCCCTGAACATTGTGCCTCTCCTAAGCGCGCTACTGCTTTGATGAAGAATACTGACTGGGCCAATGGCGATAGGATTTCAAGCCGCGACTCCTACCTAGAGGTCCCTTGTGAACTCTAGTGATGGTAGTGGGCCGGTGATGAGGGTTTCCTCTCTGAATTGTTCTAAGCCCTATTCCCCCTCTGGTTATATCTATAAAGATTCAGATGGAAGAGCCTTGGTTGATTCAGATGTTAATGGCTGAAGATCCTCTTGCTGCCCCAAGAATCCAGTTTGCATTTCCGAAATTATCATGGATACATATCAGTTTGATAATATTTTTGGATTTGATTATATAATTTTTTATCATCTGATTGAGATTATATTCCGTTTAAAGATAGACAATGGAATATCATTGATGATCTAAATTTAGAAATCAAATCCAAAAATATTGTGAAAATTTCATTGTTTTTAATAGATACACAGATTGCTGAGCAGGAGGATTATTTGACCCTACATGTTCTGGTTTGTAAATTCTACAAGTTATTCTCGAAATTAACTGGTCTTGATGAGTGTATATTTTGGACTTGGAAGCATTTCTTAGAAGTTGAGAATTTCATTTATCCTTGTGCCCGGGATTTTGTAACCCTAGAGTTTGAATCAGTTAAGGACAAAGAACTCATTTTGAAGACTGGTCTGGTCGTGGGGAGATAATTTTCTGTGGATTAGGCCATAGTCTCCTTAATTCGATCCTCGGAGTGATTCTTTCTCTACTGCCCTTATGTGGGTTAGGCTGCCCTGTCTACACTCCAGTGTTGGTCCATTATAGGGTTGACAGCCATTGCTAATGCCCTGGGGAAGTTTGCACCTTTGGCCAACGAAATTGCTATAAAAATTGCACAACGTTTGTCCTCTGTTGTGTAGAGATGGATGTTTTTAAAGAATTCCCTGAAGAAATTAGCTTGAAGGTGGAAGACAAAATTCGGAGACAATTTGTGGATTATGAGTTCAATTTCAAGTGCAGATGTCACTTTGCTTACAGGCATTCTGCCTTCCATGCAATAAGAAGGTTTTAAAAAATCCTGGTGCAAAGGGTTCGAAAGGTTCTCTCAAACCCACCTGGTGGAATGATTGTTTTGCACAACATGGCCAAGGATGAGTTTATTTGTGGGCCTTCAAAAAATGTGTAGGATAATGAGCCTATCTCTATCCACTAGTAGTGCATGGGGCTCTTAATATTGTCTCCAACTCTTATTAGAATCTAAGATAAGTTGGGGTTCTTAATATTGTCTTCTAACTCTTATCAGAGTATAAGGTAGATAAGTTGGGGCTCTTAATATTGTCTCTAACTCTTCTCATAATTTAAGGTAGATAAGTTGGGGCTCTTAATATTGTTTCCAACTCTTATCAGAATCTAAGGTAGATAAGTTGGTTCTTGATTCTATAGCTTTAGGGGTAAGGTTTCATTTAATGATAAAGATTATACAAATGGAAGTAAAGCTTCTTAAAATTTATATGGGAAACTCAAATTTTTGGTTTCATAAGACCAAGATTGGATTGAAGTAGAAGGAGGGATCTTTTTGAAGCAAGTTTATGTATATGATTGTTCATAGATCTTTTAATTTGAGAAAGATTCTTTGATGAGGTAGAATTATGTTTGAGGTTGTTACCTGTATTTATTATTTAATATTTGATGGGATAGAATGGGATAGGAAATTTAAAATTTTAATTTGACGAACCTTGAATTATCAAATATGATGGATAAGATCTTCTCCCTCAAGTTAATAACAAATATGATAGATAGGACATTTAAAATTTAAAATTTGACGAACCTTGAATTATCAAATTCTCACACTTTAATCCTATATATAATTTATAATACAAAACACAAATATTATTCAATAAATTTATGTAGAAAAAAAATATTGATTAAGAATACTTCATCCTTAAAATAAAAAAGATCTCTTTCATATATATATAAGGAGGAGTCTTCTCAAGTCTTCTGAAAGTAAGATTATACATCAAATGATTTATAGATCTTCCAATTTAAGGACTCTTCAATCAGGTAAAATTAAATGTGAGGTTGTCAACCTACATTTATTTATTTATATTTGATGAAGGTAGGGAATGGTGGTATATTTTTTCAATTTTAAGATGGGAGCATGCATATGTCTTTTTGGTCAAACTAACAATAAATATGATTACTACAACATTTTATATTTTGAATTTAATGATCTAAAACTTCAACACTATTTTTTGTGAACCCTAAATACTTAACCCTTAACATACATTTTAAAATTTAAAATTATTCTACAAATATATATAAGAGAAAAATAATACATCTATTGATTAATAACTTCTCCCTTCTCTCACAAATGAAATAACTCTCTTTAGTATTTATATATATATTAGAAAATATATATAATAATAACATACATCCACATCATAAAAATTGACTAAAAATTTAAAATAAAAATGATAAGATTGACCAAAACTTTCAATTAAAATAATACCAACCTTATAACCCTTTTGTTTACCCAAGCATCTTAAATCTTATCTGGTTGAATTGAAGATGACTAAAAATTTAAAATAAAAATGATAAGATTGACCAAAACTTTCAATTAAAATAATACTAATATACAACCCTATTGTATACATCCACTTCATAAAATTGGCCAAAACTTTCAATTAAAATAATACCAACCTTATAACCCTTTTGTTTTCCCAAGCATCTTAAATCTTATCTGGTTGAGTTGAAGAAAGCTTCCCCATGACTACTATGGTGTTGGGGGCCCAAAAGTCAAAAACAGAAAGCAAGTAGGTAGCTTATGGTTTTTACAATTCGACATACGGGAGACAAAATCCGGGGCAAAATAAAAAGGCAGTAGCATTTTGCAAGTTGAGTTCTAATCTAACCCATCAGACAGCTGCATCCTCAATGCCTAACAAAACAATCTGGATTAATGATAACACTTACTATAATAATAACCATCCCCATCCATACCAACAACTCCAACAACATTATGATTCCTTAAAATCCAAAGACAATCCCTCTCTAATGGATAAACACCACTTGCCCTCACTCTAATCTTGTCTGCTTTTGTCTTCTTCAATCCAATTACACCCCCACCGAAAAAGTTCCCTGCTTTCTTCCTGATTACTCTCCCTGCTTTCATTGGTCACCGATTCCTGTTTGCTTCTTTGGATTTCAATCCAACTCTAACGAACCCAAATCATTTCCCACTGTGATTTCAAGCAAAACTCAAATCTTTTTCTGTTTCTTAGTTTTTTAAGGTCTGCAAATTAGTGCTAGTGCTTCACAAGCCTTAGAATTTTGGTTTCTTACATGGTGGTTTCATGGTTCACTGTTTATGATCAGAAAGTAGCTCCAACGATGACCAATTCATTACCCATTCCCTCAATATCATCTGTTCAATATGGTAAGAGTTTTTCTTCTGCTTCTGACGAAGACCCATATCAGCAACAACACCAGAATGTAATAGAGGAAAGAAAGCAGAAGAGAATGTTATCAAACAGAGAATCTGCAAAGAGGTCTAGGATGAAGAAGCAGCAGCATCTAGATGATTTGCAGGCTCAGTTGGCTCAACTGAGATCAGAGAACAGCGTTTTGCTTAACAGACTCAACATTACTTCTCAGAACTATTTGGCACTTGAGGAACAGAACAAGGTTTGTAGGGCCCTAGTGATGGATCTCTCATCTAAGCTACAAGCTTTGAACAGTATCATACAGCAACAAGCTGGTACAAGGCCTCTTATGAGTACTGGGTTTTCTGATTCTAATCCAGTGGTGGGAGATTTAGAAATGGAGAAGTTGTGGCTCTCTCATGTCAGGCAAAATTATAAACAACAATAAATTCATGAGTAGCAGATTCAGACTTTTCAGCAGGTGATTAAGCTGTGAACACACATATATATGGCATTCTGTCCATATCAATATATTTTCCTTTTTTTGAATTTTTTGCAAGGATAAGTTTTACATTGGTTTGGAGCACTATTTGGGTAATGGAAAATTGTTCATATTTAGTGACTTGTTGTGTTCAAAATCCTTGTAAAAACTTGGGGTTTTGTAAATTTGGGTGGGTTATGGAAAGAATTCGCCTGGAGTTATGGATGAGTGTATTATGTTATTTGACTGATTTTGATTTGGGGAAGCTCAGGACTAGAATCCTATCAAGGCTCAGGACTAGAATCCTGTCAAGGCCCAGAGCTAGAATCCTATCAAGGCTCAGATATGAGTGATACAATCCTCTATCTTGCTTATTAGGTTATCTGATTACAAGCTTAGATATGAGATTAATACCAATTTAAACTGCAGCGTTTTACTAAAAGATTGTAACAGTTATTTAGATTGACTGGAAAGTTTTTGAAAAACTTGTGTATGTTTAGTTTGAATTAATGTTTCTGAAACACATTTTGAAGATTGATGGATCACCAAAAGTGATTTGAAAATAGTAGTATAATTTTTCAGAAAAAATTTTACTCAGTCCTATACATGTTTTTCTTTGATGGTGAAGGAAAAATGTAAGAGAAACTTCCATTACATTTAATAAAACTATGCAAACCTTTGATAAGTAGGATTCATTATCATGAGAGTTGGGTTCTTGCGAATTTCTACTTATGAAACATGGGTCAATGAATTTAACTCGTAAAAAACTACACGGTTGAATCCTGATAGCAATATCTCAATGCAAACCTTTTTCAAAAGAAATAATTGAGAAACAAGTGATAATTGAAGATGAGAGCTTAGAAACATCAGCTTTAAGAATGAATTTATTTAAGATGAACATGAAGCCAAACAAGCTGTATATTTAAGATGAACATGAAGTCAACAAGCTGTGTACTGTGTTTTAGCAGGTAGGACTTTCTGTTCCTTGCTAACCAGATGTATATTGCTTAATAATACACAAGAAGCTAATAGAATGGATAATTCAGGAGACAAGATTAATAATGACTGTTTTCTTATTTTCTTAGTTCAGTGCTATTTTCCCTGTCTTTTGTGTTTTGTAACTGCTGCATTTTTTTTTGTCTTTTACATATTTTAACTTGATACAGAAGTTTGAATCATTTGCAAGTTGAAATTTACTGCAAAGGAACTAATATAATTATTAAGAAAGTCATGTCAGTTTGATATTTATCTGAAAAGAGATTGTTCCTTTTGATCCTTTTGGACAAATGAAAACCTTCTTTTAATGATTGATGAATGTTCTTACATATAGAGTCTGCCTTTCTAATTTGAATTACTTTTTATGTATTGTCATCAAGTGATCAATATTGTGAGTGAGAGATAACATGATTGGCCCACTCACTGAAAAAGTTCTTTGTTCGAGATCACAAGCATTTGTAACTTTATGCTGAATGAAGCTATTGAGACAAGATTTGATTTGGAGATGTGTTGTCACAAAAATAAGTCCTCAAGGAATGATGCATTTTGTACCCTCATGTTTACAATAATGGTGTCTATTTCCTTTCTTGGATGGAACCTTGTGGGTCTACCATATGGGTGGCATATAGATAATCATAACTTCACTCAAGTCCTCCATAATTTCTTAAAAAGATAAGAGACTTTAGTCATTTCACATTGGATAATTATAGAAATGTATATAAAAGCCACTGTTGTACGTAATATTGTTTTCATATTTATTTGCTGTAGTCATTTTTACATTTAATTTATATATGTTTTTTTAAGGCTAGAACCTCACGACCCTTCTATCTACCCCCACCCGAGGCCGACCCCACCATCCGGGCTTCGCCCACCGCCAAGAATATATGGGTGGTGGCAGAGGTTGGTTAGTGGGTAAGGCATATATGGTCGGTGTAGTTTGCCCGACCCCACCAGGGCAAAGCCCACCACCCTAGGTAGAGCCCACCGCCCTAAAGGAATATATGGTTGGTAGCCAAGCTTGGGTGGTGGTGTGTTTTAGTGAAGGTTAAGAATTTTAGATAAGAAATTATATAAATTATAAATAAATAAATTGTTCATATTTTTGTGTAAAATTTGAAATTTTAGAATTATGTTATGGAATTTATCATATAAGCACAAAAGTCTATAAGTTAGTAAGTAAATTTTTTGTAGCTTTACTATTAAAATCAATAGAATTATTTGAAAAAATAGAAGATGTGACACTTGTTGAACACACTTAGAGTGAAAAGGTTGATAGAGCACTCCATAAAAAGAAAATCAAATGAATTGTATTTGTTCAATGACTGACAATTATCCAATGAGTAAATATTTGCAAGCTATTTATTCTATTTGAACTAACAAAAAAGATTCAAAATGTGACAACTTCCTACATTAAAGTATAGATTTGTAGGCCCCATCACACTATGATTGGCAACAATTTGTATCATCACATTAGAAGTTGGCATGAAAAATTTAATAACTTTGGTATAATATATATAAAGTTAAATGTTAGATTAGAATAATAGACAAGGTTATGATGTCATGGGGAAAGGTTGGGTACCTACCAACAAAAAATAGGAAGGGTGCCATGGTTTTCTGAATTATTTACTAGTGTTCCACGAAGTTTTTTGACAGGGGAGTAGGGGGACGTGGGGACAGGTTTCAAGGATGGGGGGACCAAGGGCCTAAATTTGGGGAAGGCGGGGGATGACAGGGGGAGGATAGTGGGGGGTGGTGATGAGGGGGTGGCGCTAATATACATATAGGTACTTGAAAAAATAGTTATAAAAAGATTTATGAGAATTACAATGTTGAATTTACAAATAAAACTTTGACAAATTGAAATTACTATTTAAAGTTATTTACAAATTAACAATAACATTATAACATTGAAGTTTGAAAAATGAAAATGTAGAATTCAAATTTTATATTCAAGATTTCATAATGATGATTACAATGAGTACAATCATGAATCATGTCAAAATAACAAAATGCAGTGAAGTGAAGCCTCTAATAATCCCCAAACTCCTTATCACTAGGAATGTTGGAACTGGAAGTGGACACATGCTCAAGCTCTACCAAACTAATACCAACCAACCTTGTTTGTGTAACTGTAGCATTCTCATCAACCTATGTTGGCTCCTCTAGCTCTACATCCCACTATGCAACTGGAATCTCTTTGCACACAAGCATCTTGCGGTCAATGAGATGCAAAGCACTATGTACAACCACAAGCTTCTTTGCTCTCCTAGAGGTAAGCTTGTTCCTCTTAAGAGAGTGAATGAAGCTATAAGTAGACCAGTTCCTCTCAATAGTTGAAGAACTAGAAACTCGAGATAGTAATCAAATGGTAGAGTGGTAGTCAAAGAAATTGGTCCATGGAAATTCCACCACAAAATCGGGTCCTCTTGTGTCATAGTTCCAATATCCATCTTGGCCACCTCAGAATAACCCCTAAGAGTGGCAATTTTTTTCCACTTAGTATGAACAATGTCAACCTCTACAGAATCATACATCTTTTCAATGGCCCTAAACAACCCTACCTTCACCTCACCATCATGTAAGGGTGTAACTCTACTGGGTATTTGCATGTACCACTTGGGGTTCAATGCATAAACATGCATGTGCAAGGGAGTGTTGAGCTTCTCCCATCTCTTTTGAATGATTGGCTGAATGTGCTCATAGTAGAATGCTAATGTGTGGTCTTTCTCTCGCATGACAACCTTCATTTGTCCTAGCATAGAATGAATTCACTCATACACCTCTTCAAGGCTAGGTGCATTGACATCCCCATATCTAATGACTTGGAAAATTGGATAAATGATGGAGATTATGTATTTTGCATCACCCCCAAAAAAATCACTCTTCACTACATCCTTCACCCTCTTCCCCTTCTTTGTCTTGGAATTAGACCACCAATTCCATTATGTTGTCATAACCATTAGTTGCAATTCCTCTTGCAACTCAAGCATTCTTTCTAAGAGAATGAAATAGGATACATATCTAGTCTTGACAAAGTTTCAATAATTCCTTCTTAGCAAAGGTCCTAAAGAGTGCATGTGAAGTGTGGTGGTTGCAGATAAACATTTGCACATCTCTAGCATCATTGACCACTGATTTGATCCAATCAATCTTTCCCATGTCCTTGAGTGCATTATTCATGGCATGCACACAACAAGGAGTCCACCAAATGTGTTTATAAGTTCTCTCAATCAATTTCCATGTAACTTTACACACATGGGTTGCATCTGTCACAACCTAGACCATATTTTGTGGCCCAACCTCCTCAATAGCATCCTTGAGGATTTGAAATTGAAAATTGACATCATTATGATGCCCTAAACAATCAATTTCCTTAAGAAAATATGGGCCCTCTGAACATGTAACCATGATATTGATGAATGGATGATGCCTAATGTCTATCCACTCATCCATGACAATACTACATCCATTTGCCATGTAGCATTCCTTCATTTTCTCCATTAACACATTTATCTCGGAATAACTCTTATCCAAGATTGTGGTCCTCAATTTTGTCTCCCTTGGTGGCACATATTATGGTCCTTCCCTTGCTACTATCACAATCACCTCCTTATAATAAGGAGATTGAGCCACATGGAATGGAATGCCATTAACAAAGAATAATTTTCCAATGACATCATCTACATCATCCTTCATCTGCACATTGAATAATTCAACTATTGGATTAGGAGCATTAGTTATCAACTGATGCAGGAGCATCTAGGGGTACTAGCAATCTTGCATCACCAAAAATATTGCTAATTTATTTTTGGGTAAAAGTTGGAATTTGGGTCCATGAAGAGGGGAAGTTTCGGCCAAAACAAAAAAAAATTGCAGGAAACACGTGGATCGGGTACTCGAGCCTAAATCCAAACACGTATGTGTTTAGATTCGAGTATGCACCCTAAAATGCATACACGTTACAAAATGCATACACGTTCATAACATGTACGCATTTCTTAAAGCTATTTAATTTTTTAAATTAATGACTGTGTTATTCATTTTCTCACTTCACTTTGTCCGTGTGCTTGAGGGAGAACTCAATTCGCATACGTGTTTCTAAGGGCCCAGTTCAACCAAAGTTTCATTGCCACCTCCTCCCGTTGACAGAACCGACCTCAACGACCTCCAAGTTGGTTGAATTCTACTTTTTTTTTGCTTTATATCTTGCATTTTTGTTTTGCAATTGTTATTTAGTTTTTGTTTGTTTTGTTTGTTTTACATTCAATATTTTATAGTTTTTAAATTGTATTTAAAACCAAAAACATCAACCAAACCAAAAATGTTAAATTGTAAATTGAAAACCATAAAAACTAAACCTAAATTAACTAGAATTTAACCTAAATTGGACACATTTAACTTTGAAATCAAAACCCTAAACCCTAGGTTCCAAAAAAGATAGACCTAAAAACTAAAACCCTTAATCCTAGGACCTAAACCCTAAAACCTAAACCTAAAACCTTAAAACCTAAACCTGAATTAGATTTATAATGTCTAGATTTGTTGTCTATTTTCTAACCCTGAAATCACACATAATCCCTAGATAGGTCTATTTATAATGTCATAAAATTATAATCCCTAGATAGGTCTATTTATGCTTAGGTGCACAACAAAATAATGAGGTAACATTAAAAAAAAAATAGATAACCAAACATTAGGATTGTAAGTTGTGTATTATACTTAGATTTTTTATTCTCATTGACAATCATTTTTGTGAACTATTTACTAGGGGATAGTTTCATCACACTATCTAAACCCATTTATTTTTATTATCTTTTTTAACATATTTGCAACATTCTTCATATTATCAAATTTATCTAACATCACTCTCCCATCCCCACCACATCATAAAAAAATGATACTCTACATCAACATGCTTCATTTATATATGAAAGTTTAGGTTCTTTGCCAAGCTAATGGCACACTAAATATTGTATTAATTTCTAACTACAACAAGACCCAACCCAACATCTAAACACAAGCTATAAATATAACTAAAATCCTTAAAGACAAGAGTAGCTACAACATACTTTGTCATTATAGTAGATATAGAAACCACAACGTGCTACTCACTCATCCAATTTATTGTACCACTAAACAAACTAAACACAAACACTAGTTGACCTCCTAACTATATCTCATAATAAATCTAAGTTAATAAATATCTAAATCTCAAATAAAATTGCAAGTTCCTCTAACCTTTCTATGATATAAGTCACCTATTGTACCATTGCCCCTTTTTTACAAGAAATTTTTGCCTTTAGGTTGCAAGTGATTTGTAGTAATACTGCCAATTTATTGCAAGTGTCCTATAGTACCTCTTTGCTAGAAAATATAATACTTTGTGTTACCCACAAATACATGTTAAGAATCTCTCAATTTCTACCATTACAACACCTTTAAAAATACATTCAATCTCACATAGATTCACTTCCAACTTCTTTATTACTTTAATTTAAAAATTCTCACACATAGATGCCTCTTGATGAGGTCCCCTTACTATTATATCTTGAAAGAGATCAACAACTTGAGGACCACCAACATGATTCATAGGTGGGTTCTTAGCCTTCTCCTCATTCCCACTTTGACGAGTGACATGATGCCTAGGAGGCATCTTTCATTAACAATCAATGCATAGGTTAGGACATACATAGAATCATATAAAAAGCATCACTAAGGCATGAAATTCATTAGTCCAAGATAGAATGATGCAATAATTTGAAATTAACAACTACACACTACTCAATTTTAACCTTGCAAGGAAAATGAAACCATATGGTTACTAGAAGATAAAGTGCTCGAATTTAGCCAAGGTTACATGTACATGACTTTAATTGTATAATTCAATGTGTACATGCTATGGATTTTTATGTTATGAATTTTTTAATGTTATAAATTGAATGTGTCTTCAAATGAAATTTATTTTGAATTTGTGCACATTCAATGTGATTTAAATAACTTTCAAATTCTGTATATTATTTAATTAGTTTGTTGATATATATTTTTTAATTGTTTAATATGCAATTGCCATTTCATTGTTCACATGGAGCTTGAATTTAACATAGAGGATTTTATACCTAATGCACAACCTGAAGATCCCATGCATCCAGATCTGCCACCACAACAAAACCCCACACCTCCACACTCTCCACCTCCTAACCCCCCACATCCTATAGTAGATCAGGCTCAGTTAAGAGAGAGCATTAGAGAAAATCTTAATGTGATTCAAGAAAATATAGATTTGATAAAAAATGAGCCTAATATCCCCCCCATCTCGCACAATTTGCATCTTCAATGCAAACTATTGTCGATTTTGTTCGATCTATTGATGTGGACCTAGATAGGTTCCATCAATGGAGAGAAGAGAGGAGACAATTCTATGCAAATGGATTGTCCTATAAAGAAATTAATGACCTTCAAATTACCAAACAAGCCATTTGCCAACATTTTTTTAGCCCCCAAACAAATGAACCAATTCCACCCACCAAAAAATGAATTTCAATTAAATGGTGCAGGAACCCATAGATAGTTGCAAATTTTTGGGATAGATGGTGGATGGTGTTTGATACTCCACCACATGGAAATTGTGAGGTGCCCCTATACTTTTTGAGAAAGTTATGGGCTAAGTTTGAGTTGGGTTTAAAACCCAACTATTTTGATATAAGGTTATTTCAGGGAGCTGGGCATGGCATGCCCCAACATAGATTAGGAGCACGTGTCGATCATCAATGACGTGCTCCGATTGCTCCTATTGTTGCTCCTCCTTCTCTTGGTGTTCCCGAGCTGCATTTCAGTAGCAGATGATGTTGTCGACATTAGGAGCATTGAGTTCTCTTTCAGGACATCTCACTCATTAGACTACACACACGATGGCTGAAGTGGGAAATAGAGAGCATGGAGGTTCAGGCTCTGGGCATACTCAGGCATCCACTTCAGGTGACCCACATGCATCTAGGATGAAGTCATATATGAATTTACTATATTCTGAGGATCATCCTACACAAGTATGTTCATCTTTTGAACTTAGACACATTTAAATAATTTGTTTGAAATGTGCAAAATTCATGTAAATAATAACATCAAATTATATATATAATATAATATTAATTCAAGAAGTGTTTGGTGTAGATGCATGATCACATGATGCTTGAATCTCAATATGATCGTGTTTGTATTTCGAGTACTATAGATTTGGGCTCACCTTTTGGTCAAGTACAAACCAATATATATTTTAATTTATGTGGACATATCTAATTTAATTTGAATTTGTACACATGTGTGAAATGATATATTATATCTAAATGTAGGGAGGTCATGCGATATCGAGTATTGACCAATCAGAAGTTGTGGTGAGCGCTCCTAAGTCATCATCAGCTTAGGTGAGTGCTTTTAAAAGTTTGTTAAGTTTAAATTAAATACACATCATAGATCTAATTTAATTTGAATTTGTACATGTGTGAATGATCTATACATTGTTGTATCTATATGCAGGGATTTCATGTGATACCCATGGCGGGTGCACCTGAGACATCGTTTGCATTTATGCATGGGAAATCTCAGGTGCGTGATCATGAGGTCATATCATTCAAGGTTGTAGACTTTACTAAATCTCCTATACAATTTTTAGGGACCTTTTAAATATATATATTCAAGGTTTTAACAAATTGTTTGCTTTATATGAAAATGTAGGATATAGTAGATCAAGCATTTGGACCTTCTCAATTGACAGTTATGCTACCCATTGAACAAAATGTGCCAGTAGATTCACATGATCATATGGTAATTCATGCATACTAAAAATCATTTTTACTGTATTTACTAGATATTTAATTAAATTTATTTTTATCAAGTTTATATTTTCAAGTTTATATGTTAAATTATAGATCAAAATTTCTAAATAACTTTAAATCTAATTTCAAGTTTCTTGTACTCTTTTACAGTATGATACGAGTACATCTAGTCCACATGGAGCAAAGAGGAGACTTGATTTGACTGATTGCCCTAATACTTAGATGGTCTTAAATTTTATGGACTATAGATCTCTAGTTTTATTTAAATATATGTGTTGGACTTGACATATACATTTTGAACATGTTATTTCATGGACCATTTCACATACATTATATTGATTAATATGATCATGTTTGTGTTTATTTATATCAGTTGACTTTAATATGATGATTATATATGCACTCAATTATGATCGTGTTATGTTCATTTTGATGATTATATGCACTAATGTATGTATAGATATTTTATCTAATTTTCAAGTAATATGCACTATATAAATTCTTATCTAGAATCAAATTTCATATATATAATTTATCACATGGTTAGGTGACAAATTAAAACATTCCTTAAATAGTTTAGATCATATTCATAATAAATTAAGGGCAGGTAATTTTAACTATTTTCCAATTCTAGCAAATATTTGAATCATTGAACAAAAATCTATCTCCTTGTATGTATAAAATGTATAATCTATACAATTGAACAATTATATAAAATGTGGTAAATACAAGACATGATTTGTATAAGATAAAATTGGAACAATATATTTAAAAAGTGACTAATAAGTTCATTGAAGTCCATACATCGAACAAACATATATAATGTATATTGATGTTTAATACAACTATATAACATGATGAAACATATATGTGTATGTAGATACAATTAAAGCTTATCAAATTTTAGGTCAAGACCACAAATTGATATTTACATAGTCTCTTGATAAAAAAAAATTTATAATGACAATCACATGGTAGACTGACTTGATGAGAAACTGCAAAAATAATTAATGTAAGTAAAGTAACTATAGTTTTTATGAGTCTTTTAACTAAATAATTCATGCAAGAAAAGAACAATATATAGTAAAAGTTAGAAAATTGGATCTTATAAATTCTTTACAAATTCAAGTGATGTTTGCCATAGGATGGATTAAGGGGACCTAAGAGGATATAGCTTAAGGGGTCCTAAGAGAATTCCTTAAGGGGAGTTAAGAGAATGACTTAAGGGGATGCAAGAGGGTGGATTAAGGGGAGTTAATAGAATGACTTAAAGGGATGAAAGAGGGTGGATTAAGGGGAGTTGATAGAATGACTTAAAGGGATGTAAGAGGGTGGATTAAGGGGATGCATGTCATGAACCCTAGGATATGGCTTAACGGGTCCTAAGAGGATGTCTTAAGGGGAATTATGAGAGTGACTTAAGGGATGCAAGAGGGTCGATTAAGGGGATGTAAGAGGATATGACTTAAGGGTCCTTTAAGAGGATGACTTAAGGGGATGCAAGAGGGTGGATTAAGGGGAGTTGATAGAATGACTTAAAGGGATGTAAGAGGGTGGATTAAGGGGAGTTGAGAGAATGACTTAAAGGGATTACTTAAAGGGCTTAAGCATCTCATGAACCCTAGAAACACTAAACCCTAAACCATAGGACCTAAAGCCTAGCAGATGAACCCTAAACCCTTTAAACCCATATAGATTTGTTATTCTAAGCATCTCATGAAACCTAGAAACTATAAACCATAAACCATAGGACCTAAAGCCTAGGAGATGAACCCTAAACCATTAACCCATATAGATTTGTTATTCTAAGCATCTCATGAACCTTAGAAACTGTAAACCCTAAACCATTGGACCTAAAGCCTAGCAGATGAACCCTAAACCACTAACCCATATAGATATGCTATTCTAAGCATCTCATGAACCATAGAAAACCTAAACCCTAAACCATAAGACCTAAAGCCTAGTAGATGAACCCTAAACCCTTTAAACCCATATAGATTTGTTATTCTAAGCATCTCATGAACCCTCGAAACCCTAAACCCTAAACTATAGGACCTAAAGCCTAGGAGATGAACCCTAAACCATTAACCCATATAGATTTTTTATTCTAAGCATCTCATGAACCCTACAAACCCTAAACCCGAAACAATAGGACCTAAAGCCTATCAGATGAACCATAAACCATTAAACCATATATATTTGTTATTATAAGCATCTCATGAACCCTAGAAACCCTAAACCCTAAACCATAGGACCTAAATCCTAGGAGATGAACCCTAAACCATTCACCTGTATAGATTTGTTATTCTAAGCGTCTCATGAACCCTAGAAACCCTAAACCCTAAACCATAGGACCTAAAGCCTAGCAAACGAACCCTAAACCATTAACCCATATAGATTTGTTATTCTAAGCATCTCATGAACCCTAGAAACCCTAAACCATAGGACCTAAAGCCTAGCAGATGAACCCTAAACCCTTTAAACCCATATAGATTTTTTATTCTAAGCATCTCATGAAACTTTGAAACTATAAACCCTAAACTATATGACCTAAAGCCTAGGAGATGAGCCCTAAACCATTAACCCATATAGATCTGTTATTCTAACCATCTTATGAACCCTAGAAACCCTAAACCCTAAACCATAGGACCTAAAGCCTAGAAGATGAACCCTAAACCCTTTTAACCCATATAGATTTGTTATTCTAAGCATCTCATGAAACCTAGAAATCGTAAACCCTAAACCATAGGACCTAAAGCCTAGGTGATGAACCTTAAACCATTAACCCATATAGATTTGTTATTCTAAGCATCTCATGTACCCTAGAAACCATAAACCCTAAACTATATGACCTAAAACCTAGGAGACGAACCCTACACCATTAACCCATTTATATTTGTTATTCTAAGCATCTCATGAAACCTAGAAACCATAAACCTTAAACCCTAAGACCTAAATCCTAGGAGATGAACCCTAAACCCTTAACCCATATAGATTTGTTACTCTAAATATCTCATGAACCCTAGGATATGAAGATTCTAAATCCTTAACCCTAGGATATAAAGCATAGGAGATGAACCTTAAACCCTTAAAACCCATATAGATTTGTTATTCTAAGCATATCATGAACCCTAGGATATGAAGATCCTAAACCCTAAACCCTTAACCCTAAGACCTAAATCCTAGGAGATGAATTAGGGGGATGCAAGAGGATGGATTAAAGGTAGATATACAAGGATGGATTAATGGCACATAAGAGGATGGCTTAAGGGGAATTAATAGAGAGACTTAAGGGGATGCAAGAGGATGGATTAATGGTACATAAGAGGATGGCTTAAGGGGTCCTAAGACGATGGCTTAAGGGGAATTAATAGAGAGACTTAAGGGGATGCAAGAGGATGGATTAAAGGTAGATGTAAGAGGATATGGCTTAAGGGGTCCTAAGAGGATGGATTAAGAGGTGTTGAGAGAGTGACTTAAGGGGATTTAAGTAGATAAATTAAGGGTAAATATATGTGGCTATGGCTTAAGGGGTCCTAAGAGGATGGCTTAAGGAGAATTAATAGAGAGACTTAAGGGGATGCAAGAGGATGGATTAAGGGTAGATATACGAGGATATGGCTTAAGGGGTCCTAAGAGGATGGGTTAAGGGGTGTTGAGAGAGTGACTTAATGGGATGCAAGTGGATGGATTAAAGGTAGATATATGAGGATATGGATTAAGGGGTCCTAAGAGGATGGCTTAAGGGGTGTTGAGAGAGTGACTTAAGGGGATGCAAGTGGATGGATTAAGGGTAGATATATGTGGATATGGCTTAAGGGGTCCTAAGAGGATGGCTTAAGGGTAGTTGAGAGAGTGACTTAAGGGGATGCAAGAGGATGGATTAAGGGTAGATAAACAACGATATGGATTAAGGGGATGCAAGAGGATGGATTAATGGTACATAAGAGGATGGATTAAGGGGTCCTAAGAGAATGGCTTAAAGGGATATAAAATCAATTATAAGCTTTTTATAAAATGATAATGAATTATTTAGTTTTATATTTATACTATCAATTAAATGTATCTAGAGCTATATATAGTTACCTATCTTTAGATTTGAATTCCATTGTAATATATATGCATGCCCTCTCTTTTATGTAATGCATCTAGTTTTGGGAGACCTAAAACAAAAAATGATATAAAAATTTAATTAGGAAATGACTCAAGAAAAATATATATAGACATGTATATGTGATAAATTTTTACCTACATATCGACTATCAATTAAATATATATACAACTATATACTTACCAATATTTATTTACTCTATTGTACCATCTACATCCTCTCTTTTTTGTAATACATCTATGATTGTCTCATGATCATCCATTGAAAGTATCCATAACACTTTATTAACAGGCCTCCCTTGATATCTAACTAGTTTTATATTGGTTGCCAAAATCAAATGTGAATAATGTATAATCTTCTTGTGTCTTTCATAATCTTCAAATGCAGGCAAGCCATTCTTTCTTATCAAATATTTTCGAAGCCAAGTTCCAACAACAACCACCGAACTAGTTGGATACTCAAATTTTTCATCATCCACTCTAGGATGTACCAACTTATGTTTTCTCTCAACACATCTAGCCAACCAATACTTTGTCTCCTCTTCATTCCCCTCAAGTGCAACAACAACATACACATGTCCTACAAAAATAAATACAAAATTAATAAAGAGTGACTTATATTTATTTCACATATAAACATGCATACATATAAAATTCAATTCAATTTAATGTACCTTCTTGTAGAAGATCCGAAACACGATCATAATCATTTGATGCGAACACTTGATTATATTCAATTGTTGTTCCATGTTGAACATGTGTCGATGTAGGTGTTAAGGCTCTTTGTTTCCATTGTTTGACCCATTCCATATTTTCACATGCCTCCCAATCACCTGCAATACAAAATTGACAAAAGCATGCCAACTCCCTTGTCCATATTGTGTTTGCATTCGAAATCTTAAACAAATGCCATTTTGTAGATCCATTAATTATTTCACAACCTTGTTGAGAAAAAATATCATTTTCTTCAACTAACCAAAAGAAGCATCGAATTATTGAGTTCTCACTTGTTCTTGTAGATAATTTGGTATTGCACAAATCTACAACAGCACGTGCATCTCTGAATTTAGCAGCATCCTCAAATTTTAGTTGCCCTCTAGCAAGAGCTCTTTTCACACATGCACGTGCTCCATCGTGTTGTCCCTTACCATGTCCAGCTTCAAAAAAACTTATGTATTGGATATTATTTTCCTTATGAACTCTACATAACCTATAAAACATTCTAGTATTCTTGAATTGACCCGTGCCATTATCTGACTATATGA
This sequence comes from Sequoia sempervirens, assembly GCA_007258455.2. Lineage (NCBI taxonomy): Eukaryota > Viridiplantae > Streptophyta > Pinopsida > Cupressales > Cupressaceae > Sequoia > Sequoia sempervirens. The sequence goes on from VDFB02281492.1 coordinate 561,348,930, forward strand.
GATGTTCTGTCATTTGAATTCCTCTCTCTTTTAAATTTTTATAAAATATATCAAAACAATATTAAACAAACTTAGATGAATGTAATCGATTATCACTTACATAAAAATGATACTCTCTAAAATTTTCTATTATCTTCTCTACTATCATCTACATGTTTATAAACAATATGAACAAATACAACTACTTGCCTTGAATTATAATACTATGATTGAATTTCTTCTTGTGGAGCAATAGTATAATTTTCAGCAAAATCAACAACTTACAATATAGTTCCAATTGGGAATGTGTTTTTACATAAACAAAATTTATTATCAAGCCAATGAGCATACTGAGAGTGTTTAACATATTTAGGTACAATCTTATCTTTAAATTCTTTAATAAATGCATGCACACTAAATTTTTCCACAATTAGCTCACAACATTTTCCAATTTTTCCATCTTTTAAAGAATACTCAACATTTTTAATTTTTTTTACATCCACTAATTGTTGTCCAAATTCATCTAAACTACTTTCATGCATACATTCTCCTAATAATGGAAAGTTACCACATCTATCGCATTCTCCAGAAATACATGCTTTTGAATAAAATAAGTTTTCATTAGAGGGTTCACAAAACAAACCTGCTACAAAATCTTTGATTATTTTAGGTGGCATATTAATACCACAAATGTCCTGCATAATTTGGTTAGCATGCAAAGTGCATCATATATATCAAAAAATATCATAATAATAACGAAATTGTACATGAGTCTTACAACAACAAGAGATTCGTTGTTTATTAATTCTAACATGCCAAGGTTTACATTTTTTGAATGGTCTTTGACTTATGCTGATATTAAATGGTAAGATTGAATCATCTATTTTTTTATTTATATAATTTAGTTTGAGTCATATCTAAGAGATGCTTTGGATGAGGTTCATGAATTTTGGAACCCACCCTTAATTTTAAGACATCTCTAATGTTAGGTGATACTCTTGTATTATCATGCCAAAAATTTTTGACTAAAGATTTAATTTTATTAGTTAATTTCATGTCTGATCTTGAGAGTCTACCACTAAAACTCCAACATTGATTAATTGGATCATTTTCAATACTTTCTCTTCTTTTAGTAGCTCTTATAAAAGTTTTAGGATTTACTTTTATACTTTTACTAATCTTACTTAACATTCTTTTATTTGAAGTTGCTTTATTAACTAGAGCAATTGTTATTGCATGACGAGTTGCATTATTATCTTTAGATCAACTTTTATTACCTATACAATCAATAACATTAGCAACACTAGATATGACTTGTTCTACTGAATCATCTTTCTTTTTTGGTTTTACAAAAATGCCTAATTTTTTCATCATTTTTCTCATTTTCAACATTCTCATCAATTGCACTATGAGTTGACATTGAAATCCTAATTTCTTTCTATAAAAAATCATTCTATATATTCTATTTCCATAAGTTCTCATTTGTCTCCAAGATACTTTACCAAGAAGGTTATCTAGCACATCTTTTTCAATTGTAAAAAAAAACATTTTCATATTCATCCATACAAGGGGTTTCATTTCCATTCATGCAAGGGGTTTCATTTTAATTTTCAAACATAAAAGGGATTTCATTCTCATTTTCATTAATGAGGGATTTCATTCTCATTTGCATTCTTATAAGATATTTCATCATTTTTTTGTTTTTGCATTATTTCAACCCTAGAATTATTGATAGATCATCAATAGTGTATCCAACTTCCTATAAATAACTAAGTTCAATATTATCAAGACTTGGGTTTGAAGACATACCTAGATAAATTGTTTGAATAGGTGCATTTTCCATATCATTGGTAGGTGGATTTGAAGACATACCTAAAGTTGTTTGCATAGGTGCGATTTCCATATCATTCAAAGTTGAAGTTGAAGGCATAGTTGGGTTTGTCTCCATAATTGCATTCCATATTCACCATCTCCACATTTGCATCATCTACATTCATCTCATCATTCATGGTTTTCTCTTCATCATTCATGAAACTAGATGCTTCCAAATTGTTCATTTGACAAATCCTTTCTCTTCTATCCCTTTGTCTTTGTGCCTCCATTTCTTTATTTGCTTGAATTTCTTCGGGTGTCATTAACTTTCCACATTTTTTTTTGCCTTTGCATTGATCCCATGGTTACCACACCCTCTTTGATAACAAAGCAAATGATTCTTAACCTATTTTCAAATTGCCTTCTCCTTCAAATATTCAAATAAAACTATGTAGTATGAAAATCCTTTCTTCTATAAACTTTAAAGTACAAAAACATCATGAATACATCCAAAAGTTCTCTTTTTCCAAATCCTCTTGTAAAATGTTCTTGTACTTGATTCCACTTCAGAAAATTCAACCTGCACTTGTCTCTTCCAACAATTTAAATAGAATATGCCCTGCACAAGACAAAATTGCAATAAAAAATGTAGAAAATGGCACTTTTAGACCATACTGCAGAAAAGGAATGTTGCAAAAAAAACATGCTTTATCAGTATTTTCCAAATTGGGAAAAAATGGCTAAATAAGAAATGTGTACCCGTTATGAAACGTGTACTCATTATAAAATACGTACGCGTTCTATTTTAGGAATGTGTGCGCGTTCCCTTTACCCAGTGGGTAAATAGATAATGCATACACGTTCTATTTAAATAATGCGTACGCATTTTAATAACATGAATGCACTATTAAAAATTTGAATCTCCAACCCACATGCAACCTTGGTTTTAGGCTCGGGAAAGGCTTGGCAATCCGACCCTTAGCCTTTGACCTGCAACTAAAAAACTAAGGCGGATTGAAAAAGAGTGTCCAACTTTGACAATATGGTTGATGGACTTTTTTTTCTGAATCAATCTATAAAATTAAAACCTAGTAGAGAACATGATGTCTAGTTTCCAAATATATAATTTTTATTAAGATTGGATTATATTTGTTATTTTTTAATTAATTTCTAAGCAAACTAGTCCTTAAACTTGAAATATCAAGTTTTTTTTGTTTTTTAATAACATTTTTTTGGTTAAGTTTCTTGTAAAAAAATTTATATGGCATCAATCTTCAGACAATTCTGTACACAATGAAAAAAAAATTCAAAAAATGTTTAGTTTAGGTCCAATTATGCTGTCCGTACACGTTGACTTTTAAAAACAATTAAGGCCAATAAAAATTCAATAAAAAGAATATTAAAAAAAAATTATAAAAAAATTTCTTCATCAATCGTCATGTTGTTAGCTCTCTTACCCAAAAAGGAATTAGCAAAATACATTTATTTGGGTCAAAAAGTGGTGTCCGTACACGTGCATAGTATGGTAAAAAAAAATGACATTTAAAAAGTGGTTTTTATACATCCCTATCAAAATTTAATTTCTATCATCTGGGTATTTGAATAAATTACATATTTGAAAACTAGATTCAAAATTTTAAATTTCATATTATTGGCTTTTTTTAAGATTCATTGTATAAGTGCCTCAAATTTTTAGTCCAAGTGTGATAAATTCTAAAAAAACAGTAAAAACACTTCCACTTTTTGAGCTTTTTGTGGACCCAACTTCTTGCATCAACCCTTTTTTTATTTTCAATAAGAGTTAAAGTGTGTGGAAAATAAATATTTTAATTTGCAATAATGTGATATTCCCTTGTGGTGATATGAAAATACAATTTTTGGAGGAAATATGTTGAGGTAAATGTTTCTAAGGCATTTAAATAGTGAAATATTCCTTTTGGGTGTCCATTTCTTGGTGGGGACCACTTGGGGTGCATGTTCTTGTATTTTTAATTTCATGCCTTGCATGTTTGTGCCACAAGCTTTGCATGCTACTGCATGTCCATATTTGGAGCTGTCAAGGCTACCAGATTATAGGCTGTCATTAGGTCCTAACACTTGGTTGATAAACACATTAATATATCGACCAGATAGTGTCCAAATGCCATATGCAATAGAAGACATCTTGACTATCTCTCTCAAGATTCCTAAATACCTAACAACTAAATAAAACTCTAAACAAAAAATCTACTAAGCTTAGAAAGCAAGAAATCATCTATCTAGAAAGCTTGAAATAACTAAACTAGAAAGCAGAAAACTATGAATCTAAAAAGAATAACCACTAAACTAGAAAGCATGGAAATGACTAAACTAAGAAATGTATAGATTGCTGAAGAAGTAAAACTTGTAAAGAAACTAGGAAACATTGATCTAATCAAAAGATAACAATCTAAAATAGCTAGCAAAAAATGATTTAACAATCCAAAACAACTGAAGGAAGGTGCTTCGGAACTTCAAGCACTAAATTCAAAGACTATGGACTTAACTACAACCTACATGATTGACCTTAATACAATTACACATATGAAAATAAATTCCAATTTCAATTATTATCTACTAAAAGAAAGTACAAAATTAGAAGTAAAATACTTATCTATCTAATCTATAACCCTCGAGTGGCTAGCTCTCGGGTGCTTCTATGCCTATCTTAGATCACATGCAATGGTAACTCCAAATTACTTCATTCAAAGAAATCCATTCACATTATTCAGTAACTCCAAAAGTGGCAGGAAAAACTCATTTTATTCATATGAAAGTATAACTTAGAAAACATAGTGGCAATATAACGATATTCTTCTATATTCATCATTTTCAACAATTACATATTTATGTAAAAGTGGCTAACAAAATATACTTTTCAGTTGATAAAGTATTCAATTGATTGTCAACAACTAATAGACTTTAAAGCCCATGACATGAAATATTAAAGAAGCTCAACACGAGCCATAAATTCTTTAGAACTGAAAAATAACATAAATTATGAAAACGCGGTCCATAATGTATGCTCCTGATGTTCTGATGCCCATTCACTTGTCTTCAACGGTGTTGAAATCTATGTTAAAACCTCTTTGACTGGAATGGTAACCAATGGTGGAAGTTGACCTATGGAATACTCAAAAAATAAACCATTAAGTTAGCACAAATTAGCTTATTTTGACTAATTTCAAGAAATAAAGATTGTACGCTTATTCACAAAAAGAAAGAAATTACTTATCCTATTTAAAGATAATTAATTGGCAGGGTAAGATTGGCTGAAAGGTGTAAGGTTAAGTATTGAGTCCATTATATTGATGAGGTTATTTTTACCTCATCATTTCCTCCCCTTCCTAAGCCTGAGCAGGTCTTCCTGCTCTCTAGTGTATTCCCTGCCCTTCATTTCCCTTATTCATCTCGTCATATTTGGTACTGAGATCATACAAGTCATCTGCCTCTGTATCCAGTTCCTCTCGCTCCCTCAGAAATCCTTGATGAAAGTGATCCTTTGTGCCCATCTTCCAAAACTATCATCACTCTAGTCTAGATTGGTATATGCTGAAGGAGGTGGTGAAAGAAGTAGAGGAGGTCTATACCTCATACCAGTCCAATTAACCTTTAGTTCTTGAAGTATTTTGGTCAAGGGTGATGCCCTTTTGTAGGATCATCTAATATTAAGGGGTGAGATTAGCTCTCTTTTCCTGAGATACATAGGAAGAGGGGTATCCCGTTCTTCACATGCATGCCAAGCTTTCCCTATCAACTTTGGTCCTTGATCTTGAAAGTGATCATAACACAGTTGGAGGTTATTATTGTACTTTCCTTGTACCTCCTCTCTAAGTCGAATGCCCATAAGCTATTCCTTGAAAAAGAAAGGCTTCCTATGGGGGTATCTCATTTGCAACCCAACAGTTTTCTTTGCATGTGCATACTCCCTTAACTGATCTTTCGAGTGAAGCTGATTGCGCATTGTGGAAAGGAATGATCTCAATTGGACTTATCCCACAAATAAATTAACAAAGAAATTTGTATATTCTTCCAGGAGAAAATTATGGACAAAGAATTCACATAATAAATCTTGTTGTTTAGGAAATGACTCAACAAATATCTTCACAAATTCTTTATCATCAGGGTCATGTGGCTAATTATGGTGAATTCTTTGCAACTTCCATCTTAGCAGTTGTTCATTAAGGAGCATAGAGTACAACCTAGATGGTCTTCTACAAGCTAATAATAATTCACCAATTTCACAAGCATCATGTTTACCCTTATATGCTTTGTGAAATGATTCTTTTAGTAGTTCTAACTGCTTTTTTAGCCTATTATTTTCAAATTCCACATCCCTTAGAAGATAGAATCGGTCTATCCATTTCATTAATAATGGATGGATGCATACCTGGAACCATTCTAAAATAATAGGTTCAGTTTGTGTCTCCTTGGATTCCATTATCGACTTAGTGTCACTCTCTTGCAAATCCTACTCTAATTCCACAATCTTACTCATAGAAGCATTCAGTTCAATTTGTTGCCCATTTCTTTCTTCTTCAAAAGCATTAAATAATTGCATAAAATTATTTTTCAAACCTTGAATATTCTTATCTTTTTCAGATAGATCAACCATGTGCTACTTATTTTGTTGATTCCATTGTTGAATTTGGTACTGCAACTACTAAATGAGTCTATCTTTTTGCTTCATCTACATTATCAATTTTGCAATCTCTTGATCTCTTTTATCTACAATTGCAACTTGTGCCTCAATTTCTTCTTGTTGTTGGGTGATTTTCTCTTAATTACTTTGTATCCTTGATTTTAATTCAACAATTTTTTTTTCAATTTCTCCAATTCCTCCTCTTTCTAACCAGATTTTGTATCCCCTATGTCCACAGAGAAAGATGGATTGGAAATTCCCATGTCAGTATGAGGTTCACCCCCTATGTCCATAGAGAAATATGGATTAGGAATTTCCATGTCAGTATGAGGTGTATTCTCCTTGGTATCAGGTACACTTCCAATTCTGTCAAGAAAAGGAGAAAATCCCCCCACAGGTTCATCTTCAATCTCCACAGAATGTGGCGACTGTACTTTCTCCTCCTCCTACTCCTTTGGTGATGGTGTTTTCTTTTCCTCTTCCTTATGGGATTGATCAACCTGCTTTTCTATTTCGTTCATTTCCTCACTACCAAGCTGACTTTCAGTTTCCACCACCCTTGTTAGAGTCTTGGCCTTTTTCTTTTTGGAAGTACTTTCTATGTCATGAGGTATGGTTTCACTGGATCCTATAGAAAACCTCTTACTTCTTCGTAGAGGAGGGGTTACATTTGAAAATCAACTTTATTCTGCCTCTTCCTCTTATGAGGGGGCTCTTCTTCCTCTCCAGAGTGCACAATTTCGACATCCCCTGACTATCCTGGGTTTTCTAGCTCATCTAACAAAGTTTATGATGCATTGCCGCTAGGAGCTATTGAGGTTTGTTGGGATTCAAGAGAACCTAAGGCTTTAGAGGAGGGATCTTCCAAAGCTTTTTCTTTTTGTTTAGAGTACTCACCCTCCTCAAGTGATCTTTTAGACCCCACTTTTTCAGATTTCATAGAAACTTTTGCCACTTCTTTTCTAGCTTTTTGCGAAAATGATATTTGCATATCAATTGTATAAGGTTGTGATGTTTGAGGGGCCCTATCCCAACTTTATATTTTTCCATCATGGAGATGACTAAATGACAAAAAAAGGCTGGTAAATTAACCCTAAGAGAAGGGTCCTCAATGTCATGGAACAAATGAATTGGCAAGTGAAAAGGGGGTCCCACTACCGTAGTTATTTGTCTAAGCACATGTGAAATATTTGATTATCTAGGATACGAAAGTTCTCCGGGGTTCTAGAATAGACATTCTATGGAAACCTTTGTTTTGTCCCCTGGTACTTATGGTAATTATGGGTTGAGGCTCCCCCTCCCTATGAAATAATTCTACCAGTTTTTGATAGGTAATTAACATTGGCAGTTTCATTCAAATCAATTCCTCTATTTCCAAGACCGGAAAGACGAACAATGATTTTCAGACTTACTTGGAATCGCTTGCCACACACCATGGTCTGTTTGTTTGCAAAATTCTTGAAAAATTCTTTTACTAGCTACTCTGAATACCCCTCAAACTTTTTCATGAATTCCAGCCACCCAACTTTTTGAAATAGAGCCGCAATATTGCTCAATGCCAATAATTGAGCTGTTGAAGTTGGTTTAGGATTTTTCTTGGCTCCTCCCATTTTTTTCTTTTCTTTCCTTGCCACTCTGCCAAATTCTGCGGAGTTCTGCAATACTTTCCTTGTTGAATTGCAGATGAAAAAGGGACTCAATTTTGATATACCCAATGGAAGAGGAATTAATCACCTTTCTTGTCACCTTACTAAATAATTATGACAATTTTTCATGGGGAATTACGCAACCATTTCCATACTTTTAACAATCGTGCGATGAAACAAGTTTCAAAATTGCGAGAGGGAACGGTTCATGCCAATTAATTAGTCTTTATTCAAAATAATTACTAACTTTAAATAAATAAATTTGTACGCACCTTACGTCTTGTCACTAAATCAAACATCACTCACCTGTGCTAATGTAATTGGATAGTTACATGATTTGGTGAGGGTGGCGACGGATAATAATGACATGGATGGGATGGTTTAAATGGTGGAAAAAATTATTATGAAAAAAAGGGGTGTCATAATAATTTCATTTATTTCAGGAAGATTTGATGTGATATGGTGGAATGACTATTAGGGAGCAGATCTCAAGGTGACAGAAAATCAAATGATGGGCATGCATAGAACTTAGGAAAAATAAAAAAATACTAAAAAGGGAGAAAAGCTTAGAAAAATTTGGGGCATTTTCGAAAAATACAGTTGGAGTGGATTTCAGAGCATCGTGGAGGGATGTCATCGGAATGCAACAACAAGATTGAAGATTCTCGAGTTCATCATCGAAAGATGCAGCCAGAGTAGCGACCAAAAATCTTTGGAGCATCATCGAAAGATGCAGCCGAAGCAACAACCAAAAATTTCTGAAGCATCGTTGAAAGATGCAGCTGGAGCAGCAACCAAAATTTTTTGGAGCATCGTCGAAAGATGTAGTCGTAGCAGCAACCAAAAATTTATGGAGTAATCGAACAAATTTCTGGAGCATCCGAGCAAATTTCAGAGCATCACTGAAAGATGTCGCTAGAAGGAAGAAACAACAGAATTCTAAAGCATCGCTAAAAGATGCCACCAAAAGGAAGAAACAACATAATTTTGGAGCATCGTTGAAAGATGCTGCTGGAAGGAAGAAACAACAAAATTTTGGAGCATCGTTGAAAGATGCTACCAGAAGGAAGAAATAGTAGAATTTTGGAGCATCGCTGAAAGATGCCACCAGAAGGAAGAAGGATGTGACATTTTAGCCTTTGGATTCTCGAAGCATCATTGAGTTATGCATTAGAATGTAGGATCAGAGCAAAGACCGGGACAAGTTAGTTGTACAGGTTTTGGAGCGTAGCAGCAACAAGTTTTAGAGCATCGTAGCAACTGAGCCAACAAGTTTTGGAGCATCGCAAAAAGGTGTGTCGGAATTTGTGTTTACCAAAGAAGTGAAGTCCTACAAAATATAGCCAAAATTTAGCCAAACCCAAATGATGAAGTTGATGAAGAAATTAAAAGAATCATTCTGAAATGAAATAAATTCACACATTTTTTTTTTAATTTTTAATTTTTTTTTGGTTTATTAAAGGAAAAACTATATTGACTATACCATAACAAAGTCAATGCATCAGATTTCTCCCTGCATTTCTACCATTTTTGTAAATTCTTCTTTATTAATAGGCTTATGGTAGATGTGTAATTGATGTCCATTGACTAGGAGAGTTCAGGTATCACCATCAATGGGTTTCAACTAGACCGAACCATTGGAAAATACCTCAGAAATTTCATATGGTCCGAGCCAATGTGTTCTGAGTTTCCCCTAATGATCCTTGTACCTAGAATCGAACAATAATGCCCAATCTCCACTATGGAATTATTTCTCCTTGATATGTTTATCATGCCATACCTTGCATTGTTGTTGGACTAGCTCAGTTTGATAGACGACGTCCAAACAGATTTCATCCAATTCACTAAGCTATAAAACTCTCTCGATTTGAGCTTATTTAAGATCTATACCCAACTCCATGGTTGTCCTAAGAGTTTGGAGTTCAAATTCAATGGGCAAGAGGGGTTTCTTCCCAAAAACTAGCTCGTATGGACTATAGCTAGTAGTTGATTTCCAAGTGGTGTTGTAAGCCCAAACAACTTTAGGTGGTTTCCTAGCCCAGTCTTTTCTTCTTGATGAAACCGTTTTTGTTAAAATGTTTTTCAATTCCCTGTTAGTGACTTCAACTTGTCCATTCGCCTAAGGGTGGTAAGGTGAGGACTTCTTGTGACTCACCTAGAAATGATCTATGAAGGCTAACAAAACTTTATACATAAACTGGGGGCCCTGATCTGTGACAATTGTCCTAGGAGCTCTAAATCTAAGGAAAATTTTGTTGTAAATGAAATCAGCTACTTGTTCCTCCCTAGCAACATGTAGGGGTTGAACTTTTTCCCACTCAGTCAGGTAGTCAATACAAACCAAAATGTACTCTTTTCCTTGTGAAGGAGGGTCTATAGGGCCAATAAAATCCAATTCCCATTTTTCAAATGGTTCAAGGACTACCTGAGGCTGCAGGGGCATTTTATTAGATGCAGTTGGTCTTCCTACCCTTTGACATTCATCACATATACGAATATATTTGTTGATGTCCTTATGCATAGAAGGCTAGTAGTATCCTGCTCCCAAAATCTTGTGAGTTGTTCTTTTAGCAGAATAATGCCCTCCAGAAGGATCATCATGATAGGATTTGAGGATACTATAGGTCTCATCTACTCTAACGCAGCGTCATAGAACCATATCAGGTCCACATCAAAATAGGATCCCATTAATCCATTTGAAAGGGGCACTTTCTCTAACAAGGCGTTTCTTCTGTTTTGATAAAAAATGAGGTGGTACTTTTGTAGTGGCAAAGTAGTTTGCAATGTCGGAAAACCAAGGGGTTTTAGTAGAGATGGCGAATAGATTTTCATCTGGAAATTCATCCTATACCAGAGCACAATCACCATCATGTTTAATCTGGGATAAGAAATCCACAACTATATTGGACTTCCCTAGTTTGTCAATAGTTGTTGTGTTGAATTCCTGAAGAAGAAGCAACCACCTAATTATGCTTGCATTTACTATAGGTTTATTCATGAGGTACTTGATGATTGAGTGATCTGTGTACACTGTGACTTTGTATCCTGTGATATAATGTCAAAATTTCTTGATTGCATGAACTACAACCAAGAATTCTTTCTCCATTGTGGTATAATTCCTTTTTGTTGGCGTCAAATTTTTATTGATGAAATATATGAAATATTTTCCCGCATTCTCATCTTCTTGTCCTAGAACTGCTCCATTGGCATCATCAGATGCATCAACATAGATATGGAATGGAAGGTTCCAATTGGGTCCACAAAGGACAAGATCAGAGATGAGTTTCTCCTTGATGATTTCAAATGATGACTGACACTCAGGCGTCCAAATGAACTCTGCATTCTTCTGAAGGAGGGAAAACATAGGGGTTGTGATTTTGCTAAAATTTTCTATGAATCTTCGATAGTATCCAGCATGCCCTAAGAAACTTCTGACATCGGTCTGGGTTTTTGGGGTTTCGAGTTGTTGTATTACTTTGATTTTCTTAGGATCAACCTTAATCCCTTCAACTGAAACATGATGTCCTAGCACTATTCCTTGTTCCACCATTATGAAAAATTTCTCATGACTTAGGGACAAACGATGATCCTCACATTGCTTCAACACCTTATCTAGATTTTTGAGGTCCTCGTCAAAGGTTGAACCATATACAGTGAAGTCGTCCATATAAACTTCCACACACTCATTTACCAACTCAACAAATATAGCCAAGATAGCTCTCTGGAACATTGCAGGAGCAGTGCATAGCCCAAAGGGAAGGAACCGATATGAAAATGTACCCCAAGGGAAAGTAAAGGTCTTCTTATCCTGGTCTTCTACTGCTACCTGTATCTGGTTGTACCCACTAAATTTGTCCAAAAATGAAAAATATTTCCTCCCAACCAAGTTATCCAACACCTAGTCTACAAATGGCAGAGGGAAATAATCTCTGCATGTGGCTTTGTTAAGTTCCCTATAGTCTACATACACTCTCCACTTCTCGTTCTTCTTTGGAACTACAACCAAAGGTGACACCCATTTGTTGTTGGAAATTGGGTAGATAAACCCTACTTGTAGGAGTTTCTGAATTTTAGTTTTAACGATGTCTTTTAGAGCAGGATTGAGTCTTCGTTGTGGTTGGCAAACAGGTCAAACATCCTCAGTATAGATATGATGAGTACACACACTGGGGTGTATTTCTCTCATGTATGTATAGTCCCAAGCGAAATTTTTAGATTTATTCACCAGTGTGTTAAACAATTTGTGTTCTTCTATCTCAGTCAACCAACTATTAATGTTCAAAGTTTTTCTTGGCAGCAACATAATGGTTTTAACTCCCGGATGGTTGGATGTGATAATATACATGGGCCTTATCAAGATGTTAAGAGGACAACTATGAGGTATGGTTTTATGAATCTTGGAAACATCTGCAAAGAAATGGTGCATTTTTGGAACTAAGTTTGTCAAAGGACAAGGCAATCCCATGAAACTAGCATCATCAAATTCTGTGTGATCTATGTTGATTGGGTGTCCTAGGATTTCTTCTATGTTTGTCATCTCCTCACTGCTCAAATCCATAGTAAGACTCTTCATGTTGTTTTCCAATTCATCCTCTAATTCTTCACCATGTTTGATGACTACCATGGCCAATGAAGCCAAATTTTCTGGTCCGTTGGGACTTTCTAGTTCATCAACCCATACTTTATTGTGTTTGACAGGCTTGGCAGGAGGATACAAAAACAAATGTTTGCTATTAGATCCATGTGAAATGGTCATTTGTCCCTCTCTACAGTTAATTTTGGTTGCAACAGTAGCCAACCATGGTCGTCCGAGAATTATTGGATAACTGTCTTTAGGTGTAAGGGACTCAATTATTTGAAAATCTATTGGATATTACCATCCATCCACCTTAACAAGAACATTTTCAATGACGCCCTTGGGAATAGCTATGGATTGATTTACCATATGCAAGACTATAGTTGTGGGATGTAAATCAGTAAGTCCCAACTTTTCCATCACATCAATAGTCATTACGTTAATGGCTACTCCAAGGTCCACTAAAGCATTAGGTATTGCTACCTAATTAACTGTTACTATTATAAGTGGGCTACCTGGATCGTCATATTTTGGAGTAGTGGTCATCCCAACCAACAAATCAGCTAGATAACCGTTTATATGGACAATATTTATTCGTTTTGGTTTTCTCCCTGGAGTTTTGATACACAACTGTTTAATCATGTGGTTTAACTTAGGAATCTCCTTAATCGCTTGTAGCAAAGGGACTTCAATCTGCAACTATTTAATTTCTTATATCAATACAATTTTGGTGGGTGTGGTTATTTCCAAAGTATCTTTCACAGTAATTGGTTTTAGACACTCCGAAAAAGGTGCTTTGATTTTGTCCTTAGGAGTGGAATCCTTCGGAAGTTCAGTTGGAGACTAACCCCCCTCCTCTTGAGGTAGGTTGAAAGCTCCAGCTGAAGATGGAAGGTCGGGCTTGTGTTGAGTGGCTTTTGGGGTTTTTTCTACGGATGTGGGAATTGTTGTGGTTTTCTTAGCAAACTTATTAATAGGTTCATCTAGGATTTCTTCAATAGTCGGCTGCAAAACTATTTTTCTAGACCTCAATTGCAAGTTTCCACAGTGTATTGCATTAAGTCCAATGATATTGTCTTGTTCGGTAGAATACTCCAGAGTATTTGGACAATTGTTCTTTGGGTTTAGAATGGGTTGTGCCAGAAGTGGTGGTTGGTTAACTTTTTCATTTCGTTGAGTACTATGGGGAGGTGGTAGAAGATTCAATTGTTGAGTAGGCATCCTTTTGGGACCAGTATGAAACTGATGTTGAGGTTGATTCCATTGAGGAATGGGATTTTGAGGATACCACTGTTGTTGAGGCTGGTTAGGCCACTAAAGATTACCCCAAGATTGATTTTCCCATTTAGGTGTTCCCCAAGGATAAGTTCCCTAATTAGGTGGTACTAGAGGTGGTGCCTAAGGCTAGGGTGTTTCCCATTGATTATTGTTCCAATTGGGTTGAGGTCTCTAGTTGGGGTTTGAATTCTAGCCATAGGGAAAATTCCCTCCAGTTCTTTGATTTACAATGTTTACTTCTTCGTCAACTGGGGTTGTTCTTTTCTTGTAATTCTTGATGGAATTCAGAAGCTCACACTGATCGGTGGGGTGATTTTTGTCACATACTTGACAAATGTCAATTTTTTCAACTTTGTCCAAAGGGCATTCCCTTAGCAAATGTTTGTTTCGACACCTGGGGTAGTAAATGGACAAAGTCTCAATTTTTTTTGTTTTAGCCTATATGCCATCTAACACGGTGTTTAACTGAACAAGAATGTTAGTATTGAAGTTGGATAGCTCTTCACGTAGTTTTCCTATCTCATTGGAACCTTTAAAGAGGGTGGACTTCCAAATACCTCCTCGAGTATGAGAGAAATTCTGACACAATTCTGTAATATCATCCAGCCTCAGTTGGGACACGTCTCCTTTTCCCATTAAATCCAAGCTCCTTCAAGCTTCATCATCAAAACCTTTGAGGAATAGGGTCTTCAGAATATCAAGACTTATGACTTCTCCACCACAACGTTTAGATAAGAAGATAAACCTATCTAGGTAATACTCTAAACTTTCATCCTCATTTTGCCTTATTTTGAACAGTTCTTCTTTCCTATCACTGACCCTACAGTATCTTTGGTATTTTTCCAAAAAGGCAGACTACATTTCATCCCAAGAGGTTATCGATTGAGAAGTTAATCCCATAAACTAGCGCATGGCTGAGTCTTTCAACGTGGAAGTGAAAAGCTTTAGTTTCTTATTATCATTCTTGTAGTCATATGTTTGACACAAGACTTTAAACTCAAATAGAAAATGATTAGGGTCCTCAGTAGACAAACCTCAAAAGGTTGGCAAGAAGGCTGGTTAGATATTTTTCATTGTCATATCGTCATTTGCATCAATAGCAATAGGATAAGTGAATGTGCGTGGTGGTGGAGGGTTATTGTTCTTGTTGGCAGAATTTCTACAGTCACCCATGATGTTGAAGAGAATGTGATACTCTTCCAAAATTCGCTTAGTAGGGTGAGGTTTTGGAGTTTGTAAAGGAATATGCTCCTCGACAACTATGTGTTCTCTTTTTGGGGTATGTGGGAAGGTCTCAAGTTGACCTTGTTTGGTCAATTCCTCAGTAAGTTCTTGATCTAAGTTTCCTTCCTCCCTACTTGTTGTTGGTACGTTGATTGGGGAGGATTTTGGTATGAATCTTCCGTGAGGGCCTCATTTCCTAACCATGCAGAAAAGAAGCTGAAGGAATATTTCTATTCCTAAAAGAGGTATTCAAGGTATCTCCTATTGACACTAGAAAAAGAAGGCATCCCTGACAACGGTGCCAAAAAGTGATAGGCTGTCATTAGGTCCTAAAACTTTAGTTGATAAACACATTACTATATCAACTAGGTAGTGTCCAAAGGCTATATGAAATAGAAGACATCTCGACTATCTCTCTCAGGTTTCCTAAATACCGAACAACTAAATAAAACTCTAAACTAAAAAGCCACTAAGCTTAGAAAGCAGGAAATCATCTATCTAGAAAGCTTGAAATAACTAAACTAGAAAGTAGAAAACTATGAATCTAAAAAACATAGCCACTAAACTAGAAAGCATGGAAATGATTAAACTAAGAAATGTATAGATTGTTGAAGAAGTAAAAATTGTAAAGAAACTAGGAAACATTGATCTAATCAAAAGATAACAATCTAAAACAACTAGTAGAAAATGATTTAACAATCTGAAACAACTGAAGGAAGGTGCTCCAGAACTTCAGACACTAAATTAAAAGACTATAGACTTAACTACAACCTGCAGGATTGACCTTAACAAAATTACACATATGAAAATAAATTCCAATTTCGATTATTATCTACTAAAAGAAAGTACCGAATTAGAAGTAAAATACTTATCTATCTAATCTATAACCCTCGAGTGGCCAGATCTTGGGTGCTTCTACGCCTATCTCGAATCACATGCACTGGTAACTCCAAATTACTTCATTCAGAGAACTCCATTCACATTTTTCAGTAACTCCAAAAGTGGCAGGAAAAACTCATTTTATTCATATGAAAGTATAACTTAGAAATCATAATGGCAGCATAACGATATTCTTTTGTATTCATCATTTTCAATAGTTACATATTTATATGAAAGCGGCTAACAAAATCCTACTTTTCAGTTGATAAAGTCTTCAACTGATTGTCAACAACTAATAGACTTTAAATCCCATGACATGAAATATTAAAGAAGCTCGACATGAGCCATAAAGTCTTTAGAACTGAAAATAACAAAAATTATGAAAACTTGATCCATAATATATGCTCCTGAATTTTCGACGCCCATTCACTTATCTTCAATGGTGTTGAAATCTACGTTAAAACCTCTTTGAATGGAATAGTAACCGATGGTGGAAGTTAACCTGTGGAATACTCAAAAACTAAACCATTACTTGCTAGCAAAAATTAGCTTATTTTGACAAATTTGAAGAAATAAAGATTGTATGCTTATACAAAAAAAAGAAAGCAATTACTTATCCTAAAGATAATTAATTGACAAGGTAAGGTTGGCTAAAAGGCATAAGTTTAAGTATTGATTCCATTATATTGATGAGGTTATGTTTACCTCATCACCATAGATCAATGAAGATGCAAGAATTGACCAAATTTGATTGTCCATGGTTTAAGTGCCCATGTGAAGGCCATGTGAGCATTGATTAATTTTATTTTTTTATGATTATTTCTCCAAATGGGTGTGGGTTTTCCAAGGAGGTGTTTTTTTTTTGTGGTTTTGGAAAACCATAGTGGTTTTTCTCATTCACAAATCTATTTATTTAGGCATTTTCATTTGGGAAGATGAATTTGGGAGTTTCTGCAAGTGAGATGGGGAGATGCTACCGGATTGAAGAGAGGATTTGAAGACTTCATTGTTGGAGATTTCTATTTGCATAGAAGCCCATGTTTTTGGGAGCTAGTGAGCTCTACATTTTGAGAGATAGTGAGCTAGTGAATTTTGTGTGAAGGGAGCTTAAGAGATTTAGCTGAAAGAAGGTTGAAAGAGACCATGAAGAAATTTTTTGTTGCAGGTTTGAAGGTGTGCTATAGCAATAAGAAGATTAGTGTTTTTTGGTTTGATTGCAATAGTGATTTCTAATGAAGATTACAGGCTGAAGGAGCTAGAATCGGGTGAAAGAGGATAGTTTTAAGGAAATCATTCTACATTTGATCTTTGCTATTATACAATAGATTTATTTCAGTTTTTTAATGGTTTTCATTAGCCCATGTTGCTGCAAAGTAATGTGCTTCAGTTATGCTATGTTGTTGTAACAATTCATGAGTTTTTGAATGAGAAACATGAGACCTTCCTTGCAGATTTTTGGTGTTGATTTAAAAAATTTCTAAGTTGAATTTTTAGATTGTTGTATGTGAATAAGGGGTGGTTTCTTACTTCATTATCAACTTGTGTTTCCTCCCAGCCTCTATTGCATATAAGGTCCCTAAAGTAGAAGATGTCATACATATAAATTGCCTCTACAAAGTAGAATTAGAACCTTGTGGCTAGCTCTACTTACCCCTTGGCCTATGAGACAAAGAAACAAATACAGGTGTAGTAGCTACAGTTGCACTATCTTCACCACCAAGTTACCAGCACCCCATAGCCTACATATCTCTGCTTTGAATTTCAGGTTATTTAGTGACACCAAAAACTTACATCCTTCCACACCTTTTCCTTGGATATGAAGGAGGTGAGCATTAACTTTGGTAATGTTATCAAACCATTTAAGGCCACAAAAGTGGAATTTCAACAACCTTGTGCCCCCATATGTCCCATACTTGCTTGGTAATTTTGTTGCAAATTGTTTCAAAGGACTATTAGGATCAAAAGGACCTTTAGCATACTCTTCCAATAATGTGGAGGGGCAATTCATATTTGTAGCTACACTGGCCATGAAAGTAGTGGTTTGGATCAAACAATCACCCCTCTCTACTTATACATTTTCATCAGCCTCAAGTGCATAATAAGATTCAGTTTCACTATGAAAGTGAACCTCAACCTCATCCACACTCATGCCATGAGAACTCATTGCGAAACTTCAATAAACAATATAAAAATTTAAAATTCAAGCTATGAATGCAATTGCGTAGCATAACACAAAGAATTAAGACATATCTTCTTTTTGTTTTTCTTACTCTAGATTGCACGAAGCGCAAAAGCAAATGATACACAAATAAAAAAAATTGTTCTTAATCTTTGTCAACCAAGGATTTCACTTTTTTTTTCTCACTTTAGGTTGCACGAAGCGCAGAAGCAGAGGATACACAAAAGTTTCATCCTAGTTTAACAAAAGTTTAAATCTTGATGACAATATGAACAATGAACATTGAAAATTTGAAATTTAATATGTTATTTGCTAATGCACTTGCAGTCATGTCTATGAAATTATGAACAAAATTTAAAATTAAAATATGAATTAGAATATGACACTAGTTAAAAAAAAAAAAAAAACCAACCATGAGATCCTACCTTTTGCTTGAAAAATCATCCCAACTTGATGTAGAATCCCTCTTCTAAGCTTCTTCCTCTTCTTCTTGCTCCTCCTCAAATTTCTTGCACTTCCACTCCTTCACTCTCACTCTTTTTCTCATCTTCAACTTTGATGTTGAAATGAGTTTGTGAGTGATTGTGAGGATTTGATGGGGTCTTATAGGGTTTGGGAGGGTTAGGTATGGCCCATTAGCCATTAGGGTTAGGGTTAGGGTGATCAAATAAAAAAAGTTTTATTTTGGGCACTTTTTGGCCTTGCCTACTGTGGGAGATGCCTGGGCATTTCCAAGACGATCGAGGGACTCCTGGAGTCTTTCGGACGTCCTGATGTCCCCACCATCTCGAAAATGTCTTGATCTTTCCAATGGTGACTGAGCGGAGGTGGTGATCTGGTGGGGGGACGTCTCCCCCACATCTTGAAGATGCCCATGTCCTAGAAACATGGGGATTTTGGGGGGGGGTATGCATCCCTATGGAACACTATTATTTATTGTCATGCAGCTATTAGTGGAAGTAAATGCAAATAGAGAATAGAATTAAAAATGCATTGGCACGAAAGCTATGAGGGAGCATTGGATTCCTTTAAGGTGATGGAAGGTGTTTTACCTTCCTAATCTTAATAGTTGGTGAAACCTTTAAGCTAAAATGATAGGCGAGGGAATGAAGGGTTTGTAATCATGTATTTACATATTTTGAATTAGAGTATAAAAAATATCAATAAATTTATGTTGGTTTCTTGTTTAGGTTAAGTAATTGTGAGATTATGATATTTTGTAATTACAAAATTTAGGACATAAAATTGAAATGTTGTAAGAAGAGAGAAGAGAAAATGTGTAGATCAGTGGTCATTTGAGGTTAGTAAATAATTGCAGATTATCAATCCATCCTCTTCATCTCCCACTAATGTTTAAAATCAATATCTTTAACATCTTTTACATAAATTTAACTAAAACAAATATGTTAATATATATTATTTATATTTATGTAAAATATAATATACATTATAATATATTATAGGGTAAGATATATCTTTATATATATATATATCTATGATATATTATGATTTAATGATTATAGTATTTAGCAATAATATTAATATATGAGATATATGTTATTATATATTACTATAAAAAAAATCTATATAGTATTATATTAATATTAATATAATTTGTACATCAATATATTAATTTATGTTCGATACTTATTTAATTGATATATTGATATATATCTTAATTTTAATTATGTGGGTTATAATTTTTTATTTTTTATTTATGGTTTTATGCACATGATTACAATTTGAGACATCTTGTTGTCAGAACACTTATCAACATAATTATCAATGAAAACGAAGAATACATTTATTGTGCTTGCTTAAGTAATTGTGAGAGTATGACATTTTTGTAATTGCAACATTTATGACATACAATTGAAAGTTAAAGTAAAAATAGAGAAATTAGAAATGTGTAGGCAAGTGACCATTTGTGGTTAGTGAATGATTGTAGAATGTCAATCCCTCCTCTCCATCATCCTCTAATGTTTAAAATCATAGCTAGTTGATTTTTTTTGAGAGAAGAGTATGTATTGCACTTATGAAAATCTAAATAATATGACTTGAAGCTTTATGAAAATTATTAGTTGGATAAAAAAAAAGGTTCTATATGGGCCCTCTCTCTTTGAAATTTAAAGTACATAATGAAAAGAAAGAAGTTTAGAAGGAAGAAATATGTATAATGTTTTGAAAGAAAGTAAAAAATAAAATTGTACAATAGAAATATTGAATATAATAGGAATGGTAGGGAAGGATAAAGAGATTAGCCTATAGAAAGCATGGGAAAGATACAACTCATTGTAGTGAAGAGCACTATGGAATCCTCTAGAGGAAAGTTAATAAAAGGCAAGGGTCATGAATTTTGGTGTAGATTATAGTGAAAGGAATTTAACCTTCCTTGTGAAAGATAAAATGAAGAACCCTATATGTATTTAAGGTGTTAATTAATTTTTAAGATCATATTATTGTATGAAGAATTTAACCTTCCTTGTGATTAAGCTATTGAAAAATAGATGATATGGTTAGAAGATCATACCTAATGTGAAATATGATGCTAAAAATTGAATTTGGGAGGTTGAAAATGGTTCTTAGAAAGTTTCATTCAAATATGATGTTCCTTGACATAAGCACAAGTGTTGTGTCCATAGTGGTGTTAAAGGGTGTTTGTGTTCTTTGCTTTGATTGATCCAAAAATTTATAAATATTCGTGCTTACTTTTTAAAGTTCCATTGTGCTTGAACAAATTTTACATCAATATTTAATACTAATATATTCATAGAAAAACTTCTTGGGAAAGGAAAATTTGGTTTATGCATTTAGGATGATGCCTCATTTAGTCCCCTATTGGGTATGTTTCAATATACATGGTATCACATAAAATTAGAATGTGTGTTATGCCTAAGTGTTGGTGCTTGTAGTATGTACAAAGTTTTATAGCTATAAAACAAACCTAGTTGGCTAGAGTGATGTGTTCTTATAAAATGGAGGAAATGAGGAGAGAAATATATCTAATTTTCCAAGGGATTGATTAAAGAGATTTTTTTAGATTTGCAATAATTTCTTAGGGAAAAAAACTATAACAATGGAAGATGATTTTTTATGAGATTGAAAGGAAATCCCCAGTGAACATAAGAGAGAATTTTATAATGATTTATGGATTCTAGAATGAGGAAGAGAAATGAAAATCATAGGAGAGATTCAATATAAAGCATTTTTTTATATTTTACCCATGGAGGAATATCTGAAGATGGTGGAGATCTAAAAACTTAGTATCAATCTTTAGAGAGGAAAATTTAGGTACTATTTGGAAGGGGGAATGAGTAAGAGAGTGAGAGAGAGTGGAATTAAGGTTCGTGAAGTAAATAAATAGAGCTTTTATGTTAAGTTTCTATTTGAGAAATTACTAGGTAAATAATCAAGTTTTTAAACATTTGGGAGGTTAAATTTGAATTTTTAAAGTAAAAATGAGCACCAAGGGGCACTAGTGTTCTTAAAAAACACAAACTCTAGCTTTCAAGTGGAGTTTGGTTTGGTCTACATGACACATTAGAGATGGATTTTAGGCTTGAAATATGATAAAATTAAACTTAAGACATGCATAAGGAATATACTTCAAATTGAGTACAAAAATGTAAGATGAGATTTACAAATTAGCCAACTTTTTATCTTACACTTTCCCCTTGCTTTAGTATGTTGATAGAAGTAAGTGAAGAAGTATTATGAAGTAAAGTACGTTGCATAAATTATTGAAATAAAAAGTGTGTTTTAATATAGATACATAAGATCTTTTTCTCTTTGTCTTCTAATTTCTCTTTATTCTAGCATGTATTCTAGTCCTACAATGCACCCACAAAAGAAGAAAGCAATCATCATGGAAGAGAATAAAAGTATATAGAAAATAAAATAGTAACACACTAGCATCTATTATCCACTTTTATTGAACATAGGAAAGAGAAAGAGGTTAGGGGACCCATGGAGGATCATTTAGACTTGGAATTGAATGGAGGATTATATGGATTGGGAATTGAATGAGGAGGTAGGAAATTGTATGTCTACGTAGGGGAAACATTGATACATAATTGGATGTGTAGGAGCCACATAAATATATGGTTAGCAATAAAGAAACCACCTTGATCAAAGTGTCATGGCTATGCCTTTGTCACTAGTAAAACTACTTCAATAATGACAAAGGAGCTTGGATAGGGAAAAATATAGTGGGTAAGTAAAGTATCTTGATGTTGGAACCAATAGAAATAAGATGTTATAAATGGACACTATGATCAATGATATAAAATAATATGGTTCATGCCTCCTAAATTAAGTGTATGTAAGAGGATACATTTAGTTTAAGGATAAATGAATACAATTTTAAGGTGATAAAATAACATAAGGTAGCAGAAAGATGGGTAAGAAAAAATATTACTCCTAAATGTATAGTCATAGTTGTTCCTAAGGAAAGAGAAATGAGAAACTGATCATGAGAAAGACAAGGAACATGTGAATCAAGATAAGAAAAGGAAAAGTGGTTTATGGGATAGAATAAGGGTTATCATAAACAATTCCCTAAAGAAATAGAAATACAATATTTACCCCATGGAGAAGATAAGAAACAAAATAAGGAAAATAAAAATTTACAAGAAAGTAAATCATAGTACAATAATATACATACTATATGATAAGAGAAGGTATAATAGATAAAGTCGTATAGGAACAAGAAAAATATGTGTAGATCTATGCATATTATGCTAGGAAAATGTATTTATTGGTAAGGAATCATAAATAAGAGTAGCATACATGCCATAATTTTCAAAATTCATATAATAACAACACAAGGGACTTAAACTAGGATTAAAGAGGAGGATACAAAAAACAAGGTGGAAAGTCAAAAGGGTTGAGCTCAATTGATTAAGCATTGGGTACTCATTATGAAGAGCTAATTTCAAATCCCCAAAGTAACATCTAATATGTATTTCTAAGTTGTGTCTCATGGTCTTCTTGTGTGGACGAGACTTCTAAGGTGGAATTCTAAGGTTTCTCTCTTAGTATTCTCTTGATATTTTATAATGTAGTTATTCAAAAGATTAAGGTACATATCATTCTAACACTAATTCTCAAAAGGAGCTATGAATTAGTTTCATATTAATGCTCAAAAGGAGATAATTATTATTTATTTTTTCATATGATCCATATTTATAAAATTTCCTCAGTAAAAAAGGGTGGTAACATGAATGACATGTGTGGTCCAACATAAAAATGTAAGAAACTATTTTATACTTTGCATCATTCCCAACATGTAATAAAGAGGAAATCACAAACAATGATGAAAATATAATTAAGGTATCACATGAAAGAGGGTGAAAAATAGAAGAACCAAAAAATGCAAGTACATAGAATGTTGGGTGATCAAGGTAGAGGTAATGATGTTTCCATGTAGATCAATAAATATATATAGAGAAAGCAATGGTACAAATAGAAGCATACATAAAATATAAAAAATGAGAACATGTGTCAATAAAGGAATGTAGGAAAAGGGGTACATAAGGTGTAGTGAGATCAATCAATAATAGACTTGAAGCAACCATGAACAAATGGATCAATATATACTCAATAACATATAATGAGAAATCATCCAAATTTACCATGAGGGAAGGAGAAATAAAAAGATATGTCTCTAATGAGTGGAGTCTATTTAATCAAAATTAGAGCATATATGTCTCTTTCAACATCATATCATACTATTTCCAAGCCAAAACATTCTAAGAAAGCAAATGTGGGAAGGATCATTCTATTTCTTCTGCATCCTCCCAAGTAGCACTGCCTTCTGAATATTGGTCCCATTGGACCTTAAATTGAGCAATGTCTCTGCTCCACAACTTAACGTTGCGTCTATCCAGGATTCTAATGGGCTCCAATAACACCACTCCTGGGTCTTGTACCTACAAATATTTCCAATTGAGCACATGAGCTACATCAAGATGATATGGCTTAAGCAAAGAAACATGAACCACATTGTGAAGTTGAGCCAAAGTAGATGGTAGAGCAAGTCTATAAGCAACTGGTTTGATCACTTCCAAGACATCAAACATGTCCACATATCTTGAGGCTAACTTGGAAGATTTTCCAAAGGAAATGGAACTTTTATGAGGTCTGACTCTTAAGAAGACTTTATCCCCTACCACAAATTGTCTAAGAGTTCTATTCTTGTTGGCATAACTTTTCTATCGATCTGCCACCTCCTTTAGTGTAATCTTAACTCATTTTTTCTTCCACCTCCTTGAGAATTCCAAGACCTACTATGATCCTGTATTCCAATCTATCCCAACTGATGGGTGTATGAAACTTCTAACCATAAAGAGCTTCGAATGGTGTCGTACCTAGAGATGTGGTGTGATAAGAGTTATTATAAGAAAACTCTACCAATGGTAGGTATTCTTCCCACTTATACTATTGGTCCATCCAATACATTCAGAGGAGGTCTTAAACTACCTAATTTCTCTCCCTATCTGTCTGTTGGTATGAGGATGGTAATTTGAGTTGAAATTTAACTTGGTTCCTAATGCAACATTCAGGGTTGTCTAAAACCTTGAGGTCATCTGAATGTCCCTATCAGAAATGTTAGTCTCATTCACTTCATGTAAGTGAAAGATCTCCTAGACAAAATTCTTGGCCAGGGTCAACGATCCATCCTTAAGGTTTCTTGGGATGAAGTGCACCACCTTGGTCAACTTATCGATCACAACCAAGATAACATCATGTCGATTCTTGCTTAAAAGTAACCCCTATATGAAGACCATACCAATCACCTGCCATTTATACTCAGGTATGTCGTGAGGATACAATAGACTTGATGGATTTGCACTCGCTAACATTCTAAGCATCTGGCTATGTACTCCACTACATCCTTCTTGAGTTTAGGCCAAAATTACAGAGTTTTCAATTCTACGATCATTTTGGATACTTCGGGGTGTCTTGAATAAGGTGCATTATGAACTTCTTCTAGAACCATCTTCCTTAGCTCTCTAGAGTCTGGAATGTACATTCTTCTTTGGTATCTCGAAATTCCATCCAATTCGATCCCATGCCCATTGAACTGATGATTTTATGGATTCTCTGTTAGGGTGCTCTTCACTCTTTCGTAGTGCTTATCCCCTTGCAAATTTCATGTCGCCTGCTATCTCGGATTAGATATTTTCGAGATCATGGTTGCCAAATGTCTTCATCTACTAAGAGCATCAATCACTCTATTCTCTTTTCCTTTTATATACTCAATTCCAAAGTCATACTCACTAAGGAATTCCAACTACCTTCTCCGCCACGCATTAAGGTTTGGCTGAGTAAAAATGTATCTCAATCCCAAATGGTCTGTCTTGAGCTCAAATGACTTTCCCAAGAGATAATGTCTCCAAATTTTCAAATAATGAACTACTGTGGCCAACTCTAAGTCATGCGGCGCATAATTCACCTCGTGTTGTTTAAGCTTTCTTGATTCATATGCTACCACTTGTCCATCCTGCATTAGTACTGCTCCCACTCCCTCCCCTAAAGCATTTGTGATTACAATGAATCTTCCATTAGGATTAGGGATGGTCAACACTGGGGTTTTCATGAGGCTCTCCTTCAGGAGTTGGAATGCTTGTTGAAACTTCTCGGTCCATTGAATCATGTTCCTTTTTTTTGAGGTGATGTGATTAGAGATGCTATCTAGGAGAACCCTTGCACAAAAATTCTATAATATCCTGCAAGGCCCATGAAGCTACATAATTCCGAAAGATTCTGAGGCACTGGCCATTCCATGATCACCTTGATCTTCTTAGGGCCTATAGAGACTCCCTCAGTTGAAATAATATGGCCTAGATAGTGCACCTTGTCTTGATAAAATGAGCACTTGGATAGCTTCCCAAAGAGTTTCTTCTCTCTCAGCCGTTGTAAAACTATCCTCAAGTTCCTATCATGCTCTTCAATATAATTTGAGTAAACTAGGATGTCATCTATGAAAATAAAAACAAATTCATCCAAGCAATCTCTGAACACACTATTCATGAGATTCATGAAAGTTGCAGGTGCATTGGTCAAACCAAAAGGTACCATAGTGAACTCGTAATGTCCATAGTGAGTTTGGAAGGTAGTCTTCAGAATGACTTCTTCCTTTATTCTCAATTGATGGTATCCTGACCTAAGATCGATTTTGGAGAACACTGTCGCCCCTTCATCTGGTCAAACAACTCATCGATCCTTAGGAGTGGATATCGATTCTCGATGCTCGCCTTGTTCAACATCGTATAGTCTATACACAGATGCAAGGTTCCATCCTTCTTTTTCACAAAGGTAACTGGTGCTCCCCAAGGAGACACATTGGGTCTTATAAGCCCTTTGTTCAATAATTCCATTAACTAGGCCTTCAACTCATAGAGTTTGGTAGTGGTCATGTAATATGGTGCTTTGGATTGTGGCTCAGCTCTGGGTACTAGGTCAATAGAGAAGTCAAATTCCCATTTCAAAGGTAACTATGTGAGTTCATCAAGGAATACATCTTGGAACTCCTTGAGAATAGGGTATTCATCTAAATATGGTTCCTTGCTTTCAGGGTTACTGATATGTACAACATAAATAGAACATCCCCTTTGATGAGCCTTTTTGAGCTACATAGCAGAGATCTATCTAAGCTCTAAGGATCTTTGCATCTCACAGATCTCAACTGGGTTCCCATAATCATCCAGACAACTAACTACCTTATTCTTATAGTTCACTATAGACTTATGCTCGGTTAACCAATTTATCCCCAAAATTACATCATATGAGCCTAAGGGTGCCACATACAGGTTGACCTAGTTCTAGAAGGTTGGAAGCTCTAACTCGCTACAAAAGAGACATGTATCTACCCTCCACTCTGCTTGGTTTATGTACTGGAATGTCCATGATTTTTCCATGTATCTAGGTCTAATAGGTATCTTGGATATTACTCTAGGGTCTATGAAACATTTAGTAGCTTTGGTATCAATTAAAATAGAGACAATTCATCCATAGAGCTTACCATTCAATTGTATTGGTGAAGCCTAATACTTTTCCTACTTTTTATCCACTATAGCATGGATTTGATGATGTTGGGACTATTGACAGTTTCCTTCTCTTCTCGACTTTGACCATTGTGTACAATTAGAGGGATAATGATCACCTCCACAAGTATAGCACACATCATGAGGCCCTTTGTGACTTCTTGGCTTGTCCTCTTTGAAGCCCTTCTACTTTTGGTCTTCTTTACTTTTGTTGTTATTTTCCTTCTTTCTCTTTCCACCATTATCACCTTCACCTTTCTCCTACGACTCACTTCCCCTCTTGAGATTACGGATCTGGTGGTTCTTGCCTCATTTCTAAAATTTCTTGTTCCCAAACCACAAATTAGGATTTGAATTGTTGTAGTAGTTGGATAACTGCTACAATTCCTGCTTCTATTTGGTGGCCTTCAGGAAGACTTCATTCATGGTGAGAGGATCATGCACTTCCACTTTTTCTCCAATGTGGGGTCTAAGTCCCAATATAAACTTTTAGAATATACAGAAACGTTCGTCTCCTTGATACTGGGGTACATACTTCAGTAGATTGGTGAACTTTTCCCAACATTGGGTCACAGTCATGCTCCCTTGAGTTAGGTTTTGAAATTAGGTCACCTTCTTGTTGAAAAAGAGCTATGGTAACCATCTCTTCCTAAAATATTGGAGGAAGAGTTCCCAAGTAATCTCTCCAGGCTAAAGAGTCCTTTCAGTCTTTTCATTGTCCCACCATGTAGCTGCTTCTCCTAGAAGCTGATACGTGACCCACATAGCTTTAGTCTAGTCAGATAAGTTACGGAGTCCAAAATACTCCATCTCAATGATCCATTCCTCAGCTCCTACTCTGATGGCTTTACCATCAAACTTAAGTGGTGCTACTCTTTTGAGATCCTTTCCTAGAGTTCTTCCTTAATTCGACCTCAAGGTCCTTCTCCTAGACTGCCTTCTCCCTGATTGAATTCTGTATTTTTGGGAATTCAGTTCTCACACACCACTCAAACCTCATGTTCTATGTGGTCCATACAAGCCTCTTTCTTGTTTAGAAGTTCTAGAATCTAATCCAACCTTTTGTTTGGTCCATTGTCTGACCCACTACCACCCATCTCTTGTCTGGTGGTCATCATACTGATTGACACCCAACCTGCACCACATTTCACGTCTATCGTAACTTAACACTGGGTTCCACAAGTAAGCATTTTTATTCACATAACACTACATACACATGCATATATCACTCATTCATAAAGACATACACATTCATGCACTGTAAAACATGTTTTTGAGTTCTTCGCTTGAACACACCAAAAAAAAAATCTTGCTTTATTTATATTAAGTGTGGGTCAATATGACCTGATTTACAAAAGCTTCTTCTTTACATTAGTTAGTTTTCTCATTCTTAGAGGGAGGGAACTCCTCTGGGTCCTCGTCAGAATTTACATCAATTTTCTCAGAAGAGGAGGGTTGAGCACACAGAATCTCATTTTCCTCCTTAGTTAATAAGGGTGTGTTTGGTCCACACCCTAGAGGCCAATCTCTGATTGCAGAAAGCTTCTTAATCTTAGGATTTTTCTTTGAGTCCTCAATCTTCTTTCCCCTCTCCAGCTTAAGTCGAGTGAGGGCTTGAGCTAGAGTCTCATCATTGGGAATTCCAAGTTGAACCTTATTCTTAGTGTTCTCTTCAACTATGAATTTCTTGTTCGAGGTCCTAACCATCTTCCCTTTCTTTCTTCTTGACTTAGACCTTCCCTTACATGTGTTCAATCCAGGTTTGGTCAATCCTCAGAACAACTCAAATTGGTCAAGGGTCAACTATCCCCTAGTCATGGTCATTGTGGACTTAAAAGGCCTAGAGATGAACCTTAAGCTCTGATACCAAATGTAATAACCCATTCTAATTACTACTTAAATATTTATTTCAAATGACATTATGAATATTAAATTTTAAAAAGGCATAACTTAAGCAGCTATTTTCAATCATGGCAACACATATCTAATTAAAATATGAGTCATAATCTATATTTTCATTTTCAAAAGTCAATTACAATATCAAAGTTGGCTTGGCTCATTGGGCCACATAGTCAATATAATATACAATTTTATATCAAGGTTACATCATATTCCTTTGATAACTTGAAACATACAAGGTTTCCTTTTGACGCTTGCCTCCTATGGTGGATGAGAACATGGTTGAGATGCTTTACCGCCCAACCATGAGAAGCTTACACTTCCCCGAAATTATTCCTACTTAAAGAATGCCTGAACTTGCACAAAAAATTTAGCAAGACAACAATCTGCAAGGTGGAATCTGGTGCATTCACAAACATCAATATGCATCTCTATCTATAATCAGAAAAATGCAAGATCTATGCTAGGAATGGTAGAGAGTGTTATCACATATAAGTCCATACATACATAATGGGATAATTGCTTGGCCAAGCATTGAAATTTAGTTGCAACAAAAAAAGATAGGTTTTGGATAAAGCACACCTATACCCTTTGTACTCCATTTCGGCACCCATCCCAGAAGGTAACTTTCAACAACACAAGTTTATCCCTTAGCAACTATCTACCCTCTAGTAGCATCTACCCTGAGGTGCTCTAGTCTACTTAGGTGTTGCTATTCTAATAAACAAATATAATATTGTTTCAACACATATCGATGGAAAAGTAATTTAGTCTACTTAATTCCTCAACTTAATAAAATTCAGAAAGATAACTCAAGTGGACATGTGTTCAATAAATTAACCATTCAGCTCATACACATGTCACATGATTGTATTCAATGTATTCTACCACTACATATTTAACGTAAACTAGTATTCATTAGAGAAGAAAATGAAATAAGCAAGTAACAAAAGAAGGTATGTCACAAGTATGTGTATGTACGTAGATGAAGGTTTATGTGCATAAACATATATGTGCCAACTTAAGTTAATATATTTGTGCATACATTCTAAAATAAATACCATTATAACAAATTGATTTCATTCAAAATAATGTTATAGATTGTCATATCATCTGACAGTTATACAAGATGTAAATTGCCTTTTTCAAAAAAAGGAGTACAGTTATGTTTTCATAGTTACATCATATTGATACATCGTTTGCATCACAATCATGTTGATTTCAAAATTTTACTAGTTGCAGAGTCAATATGTCTCATAAAAAATTAATGATAACCAATGTTACATGTATTCATCCAATAATGCTATTATTTGGGTATAAATATATATATAGATGTATATATATACATATACTTATGTGCAAGGAAGTAAAAGATATTGATATTGTTTCAAGTAAAGAAATTGAACGACATGCTTGTTGTTTTAAAACACATACAAGATGGAATAATTTTAATATTGTTCGGGCTATGGAGAAACCCATGTTCCTACTAGGGACAGTTATAAGATACATATTTTGATACCACTATCATTCTAAGAACGACTAACAATCAAATGACTATTATTCTTTTATTCTTTTCTGTAGCTGAGGCCGAAGCCTTTAGGCATGCTAATTATCGACCTTCTATGTATTCATTCTAAGGAACATTTTAAATATTTTTCTAGGACAATAAGGTACAAGCAAGTAATCCGGTGAACACTACATAACAAGCATTATTTGGGAGTATTCAAAAATGATAATCGTTCTAAAGAACGATAATATGGTTATATTGATGGCATATTGTTAAACAACCTTTAATGATTGTGCCAACATATGTGAAGTCAAAAGAGATAGTTATTCGACCATCGCTCCTGAGAACAATGCAACATGGGTACGACAATGATGTCTGCTAATCATTCTATGAATGATATTCTATGGCCCTTGCACCCATATGGTGCACATTACTCATTCGGCCTTATCAATATAAAGAATGACATAAGCATGGGATCTAATAGTGGGTAAAGCCAACGCTTCCCTTAGAGGGAAACGATGAATGATTTAGAAAAATCGTTACAAATCAACAACATTTTGGCTATCAGCTTCAACCGAATAGTCATGTAATGGCTAGTGCATCATACATGCAAGAGATAAAATAACAAGAGGACAATAACATAATCATACAGAACATACATGATCGGCTATCATGCCAATATGAAATGCATGCACTGAAATCATGCATGTGAGGGGAGGCCGATGATCCAGGTGGATCTTTAGGACCTGAAATTGAAGTGTTCCAGTTTCTCTCGGAAGTAGTGCCATCGCGTAGAGCACAAAATTATGAATCCGGTGCAACTTGAACAGGCGAAAAAGGAGTCTGTTTGCTCAAGTTATGCATAGTCAAAGTTGGGTCAACCCTTGGACTAGGAGGCCGTCAGGAGGCGAAAATTTGATGGACTCAGAATCGACTGAAAGTGGTGTCAGTTCGGAGGGCTCGTCGACACGATCACAACGAAGTTCGTTTCGTCAAATTTTGAGTCCATATGTCTGAGATATTGCCGGTCAAAGTTTAGTCAAAGGCTGGTCAACTCAGCTTTCAGGGACGAGAAAAAAGGCAGAAAATTCATCGTCACCAAATTGGTCGAAGTTGGTGTCATTGTGAAGAGCTCATCGTCACGATTCCAACAACGTTCGTTTCGTGCAAATCGGACGTCATGTGCGCGAGTAAGAGCCAGTCAAAGTTTCTAGTTGACCGAGGTACATGTGGTACGGTTGCTGACGTCAGCATGATGTCATCCTACTGAGTTGGCAGACAGGTCATCGTACGGAG
The DNA here is from genome assembly GCA_007258455.2 of Sequoia sempervirens. Classification (NCBI taxonomy): domain Eukaryota; kingdom Viridiplantae; phylum Streptophyta; class Pinopsida; order Cupressales; family Cupressaceae; genus Sequoia; species Sequoia sempervirens. The sequence continues at coordinate 561,380,912 of VDFB02281492.1, forward strand.
GATGACGTGGACCAATGGGGTCTTGACACGTGGCAGTCCGTATAGTCGTACATCTGACGTGGCGTGGTGACATGGCTGATGATGTCATCAAAGTCGACGAATTGGGCGATGACACGTGTCCATCTGATGACGTGGCAGTTGACATGGATGCTGACTGGGCAGCTGAGTCATTGGGTGACGTGGCAGTTGACTGTGTTCTAGCGAATCAATGATTGACACGTGATAGTGAGTTGGCATGACAACGTGGATGCCGACTGTTTTCTCGCAGCAAATCCCATCGTGACACGTGGCTTGTCTTCTCTCTCCCCACCGGCGGTTGGAATTTTGTTTGTTTGCTAAGAAAATGCTTGAGGGATTTGAACCCCAAACCATCCCGGTGCAAATTTCGGGCTCGGCCGTTCCACCAAATGCGCTCGGCTATATATGAATGGTGAGCGGTTGCTTTTGACATTGTTTTGTTGGGTGTTTGTTTTAAAACGGCCGGCGGGAGTTGAACCTGCGATGTCCAGGCTCCCAAAAAGATATGTGGCCATTGGGCCACCGAATAATCTTTACTGTTTAGTGGCACCGGTTTTGTTTTACTTAGTAAGTTGAAACCGAATGTGTTAAATAAACTAAATCCCCCAAAATTGTTAAACAATAATCCTTTTTAAGGATTAGTTGTAAATAATAGTAGCCCGAGAATAAATCAATTAGGGGCTTAGAATTAATAATAGGGATTTTTGATAAAGATTTATATGTAAATGGAGGAATAAGGGCGATTTTGTAAATCATATGGTTTTCTACCATATCGGGTAAACTTCAAGTATAAAAGGGAGGAGTCTTGAAGTGTTTTTCATCAATCATCCATCAGTTGATCATTCTCCTCTTGTTTTCCATTCTTTCGGCTGTGAGAGCCTTTTGTGAGAGAGAATTTCAGTGGAGTTAGGAGAATATTTATAGTGATGTATTGTGATGTTCTGAGTCTTGTAGTAGATCCTATTAGGCAAAGTTAGTTTTCTTCCTCTTTGTTAGTCATCCCTAGCCTTGAGAGCTTTTGAGAGGGGTGTGAGTGAGAGAATTTTGTATGACTTTGTGGAAAGGCTACAAGATATTGTGAAGCAGTTTTGCAAGAGGCTCTAGTGGAGATTGTACTGCCGTTTCAGAACATTTCAATAGATTGGTCACTCGATTGAGCTCGACCCGGAGACATAGTCCACTTGGACGAACTCCGTAATCAATCCGGTGTCTTCTTTTCTCTCTCTTGGTTCTATGTTTTGAATTCTCTCTGATTAATGTTCCTGTTACTTCATTGTTGATGTCTTTACACCTTTCTTCGTAATCACTCGCAATGTTTGTCATAGATCCCTTCCGCTTTACGGATCAGCCGATAAGGCTCTTGCAACCAAAACATAGGACATGTTCAATCTCAGTCGATGATTTTATGGCATCGAACCAATATATGTTTGCATACAAATGGGAATCATATTTTTTTCCACCATTTCAAATGAATCAACATTATATGAAGAAATGCAAGTTTGCAAAATAACAGTTCTAGAAAAATAAAGCAAAAACAAGGCCATCAATTTGCCCCTAATTTTGTGGCTTTTTCCTCCTTTTCTAGTCCATTTGATTCACTTTCCTTTCCTTTCTTCTCAGTACTTGTCACCATAGACAGTCTTCTCCCCTTTCTCAACAAGAGTTGTTCGCTACTTAAAATGGTAACATGCCAATTCACTCCATTAAGGGTCGTTTCATTTCATATTTTGACTTTTAATTAGCCACCCACTATGCATTTGAATATCTTTTTTCCTTCAATTCGTTGCAGGCCACTCTTCCATATTATCTTTTTTTAAAGATATTGTTACAAATCAACAATAATGCTTAATAAATTTGATTCCTTTATTCATTTTATATAGAATATATATATGTATATGTATATGTAGACATCACTATTCTTTTTGGTAACATTATAGTGTTTAATCACTTCAAATAAAGAATAAAATTTTATTTTATTCAAATAATAGTCTTTAAATGAAATTATTATCCTTTAAGAATGCCCTTTAAATACATACATATATTTTTTTAATCATGCTATCGTTTTCTTTCAAATTTGAAAACATGAGATCAAAATAGACAATTGAATAAGAAATCACATGTTTAACATTCCACAAGCCTATTTTTTTAAGCATTGAATCATTTCGAATCATATCAATATAATCTTCTACATGAAAGTTTATATGCAACTATCATGACGTTTAGTGGTGTGTGCACCCATATTCCATCTAGCTAACTGTTCAATTTGGCTAAACAATCCTACCTCAACCATGTTCTCGCCCTTCAACCTATTTTCCTACATTTGCACACACTTTCACTTACATAGTTCATCAGTAACATTCAATCATGATAAAGTATAAGATAGTTCAAAAGATCACATAGTCAAAAGACGGTCAACTTCTTTCAAACATTTCAAAAATATCAAAATTTTCATTCAACATATTGAATTTCCTCAATAATTCATTTCATCGTATTATAATTTAAATGCAATAAAAATTGGGTTATGACAGAAGAGAAAGAGAGAGATCTCTCTATATCTTTGGCTCCCTCTTTATCTTTATATTTTTAATTATCTCTCAATCTCTCTCTTCCTCTCTCTCCCCTATTTCTCTCTATATTTGTCTTCCCTTATCTCTTCCTCTATTTATCTTTCTCATTTCTTCTCTCTTTCTATTTCCCTCTCCCTATATTTCTCTCATTATTTTTTTTTCTATCCTTATTTGTATCCCCCTCTCTCTCCCTCTTTCCCTATTTATCTCTTGATCTCTCAACCTCTATATATCTTTTTCTCCTATTTCTCTTTATCTCTCTATCTCTTCATCTCTCACTTTATGTGACTCTCTCTCTCTCTCTCTCCCTCTCCCTATCCATATCTCTTTGTCTCTCCATATTTATTCCTTTATATCTATACCTCTATTTTTGTATCTCTATCTCTCTTTTTATCTCTTTGTATCTCTTTGTCTCCCTCTCTATTTCTCTATTTCTCTATTTCTCTCTATTTTCTCTCTTTCTCTCTCTATCTATTTTCCTCCTAAGTGTGCAATGGATACACTAAAGAGGTTTTAAAGTTGAATTATATCCTTAATCAAATGACATGCTACCCTGAGCATAACTCCCTAGGGGTGTGCTATCCTTGTCCATTGTTGGCATAAAATGACTAATCAAAAGTTACCTTCTCTCGCACTCACTCTACACATTTTAATTTATATTTTAAGTTTAAATTAATTTTATTATATAAATTAAAAAAAAAATCCAAAATAGATTCTTTCTACAATAATTAAAGTTTTTGATTATGGAACAAACATGTTTTAGAGGGGTCCCAAAACCCTTAATAGTAAGATAGCGAAGGATGAAACATTAACAAAGCACAGACAAAAACAAGAATCTGCCCACAAAGAAGAACACACTAGAAAACTAGGGCAGAAAAGCCAAAAAAACTGACAAAAAACAACAAAACAACCAGCCCCTAGGCCAGGTTCTGAAGGATCTCTACTGCTTCCTACTCTAGACTGTTCATGTTGAGTGCAAACTTCTTGATCTCCTGGATGTTGACTAAAGCTTGGTTTGCCTTCCTTTTCAAATTTGCTCTGGTCCTGTTACTCGGACCCCACTATCCAGCTACCCTTCCTCATTGTCCAAATCAAGAAACACAACAGTCTTTACCTGATGGGATTTTTCCAGGTTTTCCACCATGGTATTCATGGTCTATGCAGTGGATTTTAAAATCTTATGGTTCATAATCAACACTTTGTGGAGAGAATTTTTAATGTTCCTCAGCTACTCCTCCATATCCGTCTGCTTGCCATCATGATTGCATTTGAAATCCTGTAATTCCTCCACTGTTTTCTTGAGGCACTCAACCATATACTTCTTCTCCTCTTCCATCCATAAATCAGTAGCCCGACCACTACCACTACCTCTGTTATTGTCATCATTAGCTTTCTCCAGTTTACTATTCATAGCTCTCTAATTTAACTTAATTTCCTTAATTTCAAAGAACACCCATCTCATAAGCCTAAAGTTATCCACCGCCCCATTGCAGGCTATTGCAAGAACATCAGTGGGAAATTCCCGTTGCTCCTTAACCTAATGATCCCTTGCCTTGAGGTCCATAGGGAAGCAAGGTCTCTCTTCTCTATCAGTCACAGGATGGCTGGAAAACTTAAACAATGACTCCAACTGCGAATCCTCTTCATTCACATCATAGGAGGGGTCCTCTGACACTTTTCTCTTGCCCTTTTTCTGAGGAGAATCCCTAGATTTTCCTTTGTCCTTGTCATCAACCCTAACCTTAGGTGACAGTGTCTGTGAGGTAGAGCCAACATGGCTTTAAAATGGTGATAAATTAGGACAAGTAGTCCTTCATGAAGAATATAATACTTGATGGGGTTTTGTCTATGGTTTTTCAGATTGGTATTCAGAGAAGATGCAAGATAAAAAGGAAAAGAAATCCTGACCCGGTGCCTGAAATGATTCAGCAAGATGAAATGATACCCAAAGAATTTGGTATAATGGCCATCCAAAGTAGCGTACTCCATCAACACATTCAAAACCCTCCTCCAATGTGAAACAATTTTGTTCATGTCATAGTAGCTTCTGGAAGTCCTTCGTAACTCCTCCCTCTCAGCGTTCGACTTAGGAAATTTGTTGACTGCTTCATCAGATTGTTTCCTATCCCTATAGAATTTAATACCCTCCATCGAGAGGCCAGTAACCTCAGCAATTGGCTATTCATTGATAACCACATTTCTTCCAAACAAGTTTATCTCACCATCCTTCCAATCTTTCTCAAAAACTCTAGTAACCTTGGGGTCCTAGCCATGGAGCTTTTCAATAAAAACCGTAATGCCACCATTCTCCTGCTTCTTCCAGAGTTTCGGATTGCTCTTCAGCTATGCACTCCTTATCAGCTCCACTCTGTGAATTTTGCCACCCATTGTATTGCTAGCAGGAATAGAATAGTCCAAAACCCTGTAGAAACAAGTTCCTGAAATACCTAGAAAGCATGAGAAAATAATCACATGCAACCAGGAGATAAAGTAATTACTCCTCGGTCAACTCAGAATAATCATTAAAACACAGTCTTGAGACTACAAGGGAGTACACTCAGCCATCATTCAATGGAATGGGAAATTGCACCTTCTTGTGAGAATGATCATACATTAGCAGGACCTTAACGTCAGCCTCCAACTCATCTTGCCTCTGCCACATCATCTTTTTCGAAGCTTTGACACCTTTGTTGGCGAAGAAATCTGCCACCGTGTTTATTTCCCAATAGGCATGCAAAATATAACTATTCTCAAAGGTATTAATAATTTCCTTAGAGAGGTCTATCCAATTTTGTATAGACCATGAAGGTTTCTGATGAACCTTTAGACATTGGATAATATTATTTGAATCCCCTTCAATCCACACATTTTTATACTTCAATTGGCTAGCCAACTTCAAGGTCTGGAAAACACCAGAGGCTTCAGCCACATGGTTGGTCTGAGTGCCTAAAGGAACCACCAAAGCCGCAATAAAGACACCATTCTCATCCCTTATCACCCCTCCACTCCCTGCAGGCCCAGGATTTCCCTTGGCTACACCATCAAAGTTGATTTTGACCCAACCAGTAGGAGGAAGACTCCAGAATATGCCATCTCTAGGATCCTTGATTCTTTTGGACATATCGAACATATCCACATTAGTCTTCTAGGCTCCCACAATTCTACAATCATACTCCTGCATACTGACCTTACCTTTACCTTTAAACTTGTTATTAAGTAGATTAAAAATTTCAACCACAACTCTAGTAATCTTACCAAAGACCACTTCCTCCAAGAGAGCAACATCCCTGAAGATTCTGTTATTGCGTTCTTTCCAGATACCCCAGGAAAGGTGAGGAAAGATATAGTTCCAGAGCAGATTCAGGGCCCAATTCTTTGAGGGGGCCTTCTATTGATTATAAAAATCCACAATAGTTCCAGGAAAAATCTAGTTAAGATCCCGCATTCGCAAAATCCTACACCATATGGCATAAGCAAATGGACAAAGGAGAAATAGATGTGAGGAGGTCTTAGCCTCAGTATAGCATAAATAACACCTATTAGGAAAAGAGAACGCCCTCTTATAAAGATTATCATTGGTCAACTACTTGTTCTGAAGAAGAATCCAGACAAACAAATTGACTTTCAGAGTGAGGTTGTGCACCCACACCTTATCCCAAATAGGGACGTCAATGCCAAAGTAACAAGAAGCCACAACAAAAGAGACAGAGTAGGTTCCAGAGGATGACAACTTCCAGACCAAAGTGTCCTCCCACCCTTGAGAACTGATCCTAATCGAATTAAGAAGGGCCTGCAAAGGTTGGAGATCCTGACTAATAGAAGAGATCTCAACCCACTGATCATTCCTCCAATAATCCCCAACCAACCAACCAAACCTGGACTTGCAGTCCTCCATATAAATACCATAGGTTGGATTATTTCAAAGGCACTCATTACCAATCCACTTATCTTCCCATAACCGAATTTTCTTACCATCACCCACCTTCCAAAAAGCTTCTTTGCCAGCCAGGTCTCTAGCTTTAATGGTATTATTCCATAGAGAAGAACCAAAGGGAAGGTTCTGAGAGTTGAGAAATTCTTGAAAGGAGTCAACCTCCCGCAAGTATTTGCTACACCAAATAGAATTCCATTCATGAATATCCGCAAAATTTCTCCAAACCTGCTTTTCCAGGAGAGCTTTATTAAACACTGATATTTCTCAAGCCAAGGCCTCCAAACTCCCTGGGTCTACACACTCTCTCCCAAGCCACCAACGGAATCATCTTCTTCTTTTCCCTCGACCAAAGAAACCATTTCTGGATCTTTTCAATAATATCAACAAACTTAGTCAGGATCTTGAACAAACTAAGGGCGTAAACAGGCAGATTTTGAAGAGAAGCCTTAAGTAACAAAACTTTTCCAGCTTGAATCAAAAGGGCCCCTTTCCAACCATCCAATTTCTTGTTAAACCTATCAACCAGAGAAATCCAAAAGGAGTTCAGAGATTTGGACCCTAAAGGAAGGCCCAAGTAAGTTGAAGGAAGGGAATTAACACCACAGCCCATGATTTTTGCAATCTTCCTCTATCTGTGCTCAGGGGTATTGAAAATATAGAGGGAACTTTTAGCCTTATTAATTTTTTGCCCTTAGCCCTCCTCATAAAGAACAAGACAACTCTTTAAAGCTCAGGCTTCACCAATAGTAGCACTTCCCATAAGCATCGTATTGTCGACAAACTGCTGGTGTGAACATACCAGATTTGCCGAAGAGGGTTTTAAACCTTTCAAGCTACCTTCCATCACTCTTTTATGCATGAGCCTCCCAAGGCTTTCAGTCATGAGGGTGAAAAGAATAGGAGAGATAGGATCCCCTTGTCTAACTCATCTTGACACCTTAAGAAATGGAAAGGAGAGCCATTTATGATCACCGAGGTGCTAGTGGTAGAGATCAATTCCCATATTAAATGTAGAAACCTTTCAAAAAACCCAAAGGCTTGTAGACTTTAATCAGGAATTTCCAATCCACCCTATCATAGGCCTTAGCCATGTCCAATTTGAGCAAGAAGCCTCTATTTTTCGAAACTTCAAGGGAGTGGATATTCTCATGAACCGTAATAATTGAGTCCAGAATTTGTCTGCCCAGAACAAAGCCACTCTGTTGAGGAGAGATCAACATAGGAAGAATCCCTAACAACCTAGAAGTTATCACTTTAGAAATGATCTTGTAAAAAGATTTGCATAAACTGATAGGACAGAAAGAATCAAAAGAATTAGCACCAGGGAATTTAGGTATGAGAACAATGAAGGTAGGATTAAGCTCTTTCAATAGTTTCCTAGCTCCAAAAAACTCTTTAACAACATTAGTAACATCATCAACAACAATTTCCCAGAACACTTGGAAAAAGAACATGGGGAAACCGTTTGGGCCAGGGGCCTTATTTCCTTCAAAAGAAAAAATTTCCTTCCTAACCTCATCTTGTGAAGGGATCGTCGTCAAGAGCTTATTTTGATGATCATCCAAGACATTAGGAATGGCCTCAATAAGAGTCTTCTGAGCATCCACATTCAACTCCTCTCCTGAAGAAAGAATTTTAGCAAAGAACTAAATGGATTCACTTCTAATCTCTTCCTCCCTCTCAATTTTTATCCCATCTTTCATTATATAGGAAATTTTATTAGAGGCCCTATGTTTCATGGTAGTCAAGTGGAAAAACCTAGTGTTCTTGTCCCCAACAGCAAGCCAAGCACATCTAGATCTTTGTTTCCAAAAGTGGTAAATGTTAATATGAAAATATATTTTTAATTTTATTTAGTAGCTTGAAGAATTTAGTTAAAAGAGTGAATTAATGGTTGAGTAAGTCAAGGGACTTGATTTATTTTTATAGAAATAAAGAGTCTTTTAATCGAAATATAGATTAAATGGGAAACAAAGGAGTATGTTAGATGAGTGAGAGTTGGAAAATAATTAGAGGGAAAAGGGATTGGTTTAGTTTCACTTAGGTAATCGAAGGATTAATTTTAGTGATAATTATGATGATCTTTATAAGTAATTTGAAGATTAAGAGTATAAGCATATTTGGGGAGAATTATATAAGTAAAGGAATTTCTATAGTTAATATTATATAGGTAATCTAAAAATGAATAAATATCGTTCCTCTATATAATACTTTGAGTGATTACTTTTAAAGAAGATTATTTAATTAAATAAATTAAATGAAGCATAAGAGGGAATATTGACTATATTTAAATTTATTGAAAAAGAATGAGTTAGCCTTTAATTAAATGTTGTATATTAATTAATTAATTTTATTAGATATTGGAAATAAGAAATTAAGTGAGAAGTAATAATAGGGTGAAAAAGATATGATAAGGTAAATATGAAATAAATAAGAAAAGTAAAAATATTAAGTGAAATATAGGTAACAAAAATTTAATAATAAAGAATGAATTATTATATAAAATTATATGTTAAAAGTGGAGGAAGTAAGATGAGTACTGCAGATAAGTAAAGGAATACATTTCTTCCTCAATGAATTTAAGTGATTTGTGGGCAATAATCGGGAAATTAAGTAAGCCGAAAATTGATTTATTTATGTTGTAGATAATTAAATGTTGATGTAATCCATTATAGCTTCATTATGCAATCTTTGAAGTTGCCGAAATTGGATATGTGTTCAAATGCATTTAAAATTAGATTTATGTTATTCTCAAATGAATAAAAAAATTAGATTTAATTACTAGTTATTTAAGATTAAAATTATTTATGAATTCCTCTAATCTTAGTTTTGTGATTTGTGTAAAAATTGTCTAGGTTGGATTTGAATAAGATTTATTTAGTTTGAAGCTAACAAATGCAAATGTTATATTTTGATTAAATCTATTTATTGAAGTATAACAATATGCTTCATTTTAACTAAGTTTACTATTTGAAGTAATAAATGAATAGGATATATTTTGATTAAATTCATTTATTTAAAGTAAACCAATATGCCACTTTTTAATTGAATTTATTATTTTGAAATAAAAAATATATATATGTTTCTTTGTTTTAATGTTAATTATTTTGAAGTAAATAAAGGATTAAGTTAGGAATCTTAAATTAGGAAAAATCAAGAGTTTATCTACTGTAGGGTTTCATAGTGCTTATCTAATTAAAATATTTTATGATGAAAATTAATCATTCTCTACACTATCTTTAGAAGGATTGGATTGTGTCTACATTTAAGTGAATGAACATTTATAGTTTATCTTGAATATGCTAGATAGTTATTTATTTATTGCGAATACTCTCTGGAATTTATTCCTTAGGCATATTAGTGGTTCCATGATTGATCATATTTTTCTCTTATTTTATTTCGCTTTTGAGGTAATTCTTATGTCTAGACATGTTTTGGATAGGTTGGGAACCCATAATGCTTAAGTTACTCTCTTTTGGATGGTCATGGGTGGTAGGATGTTAGGCTTCCAGAGGTGATGGGAAACCTGTTTTGTGTGGAATTTTCCCATGATTAGACCTTTGTGTTGACCTTTGTGTTTCCATTGATCGTATTTCTATTTTGAGCTTGTGGGTGTACCTTGTTCCATGATTTTCCTTGCCTTTGGTTATGATTATGAGTGAGATGGTTCATGCTTTGCACGTGTATTTTTTTTGTGGCCTTTATGCGTGGTACACCCTTGTTGTTGTGAGTCTTGTTTCAGAACTGTTTGGAAGAGTTTCCTAAACAAGCGTTGTGGTACTTGTTTGATGTTGTCTTATGTCAATGTTGAGTTAGCCTTTTCTACTTGACCTTGTTTGGATGTGGATCCTTTCTTGTCATCTCCTAGCACGGTGGGTGGACCTTTGTGCCCATGTGGTTGGGTGGAACGTGCTACACACCCCATTGGGTTCCCAAGTTGTGTTTGCGATGTGGAAGTGGATGCAGAGTTCCAGAGCTTCACGTTGTTGAAGACTTTTCCTCACCTTGTACCTTATCCTCCTTTAATGTAATTATTCTTGTACTTGATGTACTCTTCCCATTGTTATAAGAGAAGCATTACATAATGTATTAAGTAATCATGATGTGTTGTATCTGTGGAAATATGCTCCACAAATGTATTTTGGAACTATGAATTGAATTGTAATAAAATGATGTATCATTTTCCTCTCTCTTGTTTATGGATGATTGTATGTTATCTTTATGTAATCTTGGTTTATATTTGCTTTCGTAAAAGTTTACATTTTCTAATGACCATTCCATGTACCCTAGAGGACGTAGATAACTTTGTAAATGCATAGTTGCTCTTCATGTAATGAATGAACAAATTTATCTGACACAATGTTTCCCTTTCAAAAAAAAAATAGTGTGGTATTTTGTTGTTCTTTGGGGTTCACACGGCGGGGCATTACAAAGGCTAAGTTAGCAACATGGGGAAAGGTGCAACCTATCTTGCAATCATGGCTCAAAATGGAAGCATGAACAAAGCATTTGAATTGTTTGACAATAATGTTTCCGTATAAATGTATAAAAAATGTGGTAGCATTGGAAAGCTAGTGAGCATGGCAAGATAGTGAGCTCACTCACTAGCCCCTACCAACTAAACCATACCGCATTGGCAGGCTAGTGAGTGAAACCCTAATGCAATAGGGTTGAGAAGGTAGGGGCATTGTATGCATCATAGAAATGGGGTCTCACGGTGATGTATATTAACATGAGACCCCATTTCTATAAGGCATATGCTGCCCCTACCATCTCAACCCTACCACATTGGTAGGCTAGTGAGTGAGACCCCAGTGCAGTAGGGTTTAGAAAGTAGGGGCAACATATGCCTCATAGAAATGGGGTCTCACAGTGATGTATATCATTGTGAGACCCCATTTCTATGAGGCATACCCTACCCCTACCTTCTCAAACCTACCGCATTGGCAAGCTAGTGAGTGAGCTATCACCGTGAGATCCCATTTCTATGAGGCATACGTTGCCCCTACCTTCTCAACCCTACCACATTGGCAAGCTAGTGGAGCATTGACAAGCTAGCTCACTCACTAGCTTGCCAATGCGGTAGAGTTGAGAAGGTAGGGGAAACGTATGCCTCATAGAAATGGGGTCTCATGGTACATCACCGTGAGACCCCATTTCTATGAGGCATATGTTTCCCCTACCTTCTCAACCCTACTACATTGGCGGGCTAGTGAGCTTGCTCGTTAGCCCACCAATGTGGTAGGGTTGAGAAGTTAGGGGCAGCATATGCCTCATAGAATTTACATGCCTTGTCCATGCTTCCATTTTTAGCCTATCTTGCAATCATGGCATGCCACATTACCACATTTTTTTAAGGCATTCCATCAAAAAAATTCATGTGACCTTTGTCTATGCTAGAAATACTCTTCTATAGGATGATTGTAAGTATTTTTAATGAATCCTTGAATGACATATATTTCATATATTTGAATGGATACATTTTTTAGAAACTAATATTCATCTTATTACCATGCTACAGGTAAAATTATTAGCCATGCCAAAGAAATGAACAAGGAATAAACTTATAGACAAAGAGTATGAAGCCAAAAAGCAAAGGAGAGAGAATGAGTGGTAGCATATCATGAAAAGAAGAAATTGGATACAAATGAAAAAAACAAGCCAACTGAAGAGGAACCTCAACCATCAAAAAGAGAACAGGCATTGGCAACACAAAGGGCATGAATGCGAAAGCATCATGGTAAGACAAATTCAGATACCGTAGTTGGAGACACACCTTCTACTGCAAGTGAATACGAAGGGACACCATTAAGCATAAGTGAATATGGAGGGACACCATCTACTGCAAGTGAATATGGAGGTACACCATCTATCACAAGTGAATATGGTTGGACACCATCCAACACATCTCAAGTTGAGAGTGCATCATCACTTGGATTTGATGAAGAAGGTATGCCATCATCCCCACATGAACCTCAAGGTATGTCTTCTACTCCACCCTCGATTGAAGGTATGAAATCTTGCCCACCTCAATTAAATATTGATGAAATTCCTAACATTGAGATGTATGTACCTAGGAGAACACCACCTAAAATTTTGCGTAGAAAGAAAAATTATTTGATTAATATTGATGAGGATATTTTGTAGCACATGGAAGGTAAGATTCCAACACACACTTGTAGAAGATATGTTGATAACATTTGGAAATCATTCTTTGAAAGGCTAAATCAGACTGCAAGATGTCAACTATTTGTTGAAATGATGCGAGGTATAAAGTATAGAAACATCATGAAGACTCTTGGGTTGAGAACATCGAATGCATCAAGTTAAAACACTATTGTGAAGAATCTAATGGATGCTTATGAGAGTGTGGGTAAGACCTCACGCTGAAAGGATAGTAATTTCACCCGACATGTCATTGCATCAACTTTGGTAAGTATTCAAACAAAGAGAGCTCATCTCATTAGAAAGACGAGTGAACAAACAAGAATTAGTAGAAAAACTTTATCAAGAGTCATTCAAAGGAGACAAAAAATTGAGGGCATTGATTCAAATGAATTATGGGCATTCTTGGGGAGACTACCATGAAAAGATAAAAAATTTGTTGAAGCATTGAGAACACTAATTGAAGAGTATTGGAATAATAACATAAGGCCATCTCCAAATCAAAGGGATGTGGTATGAAGGAGAATTAGTAGTTGGAAGCGTAAGTCACATCCAAAGAATTTTTTGGATACGACTCAAACCCAATTTTTTCATAAATTTCAATAGAATTATCCTCAAATTAGTATTTGTCAAAGATATTTTGAAATGATTAAACCTTTTTATGTCAAGATAAATCACACATGCACTACTTGTTGTAGACTACATATTGAATTCTCTAACCATTATGATGCTTATTGTTCTATATGCTTAGATTTGCGTACTAACGAAGTTTTGTAGGATTTTGGCATAGAAGCCCCACCAACATCTTCAAGAGAGTTCTTATCAAAAAATTTATGTGAAATAGAGGATGGCCAAATATTCTATAGGACAACATGCTTGGATGGTTCATGCGATCGTTGTGGTGGCTTGCAGCGTATGTTGTATGTCAACATATGGAAAGCACAGATGAGGTGGGATAGAAACTAGTAGAGTTCGAGAAGTATAAAACAATGGAATACATTAAAAAAGATGGGTCTCGAGCAAAAAGGTGTGATTTGGTTATTCAGAAGATTCTAGTGTATCAGTTTATGTCTATGTTTCGTGACAATATAGTGTATGAGTATGCAAGGAATACCCATAGAGCTTGATGGTTGGACTCACAATTCAAGCTATGAAAGGATACCTTTCCAGTTGGCAGCATAGTATCAGTGGTTGAATTTGTAGAAAACTACATTCTATAGCCAAATCATGAGGTGCAGTCATAGTATTACAACTTCAAACAAGTTTCAATATTTGTGCACATAGCATTCATTCATGTAGCTGATAGTGTAGAGGACCAAAAGAAGGTATTGAGGGAGTATCACTTTTATATTAGTGATGATTACACATATTCTCCAGAGTTCATGCAAGGTTGCTTCCAGATGTTCTACAGTGATTTGGCTCAGAGGGGCATAGCATACAGTCGACATATAATATGGTCGGATAATTGTGCAACACAGTTCAAGAACTCGTGCATGTTCTACTGGTTGAGCAGGATGCATGCCATTATAGGTGTTGAGCATATGTGGAACTTTTGTGAGGCCAAACATGGAAATGGGGAGCATGTGTGAAAAGAGCATTAGCACAAGAAGAGTTAAAATATAAAGATAGTGCAAAGTTGATAGGTGCAAGATCAATTGTTGAGTGGTGTAATGCTTTGATGGGTCCGGGTAATGAAGGTATGTCTTTAGTTTGTAGAGTTTTTTGGTTGATGGATGATACTAACATTGCACCATATGAGGATTGTTGTACACTAACAAGATCGAGTGAGCTACACTCTTTCCTTAGCTCAAATGCAGGTTCATGGAGTATTAATACACGAAAGATGGCATGCTTTTTTTCTTCCTGTACAATGAAAGCCTTGAATGATTGTGAGTTAGGGGAGTGGGTTGACAAATGGTTGGCAAGTTATCTTAGCCTACTTCACACGTATCACCCTCCAATAGTATTGGAACTAACACAGATGGAATCATCGGTTGACTTTGACAACGTATCAGATCTAGTTCAACCAGGTAATATATCTACTTGCTTAGTTTTTGAAATTCCTATTGTTCTCTTACTTTGTAATGTATTTGTAATGTTGACTAATTTCAAGAGATTTGCTACACATATCAATGTAGGGCATGTTTATGCAGTTATTGCAGATGAAGAAAATGAAGAGGGAATGAATTATTACTTGTTTCATTGTGTTGAGGCCAAAAAGAAATTGGAGGCCCCAGTTATAGATGGAGAAAACATCGAATACTCTACAGGTTCAATTGTAGTTACTGGAACGTGGCTTAGAAGGTACCTAGATAAGAGTGTTAAACATTGGTTGTTTCAGGAATTTGACACACATTGTAAGATTCTTC
This sequence comes from Sequoia sempervirens, assembly GCA_007258455.2. Lineage (NCBI taxonomy): Eukaryota > Viridiplantae > Streptophyta > Pinopsida > Cupressales > Cupressaceae > Sequoia > Sequoia sempervirens. The sequence goes on from VDFB02281492.1 coordinate 561,395,965, forward strand.
ATTACTCAAACCTTGTCATGGAATCCAATGTTCATTTGACCAAATATGGGGGTAGACCTTTTAACAAGACCTTATGGAATGACCATGAGTCTGACCATGAGACAATACTTGACACAATAAAGAGTAGAGCAGACCCAGATGGTTCGTTGGATTAATTTGTAAGTATGCACATTGGTTCTTATTAATTTATACTTGTATGCACATTAATTTGTTTGATGCTAATGCTATCATATTCTTTTTCTTTTCCTATTTGTAAGTAACCTGCTAAAAATTGATTGGTGTCCCCTTGTAGAAAATGCGGATTTATGAGCCATCTAAGAGAATCTCATCCAAAAAAGCAATGCAACATCCTTATTATGATTTTAAGCCATTACAGAAGTGAGCGTGAAGCTTGGTGAGGGAATTTCAAGTTATTCATTTGAAGTTAACCTTATCATGATCACTTATGGTGTAGACATTATAAGAGCATCTCAAATTTCAAGTTATTCTATTCATGAGAGGTGTTGTGTGCAATAGGTATCTTGGAACTGCCAGTTAAGATGTATGACCAAGAGTGACTAAGTTGAGAGACTGACATTCCTATCCTCAATGGAAGCATCAATATTTATGCCTTGTTGTTCTCGAGTTGGAACCAAATGGTGTTTGTTGTCTCTAAGGGCCTTCCATCTATTTTCATTTCATTTCCATTTTGGATGCTCTTTCTTTTTCTTCTTTTACTTTGCATATTTGTAAGTAAACTACTAAAAAATGATTGGTCTCTCCTTGCGGAAAATGTTGATTTATGAGACATCAAAGAGAATTTCAGCCAAAAAAGAAATGCACCATCCTTATTTTGATGATCTTGACCAATCTCAATTTTGATTTGAAGCCATTATAAAAGAGCATGTGAAGCTTAACAAGGGAATCTCAAGTTACTCATTTGAAGTTAACCTCATCATGAGCACCTATGATGTAGACATTATAAGAGAATCTTGAATGTATGAGTGACAATGTAAAAGAAAAAATTACCTAAGGCATACAGTCTATTGAAATAAACACTTGTAATGAGGTTTACTCAAATATTGAAATTTGGTGCAGGGGCACCAAGGTTATTGAGCAAATTTGGGTCATGGAAGTCTTAAGTCAGTCTTGTGTTTTGAGTTTTTTCAATTGAATAAGGTCATATTAGACCAATTTATAATGTAATAAGTCATCTTAGTTGGTTTTTGGGTCATTTTGGAGTTCATGTTGCATATTTGTCAAAATGATGTAAAATTCCAAAAATTGAAAAGTTGTCAATGTGTAAAAAGTGCAAAAAAATGTAAACTTGAAGAATCCCAATGGTCATGGGCATTCAAAGTGAAGTTAGAGCCATTTTCATAGGTTGGTTAAGGTTTAAATATGTTGGGAACTCGAAGGAAGAGGTTGTTGAAGGTTTTTGTGAAGGAAAAACAATAAAAATCCCCTTATTTCTCTTGTAATTTTGTGTTTCATTAAGTTTTTCTATTGCAAACTATTATACTTGGTCGTACAAAAGTATTATGTCTTGAAATATTTTACAATTGGTAGAGATAGTTGTTAGCTATGTTTTAGCTTTGGGGTGAAGGAAATTCATTGAATTTAAAGAATTTTATTGTCAAATTATTGATTGCGGGTCTGTACAGCCAACCATAAGTGTTTGAAGACTAAGAATGAATAAATGACTCATTCCACCAATTATTTCTCTCTATGGCTTAGTGTAATGAGTCCAAAATGGTAGGATTAGATTTAGGAATAATATTTAGGAGTAGGGAAAATGTTTAGGAGTGTTTTTGGTTATTGTCCCAGAGGAAATTGGGTGAATTTTGGCTTAAAAATGGAGTTTAGATGTTGGGTTTTGGTGAATATGTCTTAGGAAAGGTTGGGAGATGATTTATTTGGAATGAGTAGGAATATATTTAAGTGTTTGAAGCTTTGGAAGGGTAGGGAAGGCAATTTGAGTGCCTGGGCATGATGCCCTAATTGTCAAACTATGTATTTTTTAGTAAAATTTGATGGTTAGAGGAGGGAAGTTGTAGAAACTCTTGAGGGTAGAAAATTTTGATGAACCTTCAAGCACGTGCAAACATAACTAAAGGTGTTTGAAGCCTTGGTTGGGTGTGTAGAAGCCTGAAATAGTGTTTTTCAATAAACCCCTTTGGAATGGTATAAAGTGAGGGTTCCATGTTTTAGTGTCATAGGAAGTGATTCTTTGATCAAAATTTGTGGATTTGGAGGTTTTGTAGACTGGTAAGTGACTTTCCATGAAGATTTAGGGTTGGAAAGGTGTTTGATTGGGTGATGCTTTGTCAAAGTGACCTAATTGAGGTCTAATACAATGTAGTTGCATGATTTTGGAGAAGTTGGTCCAAAGTGACTTATGTTTCTTTTGAGATATGATTTGTAAGATGTTAAAGGGTGTCTGAAAATATAATTGGTTAGTGGGTTTGAGATTGGATTTAAGAGTTTGGTCCAAAAACTAGTTCTGCAGACCTACAAGGGAATTTGAGTGAATTTGTGAAGAGTTGGAGAGATGGGTTTAAAAGGGTTGAAAATTTGTTTATTAAGGCTTGAATTGTGATTGTAGGTTGGTTGCCTCCCTGCTCTACATCAAAATTTATTGCTTCCCTCAAACATTTGTAATTCAAGCAATGTAATCCCTTAATAGTCCAAATTGCAAAAGGGTAACAATCTTTGACGGTTTGTTACCTGAATACCGTGTTGGTTACGGGAATTCCGTCTAAGGAATTAGGATCACATAGGGAACCTCTACAACAACCTTTCTTAATTTTTGTTATCTCAGAGTCATTTTTTTGTGGTGTCAAATTTTGACTTGATAGAAAAAGTGTCAATTACAAGCAATATAAAGTTGCAAAGTGATGCAACTTTCGTTCTACAACTCGTGTGACCAAACAAATTGTTCCAATGCATCTGAATAGGTATGTTTATGCTAGGCATGGTTCTCTTCCAAACCCAAACATGCAGAATCACTCTGAGATATGTTCAACCAAATCGATCCCTTAAGAGTCCAAAGTGTAAAATAGCTTCAAACTTCAGCATGTTTCTACTCAGTTATCATGATGCTTAGAAATTTTTTGTTTGATCCCATGAGATCACATTGGGACCCTCTACAATGAACTCTCAGTTTTTTCTATCTTGAAGGCATCTTCCTGTGGTGGCGAATTTTCACTTGGGGAAAAAGTTGTCAAATACAAGTAGTTGAAAGTTGCAAAGTGGTGCAATTTTCGTTCTACAACTCCCATGACAGAAAAAATTGTTCCAATGTGTTTGAATAGGTATGTTTACGCTATGCATGGTTCTCTTTCACATCCAAACATATGGAATAGCTTCGAGCTACATGCAACCGGATCGATCCCTTAAGAGTCCAAAGTGTAAAATGGCTGAAAATTTTAGCATGTTGTTACTCGGATACCATGATTCTTAGAAATTTCTCATCTAATCCTATGGGATCATGTTGGACCACTCTATAATAACCTCTCTCAGTTTTCACTATCTTGGAGAAATTTTCCCATGGTGGAAAATTTTCACTTGGGGAAAAAACTGTTAAATGCAAGTAGTTGAAAGTTGCAAAGTGATGCAACTTTCATTCTACAACTCGTGTGACCTAACAGACTGTTCCAACGCATTTGAATATGTATGTTTACGCTAGGTATGGTCCTCTTTGTTACCAAAACACGCAGAATCACTTCAAGCTACGTTCAATCGAATCAATCCCTTAAGAGTCCAAAGTGCAAAATGGCTGCAAACTTTAACATGTTGTTACTTGGATACCATGATGCTTAGAAAATTCTCGTCTAATCCTATGGGATCACTTTGGGCCCCTCTACAATAACCTCTCCCGGTTTTCACTATCTCGAAGGCATTTTCCCATGGTGAAAAATTTTCACTTGGGGAAAAAGTTGTCAAATGCAAGTAGTTGAAAATTGCAAAATGGTGCAACTTTCGTTCTACAACTCGTGTCACCAAAATGATTGTTCCAACACGTACGAATAGGTATATTTATAATAGGAATGGTCCTCTTTGCACCCAAACACATGGAATCACTCTGAGCTACATTCAACCGGATAGATCCCTTAAGAGTCCAAAGTGCAAAATGGCTACAAACTTTAGCATGCTATTACTCAGATACCGCGATGCTTAGAAAATTCTCATATGATCCTAAGGGATCTCATTGGGGCCCTCTACAATAACCTCTCTCATTTTTCACTATCTCATAGACATTTCCCATGATGACGAATTTTCACTTGGGGAAAGAATTGTTAAATACAAGTAGTTGAAAGTTGCAAAGTGGTGCAACTTTCGTTCTGCAACTCGTGTGACCAAACAAACTATTTCAATGTGTCTGAATAGGTATTTTTACACTAGGCATGGTCCTCTTTCGCACCCAAACATGCAAAATCATTTTGAGCTACGTTCAACTAGATCGATCCCTTAAGAGTCCAAAATACAAAATGACTGCAAACTTCAACATGTTATTACTCGGATACCGTGATGCTTAGAAACTTCTTGTCTAATCCTATGGGATCATATTGTGCCCCTCTACAATAACCTCTCTTGATTTTTTCTATCTCAGAGGCATTTTTCTGTGGTGGCGAATTTTCACTTGGGGAAAAAGTTGTCAAATAGAATTAGTTGAAAGTTGCAAAGTGGTGCAACTTTCATTCTACAACTCATGTGATCAAACATACTATTCTAATGCATTTGAATAGGTATGTTTACGCTAGGCATGGTCCTCTTTCACACCCAAACATGTGGAATCGCTTTAAGCTATGTTTAACCGGATTGATCCCTTAAGAGTCCAAAGTGCAAAATGACTGCAAACTTCAACATGTTGTTACTCAGATACCGTGAGACTTAGAAACTTCTCATCTAATCCTATGGGATTGTTTTGTGCCCCTCTACAATAACCTCTCTCGGTTTTCGCTATCTCAGAGGTATTTTCCCATAGTGGAAAATTTTTATTTGGGAAAAAAGTTGTCAAATGCAAGTAGTTGAAAGTTGCAAAGTGGGGTAGCTTTCGTTCTGCAACTCATGTGACCAAACAAACTGTTCCAATGCGTTCAAATAGGTATGTTTACGCTAGGCATAGTCCTCTTTCACACCTAGACATGTGGAATCACTTTGAGCTATGTTCAACCAGATCGGTCCCTTAAGAGTCCAAAGTACAAAATGGCTGCAAACTCCAACATGTTACTCAAATACCGTGACCAAATGAACTATTTGAACGCATCCAGATGGGTACATTTATGTTAGGAATGGTCTTATTTTTCACCCAAACATGTGGAATTGCTCTGAGCTATGTTCAACTGACTCGATCCCTTAAGGGTCCAAAGTGCAAAAGGGAAGCAATCTTTGACGGGCTATTACTCAAAAACTATGACAAACTTACGAACTTTATGTCTGATCCTACGAGATTGCGTTGTGCCCCTCTACAATAACCTCTCTCATTTTTTGTTATCTCAGAGTCATTTTCCCATGGTGTCCAGTTTTCACTCGATGAAAAAAGTGTCAAATGCAAGTAGTGTAAAGTTATTTCATTTTGCAATTCGTGTGACCAAAAAAAAATGCTCCAATGTGTTCCGATAGGTACATTTCCACTAGGCACGATCCTCTTTCGCACTGAAACACTACTTCATCTACTACAAATATTGTGTTTTGTAAGTGTTGTGAAGATTATGTATCATTTGCTTAATTGAGTTGTTCCAATCAAAGAATTAAATATATTGGAATCTTTTTATGAATCATTTCATGGAATACCAATTGAAAATATATTTTTTGCTTATAGATAAAGCATTTCATGGAACTCTTTGGATTAAACTGAACTGAGATATATAAGAACAAGGGAGTATTAGGAAATACATTGCTCAAGGATCTTAAATAAGTCTTCTTGGTGTAGGGGCACCAATTGTATTTTGTGTTAATGTTGTCAAATAAGGTCTTTTGATAGTTTTAGGTGTGTTTTAGTTTTTGTCAATTCAATAAGGTCCTAATAGACCATCTAATAGGTAATTATGAGTCATTGAGTTTATATTGTCAATTTTTTGCAAAATTGTCAAAAGTGCAATATTGAAAAGTTGTAAAAGTGCAAAAAAAATATAAAATTGAGGAAGTCCAACAGTCATGGGCATTCAAAGGGTAGTTAGAATAGTTGTAATAAGTTGCTTAAGGTTTAAAATATGTTTGAAACTTGATGGATGAAGGTTGTTGGAGGTTTTTTGAAAGATTGAATAATAAAGCTCCTATTTTCATTGAAATTATGTATCTTTTCTATTGAATATTGTTGTTGTAGAGTAGTTGCATGGCCTCTACGGCCTGATGGTGACTCCAAATTGATTTGAATTGTTGTTTTAGTGCCCTATCTATCATTTTGATTGAGTTTGAAGTGTTCCCATTGGGGTTGTAGAATATTATTGAGATTTCCCTTTAGGCGGGTCTGAAACTCCAATTTTAAGGTTTTGAAGACAAAAATGTGATGATGGCCCATTCCACTAACTATAAATCTTGTAGCTGAGTGGAATGGGCCCAATATGGTAGGATTTAGTTGATTGAATTTTTTGAATGAAATTTGATGGTTAAAGGTGGGTAGGTGAGGAAAACTCTTGGGGGAGCAAATTTTGGTGATAGATTAAACATGCATAGGCCATTTGAAGCATGTTTGATGCATTGGTGAAGTGTAAAGAAGTTGGGAAGTGGGATTTTCAGTAAACCCCTCTATAACTTGCTAAAAATGAGGGTTTTGTATAAAGAGGACTTAGTGAGCAATTCACTGGCTAAAAGTTGTAGATTTGGTGGTTTTATAGACTACTAGTAAATGACTATCCATAGGTATTTGGGGTTGGAAGATTATTTAGAGGAGAGTTGTTTTGTAAATTAGGCCTATTTGGCTTAAGGGGACAACGTAGAAGCATTAGTTTGAGGGATTTTTTCCAAAAGAGTTATACAATCTTTTGAGATATGTTTTTGTATTCCTTAAAGGGTGTCTAAAAACATAATTGGTTAATGGGTTTGAGAGTGGAGTTGTGAGATAGGTCCAAGAAACTAGATCTATAGATCTATAAGGAAAATAGTGAAGTTGTGGAGGAAATCACCCTAGTTAGGGTTTTGGAGATTGAAGGCTTGTTGAAATCAGTTGAATTTGTGATTGGTAATTGAAGGCCTCCCTGGTCTACATCACTTCTCTCTCATTGCAATTTTGGGTGGATTATTACTTTCAAAGTATTGGGAATACTTTTCCTATTTTCTAGTTGGTAGTTGCCATTCTAGAAGGCTCATCTCTTAATATATTTTATAATCATTCTTAATCAATTATCAAGTTAATAATCAATGCATTTATTTACAATTAATATTTTCTTTTCAATTTGTGCAATTTTGGAATTTGTAACTCTACTAGTATTCTTAGAAATATTGAAGTTGTTTAGCATCAACTAATAAAATTGTTTAGCATTAATCAATTAATATTCAAGACAAACCATAAAAGACAACAATGATCAATGCTAGGGCTAACCAATTAATAAGTATACATGTGAATAAGGGAAGCACAAGTACTCAAAAACACGTAAGTCTTGAAGTATACACATGAATGCATAGTATACACAAATTAATACAAAGTATATCGGTGATCCCACAATAGTGGTTTACAATTTTTTGCCAAACTAGACATTGAAATAATTTTTTTTAACTAAATCTTCACTTTTAGGCACCTATAGCGGCTAAACCATGAGGAATTTGAAGATGATGCAAACTAGAGTTTCGTGAAACTTTGTCTGTAGATTCTAAATATATATTTTTAAAAAAAATTGGAATCAGATTGCACTTCTTTTTCCATCTCCCTCGAAAACTAGTTTTTTTTAGAAAACAACATTTTTAAAAAGTGACGCTCATCGTATAAGCATAACTTTTTTTCCATGAAGGATAAAATTCTAATTCTTTCAATTTAGATTTGTAACTCCGATATCTAGTGCTTCCACTTGGTTAGATAGTTTTTAATTGAATATTTTTCTTTAATAAAGTCTTGAAATCAAACCAATTACAATTCAAACATAGCGCGACCATATACATAACCTTTTTGTATGTATCAAAATTCAAATTTTTTGTTGGATCAAGGACTTCAATATATGGTGCACTCATATTTTTCAAAAAAAAAAAATGATAATCTACTCTTTTTCCACATGTGCAGAATAAAGAGCTTGATTTTCAGTGAAAAACCTACATTCACAAGAAATAAAAAATAAATATAATAATTAAATTAAATTAATTTAAAATTATACTTTTTGGGAAGTTTATAATAAGGACTACATACTTACAAAAAATAATTTTAAATGAATTCATTTGATCCCCCAAAAGGTAAATTAAAAGTGGTTTTTTATCAGCATTTTGATAGGTGTAAAGGAGACTCTGTTATAGGTATGGTTTAAAACTAGTGAGATTCTATCCAAGGGGGTTTGATCTAAGGTAGTTTGATCAAACCATCTTCAATTGGAATGGTTTAAATGAAATGTTTTAAGGCTTAAATCATTGTATTTTCTAAAAATATATGATTTCAACAAAAAATAGTATTTTCTAAAAATACATGATTTCTGCAAAAATTAGTATTTTCTAAAAATATATGATTTCATTGTTATAGATGTTAGTGAAAAATAAAACCATTATTTATTCGTAGTTTAATTTCTATTTGGATGGTTTATACAGGATTAATAAGATAAATAGAAATTAATAGAACCAACATCTTTAGGAACAGTTTTAATAAGATAGATGCCACAAATTATATTTAATTTCTAGTTTAATTTATCTATATTTCAATAGTTTTAATAAGATATAAATTATTAAAACTGTTACGAATCAATAAAAATTATTTATCTTATTAAAATTGTTCTGAAAGATGCCATTATTGATTCTATGCTTAGAGATGACATGACATGCTGAAATACAATTTTATGAAGCTCTAAAATCTAGTTGGAAGATTTGGGATCAATATGCAATATCATAGAATAAGATTACTATTTGAAGCTTCAATACACTAAAATAATAACTAGAATAAGAATATCCCTCTAAGAATGAATAGCCTTTTTTAATAAAAATATAATGCCTAAAATTTATTTGAAATTTTGTGAAACAAAAAAAATATAAAAAAATCAACTCTAATGCAATTAACAACTTGGAAATTAGTGAGCCATTGTTGGGAAAAAATGGTGCAAGTTGGCGAGCAAGAGTGAAAAAATGTAGAGGAGAAAAGAATCCAATGGGGCAACATGGTGGAGGATGGCATTCCAGGGAAGAAGGCGGTTGGAGACGACAACTAGTAGAAGGTGGATCACATCCCGTAGTGGGTGGTCGAAAATGGAACCTGGGTGGATAAGTGTCACCCACACTATCACCAGAATGGAAACATGGAGAATCCAGATTGCAACCAGAGTAGAAGCCAACTCGGGGATGGTGAGAGGAGAGCTCCTAAACAAGGGCATAAGGCAATAGTGTGTCGAAGGAACAAGCAGAGATGGAGCACGCACGAGCCAAGGCATGGGTGGTTCTGGGAAAATGGTTGCCATGGGAAATTGTCGGATCCCAACTGGTGCAACAAGGGCAGTGGCATTCAAAAGTGCACCAACAAAGTCTAGAGAGTCAAGGGATCAAAAAAACCTAAGCCAAGGAATGAAGGAAAAATGAGTTATCAATCGAGACAAGAATTTGAGTTTGGAAGAAGAATGAATCAAAGAGACTGGGAGCTATTTCGAAGAAAAATGAACAAAATAAAGTTCCAAAACAAAGCAAGCGAAGGCAATTTCTTGTGACCACGAGGAAGTAAATTGTACCAAATTCCTTTAGAAATGATCAAACCAAGCCAGACTGATGGAGAGATCTCTATTTTCCAAGTGGACTGGCCCAAGCTGCCCTAGGGAGGAGATCAAAGTGTGGTGGAGAAACAAATACAAAGACCGGGTAAGCATCTACCAGCTACCAAACTCTTTCTTTCTCATAGAATGTATAGATCAACAATTAAGCTGGAAATTGTAGAAGGGAAACCTTTGTTTTTAAATGGCCATAGCTTTCGCTAACTAAATTGGAGATCAAGTTTTGATCCCTAGAACTAAAAAATAAACCAAATCCCTACCTAGATCAAACTGGTGGATCTACCCTCATAATTCTGGAATGTGGAGGCTATGGTGAGATTAGGTGATGCCCTAGGGGTGCGTTTAGGGGTTGATGAGGATTTCATAAATGGAAAAGATGGGGTTGAAGCTTGCATACTAGTAGAAATAGATGAGGGGGTTGGAATCTACATGAGCATATAAATTCTAACAAAGTATGAAAGCTGGCAACAGGAGATAGAGTAATGCGAAAGATTAGAACCCAAAAAATTCCTCTTTAGAGAATCATTCCTAGAAGGCACTTCAAACATGGGAAAGGTGACTAAAGCAAATGATAAAGAGTGGGAAGAACTAGGGGATGGAATCTCAAAGAGTGACAACCAAGACCACAGAAGATACATCTAAGGATGGTAGAACTAATCTTGACCAAATGAAATCTGGAGGAGTCTCTCAGGAATGTAACAATGCCTCATTTCCAATAAAGGAAAAGCAGGGGTTGGGAAACTTTCAAGAAAAAAAAGCTCTCAATGCTCTTCTAGAAGATGCACAGGAACTCCAGAAGGACATCAATGCCCAACTTTGGGAATTAACTAAGGAAGTAGAAAGGGCTGAATTGGAACCCCTGGAAGCAGGAGAGGGGTCTGGAAAGGTCAAGCAGAACACCAAAGTAAAAAATGAAGAAGATTTGTATGAGGAAGAAGATGAATTCGCACAGTCTAAGGAAGAGGATAGTGATCAATTCTCAGATGGAGAAGGTGAACCCTGGGAGGAGGCAGAGGAAGGAGAGCTGCTTGAGGAGAGGCAACTTGAACAATCAAAATCAAAGATAAATGTACCAAACATTAAGAAGAAATAAAAAGGGGGCAGGAAAACAAACAAAGCCAAGCTGATGATTGCAGTCAATGCCTCTAGATAGAAAAAACTGGTTGCTGGGAAGGATAGCCTCCTGCCCAGGGAAGAATGAGGATCATAACGTGGAATGTCAGGGGCATTAATGCCCCTAAAAAATGGTGCATGGTCAAGCACCAAATTGACCAATCAAAGGTGTACATAGTGCTAATACAAGAATTGAAATGGAGTAGGGAGGAAGGAAAGAGGAGATTGAGCAATTGGAGACAGTGGAAAATCCAATTCAAAGAAGCTATAGGAGAGTCTAGTGGCCTGGGAGTTCTACGAAACCCTCTAACAGTAGATGGGGAAATGGAAAAAGAAGAAGACAATTGGCAACTGATAAAGTTCAAATATCTAAAGAAACATGAAAGCTTCTTTAGCATCAATGTATATGGGCCAATAGCCATAGGAGCAAAAAGACAAGTGTGGAACACAATTTCAAGGGAGTTAGAAGAAAGGAAGAGGAGAAATGAATAGTTCCAGGAGATTTTAATGCAACCTTAAACAATGAGGAGAAACAAGGAGGCCTAGGAAGAATAATAGCCATTCAGAGAGATTTCCAGGAATTTATAGATAGAAATCTGCTAAAGGATTTGCATACCAAAAAGGGAACATTTACATGGTCAAATAGGAGGAAGGATTTCACTAAAATAGCAGAAAGATTGGACAGATTCTTGCTATGGGGAGATTGGGGAGAAGTAGCAGCCTCCCAAGAAGCCCAAATCCTACCCTTTACAGGGTCAAACCATTTTTCAGTCTTATTGACCTTTAAAGAGGAGGACCCCCCAAAAGGAAGCCCTTTCAAATTTGAAAACATGTGGCTGAGAGATGAACATCTACCGAAGCTAATTGAGAGATTGTGGAATGAGATTAGGTTTGGTGATAAATCAAAACTATTCAAGATAAACAAGAAGCTAGGATATATCAAGAACAAGCTCAAAGAATGGAACAAGACACACTTCAAGAATATTTTCCAGGAAAAAGAGAGGCTAGAACAAGAGATCAGGACCCTGAATGAGCACATAATAGAGAAAGGAATGGATGCAAAGGATTTTGAGAATGAGAAGTGTTTGAAAGAAGAGTTGGCAGAAATTGGGAAGAGAGAAGAATGCTACTGGCACCAAAAGTAAAGGGAAACATGGTTGAAAGAAGGAGATACAAACACCAAGTACTTCCACAAAACAACAATATCCAATTGAAGTAGGAAAAAGATTGCAGAAATCAAGAAGTCCAATGGGGAGGCAACACAACCTATTGAGGAGGTGAATAAGGAGGCGGTCAGATTCTTTGAAGAGATTATAAACAAGGAAAATCAGGAAAACAAGGCTGCAAGGGACAATCTATTGAGTTCAATACCCTCAATTATAGAAGAAGATCAAAATAGGTGCTTGTATCAAAATATTTCCATGGAGGAAGTTAGAGAAGCAGTCTTTCAGATGAATCCAGACAAGGCCCTAGGCCCAAATGGTTTCCCAACAGGGTTCTTCCAAAATTTATGGGATGTAGTTGGGAAAGATCTATGGGCAGCAGTGGAGGAATCAAGAAGAAAAATGGCAATGCTGGGAGCAGTAAATCACACATTCCTGGCTCTAATTCCCAAGAAAAAAGACCCACAAACAATGAGTGATTTCAAACCAATTTCCCTATGCAACGCGATGTACAAAGTGGTCACAAAAATAATAGCAAACAGACTCAAGGATGTTCCAAATGAGGTCATATCAGAAGAACAGAGTGGCTTTGCTCCAGGAAGGTCAATAGCAGAAGGAATAATCATTGCTCATGAAACCATACACTCATCTAGGAAGAACAAGGATGCCTGCATGGTACTGAAATTAGACATTCTCAAAGCCTATGACAAGGTAGATAGACAATTCCTCTTGGAAGTGTTGAGAAAGTTCAAATTTGGAGAGAATTGGACCAATTGGGTTAAAATTTGCATCTCCACAGCTAAATTCTCGGTGTTGGTGAATGGGTTTTCACATGGCTTCTTCCCCTCTACAAGAGGGTTGAGACAAGGTGATCCTCTCTCCCCAATTTTGTTCATAATTATGGCAGAGGTACTAGGGAGAGGGATACAAAGGATAAAGCAGGAAAGGAAATGGATAGGAGTTCATGTGGCCAATGGCATAGAACCCTGAACACATCTACAATTTGTAGATGACACAGTTCTGATGGGAGAGGCCAACAGAAGGGACGCAAGAGTGATCAAAAGATTTCTAGATGATTACTGCAGTGCATTAGGGTGAAGCATTAACTAGGGAAAGTCAAAGGTTTTCTTTCTCAATACTCAACCAAGCTTGCAAAAGGACTTATCCAAAATCTTGAATCTGAAAGTGGCAACATTGCCAGGGCATTTCTTAGGAATGCCCCTTTTGCAGGTATAAACAAGAAGTGCTATTGGGAGAACCTGGTAAATAGCTGCAAGAACAAACTGGGAACCTGGAAAAGCAAGTGGTTGTCATCGGCAGGAAGACTATTAATGGTCAAATCAGTCTTGTCAGCTATCCTGATGTATTCAATGTCATGCTTGAGGATACCCAAAGCAATGGAAGAATCCTTTATTCAAATTTTTAGGAAATTCTTTTGGAGTGGAACAGGGGACCAAAACAAATTCCCTCTTCTGGCTTGGGACAAAGTGTGCACATCCAAGGAAGCTGGTGGGGAAGGGATCAAGCCACTATCATTAATGAATCAAGCCATGGGGGAAAAATTGGTCTGGGACTTTAACACAAAAGGTGAACAAAAGTGGGTCAGAATCATGAGAAGAAAGCACCTAGACTTGGATGATCCAGCCATAATTCTCACTACAATAAACCCTCTGAGAGGGTCAGCAATCTGGAATTTCATATTGGGATGCAGGGATATAATATCAAACCATGTAACTTGGGAGATCAAAGATGGAAATAGTGTGTCCTTTTGGAATGACTCATGGTGTGGGAAACCACCCATTAGCAACACTCTGGGACTGGAAGAAATCAAAGAAGAGACGACAAGGCTTTGGGGAGCAAGGTGGCTAATTATGGCAGGAGGATTGACATCCAAGCCTCCTTCATCTGGAGCTAGAATGATCTTTAGACTCTCAATGCACCCCAAGCACAGAAAGAATCCTTAGCAAAGATCATGAAAGATAGGTATTTTTTCCCAACTAATGACAAGGACACAATTAGATGGTGTGGGTCGTCTACAGGCACATACAAAGTAAAATTTGGATACAAGGTTAAAGAGATGGCCACTACCCGACAAGACTAGCCATGCAAGTTGATATGAGGGAAGAAATGCCTCCCCAAGGTAGGAGTCTTTTCTTGGTTGGAGATACAAAAAAGAATCATCACTGAAGATAGACTAGCCACTTTTGGAGTGCAAGGCCCAGGAAGATGTTCATTGTGTAAAGAAAGTGAAGAATCATCATATCATATTCTCCTAACATGTCCATATGCAAATGATTGTTGGAACATAGTGAGAGATAAGATAAATCTACAATGCCCCATGCAGATAGAACTCACATCTTGGTTTAGAATGTGGCCCCAAGGTGGCAACAAATCAGTCTTTGGGGGTATATGGAAAATTACCCCATCCATTATGATATGGGAAATCTGGAAGGAGCAGAACAAGAGAATCTTCCAAGGGAAAGAAATGAACAAAGATAGACTCTGGGATAAAATTGAAAAATCTATAGTAGAGTTGGTCAACGAGGATGCCCGGTGCAAAGCAGGTAAACAAAAAATATTCACAAACTGGGATGATTACATAACTAAGAAATTTGTCAGTCTGAAGCCCCCACTACTGAATGGAAATGGCCCACTATAGTCAACAAAGCTAAAGAGAGTAGAAACATCATGGAAGACACCGAAATCAGGGTGGAACAAAATAAATTTCGATGGAGCCACACGCGGGAACCCAAGGCTAGGAGGAGCGGGCTGCATTGCAAGAGATGCTCAGGGTAGGACTCTAGCAGAAAAATCCATACAGCTAGGAATATGTTCGAACAACGAAGCAGAGTTCAGGGCAGCAGCCATTGGCCAGCAACTAGGTCTAGAATTGGGAGTGAAACAAGTCCACCTGGAATGGGATTCAATGATCACAATCAATGCCATCAAGAGAGGCACCACCCCAAATTGGAAACTCAATCACCTGTTGCAGAGTGTTAAATAGTTGGCGAACAAGTTTGAGGCCTTCCAAATCAGCCACATATATTGAGAAGGAAATGACAAGGTGGATGAGTTGGCGAAAAAGGAATCAAAAAGTGCCACATAGGTAGAGACCGGGGCAAAGCCAGGATCAGAGAATAAGCATTGAAATATACTCATCAACCAGCGGCGAAAGAAACACACATGGAAATAAGGATGAAATCTTGGCGAATTGGTTTGACAAGATAGGAATAATCAATAGTAGGCAAAGCACAAGCTAAACAGACAAGTCCCAAGGAAAAAGAAAGGATGGGAAAATAACACAATACCATGCATTAATTTTGCTTGCATACCACCAACAGGGTGGTAGCAAGCAAACACGCACCAAAGGGCATGATCTCTGAAAAGCTAATTATGAAGAAGTTTCAGAGAGGTATTGTGGTTGGTGAAAGCATTCCCAATGGAGACTCCGCTATTTCTAAACACAATGAAGCAACAACAATCTTTCCCAAGGGAAGTGTCAGATAAAAGGTTATAGGGATTGTTGGCCTCCTCGCACCTATTGGTCCTCTAGGAAACTAAAAAAGTTGTGGGTTCAGAATTCTTGAGGGCATATCATAGATTTAGGTCAAATGCAGATATACTAGCCATGTTCTTGGTTGTCCTCCTGCACATGGACGTTTCGAAGGAAGTGGGGAAGAAGTTGACACAGATGGTGTTCCTCCATGCGTGGTTGGGAGACATTGACACATCATTGGACAACGTGGACGAAAACAAGCAAATTCCAATGCCACAAAATTATTACATGATGCATATGCATGGAAGGGAAGTGATGAAATTCCCTCTGGTTCGAACCATTGACCTAGAGGGTTTTGATATGTTGTGGAGCGAATGGAGCGAAGCATTTTCTTCTTGCTCAAAGAGACCAAACTAGTTTCTAACTGTCCACGAGGTTGGGAAATGAATTATGTGGAGGATGAAGGGCTTGCAGAGGAGATTGTGGCTAGGGATGACAATGAATGCGACTTCGGCACTGGCGAGGAATGGCGCAAGAACGACCCCAAAGACCCTAAGGAAAAGGAAAAAGGCCCGGCTCACTGGAATTGCGGAGCAAACTGCCCAGTAATTGCAAACTACATTGCCTACATGAAGCGAACAGAGTCAGATGATGATGAAGAATGAACAAGCCTGGTTTGGTCTAGTCTCATTATTCTATAAGTTAAAATTGTAATAGGTTTAGCAGAAGGGTTTAGTATACAGAAATTAGTAATCAGTCCCAGAGTAGCTGGTAATTCCCGTGTCTCAATCCGGGGCATTTTGTAAAGGAAAATGTGAATATACAGTCATACTAGTTTGGAAAGGGTAGTATAGTGGTGGTCATTTTGTCATAGAAGGCCAGAAAGGAAGGTTTTTTTATCACAGAAACTCATGTAATCTCTTTTTTGAAGCAATACAGGGTGCTACCCCTTAGCAGTGATTTAACTAGCAAAAAAAAAAAAAAAATGTAAAAAAATTAAAAAATTGAGCCACATAAGATTACTCAAAATTGTTCATATACTTTACATGCTCGTACATCAATATATATAAAATTCATCCTCCCAATCCCTTAATATTTAAATGGTATACCACTCCAAATTTTAAATAGCTTATTGTTTTATAAGTGCATCCCTCAAGAAGAGTTTAAAAGGAGGGAAATACATGTGTCTAAAGTTTCTAATTCATAAAACAAAATTACACGAGAATAAAATCATGCCTTGAATTTCAAAAGTTAAATTTAATCATTTCTTCTCGAATTATCTATTACTATTTCTTCTTTTTCTTCATTCAATTAGAGAAAAAAGCTCTTCACTGCTTTCTTTGTAATTGCTTCTCCCTTTTTCAAGTAAGATTACTATTTGAAGCTTCAATGCGCTCAAATAATAACTAGAATAAGAATATGCCTCTAAGAACGAATAGCCTTTTTTAATGAAAATATAATAACTAAGATTTATTTGAAAACCTACAAAACAAAACAAATATAAAAAAATTAAAAATTGAGCCACACAAGATTACTCAAAATTGTTTTTTCTTTCTTCAGCTTAGAAGGTTAACCATGAAAAAAGCTGATGTCTTCTCAAATTATTCATCACTATTTCTTCTTTTTCCTCATTCAATTGGAGAAAAAAGCTCTTCACTGCTTTCTTTCTAATTGCTTCTCTCGTTTTCAAGTAAGATTACTATTTGAAGCTTCGACACGCTGAAATAATAACTAGAATAAGAATGTGCCTCTAAGAATTAATAGCCATTTTCATGAAAATATAATGACTAAAATTTATTTGAAAATCTGCAAAACAAAATAAAGATAAAAAAATTAAAAAATTGAGCCACACAAGATTACTCAAAAAATTTCATATACTTAACATACTCCTACATCAATATATATAAATTTTATTTTTTATTTTTATCAAGGTTGCATTGCCACGAAAATTATATTAAATAAAAAAAAATTACCAATATATATAAAATTCATCCTCCCATTTCCCTAATATTTAAATGGTATACCACTCCAAATTTTAAATTAGTGCATCCCTCAAGAAGAGTTTAAAAGGAGGGGAATACATGTAACTAAAGTTTTTTAATGCATAAAACGAAATTAAACTTAGAATAAAATCATGCCTTGAATTTCAAAAGTTAATTTTTTTTTTTTAAATTCTTTCTTCAGCTTAGAAGATTAACCATGAGAAAAGCTGACTTCTTCTCGAATTATCCAATCACTATTTCTTCTTTTTCCTCTTTCAATTAGAAAAAAAAAGCTCTTCACTGCTTTCTTTCTAATTACTTCTCCTGTTTTCATTGGCCACCAATGCCTCTTGCCCACAAACCCACTTCATTTCACATTGAGATTACAAGCAAAAACCTAAACCCATTTATTTATTTCTGATTTTTAAGCCCTTCAAATTGCTGTGGTGGGTTCAAAAGCCTTAAAACTCTGTTTTTTCACACAGTGATGTTCATGGTTCTGATCATAAGATTGTCCCAAGGATGCCCAATTCAGCAATGTCATTTGTTCAGCATAGTAAGTTTTCTTTCTCTGTTTCTGATGACCCACATCAGCAACAACACCAGAAGGCAGAGGAAAGAAGGCAAAGGAGAATGTTGTCCAACAGAGAATCTGCAAGGAGGTCTAGGATCAAGAAGCAACAGCATTTGGATGATTTGCAGGCCCAGTTGACCCAGCTGAGATTAGAGAACACTGCACTGAGCAAGAGACTCAATGATGTTTCTCAGTATTATAGGACAATTGAGGAGCAAAACAACCTTTCTAGGTCCCTAGTAATGGATCTCTTATCTAAGCTACAAGCATTGAATGATATCTTACAGCAGCAAGCAGGTAAGGGCCTCTGATCAATTCTAAGTTTTCTGATTCCAATCCAGTGGTGCATGATTTGGAGATGGGGAAGTTGTGATTTTATCAGTAGCATGTTCAGATTTATCAGTAAGTGGTTATGCTGAATACATACATATTGAAAGATATTTTGTATTTCATTTTCATTTTCATTTTTTCAATGCATGGATAGGTTTTTTTAACCAGTGTATTGAAGTACTGTCAAGGACTTGGGAAAGGGGAAAATTTTGGTGGTATTGTTCACATGTTCTTAGGGACAGAATTCTGATTTTGTTAAGCTTTGGATGAGTTGTTATCGCATAGATTCTTCTGAAGTTTTGGTTGATTATGTGTATTATAATATTTTCTTATTGAAGCTAAAATCTTATCCTCCATGACTAAAGTTCAGATATCAGAGTAATATCGAATTTGCTTTGTATTAAAATAAATAAGAAATTAGAAACAGGAAGCTTATTCACATACTGTATATCACTTAAAAAATGAAATTTTTAAACATTATAAAGGTGAAAAATGCATAGTTTATATTTATATTTTATACTATTTTGTGTAGATGATTTGAAAACTTAGTCTTAGTCCAGAATTTTATTTGATTTGGTGTACTTACTGATTCTAGGCTTAATCTTATATTCAGAAATACTATTCTATTTCTGTTCAGATTAGTTTTAGCTCTCAAATTTGATGGTCACCCTTACCTGGCATATGCAAATTTTATGACTGTTTGGTCATTTAAAAGCCTGTCATTTGACATTTTAAGAAAAATATAAATTGTTAAACAAAAATTGTTTAATTTATGAATTTTTTATATAAAATCTTTTATAAATGCAATATCTTGCAAAATAGAAAAAACAATGATAATTATTAGTAATAAATATAAAAATCTTAAATTTACTATTATAATTAACAATTAACAAAAGTTTCTAAATTCATATTAAAACCAAATCATGTTAAAAATATTCTAAAAGTTAAAAGCAATTATATTCTATTTTGAAAAGATTCTCAATTAATATATATTTTTATAACAAATATTATAAATCATATATGTTAAGATAAACAATGATAATTATTAGTAAAAATGTTTAAAGTTTCTAAATTCATATTAGTAAATATTCAAAACAATTATATTTTGATTCTAAATTAAATTGTCTTTTTATAATAAATATTATAAAATGATATATATTATAAATTAAAATATTATATTATATTTTACCTATAATAATTTTTTACGGTTTAATAAAAATATAGCAAGTTAAACTATACAGTCTAATAAATTTTAAAGTTGTAATATATGGTCTAAAATTGAAAAAACGATCAAATAGACTATCAAATTCCAAGCTTGCTCTCAAATAAGTGTTTTTTCTACATAGATCAATGTTGCATATGCAACCTTGACCTACTTCAAGACCATCCATGTAGTCTTGACCTAAGTGAGGACCTTAAATGCAACCTTGACCCTTAGTCCAAATTCAATTTTCATTGTAGCCTTGTTTCAATTTAGCCCTCTTTACTCTTTCCCACCTACTATGGTTCAAATTGTGCACTTAAGACTTTTTATAAAAGGACATGATCAGCCTTAGATCATTTCAATCATCTATGAACATCTATTATCAACATCAAAACCTTAATTCTTGCACTTAGTTTACTACTTGAACATGCATTGCAAATTGTCTATTGTATTAGGTCTCAAGCTTTCGTTATTACTGCATCACATCATTGTCATCCACTTATGCATCTATTGTATACATTGCTTTGTGCATCTTCCAACTTATGGCAATATTGTTGAATTTTTATAGCAATGCTTGTTTGCAATTGAGGAAGTCTCAAGGATTCCCCATTGCTATAACAAATTCTAATGTTACTTCTCAACACTACCAAAATTTATGGTTTTCAAGTACAAAGACAAGCAAATAGATTTTTGAAGACTAGGGACAATGAGTTCAAGGCTATATATTTTAGGATCAAGGTTACACAAAATTTTAAGGTTACAAATCTTAGGATCAAGGTTGCACTCATGACCTTGATCTTACACAAATTATAAGAATGGCCCAATTCAAAATTTATTGTTAAATTCTTCCAACACATCTAATTTTAAATGATTCTAAGCCATGTTTAAATAATTACATGATCAAAACAATTAAAACCTAAATTTGGTAAGGGTCAAGACTACTCAGAAGGCTCAAGGCCATATTCATGAAGTTCAAGGCCACACTTATGCCCTTGTTCTAGGTCTTCACACAATTTCAAATATTATAGTGTGCATTTATCATGGTCATTTATTTCCACACCTAGTCTTAGATTCTAGGAATAATTCTTTGCCACAATTAAATCAATCTCCCTCTCCAACATCAAGGTACATGTCTATTTTAGTTAATTTATTTTTATTTGAGCTCTCAATCCAAAAATACATCTAAAATTAATTCATTTATCTACATCATTTGATTTGATCACATTAATTAATTGATGGTCCTAAATATTTGAAGGAATCTTTCTATTTTGGTGAACTCATTTTATCTTACATCCCTTGGGTTTAACCTTAAGATGTCTTCTACCTTTTATTTTATACCTAGTATTTTTAATTTATTTCATCTTTTTCAAATTTAATTTACATTGAATAGGGATTGGTGCATCCTTATACACTTAATTTGTTAGATATTCATTATAGATGTCATTTTTTCCCTTCTAGCTATCCCATTATGCTTTATGATATAACCCTAATGTATGTGGTATATCTAGGTGATGATTTTTCTAATCCACTAAGTCATGTTAATGTTGCAAATATTTTTATATTTCACACTATTTTAAGTCTTATGTTTTATATTGGTCATGTTATTAGATATCTATTGATTAGTGTATTTAATGCTGATACAAATGGATATCATAGGAATGCTTATTTATATGTTAAAAAAATCTTCATATATTATGCACATGTTGATGATAATGTCTCTAAAGAAAGAATTTAAAAAAAAAAATTAATGAATTTTTATTATGGTTTGATTTGCATCATGGTTATTGCACTTCATTCATGGATGTTGTAAATACTTTCATGTTTAATATTTCATTTTTATCTAGGTAATGAGTGTTGTAGGGTGGTATGAATATTTTAAAGCATCAAGTGGCTATCATGTAGTTCCGCATACCAATCCTACCATCAAACATGAGCATGAGGTTACACATTTTGTTAATGTTATTCATCATAAGCACATCACTCAAACACAAAAAAAAAGAATCATAGGAGGTTCACCGAATTGGTAGATCCTCCACATGTGATAATGGAACATTTTTTTTGGCATCTAGACATGTACCAATATCACATATGGAGGATCTAGAACATATCATATGACACGTGTAGTGAAGAGAAAGATGAGCTATACATACAAGTACACATCAATAGAGAAGTATATGGTGAAATGCTTATAAAGGTACACAATAAAAATCAAAATGAGGCAAAGATTATAAAAGAAACATCTTATAAGAATATAACCGTTTATTATCCAAATATTATAGTATAAGTGTCATCACTAAATGTTATGCTTAAAGAGACATTAATGGATCAAATTTTACTTTCTTATCATGATATAAAAAATAGTATAGCCTAATTGGGGACAACAATTTAGGTGACACATCATATTATTTATTGTATGTACTATTTTGTGTAAACTTTCATGCCTTTCACTTGATCTTCCCACTTGGGGAGCACAATTGTTGTTTATTTTCCATAGATTACATGCATTCATGATTGTTCCAATTGGGAACCAAAATATGGGTCCTTTTTCATATATCATTTGCATCCACAATGATCACAAACATGCAAGTATCTTAGGTATACATCTCTATTTTTTTCTAGTATTTATGTTTATTTTCATATCATTCTTACACTAAGTTTCCATACTCCTATTATCATGTTTATGCTAAATTGTTTGTGCTTAATTTACTATCTCTCTCCTCCTTGATTTGTGTTCAACCCTTTGGGGAACACCAAAAATTAAGGGAAAATATTGTTATTAATTATACTTTCAAGTTTATGTGTAGTTCATAAGTTGACTCTCAATTGTTGCTTCCAATTGTGTATATTTTTCTATTTGTACTTTGATATACTTTCTCAAGTATATTTTCATGTACACCAAAATCAGGATAAAATGTAAGGATGAGTAGTGCACCCCTTACACTATTCTCCTTCATTTTACACCACTATATGTACTTGTTTCCTAATTGCATTGCTTTAGCATATGATTTTTCTTATGTGATTATACTACTAACCCTATATTCAGATTTATGTATATAGAAATAAAGTATTACCCCTACCTAGAACATTCTTGGATCTTAGAATAACATTTCTAAGCTACAAGGTTCAAGACTCTACATCACACCTAGGTCATTTGGATGATCCATCATCATCAATCATCACTTATCACTTCTCTTTCATCATACTCAAAACCACTCATAGCTATATTTGGGATCATCCATTCTTAAATATATTGACTCTTGTATCAAAAAATACCAAATTCCTAGTTCTTACTCTAGGTCACTTTGATATCCATTGAGGATTTATCAAACAATTTCTTGAAAAAAAAAATCACTATAATATTGAGGCTAAGAAAATGATAGATCAATTAATAAAATGAAAGCAATGGGAGCATGAAATTGCTAAGGATATCTGCTAATATTTTAATTTACAATTCCTACCACCAGTTTCACATTATGATATGTTTAGCTTTAAATTTCATTTTATCAAAGTTTTACTTTTTCTATTTAAAGAAAAATATTTTGTACCATTTATATCATTCATGTTTAGTATTTTCTCTAGTGTATGGAAATTTAATTTTGTTGTATTGGAGGGTGATATTTACATCATAGTATTTATAACTTCCTTCATCATTCCCCTAAGTTATCATCTATTCAAATTTAGAAAATGAGGGCTATGAGGATGAGTCTAATGACAACCACATTGACTATTATTATGAACACATCAAACCAAAAGGTTTTACCTCCACATGCCATATTGGAATAAATTTACAATAAAACTCATTACTTTTCTTCTCATTTAGTTAATGGACATATCTGAAAAAATATCAAATACAAATATTTTTGTGATTATTACCACATACATGGACATTATATGAATATATATTACATAAAGCATAAAATTCAAGATATTTTTGACAAAAAAGTGATATAGGTTGAGGATTTGCATGATGAGACTACTCAGATGGAAATGAAGGATAAGTACTCTTCCAATGTTAATAATGATGAGTATATTGGTTTATAAAAATCACAAACCATATGTTAATGTTATACATGAGGCTATTAAACAAATTGAAAATGAAATCAAACTACATAAGCCAAATTAAGAGAAAGGATATAAAATATACAACACAATATCTAAGCTAGTTATTTTAAAGAATACAACACACTTGAGACCTTTGTGTAACACTTTTATTCATAAAAAATAATTCGTAATCATATATTTTCATCTATACAACATGAAATTTTAATGGTTAGTCCCATGGAATCATGGATTTACATGACATATATCTTGATCATACTAACACATCTAATGTTGATTAATTTATAGGTAATCTCTTCTCTTTTTCTACATGTTACATATTGTACTTTGTTCATTTGTATGTTTTTATTGATCTATCACTTGGGGGGAAGGTTGTTTAATTTTTATAAAGTACATTCATCATTAATGATTGCTTTGGTTATACGAAAAAGTGAGCATATTTTTCATCTTCATCTTCAAATCCACCATGATCGCACATAGACAAGTATTTTAGGTCTCTTATCACATGTTTTTCATACTAATATAGTAATATTTATCCTTAGATTATTTTCACTTGTGTTATCATATGCTTATACTTTATTTTTTCATATATAGTTTTCCATGCTTATGCTCAATTTTCTATACATACATTATTATTTTATTATGCTTATTTTTCATACACACTGTATCTCTTGTTGATTTGTGTACACCTCTTTATTGAACACATAAAATTAAAGATCATATTATTTTACTAATTACACTTAGTTTGTGCACAAGTTGACTATGGTTGCTACTCTAGTTATGTTGCTTCAAGTTGTTTGTCTTTTTCTTTACTTTATTATATGCTTTCTCATGTATGTTTACATGCACACCCAAGTGAGGGAAAAATGTAGAGGTGAAAGGTGCATCACTTGAACTAGATTCCTTTGCTTTACAACTTTTTGTAGATTTCATAAATACATAGTCCTACACACGATTTTATCCAATTTGGTATGCTCACTAACTCAAAAATGCTCTTACACTTAGAAATACCATTTTACCTCTATAAAGATTAATCCCAACTCTCATTTTAGTGTTTTATCTATCCATGTCAATACCACACATGTGACCTTGACCTAATTTAATATTTCATGTGTATTCTTGACCTGGAGTTAGACTACACATGTTTCCTTGACCTTCTCATGGTATGCACATGGAAACAAGGAGTCGAAGAGGGTCAAAAGTGACCCCTTTTTTTCTTGAAATTAGTAAAATTTAAATTTAAATGAGTGATTTGACATACCTATACTCAAAATTTGATGATGATAAGAACAAGAATACCAGTGCTCAAAATCTAGTTTTGAAATTATTATTTTCTAAAAATGGTGGAGATTACTAGTGTCAAATTTTGAGAGCACCCAAAGTGGTCTTAATTTTTACCCAAAAATATAACATTGTTTCACATGTGCTCACCCCATTTTTGAGTTCTGCTCATCAGTTTTAAATCCATTTATTGGAAAGTTGGAAAGTTAGCTAAGCATGTATTGGTACAAGTGTTCTTTTTTAATTTTTTAATGAATATATATTTTTTTTGTTAATTTTA
This sequence comes from Sequoia sempervirens, assembly GCA_007258455.2. Taxonomy (NCBI): domain Eukaryota; kingdom Viridiplantae; phylum Streptophyta; class Pinopsida; order Cupressales; family Cupressaceae; genus Sequoia; species Sequoia sempervirens. The sequence goes on from VDFB02281492.1 coordinate 561,421,313, forward strand.
AAGTGGATGCATCTTGAAAAATAAAGAACTAAACATGATCCCCCTAATTTTGAGAAAAATAATTGAAATAAAAATATTTTATGTAAGATGTGAATATAATTTTTTAAAATTTAGATGTGCAAATAAAAAACATGTAGAAAAAATAATATATTTTGGTGAAAAATGAAAAAAATACTAAAAGTAATTAAAGATCAAGCCCTTGATGCATTTCAATCTTTAAGCAAGGTTATAAAGCTAAGATAGAACTTGAAGTAATAGAAGAAAATTCTAGAATTTTATACTAAATTACACAAACTTGACATTTATTTGTTTTTTGTATGCCTTTTGTAAAGCATGTTTTTGGCATCCAATTTGAATGTACAACCCTTAGGATTCATAAATTCAAGCCTATTTAGAGACCAATGATGGTATTTTAATGGTCAAAATTAGAATGCATATGTGTAATAATGTGCTCATGAATGTTATTAAAGTATATACGATCCATAGTATGAACATGTTACAACACACATGAACTTGTCTTACCTTAATCAAAAACATGTTACAACACACACATGCTATATTTTATAGAGGATGAGCACACTTTTAAAAATTATGAATGTTTGGCCAAATTTTGGACCCCATCTTTGTGCACATACCATCAATGCAAATTCAAATTTTATTATGGTCCTTGGCTAACTCATCCCATAGTTACCATTACTTGTATTAAAGAACACCATCCCAAGGTCATTCCAATCATTGATACACATCCACTATGACTTAGAAAAAGGATCACTTAGCACTCACGTCTCAATCATATATATCTTTGTATCAACCATCTTATTTAGATCATCTCTTGAATCAAAAAAATAAAAATCCTAATTCTTACACTTAGTCTACTACTTAGTCACTCATTTCATCAAGAATTAAGCTTCCATTATCACTATATCATATTATTTTCATCCATTTACATATTTGTTACATGTATCACTTCTTTTTGCTTCTAACTTATTTCACCATTATTGAATTGGTATAACAAAGATTGACTATAATTGAGGAAGTTTCTTGAGGGTTTTAAATTGCTACAACATGTTCCAATAATGCTTGTTAGCACTACTAAGCCTCTAATTTGTAAGGATAGACACAAGCTAAGAGAAATAATTTAAGACCAAGGACACCAAGTTTAGGGTTGCGAGTATTAGGATTATGATTGTGTTGAAATTTAGGGCTACAAATCTCAAGATCAATTTTACACAATTGTGGAATTGAACTTACATAAATTTTGAGAATGACCCGATTTAAATATCACCATTCTACTTCAAACAAATCTAATTTAAGTGATTTTAAGCTAAAATGGAAGAGTATTAATTAAAAATAGTGGATAACTAAATTTGTCAAGGGTCAAGGCCACCTAGAAGGTTTACAACTATATTTCTAGGTTTAATGCCATATTCAAGATGTCCAAGGCCACACCTACAACCTTGATCTAGGCCTTTTCATAATTCCATAGTTTAAAGCATGTATTTATTTTAGAAGTTTATTTTTAGATCCATTCTCAAATTCTATGTATTGAATCTCTACTACATCAAATCAGTCTTTATCTCTTCAATATCTAAATATACATTTATTTCATTCATTTTTTCTTACAATTTTAAATCTAAATAAACATCTAAAATTAACTTATATTTTAATTAATTTTGATTATGCATATTGATTGTTATTTTTCCTTTTAAAAATTAAATATGAAGCAAAATAAATCATATTGTTTCATAATGTAATTTTTTTAAATTATGATTAATACTTTTGATTAGAGTTATGAACTACACATTTAAAATGAGTTTTTGAAAGGTTCCAAACCCTTATACATGAAACTACTTATTTCACATCCAACATCATTTGCTTCCTTCTTGCTATATCCTTCTAGCCCTCTTTGACTATAAATCACCTATATGAAATAAACACTAAGACATTCATTCACATATCATTTGACACTAAAATATTCTTTAGGGGTTTAAAAAATAATATCCATCATAAGAATCAAGTACCCAACCACTTGATTGCACAATATATTTATAACAAATTGAAAAAGAGAGATAGATTACACAAACTCCTATATCTTTGAAACCCTTTACACTATAACATATTTATTCTAATAAATCATCTATTAAAAACTTCTCCATAATAACACAAATATTAACTTTGAATTTAAACATGAAGCAAATAATCACAATTATATAAATAAAAATATCTATATTATTTATAAACTATTTTAATGTTACTATTAAAAAATTATCATTAAATGGGTGATCCCACAATACTATTTTACACTTTTTGGCCAAACTTGACATTGAAATGACCATTTTGAACTTTTTCTTCACTTTCGGACACCTATAGCTGCTAAACTATGAGGAATTTGAAGATGATGCAAACTAGTGATTTGTGACATTTTGTGTGTAGATTTTAAATATAATTTATTTATTTTTTTGAATCAAATTGTATTTCTTTTTCCATCTCCTTCGATAACTAGTTTTTAATAGTAAACACCATTTTTAGAGAGTGACATGTACTTGCTAGCACATAACATTTTTTCTATGAAGGATAAAATTCTATTTTCTGCAAACTTAGATTCGTAACTACTATATCTAGTGCATGCAATTGGTTTCATAGTGTTTTATTGAATATATTTTTTTAAATTAAGTTTTGAAGTCAAACCAATTACAATTTAGACATAGGTTTACTTGCTAACACATAACCTTTTTTTTCTATGTGTCGAAATTCAATTATTATTATTTTGTTGGATCAAGGACACCAATATCAAGTGCATAGATATTTTTCAGATTTTTTTTTAATCTACTATTTTTCCACATGTGCAAAACAAAGAACTTGATTTTCGATAAAAAATCTACATTCACAAGAAATAAAAATAAATATAATAATCAAATTAAATATATTTAAAATTATACTTTTTGGGAAGCTTATAATAAGGAATACATACTTACAAAAAAAAAATGAATCCATTTGATCACCCAAAAGGTAAATCAAAAGTGGTTTTTTATCAACATTTTGATAGGTGTCAATGAGACTTCGTTATAGGTATGGTTTAAAACTAGCGGGGTTCCATCCAAGGGGGTTTGATCTAAGGTGGTTTGATCAAACCCTCTTCAATTGGAATCCTTTAAATGGAACTTTTCAAGGCTTAAATCATTATATTTTCTAAAAATATGTGATTTCAACAAAAATTAGGATGTCCCAGAAAGTGTAAACCACTATTGTGGGATCACCCAAATATTTATTATAATTTATAATTTTGTAATTAATTTCATTTAATTGATTTCAATTTTTTTGACACACCAGATATTGAGAGGAAGGAGTGAATTGGTATCTTCAAAAACTTAAACCCCTCTAGAACTTAAGACCTTTAGCACAATTCAAACTTCTTAACCAACCATAAACCCTTAAACATATCGAAAACAATGAAAGATATAACAATTTAATCTCTTAACAAATTTAATAACCATTAACCAAATCAACAACAATAAAAGATGAAACAAAGAACACAAATGCACAAGATGACACCAGATTTATGTGAAAAACCCAATGAGGGAAAAACCATAGTGAGAGTTAACTCACAATATAGAAGCTCACTACTTACAAAATTACAATTATTAGGCTCATTCCAAGGACTTGTAGACCAAGTCACACATCCTTAGGGTTTAAGATACAAGTGACTTGAAAAATTAAAGCACACAACTATAGGGAAAGATACAAGGACCTAATGAGATTCACAATCTTAGAGCAAGATACAAGAAGATTATAATAAAATTACAATATTTTTCAACACAACACTTTGTTGGCTAAGGCGTTTAAGAAAATTTGATCTTTTTTCTACTCACTCACACTTTATCTGCTAGATATTTAATACATTTCATAGTCACACTTCTTCACTCAATTTGCATCTAAAAATTTCTTACATTATATCCACCACAAAAATTCACAACTTTAATTAGGTTGGATAAGAAGAAGATAAATAATAAACTCAACAAGTCGAACACAACAACATAATGTGGTCCTATCCAAAAGATAGAGAGGACCAAAAATAATCTTATTACATCTTCCAATATGATCCAAAACAATTCACACATTGGCACACATCAACCCAAGTCAACAACAGGGAAACGTGTAGATTAAATGTGAAGCACATAACTAGCCGACCCAAAAACATACTTCCAATTGAATTAACTTAATGTGGTCCCTAACAAGATAGGTCAGGACCCAAATATTTTTTTAACATAACTTCAATTGTTGGCGCAGACACCCAAGCACATAGCACAAGCAAGACAACAAGCCATGTCGGCCAGATATCTACAAATTACTTAGAAAGCCAACTCAACACAACATTTGACACCAAAGAGATCAAAAATTAATGTATGGATGACATGGGGATGTTCCATGGACATCCAACAACATTTCTAGACACTTCTTTCATACTATCATGCCACCAACAACCACCAAAAACTAGACAAGAACAAAATACTTCAACCCAAAATCATGAAAAACTTAACCATGAGATATAACATTGACAGATCAACTTATAGACAATATCAACACATGAAATTTGAACTAAGACACTGCATAGACACTAAGATCACATTCACCAAGCCACAGGAGTAGAGACATCAATGCAAAGAAATGCAAAGTATTTTTCGGACCAACCAAACAACCAACAACACTGCCAACCTTCTGCAACTTACAAAAATATCATCAGCAACACTTGTGACCTAAAAAGATAGGAGTGTAACATCCACAAAATGAAAACACTAAATCCCAAACCACAAGATCATATCTTTAATTGTGGAGGAATGTAGAGCATTCTCCTAAACAAGCTTCACAACAACTTCTTGAAACAAAAACTTTCATTAACTTACGAAGGCCAAAACTTTCTTTTAGCAACATATGCTTCCTCCACAGAAACAAGAGAGATCACACAACATATTGTAGGCCATCAAAAATGTCTCTCCATCATCAACATGAATTATAATCATCATCTTAATGCTTCTAATCCTCGTCTTAATATATCATTATGAAATCAACCTTTCTTGACATAAAGAAAAGCATGAGATCCAACCATGAACTTCAACAACACAGCCATACATCAATATCATCCCAAGAAACAATATAAATCATATGCAAAAATCTTCCCAAGCATATGCAAAAATCTCCTCAAGAGTTGACATTAATGACAACCAACAATCAGTGTTGACATCAATGAAAACCACTACTAAACTTCTCCTTAAATGTTGACAACTATTGCCAACAGTCTCCCATACAATCTTCTCAAGTGTTGACATCAATGAAAACCATTTCCAACAATATCCCCCTTTGACATCAAGTACAAAGGGCCACACACATCTACACAAAACAACACATACTCTAACTTCAAGAACAAAGGACCAAAAGAGCTTCAATTGAAACAATATCACATACTCCCCCTTTGAACAACAACATTCCAAGGTCCCCCTTACTACCAACTCCCCCTGAGAGGTAGCACACATCATTCCAGGAGAAAAATATATGGCATGAATTTCTCCCCCTAGATAGATGCACCATCTATGCATCTAGTTAGAAAAAGGAGGGGAAATAACCCCTAAATTCTACCAAAGATACTTAAAAGTATCCTTTGAAAGTGCCTTAGTGAAAATGTCTACAATCTGATCCTTGGTAGGCACATACTCCAATTTGACTTCATGCTCTATAAAATTCTCTCTAAGAAAGTGATACCATATAGAAATGTGTTTGGTTCTTGAATGCATTACCAAATTCTTGGAGATATTAATTTCACTAGTGTTATCACACAATATAGGAATGGGATTATCATATGCCACCTTTACATCCTTCAAGGTCTGCTTCATCCAAAGCACCTGGGGAGCAAGATGCTACAACAATATACTTAGCTTCTGTTATGGATAAGGACACCGAGTCCTGCTTCTTACTGAATCAAGAGACCAATCTGTCTCTTAAGAAAAATGCACTACCACTGGTACTCCTCTGGTCATCCACACATCCTTCCCAGTCAGCATCAGTATAAGAACTCAAAGAGAAATTTTCATCCTTCTTATATCACAATCCATAATCCTGAGTTCCCTTCAAATATCTAAATATTTTTTTCATTGCTTTCTCATGAGATTTCTTAGGATTAGCTTGAAATATAGCAACCAAACATATTGCATGTATGATATCAAGTCTAAAAGCAATCAAGTATAATAAACCTCCAATCTTAGACCTATAAAGAGTTTGATCAACTTTTAGAGACTCATCATTTTTTCTCAAGTGATAACCAATCACCATAGGGGTACCCACTAGTTTGGAATATTCCATGCCAAACTTCTTCAACATCTCTTTAACATACTTAGCTAAGAAATTAAAATACCATCATCTTGTTGAATAATTTTAAGCCCAAGGAAGAAAGAAAATTCACCAATCATTGACATCTCAAATTCCTTTTACATCTCTTCTGCAAACATTTTACACATATCATCTCCACCAAAGATGATGTCATCAACATATACAACCATAATAAAAAAAATTGTCTTCCTAAACCTTAATGTAAAAAATGCTATTTGCAGTACCTTTCTTGAATCCTTGCTAAAGTAAATACTTATCCAATTGAGCATACCAAGCTCTAGGAGCTTTCTTGAGACCATATAAAGCTTTCTTGAGTCTGCAAGCTATGTCCAAATCTTCTAATAACTGGAAACCATCAAATTTCCCAATACATACCTCTTCCTCTAGATCACCATTCAGGAAAGCTGACCTAACATCCATTTGATAGACCTTGAAGTTGTTATGGGCAGAAAGAGGAAGAAACATCCTTATTGCCTCAATTCTGGCTATCGAAGCAAAAGTCTCCTCAAAATCAATACCCTCAACTTGAGAATATCCTTTACATACCAATTTAGCCTTATTCCTCACAACTTCACCTTCTTTACTCAACTTACTCTGAAACACCCACTTAGTTCCAATCACATTCTTGCCAGCTGTTCTAGGAACCAAATCCCATGTCTGATTCTTTTCTATCTAGTCCAATTCTTTGTCCATTTCCTTTATCCAACCATCATCTTTGCTAGCATCAACAAAACTCTTGGGCTCTACTTTTGAAAATAAACACAAATTTACTTGCTCACTTTCTCTTGCAAGAAGACTTCTCCTAGTCAACACACCTTCATTCTTGCCTCCAATAATTAGATCTACAAAGTGGTTCTTTTGAACATATTTTGCAAGTCTTGAGAGTCTTCAGATGTTCTAATTCCTTCTCTTCTTTCTCTTCTTCTTCTTCTCCAATACAAGGAGGTATATTAGATCTGTAAACCTTTGGTTCTTGTGAGATCTGACACAAATCTTCATCTACCTTAACATTTTTTCTTTCAATCATCTTCGGCAATCTCTTATTGTAACATCTATAAGCCTTGCTCCTGGTTGAGTAACCAATAAATATTCCTTCATCACACCTTGAGTCAAACTTACTGAGGTCTTCTTCATCTCTTCTGATTAACATCTATTGCCATTTTTTTTGAAGTATTTAATAGTGGGAGGCCTTCCATACTATAGCTCATAAGAGGTCTTAGTGCTATTGACCCTCAACTACAATATGTTAAAAAAATAGACAATAGTGTGAACTACTTCCTTCCAATACATATTAGGAAAATCAACATCTTTCATCATAGCTCTATCCATCTCTTGGACAGTCCTACTTTTCCTCTACACTACCCCATTCTACTGAGGGGTCCTAGGAGCAGACAAATGTCTCCTAATCCCCATGATCTTCACAAAAAAAAATCATATTCATTTGAAGTAAGTTCACCTCCTCTATCTAACCTTAGACATTTGATCTTAACATCCATTTCATTCTCAACTTTTTCTTTGAATATATTAAACTTATCTAAAGCTTTTGATTTCTCTCTTAAGAATGTAATCCAATTCATTCTAGTGTAATCATCTATAAGTAACATAAAATACCTTTCACCTTATTAACTCCTTATCCTTGTAGGTCCACATAGGTCTATATGAATCAACTCCAATGGAATTATAGTAGAGCATTCCTTTCTTTTGAAACTTGTCCTTGTTTTCTTTCGCATTTGATATTCTTTGCATAATGTGTTTGCAGGCTTGGTTATCTTAGGCATATCTCTTACTGCATGAGTAGAATTGATCTTCACCATATTTTCAAAATTGATGTGTTCCATCCTTTTGTGCCACAACCAACACTCTTTGGACTTAGCCAACAAGCAAATTCTTCCATTAGCATCCTTTAGATGATAAAAATTTCCATTTTTCCTTCTTCCTTCAGCAAATAGTCTTCTATACCCTACTTTCTTGATCTCAAAACCATTAGCATGAAAGGTAAGGTTACACCCTTTTCTACACATTTGACTAAAACAAAGAAGATTATGCTTTAGACCTTTGACATAGAGGATATCCTCAGTTCTATCCTTTCCATTAATTGATATAGCACCCTTTCCACAAATTTGTGCAGACTCATCACCACCAAACTTGACAGCTCCACCATTAACCTTCTTAAGACTAATAAATCTTCTCTTGCCACCAATCATGTAATGAGAACAACCACTATCAATCATCCAAGCATTTTATTCTTCTTTTGCATGAAATTCATTCCATAAAACCATGGATCTTTCATTATTTTTATCAACTTGTAAAATACCAAACCTATTACTTTCTCCAATATTACCCCTTTTGTCTTTCAAAGCCATGAATAGGTTTTCATCATATGAATCATTATCCACATCTTATGAGGAAAAACTACTCTCCTTAGAATAGAGGCCTCTTTTAACCTTATCTCTTTTGTTACCATCATCTGATTCTTTATAAAGACATTTAGATGCAAAATGACCAATCCTTCCACATTGAAACACTTGAAAGGTAACTTACCATTGTATTTTTCAATGTATTTCTTCAATCTTCTTACAAAGTTTGCTTCAACCTCATCAAAGTCATCATTCTAATCATTAACTTCATCTTCTATCTTTTTATTTTCTTTGAATACAACTTCCTTCTTTGGGAAATCTCTATCAAATTCTCTCATTTCAAAGGTCGTGAGAGCACCAAACATTTCATCTACAGAGTACTGATCCAAATCCTTGGATTCTTCAATAGTAGAAACTTTATGACTATAATATTTAGGGAGAGATCTCAAAACCTTCTTCACAATCTCATTTTCTTTTACTTCTCCACCAAGACCAATGATACCATAAACTACTTCATGCACCCAGGGCATATAACTTGAAATATCTTCATCCTCAATCATCCTTAGAGTCCAAAATCTGCTCTTAAATATTTGCATCTTGGCTTTCTTTACTTTGGTATCTCCTTCATAGATGCTACTAAGTTTTCCCCAAACATCCTTAGTAGAACTATAATTCATCACCTTCAAAAGTTTTGAATCAACCAACCCACAAAAAATAGCACTCTTAGCCTTGGAATTGCACTCATATAACCTGATTTCAATTGGATTTGTTGGAGGAGTAGCAGGAGAACCATAACCATCATTGATTGTTTTTCAAACACCAAACCCTAGAGAGTTTAAATGGCCTTCCATTCTCAATTTACAGAAAGTGTAATTAGTCCCATCAAACCTATGACCCTTGTAAGCTCTATCATGTGCCATCCTAGACCTTTACCTCAAGCGGTTGAACTTCTTTAGAGGAACTTGGATTTGATACTAATTGTTGAACACATCAGATACTAAGAGGGGGGGTGAATTAGTATCTTCAAAAAATTAAACCCCTCCGAGACTTAAGACCTTTAGCACAATTGAAAGTTCTTAACCAACCAAAAACCCTTAAACAAATCAACAATAATGAAAGATATAGCAATTTTATCTCTTAAGAAATTCAACAACCATTAACTAGAGCAACAATAATGAAATATGAAAAAAAGAACACACATGCACAAGATGACGCCAGATTTATGTGGAAAACCCAATGAGGGAAAACCACGGTGAGAGTTAAGTCACAATATAGAATCTCACTACTTACAAAATTACAATTAGGCTCACTGCCAAGGACTTGTAGACTAAGGAAAACAACCTTAGGGAAAGATACAAGTGACTTGTAGAAATGAAGCACACAAATCCAAGGCAAGATACAAGGACTTGATGAGATTCTCAATCTTAGAGCAGGATACAAGAAGTTTATAGAAAAATTACAATATTTGTCAACACAACTATGTTGATTGAGGCGTTTAAGCACATCTAATCTTTCTTCCACACACTTTCACACTTTCTCTACGAGATATTCAATACATTTCATAGTCACACTTCTTAGCTCAATTTGCATTTAAAAAGTTCTTGCATTTATATCCATCATAACAATTCACAACTTTAATTAAGTCGGCCAAGAAGAAGATAAACAATAAACTCAACAAGTCGAGCACAACATAATGTGGTCCTATTGAGAAGATAGAGAGGACCAAAAATAATCTTATTATATCTTCCAATGTGATCCAAAATAATTCTCACACTGGCGTGTGCATCAACCCAAGTCAACATGTTCAGGGAAACATGTAGATGAAATATGAAGCACATAACAATCGACCCAAAAACATACTTCCAATTGAATTAACTCAATGGATCTCCAACAAGATAGGTCAAGACCCAAATATTTCTTTTAACACAACTTCAATTGCTGGCGTAGACCCCCAAACACATAGTGCAAGCAAGAAAACAAGCCCTATCAGCCAGATATCCATAAATTACCCAGAAAGTCAACTCAACACAACATTTGGCACCAAGGAGATAAAAAATTAATATGCAGATCACATGTGGATGTTTCATGAACATCCAACAACACATCTAGAAACTTCTTTCATACTATCATGCCACCAACAACCACCAGAAACCAGACAGGAATAAAATACTTCAACTCAGAAGCATGGAAAACTTAACCATGAGATATCAACTTGCAAACAATATCAACATATGAAATTTTAACTGAGACACTACAGGGACAATGGGAGCACATTCACCAAGCCACAAGAGCAGAGACATTAATGCAGAAAAATATGGAACATTTTTCAGACTAGTCAAACAACCAACAACACTGCCAACCTTCTGCAACTTACAAAATTCTCCTCAGCAACATTGGTGACCTGAAAAGATAGGAGTGCAACACCCAAAGAACGCAAATACTAAATACCAAACTACAAGACCATAGCTTCAATTGCAGAGGAATGTGAAGCATTCTCCCAAATAGTCTTCACAATGACTTCCTGAAACAAAAAAAATCATCAACTTGGAGAGGCTAGAACTTTCTTTCAGCAACATATACTTCCTCAGGAGCAACAAAAGAGAGTACACAACATACTATAAGCCATCAACAATGTCTCTCCACCATCAACATCACTTCTAATCCTCATCTTAATGCTTCTAATCCTCATCTTAATATATCATTATGAAATCAACCTTTCTTGACATAAAGCAAAGCATGACATCCAACCATGAACTTCAACAACACCACCATACATCAATGTCATCCCAAACAACAATGACAATCATATGCAACAATCTTCCCAAGCATATGCAAAACAGTCTCCTCAAGAGTTGACATCAATGACAACCAACAATAAGTGTTGACACAAATGGCAACCATTGCAACAAACTCCTCCTTAAGTACAACAAACTTCTCCGTAAGTGTTGACAACCACTGCCAACAATCTCCCAAACAATTTTCTCAAGTGTTGACATCAATGACAACTATGGCCAACATAATTGTCTCCTTAAATTGCATTTCATGTTTTGTTTAAAGAGGATTTTAGTTTTTCATTTTAAAATATTTATTTTAAATTTTAAACATAGCTAATTTTCTATAATTTAAATTGATTTTTATGATTGTTAAATATATAATTTATAAAAAAATTATATATTCTATTTTATATTTAAAATATGTAAATTATTAAATTCTTCAATTTAATTTTAATTATTTATATAAAAAATTTAAATTTGAATTTTTATTAATATAGCATTTAATCAAATTTATCGGGAGAAGCGAAGATAACCAGAAAATTGAAGAAGCAGGGGAAATCTAATGCCCTCAAACTGCTGGATGAAACAAAGGGACCTGACTGGCATGAATATGTGGCTCTCTTAGGAGAGTGTGGGGACATGTTTAGGAAAGCCAACTAATGGCTTGGTTTGTTGTTTTCCTGCTTTTTGATGGGTTTTTTGAATTATACCAATATCTGGGACTGTTTGTTTATTCTCTTTAAGATTTGGTAGAATACCACCTGGTATACTGTGGACTTAATTAATGGTCTTTGTAGCTTAAATTTAGTTGGTAGTAACTTTTTGTTTTTGATTGATAATGGCTAGACTATAGCAATGGTTTTAAAGTTGGGCTTGCGTGCCAACCCGATGTTTTTTGGTTTGGTTGGTGGTGATGTTTCCCACCTTTGTTGCTCTTTTTGATCTGTTGTTGTTCCTTGGGATCAGGGCCCTTCCTTGCTTATTTTATCAAAAACATTTAATCAAATTTTGTCATTAATGATATAGTATGATTGTCAAATTTTGACATTGTTGTTATCAAAGTTCAAATTCTTGTTAGATCATTTGGCTCGTAGATTTTGTCCCTCCATTAGATTGTTGAGCTTGTGAACTTGAACCTCATTGATGGTGTTGCCACTAATATTTAAACATCCCTATAATGGTCCCCTTATAAACTCCACCCATATAAGGTTGATTAAATAATCTTGACTTAAATAATGAAAAAATCAATTCAATTCTCATTACATAATGAGAAGACATTGTGGGCCCACGTAAAGTGCTTTGCACAAGATCATAATCATTTGCAAATTAGATTTAGAGATGGGCTGTCACAAAAAATTCTTCTTTGAGAATCATGTATTTTGTCCCCTTCTATTTTAGGCAATGGTACTTTACTAATCTTAAAAAATAAAAATAAGAGGAATATGGCCTTATTAAATTCATGACCACTTAATTTGAGTTTGAGAATTTATTCGTGTGGGGAAGAACTCGGAATATTAGGACCACTTTGTCTTTACCACATAACCCTAGATCCCTTCTTACTTTAAAAATAATAATAATCAAAACTTAAACCATTGTTATTCTTGAGAATGCACTAGTAAGATATACAGTGTTGTGTATGGATATATAGTGTAGTGGTAATTTTGTATAGTTTTAATGTTTATATTTTTGACTTTGGATTTTTTTAAGGATTTGGGACAAGGTTTCATATGATAGAATTGAATTTTCCTATTTATAACTTTATTGATCAGAGTTAATCAATCATAAACTTTAATCAAGACAATATTATCCAAGAGAATTTATAATCACATTAAAGTAGAGCCCTAAGCATTATGAATATTCTTTATCTAAGCAAAATAAATAGATTTATTAGATTTTTTTTAATTGAGAGGTGAAATATTATTTATCTAAATAAAATAAATAGATTTATTATTTTTTAGTGAGAGGTGAGATAAGAAAGGTGTGTATCAAGAATAAGAACTATTTTCATTTAAAGATATCTAATATAATTTAACTTGATTTAAACTATTTAACATTTAAACACAATTTTTTTATAAGTAGCACTTTTATGAAGAGAATATATTGGGTTGTATAGATTAACTAAATATGTGTAATATGTAAAGCTTGGTTTTATGTGCAATCACTTTTAGAAGAAAAATAACATTGATTGTATTGTTTTTTAATTAATGGGATGTATAAAATGAATTCTTATTAGATTTATTGAACTTTAATCTATAAATTTAGATAGCAATGATGGTGTGAGATCAAAAATACCAAACAAAAAATCACAAAGAAGAGATTTTACCATAATTGATGGCCTACCTAACTTCTATTTATCCACACTATGATGAGTTGTCCACAAAATTATAATGGATCTTAATGAATAAAAAACACTAGTTCTCGAACCATTAAATAGTCAAAGGTTATGTGTGACTCAAGATAGTAAATGAGTTATAACAAAAACTATGAGAAGGATAGGCTAAGAGGCATTGCTTTTAATTTTGAAATTATTGATGATGATTTTTTTTTAAATAAAATATTCATCATAGATATTTTTGGATGTAGTTGATTTGTTACAATTTTTCAAGATATGAGTTTGCATCCATAATCTTCATTTATGCTAGAGTAAATGTTACTAAGTTATAAAATAATAATGTTTTTATAAGTATGTGTAAGAAATAATAAGTTCAATTAGATAACTTTTGAAAGAAAATATAAGACACTTTATTTTGTTAGATTTTACAAACATTATTTTAATTTTGTATTAATGTATTTCATTAGACTAAATTTGCTATAGAACATTTTTCAGATCAATAATTATTTTTCTAAATTTGCAAGATGTTTGATACACATGAGGATATTATTGACATATTTAATGATGACCCAATTTCTAACTACTATTGGATTTTACTTTTCAATAACTTGTTCATATAATTTATGTGCCTCGTACATATTTAGGTATACAAAATTATGGGTGGATGGAGATTTTGAAAAATGACACATTTCTTTGATTGATTATATTGGGTTATATGAATAACTTATATGATTATTGTATCAAGTAACCACTCATCCTATATGAGATAAGGGGTTTACACTCCAATATGTTATTAGGAAGATGAATTTTTACTTGAGGTGAATATTATTTCAATGAATGTAAAGAATAATGTAATTGATATGGATCTTTAAATGAAGACAAAATGTGGAGTGACTTCTTGCATAAGGAGTATTCTAAAATTTTCTCCCACTTTAATTATTTATTATTCTCTAAATATATTAGATATTAGGTCATCTTGTCCCTCACAAATATCTCATGTGGGGTGTGTGAAGTACTTTACCATACATCCTATTTTAGTCATCTTCTATAAATTTGTTATTACATGCAATTGGATTCTAAAAAGTTTTAGTAAATATAAATATATAATAGATCTACAAATGATACGTAGGGTTATTTTTTAAATAAATTATACTTTGATTACAATCTATCCTTGCATATTTCTTATAAGAAACCAACATCCAAAGAAACCTATATAGCTATATATATTCTTTGCATGATGAGTGGTTACCATGTTCTTAATTTTTGTAATTAAAGGGAACAATTTACCACCTCTTTCTCATTCAATTACCACTTTGTCAAATGAATTAGTCACATAACCAATTTTATATCTTTAGAAAAATCAATATCCCTAGCCCAACCAACATAAACAAAACATTGGAGGTCTTATTTGGTAGAATAATACATAATTTGAAGTTTCATCCAAATATCTAAATATCTTTTTTTAGTATTCCAATTTTCCTTCCTTGGGTTTTACATGTATCTACTTATAATTACATTTTATTAGTAATGTCTAGTCTAGAGAGCACACAATAGCATACATTATACTTCCAACAAACTTGCATAAGGATCATTAGACATGTCTTTATTTTCCTCTTATGTGTAACTAGAATTATAATTTATTTTTGTGTTATAATTCATTCTATCCAACTCCAAAGGTCTCATACAAGCATCATCACAAGTCCAAGTTCTAAGTGTTTGTATCACAACCACTCAACGAAATGGTGTGATTTCTTGCACATAAGGATATAAAATTTTGGTATTTTTATACAAGTATGAGATTATTATTTTCTCCACAAATTTATAAAATATAAGGGTAAAGTTAGAAATTGAATCTTTAGGTCGTTGTTTCATTCTTTAGACTTTTCTTTGAATTTATTTTTTGGTTTCCATGTCTAAATTTTCTAAAAAAGGACACCTCTAACTCTGTGCATGAGTGAATTGAATTATAGTCAAGGTGTGTGCATTAATCATATGTATTACAAATTAATGAATGCATGCAAAAAGTTCAAGCAACATCTTCATTCATGATATGGTGTTGTGAAATTAGATTTTTGAATGATAGAAGGTACTCATATGTAGTTTGACAATTTCAAGTATTGAAATAAGGTACCCGTCCATAAAAATTCAAAGGGATCTCATTAGAGCTCTTCATACTATACATACGGGTTAGCCACCCAACTTTTATCTTATAAAAACCTTCATTTTGTGTATGATTTTTTATTTTATTCTATTTTTTAAAAAATTCTATATTTTTTCTTTTACATATTTTAGAAAGGTTGAGCATCCTAAATATAATTTAAATAGTATTTTATATTTTTAATTGCTCATAAATATAATTTAAATAGTATTTTATATTTTTAATTATCTTCCATGATTTATTTTCCAACCCTCCTAGTGTTAATTATATTGATGTGTGTTCTACCACTCCATCACATTGGAGCAATAAGAAATCCCCTACTTGAAAGGTATCAACCTCAAGAGTCTCCTAAATATTTGTAGATTAAAAGACTCTTTAATAGCTTAGAATATGATCATTTTGGTTATCTTGTTCAATGGGCTCCTAGAATATGAAATATCATTAACAAATTTATAGATCATTAGGTTGTTAAACAATTCATATGTTTCAAAATTCCACAAAGTTACATTAATCCCATGTCAAATAGAAAAATCTAAATTAAAATTATAATTATAATCCTTAAACAACTAATTTTTGGAACAATTTCAAGAAAAAAAAATATTTTTAAATATTTAAAATTAAAAAAATGATATTAAGTTGAGCTTAAAATTTATAAATAGTGACATAAAAATTCAAATTTTAGCCTCACATGTAAAATAAATTCATCATGTTTATTTAAACCATACAATAAAATTATTAAATAAAAATGAAAATTACTACAAAGTAACATAATCAAATGATGCACTAAAATTATAAAAGAAGCGTGTGGAAGAAAAAGGTAAAAAAAATTTGTCATTTAACTTTCTCATACTGTATTCATTATTCAACATGTAGAAGATTTTGATATGAAAACATTATTTTCTTGGCCCAAAAAATTACAACCAACATACAAGAAGGTGCAATTGTTAGAATAGAAACAAACCATGAAAGTAATAGCAACAACCACCCTATTCTAGACACAAATCAAAGATATAACTCTCATACTTGAAGATGGAAAATACATATTCCATATTTGTAGCCACTCCAGAGTGTTTAGATTGATTACACAAAAGAATTTGCAATCAACAAATTCTAAGTAATATGAAAAACTTTATAATTTAATTAAATACCATGAATTAAATGTATAAAGGAAAAGACAGTAAACTTAGAAATTGAAAAGTTAAAAATAAAAAGAAGGGAGAAAATAAAGAAATTAGTTTATATTGTATTAACCATAATTTTAATGTTTAACCCTTACAAATGTGATATATTTACATATTTATAGGTTTCATTGGTAAGGAATATGAAGATTTTTCCCTTTGATAGACCATATAGTAAAATGTACAAGAGAACATAAATATGACTTACATGCTCTTTAGATTATATTTTTAATTATTATTAAGCTAAAATTGATATGTAAGTGTATATCATCTTTCCTTCTACATACAAGAGCCATTCTATTCTAGAGACAAATTAAAGATATAATTATCATACTTGAAGATGGAAAATACATATTTCATATTTGTAGCCACACTAGAGTGTTCAGACTGATTACGGATATGTGCAGGATCATCATGGAAAAAGCAAGCCCTTAAGTGGCAAAAAATTCAAAAAAATCAGAGTTAGGCAACTTGACATAAAAATTTGAATGAGTTATCTATATTATTTCAAAAATATGTAAGAATAGAATCTATAGAAAATTGAATGTAGTTTCTAAACTACTAGGTTTAATTTTTAAAAAAGAAAATCTATTTGGTGAAAATTTGAAATTTCAATGCAATAGTACTTAAATTTCAAGGAAAAATAAGAAGTAGGTGTCTGCGACCCTAACCACAATAAAATGATAATAATTTTTTTAAGATTTTAGATATAAGTAGAGGACTCATGTCCCATGTGATGCATATTTTTTGTAATTGTTTTCCAAATAAATAATTAGTTATGAATTTTTTATTACAAATTTTCAAAAATAAAACTTCGTATGTCTAACCACCTTAACTTGGTCAAAACTTCATGAAATTCATTTTTTTTTAATCTTATAGTATGCAAAGCATAGAATGTGACACATGTTTGATTCAAAAATGTGATATCATTTGAAATATATAGATGTTTTTCATTGACCTATCAATCAAAACTTTAGTTAATTCAAATAGAAAATAAATAATAATTATTTATTAAATTCAAAGTAAAGCATAATTTATATTGGTGGAAAGCTAAGAATCTCCTTTAAAACCCTTTTCATTTCATCAATTTTGAGTAAAAAAAAGTCATCAGCCACATACCCATCATATCGCCACTTTTTGGCCCATCATGATCCTGCACATACCCTTACACAAAATAATTTACAATCAACAAATTCTTGAAAAAAATTGTAATTTAATTAAATACCATGAATTAAATGTATAGAGGACAAGACAGTAAACTTAGAAATTAAAAAATTAAAAATAAGAAAAGAAGGGAGAAAATAAAGAAATTAATTTATGTTGTATTAATCATAATTTTAGTGTTTAACCCTTACAAATATGATATATTTACATATTTATAGGTTTCATTAGTAAGGAATATGAATATTTTTCCCTTTGATAAACCATATAGTGAAATGTACAAGAGAAGCACTCCAACAATTTTGTTTCCATCCCAAATGTTGTCAATCTTCCTATCCAACGCTTTGGACCTTCTGCAATCGCTAGAGCTCCTAGAAATCATTTTTGAAGAGGTTGTTTAACCAACTGTATTGGGAGAGGATAAATTGCTACAATGTGTGCAGTCATACAACCTGGATAAAGGAAGAAGGTTTGTTGGAGGTCTGTTTCCAAAGAAATTTCTCAAAACCAATCAATGTTACAAGGTAGTGTTTGAGGTAGTAAGGAATAGTTTAAAAAGAGATGATCCATGGGTTATGTGCAGAGTGTTAAATTTGTTTTCAAATGAACTGGGATATAAAATGGTAGACATTTTTAAGGAGAAATACTATGCTCTTTCTTTCCTGCTGAATCACCAAAAAAGGCACAGTCATCCTCTTCAGCCGAATTTCATGCATCACAATCAATGCAGACCTATGGAAGGACAAGGGGAGAAGGATAATCTGCAAGAGGGCGAAGGTAAAAATGACATAGATTTAAATGAAATTTTCCAAGGGTCTGAACATAGATTTTGTTTCCATCCCAAATGTTATCAATCTTCCTATCCAACACTTTGGACCTTCTACAGTCGCTAGAGCTCCTAGAAATCGTCGTTGAAGAGGTTGTTCAACCAACTGTATTAGGAGAGGATAAAATGCTACAATGTGTGCAGTCATACAACCTGGATAAAGGAAGAGGGTTTGTTGGAGGTCTGTTTCCAAAGAAATTTCTCAAAACCAATCAATGTTATAGGGTAGTGTTCGAGGCAGTAAGGAATAGTTTAAAAAGAGATGATCCATGGGCTATGTGCAGAGTGTTAAATTTGTTTTCAAATGAACTGGGATATAAAATGGTAGACAATTTTAAGGAGAAATACTATGCTCTTTCTTTCCTGTTGAATCACCAAAAAAGGCACGGTCGTCCTCTTCTACCAAATTTCATGCATCACAATCAACACGGACCTATGGAAGGACAAGGGGAGAAGGATAATCTGCAAGAGGGCGAGGGTGAAAATGACATAGATTTAAATGAAATTTTCCAAGGGTCTGAACAAGCTACTGCATATATGGAAGAATGAATACATAGTCATTCTATTTTCAAGTATTCCTAATGTATTTGTGATATAAATATGTTGCATAAATTTGATAGCATGAACTATAAGTATTTGGCTGACATATAGCTAGGCCAATTTTGAAAGTATGAAATATATGTATATGGCAGTCATATAGCTATGATTGTGTCAAGGGAAGAAAGGTGGATGTGTCTTATAGATCAGACACAATTTTGAACTAATAGGAGATTTTCATATAATCGGTACTATAAATCTAATTATGGTTGTAATGATTTTACTTATATATTAATATAAATAGTTTGGCCTTGGCCTTTTATAAAAAAAAAAAATGTACAAGAGAATATAAATATGACTTGTGCTCTTTAGATTATATTTTTAATTACTATTAAGCTAAAATTTGATATGTAAATGTATATCATCTTTCCTTCTACACTTCATAATTTTTCATCATTATTAAACCCAAATTTGAAATGTAAATGCATGTCATCCTTCCTTCTACACTTCCTTTATGGTTCATTACTATTGAGATTAAATTTGACATGAAAATAAATTCCATCCTTATACACTTTCTTTTTGACATATTCTTTAAATTTGCATTCATTTTCTAAGAGTCATATATGCTATAACATTTTTTGTACATAATTATAATGCTAGCATCCTACAACACACATAATTTAAAGTATTATATTGATTTAAGTGAAAAATAAAATATAATACATATTTAAATCTAAAATACTCATATTGATCATTGTCACAAAACTAAACACAAATTAAAATCCTTAAATGGGCAACAAATTTTTCTTTTAGCTTTGTAGGCTTGAGTTAAGGTTTTGATTTTTTTCTCGTATTTTTAACAGAGAATGCAAATGTTTGCATAGGTTTGCATGTATGGGAGAAAGAAGGGAAACTTTCACACACGTTTTCATATTTTTGAGGGAGAATGGAAACTTCATGTATGTTTACATATATGTGAGGGGAGATGAAAAAATTCTTGTAGTTTCACATCTATGAGAAAAAATTGGAACTATGATGCAAGTTTTCATATTTACAAGTCAAGGGAGAATTTATTAGAAACTTGTAAAGGTGAAAAAATATAACTTTGATGCATGCTTTCATATGTGTAATTTGAATGAAAAATTCCTACAAGCTTCTAACTAGGGTCCTTGAGAATTAGAAATTTGATGCAAGGCTGCACCTATGCAAGTCTAGTGAAATGTTCCTACAAACTTGTAAGTGAGAAGAATTAGAACTTTGATGTAAGTATGCACATATACAAGTTGAGTGAAAAATTCCTACAAAGATGTTAGAGGGAGATAATTGAAACCTTGATACAAGTTTATACATATATAAGTGAAGTGAAAAGTTCCTACAAACTTGTAAGTGAAGGAGATTTGGAACTTTGATGCAAGTTACCATATATGTTCAAGGGTAAAATTTTCCTACAAAGTGGAGTGGAAAATTTCATGCAAGTTTGTATATATGGAATTAAAGTGAAATTTTTCTACAAACTATAAATGGGCATAATTATAACTTTGATGTAAGTTTTCGTACAAGCAATTCGAGTGAAAATTTCTTACAATATTGTAAGTAGGGGAGAACAAAAACTTTGATGAAATTTTGCTTATACTCTTGAGTGGACTGAAAAGTTTCTAAACAAATGTGATTTCAAGGATAGAATTGAAACCTTGATGCAAGTTTGCACATGCAATTCAAGTAAAAAGTTCCTACAAACTTATGGAGGACATAAAATTTGATCTAAGAAGCTATTTTAACCCATTTTTATTAGAATAAAGGTATCAAAAAGGATCACATTATGATGACAAGATTATATTTTTTAGGATAGTTTTGATAATTTTGGGGGTTGAATTCCATTGCCTATGATCTCAAAACTACATTTTAGTATCATTCTTGGAACTTTTAAAAATTTAGCCATCAAATGTGTGTATGTGTGCATGAAATTGCATTATAGATCACTCTTAAGACTCAATTAGATGTGTAGAGCGTAAGTGATAATTATTAGGCCATTTCATGTTTGCAAACTTGAACTAAAGGTTTAGACCCGACCTCCTAAAAGTTGGCATTTATAACATAGATTAAAATTTATATTAGGCCCACATATGAGCCTACTTAAAATATAATGACAAAATAAAAATAAAAATTAAACAAAATGGTTCCCAATTTTAGAAGAATAGGGGTGTGTTGTGTAGACCAAAACACTTTCAATGGTGAGGGTGCCAAGTAGAAGATGTGTGCAAGGGAAATTTTGTAGACTATTTTCCACATCTATGTGTGGGTAGAAAATAGTAACAAAATCTTCCATCGTAGATAACATGGGGTAGAAGATGCTAAGGAACATTGTTCTCTATCAGGAAAATACAAGTAGAGAACAAGGGGAGAAAAATGGATGAATAGAGCACCAAGGAGGAGAGTAACTATAGTTTCCAACTAATTACTGAGATCAAGGTTATGATGGATAGTATAAATGTTCTATAAAGAATAATAATGCAATGGGAGAAGAAAATAATGTTGGAAGAGGAGTATGATTTGGAGCAACCTACTTTCTCTAGGAGAGAAAGGCTAGAGGGGTTGATGGAGTGAGTGCTAGTAATATAGTGTTTTAATATAGAACATACTTGAAGACTAGGGATGTTGAAATTATAAATTAGGGTAGAGGGAAAATCCAAGACCATTTCACTAGATGGTGTAAATAGTGATTTTGTCACTCAATTTCACTTGTGATCAAGGGGTCACATTCTTCTTACTTGGCGTGTTGATATATGAATATCTTATTTTAGTTGGAAACTTGGGCTAGTTTTTCTAGGTACTTAAAGCCAAGGTAGTGAGAAGGAGGCACACGAGAAAATATTGACACTAAGGGAGAATTTGACATGTGCAAATAGGTAGGCCATGGGATAGATATGATTACATGATAGGTACAAAGGATGAAAGTATAGAATAAGGTACATGGGAAAGGGCACACAAGTATGTAAATCCTTACACATTGGATAAAGATTGTGCAGTGCTAGGTGTAATGGAAAAGACTGTATAGGAGTTTAGTGAAAATTTTAATGGTAGGGGAGTGTGAAAACTTGCACATTAGAGTATCAATGGATGACATGCTAGTAGAAGCCACAACTTCAACATGATGAAATATGATAAAAAAAAATAAGGAAGATGAGATGGTGGATGTATAGAATATCATTGGCCTTGAACCACAAGCCAATTATATGTGCTAGTAGCTAATAGAGATCAATTAATATAGGCCATGAAGGTGAAGAGGTAAAGAATTGTTGTGAACCAACTAAGTAGAGAGGGATATTAAAATCCTAAGTGATTATTTAAGCTAAGGGAGATAGCAAAGAAAACATTTAAATTTTGGAGTGGGATGGTGAGGCTACTAACTTCTTGGGGAAGTAATCCCTATAGGAGATTTTAATGGAGAGTTTTAATCCCATAATAGTTCTAGGTTAGCAAGCATGGTAAGGGCTAAAAGACCATCTCCAAGTGAACCCAAGTAATTAGCTAGAGTTGAAATGCTCATTGTATTGTAACTAGTATTCATTCATATAATGAAGATTATGCTTTCATTTCCTTTTTTAGCATTTTCTTTGCATTATGCATATTTATGGAGTCTTGGTTGCATTACTAGGCATTCCTTCAATACAAACTTTAGTAGTGATTGCATCAATAACCCTAGAGAAACAAGTTTGGATATGAAATTAGGTAGGATTTATTATTAAGGTACACGTCTAGTTCTAATTGAATAACAAGAGTGAGAAAGATCTTCTATACTTCTAAATTTGAAAGGCCAAGGAAGACATTCCTAGAGATCTTTGTGTGATAAATGAAAACTAAACTAGCCACATAACTTAGCCATCCCCTATGCACAAGGATACTCCAAAAGGTTGTCACTAAATATCCTCTATATTTGTCTTACTAATATTTTAGACCTTAGACCTCTAAATACACAAATTAATAAAAGATTATAGTGTATCTCAAAATATAAAACTAAGTTAACACCCCCAAATATAAACTCATTCATAGTTTCATACTTTATGTGTAATGTAAAAGCTTAAAAATAACATAAAGCATTAAAAGATATGAAAGCAAGAACAAGCTCTCATTGTATTTGGAAAAGGCAAGTATTACTAGCTTATGCGAATTGGTAGGATACAATAAGTTACAAATAATTTACAAAGGACAAAAGACAAACCATTATTAAACTTTAAGAAAATAGTCAAGAAGAAGACAAGTACTTTGATCCATTTGTGATAGAGTCAAAATCTAAATAAATGAGGAAACATGTATGTAAATTTTAGCCATCTAAGAGAAAAGGAATAGAACTACATATTCGATCCCTTCAATCTAGCTACAATTTTCCCTAAATGTAATTTAAATACTCAAGAAAATGTACCTGACGAAACATTTTATAACTATTCATAAATGAACAAATAATCCTGGATGACATTAATGCAATTTTTCTAATAGTTGTTATGATAGAAGACTAACTATAAATATTAACAAGCTAGCAAATTCAACCCTTGAAATGAATCACTCATCCATTAAATTATTAGTCACTTGTGGATACATTAAGATCATGGTAAGGATGTATTTTTGCAAGCACCTTCTCCATATTTTTTGAACAATGAACTAGTTAATACTTTAGACTCAAACTTAAAATTTGACACTAAGATCGAAGGAAACTATACAAATTTGGTCAAGAGATTATTTTCTTTGCAAAAAACCTAATATTAATAGTAAATAAATCTACCCTAAAATATACATAGATATAATATCTATTCATGTTTACAATATCACCTTTTATCCATACCTAGAAGACAAATCTAATTTTTTACTTACTTTAATTCTATTTAAATCTAAAATAATAATAAAATATTTAATTTACACTCAATTTCCAAGAAAAATAAAAAATATCTTCATATGTGCATATAATTTTACTTTCCATAGAAAAAATAAAAGTAAATGAATAAAATTCATTCTGATGTAAACTTTTAAAAAAAAAAATCTTCACATATATGGCTCAAGGGTAGACCAAACAGTCAAGCTATTGAGAAACAGAATGATGATTGCGGGTTCGATTCCCCTAAATTTATCCCTGCATGAATGAAGGACAGATCGTGCATTTGAAAGTTATAAGAATACATATTAAGATTTCATAAACTTAAAAAAAAAATTTCATTATCCTACACTAAACTTCAAAAGAAAATAAACATATTTTAATATTCCTACATAAATATTTTACATCAAAATTTACCCTTAAAATAACTTACACATTGCTAAAATTTAACAAAATGACCACAAAATCACTCTGCTTTGTGCATATATGCTCTTTGTCTTAACATTTTCATGGCTAAATATTATTTAGCTCTTATTCCAAGCATCTAGCCCCCAATGCCTATTCATTGTAAATAAAAACATTTAACATAGGCCTACTATATGATTTGGAAAATCTTTTAGGACACCTATGATCCTAAAGGGGATTTTCATTGGTTGCCTTTTTGTAGCTAAGAGAACCCTCTATACCTTTTATGAAATAAAGTGCCTATTGTGGGGAACTTGGAGAATCTACTATGCCCCACTAAGAAAATTATTTAAATCATCTGATAGAATATAAATCAGTCAAGCAAAGCTCTACGCTTGCAGACCCACCACCCTGCTAGTTCCTTGCATCTTTAATACTGGAAGCAAACCAACGGTCAAAAACATTATGGGAGACATATCAAATCAATGGTTTATGCCAAAGCCCTTTAAATGAAGACATGCTCCTTTCCCTACCACTGATCTTATTTAAACCAATAGCATGGGTTCTTTCAAGCATTCTCCAAAAAGTTATCTAAAACACATGGGTATTATTGATCTTCATCTGATCTGTCCTAAATCAGTGGATGCTGCTTCTTCATACCTGCCACTTTTTCCATACCTATTGTTTATGCTTCCTCATTATTGCTCATCTCTTCTTCTTCGTATTACTAAAATGTCATATTGGAATATTGTCCTCCAACAACAGCACAACAAAGATTCTCCAACTTTACATAGTCTTTACAAAATGGATTATCCTTCGAGATAACATATTTTTTATATGTTAGAGAAATGAGCAAAGCTCGTTTAAATTTCGAGTTTAATGTGTTTTTCAGCTATTGTTTTGTAATTGGAAGATGAGGTTCAAAAATGGTGATATCAACAAGCGTTATTGCTGTAATGTTGACTGTAATTATCAGTTTTTGTTATTGTTTTCTCATAGCTGAGTTTCGTTACTGGGTTATTGTTGTAATGTTGGCTGTAATTCCTCAGCTGGGTTATTGTTGTTTTCTCTTAGCTAAGTTTGTATGCTTCATTTGGAGTTGTTGTTTGTCTTAGTTGTCTTTGTATCTCTAAACATAAATAGCTAGTTGTGACCTGACAATGAATAGAACTAGCTTATCCTTTATACTTCTTAATTGTAGTCATTTGTTCCGTGTCTGCCATGGCATACGACAAATTCATAGCCAGCAATTCGCTGAGGGAAAATTCATCGCCAACAATTCACCGCCATGATAATTCACCGTAACTGCATGAATTTTTGGCGATTAATTTTTTGTGGCGGTGAGTTGCTGGTGGCGGTGAATTTTCCCGTGGTGAATTGTTGACAAAAAATTTTCCTAGAGCCGTCTGCCATATATTTCTCCTGTATAAAAGTACATTAGCAAGGTTAGAAGGTGATCATGGTAATCTTGAGAAATCTTGTGACTATCTCAAGATAAAGGTGATTGTGGTAATCTTTAGATATCCATCTAACAAACATAATATCAATAAATATATTTCAGAAGATAGATAGATTGACAAGAAGGTATGTAAGTTTATCTCAATACTTAAAAAAAACACAGTTAGTCGGAAGAATTATATAAAATTTATGTTCACCATTAAATTGGTTCACCACCTTATTTACATCATAATTATTTTAAACTAGTTTTGGTATTATAAGGTTGTAATTTAATTGGTTGAACATAATTGGTGAGAATAATAGTATGTTGTTTGATTTTTTATTTATTTTTAGACTGCAAGAATCAGGTAGCCCCCCTATAAACTACAATGCGCCTAGTAAACTTTTTTCACATGACTGATGATTTTGGCGCTACACGCCCTCTGGTACCATGGGGACGGGGGGAGACTAGACCTCATGACCTCTTTCCTGGATGCTTTAGCCAATCGAACTAGGCCCCTCGACCCAATAGTATGTTGTTTGATTATAGCATCCACCAAGATTTAAATTCTCCAAAGATATGATATATAAGGCATGAGGTTGGGATTGTGACCCAAGCAACTTTGGCAAAATAGATACATCATAATCCTTAACTTTGAACCCAAAAAATATCATTATAAATTTGCACTCCTGTATTGAATAGAAAAATGAGTCATGATATAAAACCCTCCAAAAAAAACTTTCAAAATCTCAAGATATACTTGGTTAGTTCCCTTCTATATGATAACAATAAGCACTATGTTAGATCATTATTTTAACTCAAACATTCATCCTTGAT
Organism: Sequoia sempervirens; assembly: GCA_007258455.2. Taxonomy (NCBI): domain Eukaryota; kingdom Viridiplantae; phylum Streptophyta; class Pinopsida; order Cupressales; family Cupressaceae; genus Sequoia; species Sequoia sempervirens. Next base: position 561,448,558 of record VDFB02281492.1, read on the forward strand.
ATACCATAATCCACAAAAAACATGTCACACTTTCCAACAAACAAAAGTTATAAATAACATTTACCTACCTCATAGAAATCAATGCTGGTTATCTATCATTTTATTGAAACATCATTTGATTCAATGATCAAAATATCAATAACAATTTTATGCCTCATCTACACCAAAAAATGCATCTACACCAAAAAATGTTAAATATTTTTCTTATTTTTATGAACCAAAATTAATCTTTAACTATTAAACTAAATAATATTTAAGAATATGTGATTCCTAAATTGATTATACAATACTAATTATATAAACTCTTCCATATTTAATGAATGAATAAGATACAATATTGTAAATAGATCCATTCCAAAAAATATAAATACAAAAGGAATAAGTACTTATCATTTATTAAAAACCCAATATCAAAATTTTTAATATGGGTTTACCTTTGAACTTTATTCTACATTCAAAATAACAATAATCACAAGGGATAAAAATATTCGTATAAAGATATGCAATTTATTCCCCTCTTGAAAATATAAAATTTTTACCCATTAAGATGATAAGGAGATCTTTCTAATATGTCTTTCATTATAATTATTTTGGAAAATCAAAACCATTATCATTTGTTCATATTAACACATTTTATTTGTGCTTATATGATTTTGATAAAAATATTCGTATAAAGATATGCAATTTATTCCCCTCTTGAAAATATAAAAGTTTTACCCATTAAGATGATAAGGAGATCTTTCTAATACATCTTTCATTATAATTATTTTGGAAAATCAAAACCATTATCATTTGTTCATATTAACACATTTTATTTGTGCTTATATGATTTTTATTTAGTACTTATGATTATCATTTTCTGTTAATTTTTTAATTAAAAAATATTAAAGATATTTTGTTTTTTTTCTTTTCATGATCATAATTACATGCTTATTCTATGATGATATATTTTATTATTTTTACATGTTTTATCATGATTATATATTCTTTCACCTTGTTTCTTATTATTTGCAATCTTTGAATGCAACTCATTGGAGTGGGTATATATGTTACTAACCTTCATTTTATAATCATTCCATTTTAGATGGACATTTATCACTTTTTCTACTTTTTCAAAATCTTCTATTTAAAGTCAAAATCACCACTTAGAGTCTTACCACTTTCTTCTAAAAATACTTTTTTTTTTCAATAATTTTATAATTTGTGAAGATAAATTTCAATAAAATTGTACAAGAATCATAATCTTATGTGTATCATTTGATTGTTTGAAATATTTACTTTTCATGTTGACTACTTATTTTTCTTTGACATGCATTCTCATAGTAGTCTATGTGCATGTAGAAGTGGGTGAAGTGTAATTGTTTTTTATTAGGGGAAAAATAGGTTTTGAGGGGACTTGAAACCCCTTACAAACAGGTTTTAAAGGGACCTTAAACCCCACCAAAAGATAGTTGCAAGCAGATAATAACACAGACCATCAACAGCCCATCAACAACAACCAACCACAAGATACACTAGACTACCCAAGCTGCAAAAAACGGTTTTGAAGGGAACCGAAAACCCTTTACAACCAGGTTTTTACAAGGACCTTGAACCCATAAAATTGTATAGTATTAAGGGTATGAGTCTTTGGTTGTTGGCTCTACAAGGTGAAGTGTAATTGTCAGACCACATACTCATTCCCTTTTCCCTTATGTTTTGGGCTCACTTCAATAAGGTTTTCATTTATGTATTGGATAGTGCAAATTTTGGTATATTTTTATGTGTAAGAAAATAATCTCATCCTATCCTTATTGCATCTCCAGACATTCCATGAGTCTTAAATTTCCTACTATATCCACCATTTACCACTCTAGTTCATATCCATAGGTGTGAAATTGACATAGATTAATTCCATGCACACAAATTTGAACTCCAAAAATTTAAATATAAATTTTGAATTGTGCTCATATTTCCCCTTTCCTAGTATTTGTTATAAGCTAAATAAAGTGTGAATCATTTCAAATTGCATGCTAGGGTAGTGTATTTAAAGATATTCCTCAATCCATAATTATCATGGTAGATCTAGATAAAAGAGCATTCACATGAGAGACTCTTAGTTAAATTATCAAATTGAATTGTCACCATAGACATACTACACAATTTCATATTATCTTTGATGTTTGTTCATTGTTATTAAATTGGTCCACCTAGAGCTTGACCAAAGGACAACAAGCCCTTATCTAGAGAAAGTTCTCAAATGTGGTCTCTCGACACCATCCCACTTTGTACATAGGTACAACAAGGTGAGGCGAGAAAAAAATTATCATATGTCATGCTTCAATTATATTAGATCTATGAGTGGAATTGAGTCCCACATTCTAGATTCATTTCCATAAGTATAGATCTAAACTATAGTAGATTCTAGTCAATTTTCTAGTTCTTATGTTGTCATCTATTAAGGCCTAATTTTATGATACCATGGAAATTTATTTTTTACATTTTTCACATTCATTTAGTGATTAGATCTTAAAATAAGTATATTTATTTTAATTTATTTAGATTTTTTTTATTTTAATTTATTTTAACATTTATTTATCAAACCCATTTTTTATTTTAGGTTAAATTTGTTTATCATTGTGATTTAATTAATTTAACTAGAATATTTGTGTAAGAAGATTTTACTTTCCTTACAATGTCATATGTTTCAATACATGAACAAAAATATAACTAGCAATCGCACCTTGGTGTGCAATGGATACACCAAAAGTGTGGAAGGTAAATTACGAAAAAAATTGGTCTATTTTTTGTATATATTTACACAAAATATGAGGTCAATTGGTAGGCCATTTAGCAAATAATGTTGTTTGTGCAACAAAGGTTTCAATGGAGAAGTGGCAGCTTAAAATCAAGTATGCATCCACTTACTCATGACTGGAACAAAACCTCTGAATTAGGAAGATAATTGGGCTTCATTACCAAGAGAGCCATGTTATATTTGCAATAGGGGGAGAGAGGGAGATATAGGGATATAAACAAGGAGAGATATAGATGGGAAGAGTGTGAGAGGGAGAGCGGGGGTAAGGAGATAGAGATAAAGAGGAATATAGAGATAAAGATGGATATGGAACTGAAAGGGGTGTGGAGTGAACAAGAGGGAGAGATGAAGAGAGAGAGGAGAGAGGGAGAGAGGGAGATGGAAGATATACATATATAGAGATGGAGAGAGGGAGAGATAGAAATATAAAGATGGAAATAAGAATTGATATATAGGGGGAGAAGAGAGAGGGAGAGATATAGGGGTAGGGAGAGATTGATAGATAATGAGATATGTATAGAGGGAGCTATAGAAGAAGAAATATGGAGAGATAGAGATAGAGGGGAAAAGAGATATAGATATAGAGGTCTAGGAAGAGGGAAAGGGGGGAGAAAGGGAGAGAGATGGGTGGATAGAGAGGGTAAGAGAGGAAGAAGGATAAAAATAAACAATGAGATAGAGAGAGGTAGAAAGAGATAGGGAGATAAAGAGCAAGAGATAGAGAGGAAGATATAGATAGATATAGAGGAAGAGGGAGAGGGATATTTAGAGACATATAGATGGTGAGATAGAGTTATAGAGAGATATATAAGGAGATATAGATAGAAGGGGAGGGAAAGAGAGAGATAGAGATAGAAAAATAGAGAGAAGAGGTAGAAAAATAATGATAAAGAGAGGGAGAGAGAAATAGGGGAGGATAGAGAGAGGGATAAATATATATGGGAAGAGAAATGGGAGAGAGGTAGAGATAAAGAAATAGAAAGGGTAATAGGGATGGGGTGAGGGAGAGAGAGATGGGGAGAGAAATAGAGAGAGGAGAGAGAAGTTGAGAGATAAAGAGGGAGTGATAGGGAGAGAGGGAGAGAGAGGAAGTGACAAGGATAGAAGAAGGAGACATGGGAAGATAGAGATAAAGGGGGAAAGAGTAAGAGATAAAGGAGATGATAGAGACAAGTGATAGAGAGAGGGAGAGATATAGAGAGCGGTGGAGATAGCGATAGAGATAGGGACAGAGAAATAGGGAGTGTTTGTATGTGAATAAGAGAGAGATATAGAGATAAAGAAAGGGAGGAGGAAATCGAGAGTGTGTGTGTGTGTGAGAGAGAGTGTGAGAGATATGAAGATAGAGAGAAAGAGAGAAAGAGATATATAAATAGATAGAGAGGAAAAAAGAGAGAGGGGTAGATATAGAGATAGAAAGAGGGAGAGATAGAGAGGTATATATTGAGAAAGATAGGGGAAGAGAGAGATAGAGGAAGAGGCAAGGAGATAGAGACAGGGGAGAGATAGAGATGAATATAGAGATATAGATTGAGATGGAGAAAAAGATAAGGATTAATATATAGAGAGAGATGGAGATGGAAGTAGAGAAGAAGAGGGTGAGGAAGAGATAAAAAGAGGGAGAAATAAAGAGAGAGAGAGGGGGGAGATGGATGGATAGAAAAGTAGAGATATGAAGTCATATATAGAGAGATGGAGAGAGGGGGTGGGAGGGGGAGACAAATAGGTATAGAAAATGAGAGTAAGGGCTCAAAGGAAAGATATAGAGGGGAAAAGAAAGATAGATAGAAGGAAAGACAAATATAGAGAGAAATAGGGGAGAGGAGGAGAGATTGAGAGATAATGAGAAACATAGAGAAAAAGAGGGAGACAAAGACATAAAGAGCTATCTCTCTCTTTTTGTTCCCATTTCTCTCTCTATATATATCCCTATCTCTACCTATATATATCTTTCTTTTCTTTTCTCTCCCTTTTCCTTTCTATATCTTATCTCCCTCTCCCTCTCCCTTCTCTCTTCCTCTCTCTTTTCTCTTTATCTATTTTCCTCCTTAATTGTCCAATAAATACATTGAAGAGGTCTTAAAGGTGAATTATCATATCCTTAATCAAATGACATGCTACCTTGAGCATAACTTTGTAGGGACACCTGCTATCCTTGGATTATTGGCACAAAATGATTGATAAAAAAGTTAGTTTCTCTCTCTCTAGCTTTTAATTTATATTTTAAGTTTTTAATTTATTTTATTATATAAATTAAAATAAAAATTCAAAATATAATTATTCTACAATAATTTAAATTTTAATAAGATAATTAATTATGAATTAAATTAATTCTAGTAATTATTTTTTTGTAATTTCATAAGACATAAATAATTAAAATAAATTTAAAATTTAAGTATAAATTAAAAATTAAAATAGCATAAACTAAATGCAAAATCAAAGTATATCAAAATGTAAATATTAATAAAAATAATTAAAAAATATTAATAATAAATAATAAACTTATTAAGTTAATAAAATTAAATAAAAAGATAAAACTAATTTTAGATTTATTAGAATTGAAATATTAATAAAATATAATTCTATTTTTCATTTCAATCTTATCAAATTCTTTTCTTTTCTTTGTTTTTAAAACAAAAAGCCTACTTTTAAATCGTTAAATCATTTTAAAAATACATAAAAAAGAGAAAGTTATTAGAATTGAAATATAATAAAATATAATTCTATTTTTCATTTCAATCTTATCAACTTTTTTCTTTTTCTTTTCTTTTTTAAATAAAAAGCATGCTTTTAAATTGTTAAATCATTTTAAAATAAAAATAGAGAATGACGGTTGAGATTAATTTCATGATCTTGCATCCTTCTCTTCAATTCTCAACCATTGCTTTCAAGAAGCAAGTTGTGGGAATGTCTTTGACGTAAAAAAATGTTAAGTAGGAATACAAATTATTGAGGTCAATTTAAAGATTTGAGCATATTTCCTAAGGAAAAAAATATTTCTAAACTATTTTGGATTGTATTTGGAGAATGTGTTAACGTTTTCTTTCTTTAAGAGTTATGCATGTGTTCTTTTATCTTTTTTTTTTTTGCAAGTGAATGTTATGATTCTTTTAGTAGTTTCATAACCCAATAAATATAATCGATTAATAAATTGACATGTCACTTTTTAATTAAAAATAAGAGGCCAACAAGTGTCATTAGTGTATGCAAATAATTTAGATGTAAAGTGTTAAATATTTTCTTAATTGAAGAAGCATTGAAAGGGGAATTGATTGTCATTATAAGTTATGCCTATATTTAGTGCTAAGAAGGCTAATATAAAGCAAGATTATAGTTTATTTTAGCATCATTATTTTTCATTTAGCTGAGGAGATAATATTGCTTATAAATTTAGATATAATATTTCTATAGAAAAATATTGTTTAAAAACTTGTATAAGAAGTTTATTTGTGAAAAAAATATTTTGATACATTATCTTGTGAGGTTCTCTTCATCTATTCATGCATACCATAATTAGAATTGGATATGATATTTTAATTAATTCAACATTAAATTTTGTACATTTATAAGAATGCAATATGTCTCTTAGGAATTGGAACATAAATTCCCATTAAAAAAGACCTTGTGATTTATTATTTGATTATCTATAAATTCTATTGATATTCCATAGGTATTTTTTCCAACACATCATTTATTCATTATTATATTTATCTCTAGTTCTATGCTAAAATAGAGCGACATGGATTATTCAAATAAAAAGAGATATCAACAATCAAACCAATTTTTTATTTTAATATTTGAGACATGTAGCAACATATGACAAATAAATAATTGGAAAAAAACACGAAAAAATATAAAGATATTTTCCCTAGAGAAACTCAATGTATAATGTTTTTCAATAAAAGAATTCACTACTTTAGAATTAATATGAACAAGCTTACTCCCTTCAATGACCCTTAATAACACATATCTTCTATAATTCTCTCTCACACACCTAAACTAGTGAACTCCAATGCAGCTACATGTAATCATATAATCCTCAAAAATCATAACAATAAACTTTTATATTTAATTTCTAAAATCCCTAAGACTATCATGATTGTAATGTATCTCTCTTAAGATAATTGTATCTATAAAATTTCCCCTTACCTTAGACAAGGAAGTTCATTCTTAGTGTATTACCCAATGGGTGTAAATATAAAACAAATGAGTACATGATGCAGGAGCACCAACCAAATAGAGTTTACAATAGGAGGTCAATATGTTAAGCAGAGTTGTTAAGGTCTTTTTTGCATTAGATAAGGTCTATTTACATTAAATAAGGTCTACTGAGACCACTTTCCATGTAATTGGGTGATAGGTGAGTCATTTGTGGTAGAGTGTCAAAAAAGTTGCAAAAATGTAAAATGTTGTCATAGCAAAAATTGCAAAATGTAACTTTCCTAGAAGTTGAAGGGTCATAGTATTTCAAAGGGAAGTTATAGAAATTTTGTTGGTTATATTTGAATGCAATATGTATATAAAGCCTCTATAGGGGTTGGAGAAGATTGTACTAAATATTTCTTATCAATAACTACGTTTATTTCTACATTTTCACTATTTTTTTGTTCTTTTCTGGAACTATACGGCTCGTACGGTCTGTGTTTTACTTTGAAACTTCTTGTATTCTATAGGGGCATGAACTAGATCTCATTTGAATCAAATTTGAGAGTCTATCATTGATATTTGAGGGAGATTTCTTTAATTTTCTGATTCTGCCTGTAAAAGGCCAGTGAGGGCTCTATCTAGGGTTTAAATGATGTTCTAGTCATTCCACCTACTATCATGGTCTATATCTCAGTGGAAAGACATGTCACATGGTAGGTTAGGTTTTCATATGGTTTAGAATCAAAAGAAAGCAAGTTGTTGGTTTTGGGGTGATGCCATAGGGCAGAACAGTGTATTTTTCAAGTGAAAATGGGGTGTTAAGGTAGGGTTTTGTCAAAATGTTGAATGAACTATCTATGTAAGGGTTGTTTGAGTTTGTGTAGGGTAATTGTGAAGTGTTGGAGGCATTTGTGGGGTTTGATAAGCCCGGGAGACAAGATTTTCAATAAACCCTTGGCAATTGTATGAAAAGTGAGGGTTTTGTAGTACAACATCTTAAAGGTCAAGGCTCTGAGAAACGATGGTGAAATTTTTTGTTTTGTAACACAATTAGGCACTTTCAATTGAGTTTTGGTAATAATTAGGTGTTTTGGAGGTACCTCCTTTGTGAAAGAGGGCTATTTGGTGGCCTAAAAATAGGGGCAACCTATTGTTTCTTAATATTGTTCCAAAGAAACCTCTTGAAATATTTTGATATGTTGTTAGGCCCTAAGGTGAGTCTTAATTGGTTTTTGGTTAGGCTTTGTACGACCTTCTCTAAAATATATTGAGAAAAAGTAGATTTTGAGGGCTACAAGCAACTAGGGTGTGTGTTTAAGAAAGGTTGTGTGGATAGTGTTGTAAGGGTTGGTTTCTTGTTTGGGTCTAATTTTTTTGTGTTGGATTGGTCATCACCACCTTGCTTGCTATCAGGTGGTATCAAAGCAATAGGGATTAGATCTTTTTGATTGAAGAATTGTAGATTTGAAGAAAGGTGATTGGAAGTTGAAGAGACAAAATTTGGAAAGATGCCTCTGAAGAATGTTGGTTCTGCTAGAGAGTTACAAGAGTTAAAGGAGAAGCATTCCAAGCTTTTGGAGTCTCACAATGTTGTGTTGGCAAGGCTTGTTGCCTTGGAAACAAAGAAGAGAAGAGATGAAGCTGAGAGTGAATCAGATGAGGAAGAAGATGAAGAGTATGAAGATGTAAAGATGAAGAGTTAGACCCTGAGGATCAGAGGAAGACAAAGTTGCTTAAGGCAGTCAAAGGTGATTCACATAAGGTAAAGGTTGATTTTCCTATGTATGGTGGAAATTTTAATGAGGAAGAGTTGCTTGACCGGATTGCCGCCATGGACAACCACTTTGAGAGTGAAGATATTTTCGATGAGTATAAGGTGAAGGTAGAAAATACAAAACTCAAAGGTCATGCACTTCTATGGTGGGACTACGAGCAAGCTGAAAGGAGAAAGCAAAGTAAGTCAAGGATAGTTTCTTGGGACAAGATGGCAGCAAGACTTAAAGGTAAATTTCTTCCTAAAGACTACGAAGTTCAATTGTATAAGAGATTACAAGGTTTGAAGAAAAAAGATTTAGATGTCAAGATCTATACTGATGAATTCTATAAACTAAGCATAAGATCAGGAAGAAATGAAGATGAAGTTGAAAAAGTGGCTAGGTATCTAGGTGGCCTTAGAATCAATAGACAAGATGAATTGGTTGTTGTTAACCCAAAGACTGTTGGAGAGTGTTTCCAATTAGCTATTAGGGTGGAAGAAAAGATGAAAAGAAGGCAAGAGAAGTATGTTAGAGGCAAGGGAAATAATACAAGAGGGAGAGGATCATTCCCTACATCAAAGCAGCCATATGAGGAACAAGAAGAAGCAAGTAAAGGTAAGGAGCAAGGTGTTGATGCAAGAGGAGGTTTTAGGGGTTCTAGAGGTAGATTTAGTGGTGGAAAAAGTTCAAATGTCTTTACAGGAAGGTGCTATAATTTTAATGAATTTGGGCATCCATCATTCAAGTGCCCTGAAAATTTTGGTACTTCATCAAGTGGAGGTGAAAATAGGACTAAAAGGAGGGCTCAAATAGTACAAGAAAAGGAGTGTGAAAGTACTAATTCTCCAAGTTATCTTGTTGCTCCTAAAACTAGTGATCATTGATGATGAGGAATACCATACTTAAGGCAACAAAGGAGAGGGAATCATTGCAAAGAAAGATTCTCTTCAAAACCACATGTAAGTGAAAGAATAAGGTATGCAAAATTTTCATAGATTCAGGCTCTACTGAGAATATGGTATCAAGTGAAATGGTTAGTAAACTGAATTTGCAAAAGATTCCTCATGAATTTCCATATAAGGTGCCTTGGTTGAATGATGAGCAATCACTTTTACTTAATGAACAAGTTGTTGTAGAATTTCAAATTGGTGGCTATAAAGACAAGGTAGTTTGTGACATTTTTCCCATGGATTGTTGCCACTTACTTCTAGGTAGGCCCTGGTAGTTTGGCAGGCATGCATTATATGATGGGAGAGCAAATACATACACCATAGAGAAGGATGGGCATACATTTACTTGGACTCCACTTGTAGAAGAGGAAAAAGGTAAGGGTAAAGAGGCTAAGGTAATCATGTTTGGGAGGAAGGAATGTGTAAAGGTTAAGAAAGAATATATGAGGATGGATACTACAGTCAATTCAAAGCTTGAGGATGTTGTGACAGTAGGTGTGAGGATAAATACAGAGTTGAAAGATAAGTTGATAGTGAATTAGCATGCTAATGTTATGGTAGGCACCATTGTGTGTCCATTGGTTGGGAGTAAGGTTGCAAAGCATGGAGGATTTGTAGGTACAATGGGCTATAAAAGGATAGTATAATGGTACATGTTGTTGATAAGATAGAGGGTTTGATGAGAGGACAAAGTGAACAAGGAACTAAGGATAGATACAAGCATGAAGCTAAGATAAAGAGGCAGGAAGGTCAAGGAACTTTTGGTAAGTTTTTGTATGCATAGGCATGAAGGCAGGAACAATGTCAGGATTTGATCAAGGGACTGGTAGAAGACCATCATCAGGTCTGATTGCAAAAGTGGAATCATATCCAAGTGAAGGAAAGGTCAAGGATGTAGGGCATGTTACAAGATCTATGTATATGAACCAAAGGAAGGTATTTGTAGACCTAAGATTATGTGAAAAGCAAGGAGGACCTGATATGGAGCATGGTACAAGGCACAACTCATGTGACATGAGTCATTTTCAGGGGGGTTGTATGGTGTAGGAGCACTAAGCAAATAAAGTTTACAATAGGAGGTCAATATGTTAAGCAGAGGTGTTAGAGTATTTTTTGCATTAGATAAGGTCTATTTACATTAAATAAGGTCTAATGAGACCACTTTCCATGTAATTGGGTGATAGGTGAGTCATTTGTGGTAGAGTGTCAAAAAAGTTGCAAAAATGTAAAATGTTGTCATAGCAAAAATTACAAAATGCAACTTTCCTAGAAGTTGAAGGGTCATAGTATTTCAAAGGGAAGTTATAGACATTTTTTTGGTTATATTTGAATTCAATATGTATATAAAGCCTCTAAAAGGCTCGAATAGGGGTTGGAAAAGATTGTATTGAAGATTTATTATCAATAACTACGTTTATTTCTGCATTTTCACTATTTTTTTGTTCTTTTATGGAACTGTACGGCCCGTGTAGTCTGTGTTTTTCTTTGAAACTTCTTTTATTATGTAGGGGCTTGAACTAGCTCTCATTTGAATCAAATTTGAGAGTCTATCATTGAGATTTGAGGGAGATTTCTTTAATTTTCTGATTCTTCCTGTAAAAGGCCAGTGAGGGTTCTATCCAGGGTTTAAATGACGTTCTAGTCATTCCACCTACCGTCATGGTCTGTATCTCAGTGGAATGAATTTTAACATGGTAGGTTAGGTTTCCATATGGTTTAGAAGCAAACAAAAGCAATTTGTTGGTTTTGGGGTGATGCCCTAGGGCAGAACAATGTATTTTTCAAGTGAAAATGGGGTGTTAAGGTAGGGTTTTGTCAAAATGTTGAATGAACTATCTATGTAAGGGTTGTTTGAGTTTTTTCAGGGTAATTGTGAAGTGTTGGAGGCATTGGTGTGGTTTGATAAGCCCAGGAGACAATATTTTCAGTAAACCCTTAGCAATTGTATGAAAAGTGAGGGTTTTATAGTAAAACATCTTAAAGGTCAAGGCTTTGAGAAATGATGGTGGAATTTGTTGTTTTGTAACACAATTAGGGACTATCAATTTATTTTTGGTAATAATTATGTGTTTTGGAGGTACCTCCTTTGTAAAAGAGGGCTATTTGGTGGCCTAAAAATAGGGGCAGTCTATTGTTTCTTAATATTGTTCCAAAGAAACCTCTTGAAATCTTTTGATATGTTGTGTTAGGCCCTGAGTTGAGTCTTATTTGGTGTTTTGTTAGGCTCTATACGGCCTTCTCTAAAAGATATTGAGAAAAAGTATATTTTGAGGGCTACAAGCAACTAGGGTGTGTGTTTAAGAAAGGTTATGTGGATAGTGTTGTAAGGGCTGGTTTCTTGTTTGGGTCTAATCTTTTTTGTGTTGGATTGGTCATCACCACCTTGATTTATATCAGTACATGAGTCATCAAAGAAGGAAATTAACACTTTCAACATGTTGAGGAAAATTTTAAATAGTTTCAAGTCCTCATATGATCTTTTACTTCTACTATTTTTTCTTATATGGAACATGTTCATATTAGAGTCACTCAAGGACTCAAGCTCCTAGGATCACCTAAAAAACCAAAATAACCTTATATAACAGAGAAAAGAGAGTATAAATTTACAATTGATCTTATACAATAACTGCAATATTATGCAATACAATATACATATGAGATCTTTCTTATATCGACAAGATTGCGAGATAGGAAAAACTAGGATGACAACATGTGTCTTACTTCTATGTCATTTGAAAAATAGGAGATAAGATAAGATAATATCACATAACAACTAAGAGGCTTCTAGAAAGATTCCTAACTCACTAAGAAAACTTAACATTTGAACATGTGTGAAAAGGTCCTAACTAGAAACTAGTTATATAATGTACCTTGTTCACACTACAAAGGGTAAAATAGATAGGAAAATCCCATATTCACAGCAACATCTCCATTAATTTCAACTTATGAAGAACTAATCATATGCAAATGATGCAAAAATGAAAATATTGGTCATGACTACTAGGCTGTATTAGGTACCCATGTACAAATACAATCTCTCACAAATCGATATAAGGAGAAAACTCAATGGGACAAAACTCCTCTCCAAAAGAGAGAAAGGGAAAAATAACTCTCTAAAAGATTTGAAGTAAATAACCCCATGTGAGGAAAAATCCCCCCCCATAAGAGAGATGAAGAGATACCATGGATCCCCCCTCAATGTTGAATCTATACTAATGGTAGATGCTCAAAATTGGATGTAGAAGATGGTCCACAATCGTCAAACAATGTTCCTCCCCTTAGGAAGAAACAAAACCAAAGGTGTATGCATGATGTATTCCCATTATTTAAAGGAATATGGAGGAAGAAAACTCGAGATGTATGAAGTCTTTGAAAAATTCTCAAGTGTCTCCATGTCGATGCCAAAATTTGCCACTACCAAATCAGGTGTTCCTAGCCACATTGATGATATATGTGACTTGATAATTTGATGCCCTAGAAAATATTGAATCAGTGATAAAAATATGATAAATACATCTAGATTTGGCATAGGATGCAAGACATAAGTTACAGTTTGGAGTTATTTATATTCATGTTATGTTGGTATATGGGGTGTATTATGATGTATGTTTTATATTGTATAAGAATGATGCAGGGCATAAAAGGTGTAAATTCACTTCAATTTAGTTTCCTAGCTCTCAATGATCCATGCTAGTATATTAGTTATTGAATTTATTTATATGTTTTGAGGGTGATGGTGGCATTTTGTACTATTTAGAGAGATTTATACTAAGGTGCATTATTAATCAAATTTGACAACCATTTTTCTTTTAGTTATGGCCACACTTGTATCAATATTTCTTGAATTCTTAGGGTCACTCATGATACACTTGACAAAAAAATTGAAGGTTTTAATGCTACATCTAGATATGAAGGACTAAACATATATTGGAGGTTGGAGGAAATTGAGGTAGGAGACATTTTACTATCATGAGCTAGCTTCTCGCTCAAACATTATATACTACATGAAAAACACTAGTTTCATATTCCATCTTGAGTCCTTTCATGGAGCAAGAGGGGCATGATATCTTTGTTTGGTTTGCAGATAATTGGGTATAGTTGTATAGGTGTGTACTTGTGGATAATTGAGTTTGTCTCGATTCATAGTTGTATAGGTGCGTACTTGTGGATAATTGAGTAAGTCTTGATCCATAAATGGAGGTGTGTTATTGTGGATAATAGAGTTAGTCTTGATTCATAGTTAGTTAGTGGTTTTGTTACTGTGGATAATTGAGTGAGTCTTAATTCACAGTTGGTTGGTGTTTTTTTCTTGTGGATAATAGATTTTTTCTTAATTCAAAGGAGTGGTGTACTTGTGGATAATGGAGTATGTCTTGATTCATAGGTATCTTGTAGGTTTGATAGTCAAGAGATCCATTGGTGTGTTTAGTTTGGTGTTTCATAGGTGAATGAAGAGAATTGGTGGAGGGATACTTTATCAAAGTCTTTATAAGGGTTGTTGTGATAAACTCTTTCAATGTTCCGCCTTTTTGTCAAACTGATGTTAGAAGGGGGGAATGTTGGAAAATATTACATCAATAGATTAGATTAGATTAAATAAATATTTTAAGTTAGGTAATAGTTAGTAATTAGTAATCAATAGTTAGTTATTCCCATGAGTAGGTTGGTTTGATATGGGAAAATAATGGCCTTATAATAGCCAATGTGCATCAATGTAAAATTTATCCAACAAAATTAGCATATAATATTTCTATTATATTATCTATGGTCATATTATATTGATTTAATTTCCCATTTTGTTGGTATGAATTTTCAATACAACCATTAATGTAATAAGATAGAGATCAAGATTTTAATTTTTAATTGTTTCTCAATAATAATAAGAATAATTGGATGTCATTTCTATCATTTTTTTCTTGAAATTTAATGATATCTCTTATTCGTAAATAATAGTTTTAAATCTAATTTATCTAATATTTGATTAAATTCTAGGGTTGAGAGTGTTATTAGTCAAATAATAAGTTGTTTTGGAAGGTTAAGAATCATATTTACAATATTATCTTGACACAATACATTAAAATGGTATCAAATTTTGTGATCTTGTTATCCTCTATGTATATAATTCAACCTTGCATGTTTTAGTTTTTATAGCATATTGAAAAAGCAATCAAATATCACTTGAGGGAGATCAGGAAACAAAGTTGATCTATAGAGAGTGTAGTGACTCAATCATCTCCCATAGAACCTATTGCAAATCATAATAATATGGTATAAAGAGAGAGGATAATGAATGCAAATGATAAACCAAATGGGTGAATCAAAAGAAAGTTTGATTTGATAATTGATATGATGGCACAATTGCTTCACAAGATGGATAATAATATGAATATACCTAGATATCTAATAGGTTATGCAAGTGCTTCTGAGGGTAATAATATAGATGCCACTCAAAGCAACATATAAAATAATATTCTTGTTTTATCTAGAATACCAAATTGAACTACCTTTTTGAGTAAGGAGGTAAAGGTTCCAAAACATGAAGCCCAAAAGTCATTGTCTAATTATATTATGGTTAGTCATGTAGAATATAAATCTCTTCCTAAGTATATATGAAGTGAAATTTCACTCTAATTATATGACCATGAAGAATTATTGAAATGGTTGCAAACCTAAGCCTAGGCCACAAGTATTTTAAAAATATGTGCAACAATCTTTAGGTAGGTTGAAAATCTTTCCCTATGATGGATCTAATAGATTTTCAACTCGTGCATGGGTACAAAATCTATACACATATCTATCCCTTGAAAAATTATTAAATATGAAGCAATAAATTTCCCCCCTTTCATTTGGATGGTACTACACATGAGTAGTGGTACCATAGCTTGATCACACAATATCATAGATCCATCACCTCATATGATGAATTCTATAAAATTTTGATTTAGAAGTTATATTTAAAGGATTATAAAGTTTATTCCAAATGTATGAATTCAACAAAATAGTTTGGTTTAATGGACAATTATATAGTAAAGTTTAAAAAGCTATTGGTGATGGATTCATACATCACAGAGAGAAGATTGACTATTCTCTTCATCAAAGGGTTAAATGAATCTCTTAAGGGGATGGTCAAGAATTTTGAACCACCTACCCTACAAGAGGCCATCAAGAGGGCTTTAGCATTGAATAATTCCATTTCAAAGAATAAGTTCCAAAAAAAACATTCCTTACAAAGGGGCCCTTTCACAAAAAAGTACAATAGACCAAGAGTTTTCCATCAAGACCAAACATTGAGGTGAAGAATGAATTGAGAAGGAAGATTTTGTGTTTTAGCTACAAGTAGCCATGGTCACTTGGACATATATGTCTTGAGAAATTAGAATTGCAGCACATTGAGCTAAAGTCTAATGATGCATCAAGATTTGAGGAGCCTGAACTAAAAAGTGAAGAAGAACCCAAAATGCAGATGGGAGAAGAATAAAATCAGTCAAAAGATGAAGAGGTCATCTCAAGAGGCACTCTTGCCATGATTTTTTATACTCCAATATATAATCACTTTCACAATTATGGGGGTTTTTGAGGTTAAAGTTTGACTATACTCATTTATATTGGTTTTACTCATAACTTCATTAATGAGGGACTAATGTCCAAATGAGGCCTCAACATAGAGGAATTTGAAGGATTTTGTGTTATGGTGGTTGATGGGTTCACCATCCAATTCAATAGGAATATCTCCTAGCTAAATATTAATATGTGAGGATATGATATGAAGTAGGAATTCTATTTCATCAATATAGGAGACATAAATATGGTCCTAGGTGTCCAATTTCTATACTCATTTGGAGAGATCACACAAAACTTAAAAACTATAGAACTAATTTTTTAGTTAGAGGGAAAATAAGTTGTACTAAAAGAAATGAAAAAAAAAGTTTCAAGGATTATATTGGTCAAGAGAATGGAGATTATTTTTCATAATGGGAAAGTTGCATGGGTAGCTCAATATTTAGTGACTATAACAAAACTCATAAAATTAAAGAATGCATATCATGTGGATTTACAAAGCATCTTGGAAAAGCTTAATAAGTATTTAGTAGCATTTCTCTATGGAGACTATTAGATAGAGATTTTGAGCACATCATTGATTTGGAGGAGGATACTAAGCTTTTCAACACTACTCCCTATTTACATCCTAGGAGACATTAGGAGGAAATCAAAAAATCCATTAAGAAACTTCTAGAAATTGGACACATCAAGCCTAACTCAAGTCCATTTGCTTCCTATATGGTTTTGGTGAAGAAGAAATAAGTCAAAATTAGGAAGTGCATCGACTACATACTAAACATTGAATATGAAGATTATCAAAAATTGGTACCCAATCCTGAGGATTGATGAATTGATATATAAGCTTCATATAATTGTTTATTTTTCAAAGATAGTTCTTAGAGTGGGCTATCATCATATCGAACTTTAAGAGGAGGATATTTACAAGACAACCTTCTAGAATCATTAGCACAAAGGGAGTGTATGTGGACATGGAGAAGATCAAATAAATTTAGGATTGGCCTCCCCTAATGACATTGGCACAACTAGAGGATTCTTCATCCTTTGTAACTACTAGGTGATTTATTAAGGGTTTCTCCCAACTAGATATTTCCTTAACTGATATAACAAAGAAGGGACATTTCATGTGTATTTAGGAATTTGCATATTGAGAATTTGATAGATTAATAGAGGTAATGAGCTCATGTATTATATTATCAATTATAGATTTCACTCTTCCTTTCACATTCAAATGTGATGTGTTAGGGGAAGGAATTAGGGCCATGTTCATTTAGAAAAAGTAGTTGATTTCCTTTGAGATTTGGAAGTTCATATAGGTGGAAATATTTTTATCCATATATGATAAGGGAATTTTTTCCATCATACATGTATTAATCATGTTCAAGAAATAGTTGATGGGTGGTAGATTTGTGGTCAAATCTAATTACATCAGTTTGAGATATTTTCTCAATCAGAAGGATCTAAATGAGTGGTAGAAAAAGTGTGTTGGAAAAATCCAAGTGTGTAATTTTTATATTTATTAAATGAAAGGAAATAAGAATGTTGTTGTTGATGTGTTGTTCAAAGGGACAAATTTGTGTCCATGTCTTATATCTTCACAAATTGAAAGAATAAAATCATAATAAAGTATATCAAGAATGTATTTTCAATTGATGTGTTGGAAGGGAAGTTGTTAGATGATTAGGTATATTGTCTATAGTGAAATAATTCTCTAAAAGGGAAGATTCTTCTTGGTGTTAGAATCAAGGATGAAGATAAATATTGTGTGTGTAGTTCATGATTCTCCCTTGGAAATTCATTATGGGTATTTAAAATCCTAAAAATAGATCAAGAAAAGGTTCACACGGAAGGTACTCATGGATTATTTCCTCACCCACATCAAAGAATGCATCATTTTTTAAAAGAACAAAATGGAATAAAAAATTTCAGCAGGTATTTTACAACCCTTAGCCATCCTAAATTAGACATGGGAAAGTATCTCAATGGATTTCATCATGAGACTTCCTAAAGTCCAAGGTAAGGATTATATATATGATTTTGTGGATATACTAATGAAGTATACATATTTCTTTGTCATCTCTATAAATTTTAAAGAATCACGAGTGACAAGCTTATTGTTCAAGGAAGTGATGAAGCTCCATGGACTACCCAAGAGCATCATGAGTATTAGAGATTGTCACTTAATAAGATTATTTTGGAAAGATCTCTTCCTTTTGGTAGGAATTGAGGTCACACCCAACACTAGCTACCACATTCAATTATATGGTTAGATCAATATTATGAACAAATGGGTAGAAAGGTACTTGAGAAATTATATTTATAATTGGCATAAGACTAGGATAAAGTGGCTCTAAAAGGGAGAACTATTACAACATCACCTACAACATGTCAATCAAGATGAAAAATTCATATATATATATATATATATATATATGAATCTTGAAGCTGCATTTATCTCATTCTAGTGGATAGTAGGATACCCAAAGCAAGTGATATGGTCAAATAGAGCTAATAATATTTGAAGACCCTTAATAATAATCTCTTGTAGGATCAAAACCAATAAAATATTTATGTAGACTATCATAGGATTGAGAGAAAATTTGAGATAATAGACATGGTATTTGTAAAATTGCAGCCACACAAACAATATTCTTTAAAGGAAAGTGAATATAAGAAACTTAAGCCTCGTTTAAGTAGGCCTTAAATTTTTTTGAGAAGGATTGGTGATTTTTCCTATAAAATAGATCTAGTAAAGGGAAGTAATATTCATAATATTTTCTATGTTTCTTATTTGAAAAGGGAGCCTAGAAAACATATTGTACCATCAAAAGAGTTATCTCTAATTGATGAAGATGACAAACTAGTTTTAATTCCCAAAGTAGTCATAGATGTGAGAGAGAGGATGATGAAAAATAGAAGCACCAAGGAGTAATTGATTTAATGGAAAGACATAGTAGAGGATGTAACATGGGATGACCTACATTTATTGAACTATCCAAACCTATAATTTCTTGAGGACAAGAAATTTTGAGTGGGATAGACTTTTCATGTCCATTTTATAGTTAAGAAATACTAGATATTTTCTTTTTTCTTTCCTCTTTCCACTTTTTGTATGTTTTCCCTTTTTGAGTATGTCTTTTCTTCCAACTCCACTTTTCCCTTCTTCCTATCAAAGATTCAAACTTATACACCTTATCATGCCTCATGTGTATCACTTACATCATCATTGTATTTATCAAACTTCTCCATCCTATCATACTCATTGCTTGACCCCTTACACCTCATCCTTTAGTTGAGTCTTGTGTTACAGTCGACCCACAATCCTTGATATTTTTATCTATTTTTTTGTTTCCCTCCTAAATCTCTAATACATTTTTGTAAATTGTTTCTAGTAGTCTATTTTTTACGTCATTATTTATGTAATATTTCTCACCCATGATCAATATTCAAATTTTAAGTGGCAGGTGTGCTTGGTGACCAACCTATCTATTTGTGAAGAATATAAAAGAGGGAATCTTTTCTTCTAGGATAATCGTATACACTTGATCATTTCCTTTCAAAATCCATTTTGAGAACTTTTCTTTGAGTTGAGAAGGGTGAAAATTCTAGTGATTTTGTAGGATAATCTCATACAAGGAATGTGTTTGATCTTCATTCATATACACATAATCAATATTTCAAAATATATTTTGAGTACTTGTGTTTAAGTTGAGAAGGATGAAAAATCTAGTTATTTTGGAGGATAATCTCATACAAGTGATGTATTTGATCTTCATTCATATAAACTTAATTGATATCTTTCAAAATCTATTTTGATTACTTGTGTTTGAGTTGAGAAGGATGAAAACTCTAGTGATTTTGGAGGATAATCTCATACAAGGGATGTATTTGATCTTCATTCATATACACTTAATCAATGTCTTTAAAAATCTATTTTGAGTACTTGTGTTTGAGTTGAGAAGGATGAAAAATATAGTGATTTTGGAGGATAATATCATACAAGGGATCTATTTGATCTTCATTATACATTAACTCTAGTCATATTGTAGTGATCCAATTTACTATTGTTGTTGGTATGATTTTTTTGTTGTAGTTATTGATATTGTAGAACTATTTGAATGTAATGCACCAATTAATGTAATAACACATAGATCAAGATTTCATCTATTATTTTTTATTCATTATAATAAGAAGGATCAAGAGTAATTTATGTCATTTTCTATTTGAAAGGTAATGATATTTTTGATGCATAAAAAGTAGGTTCAAATTTAATTTATATAAGATATAATTGAATTCTAGGGCTAATAATGTTGTTAATAAAGTAATGTGTTTATGGAAGGTTAAGAACTAAATGTGTATTATTATCTTGACCTAAGACATTAGATTATATATATATATATATATATATCAAAAAGTAGGTAACTTTAGTGGTCTATATATGTCACAACCATTGATGAGTAATACATTTGAGTCATTAATTGAGGCCAAACTTTAGACATGTGGCACATTATGACTAATTCTTCATGGACTAGTATTTTCTTTGAGATGTGACTAGATGTTGGATTACTATCAACTTATATAAATCAAACAATCATATCACTTGATGCCTTAGACATCTAAATATCTACTAATATTAATTATATTTAAATCACTTGCATATAATTTATTAATTATTAATAATGTTGAATAAATTAAAATAGAGAATCAAGGGGTTAATTAAAAATATGTGGTATGATGTGGTTGTTTCCCACTGGTTGAGGGAAAAATATGTGAAACTTATAAAGGGGTCCTTCTTTATACAAACAAATAAAATGAGGCCACATGATCTACATTAGACATGTATTACTACTCAAAGGTATTACTTTATATCTACTCAAAGGTATTACTTTATATGTTTTTTTGATATTCCAAAATTATATGGACCATGGGTTAGATGGCTAGGTGTCATGATCTTTTTAATTATGGTATATTAGTAGATTATAGGGTTATGCCTCTTTGGTGTCCATTATCATGCTAAATATGATTTGAAAAGTGGTATTATTTTTATTATATAAGCAACAAATAAAGGTTTTGAACCCTATACACTAAAGACCCCTAGGGTAGAAAAATAACACAAAAACAACTTAAAACAAAAAAGATCACATTGGCCACAAGCCAAAAGTAGCACTATAACATCATAGTGACAATAGAGTTCAAAATTTTAAAACATAAAATAAACAAAAATAGAAATAGAACCACACTAATCAAACATTTGATCCTAATCCTCCTTGATGAATTTAAACAATTCCTGATTATCAGTACTAGTGCTAGCTCCCTTATTACTTTCATAACTTTTAAATTATTCTTCCAGTAAAGAATATAGAGTGGCCTTTGAGTAGTATATAAGTTTTAGGGCAAAGAGAGAAAAGAATCTCAACTTCCCTTCAAGCTCATCCACATGGGTCTTCAAGGTAGCAATATCCACTGCAATTTGTATGGACTTGGGGCAAGTATCTTGGTTAGGTTTCACAATAAGGGTGGTGTTTGAGTCCTCATAATCCAATAACATTGTATTCAACTCAAGGAACATGCTTGGACCCTCATTTTCATCATCAACCACCTATTAATCACCATCCTTATTGCTTTTTTCTTCCTCATTCTCCTACCTATCCTTTGAGTCACTAGATATTTCATCAATGCTAAAGTTAGGGGTCGTGTGGCTAGCCTATTAAACCTCCTAACATTCAGACTAGACTCTCTAACTCCTTCATAGTTTTAGGCACACTTTTAGCCTCTTCCCTAATAGTAGAGTTAGTTTTATCATCCTCCTCCTCCCCATCAGAATTGGGTTCCTTAACATAAACTTAATTGAGTTTTTATTTTTCTTCTTGCTTGTGTGGTTTTTGGTCCCTATGTTTCCTCATTTACCTGAATTATTTATGGGGCTATTCTCTAGGTCAGACAAGCTCACTGCATCAATATTTTGGGTGGAAAATTTGGGTGTTTTAAGGGATTTAGACTAAGGAGTGGTAGTTTTAGCCTTACACAAGGGGGTAAAAGGGGTGAAATTCCATGAAGTGGTGGCCTTTTTATTTCCTTCTGGGTGACATATCATATTTATCAATAAGAGAGTCAACAATGTTCTTATCAGAAGAGCTATCAAGTGGGGAGTCATCTATGAGACAATCCCTAATAGGTTTTGGTGGACACAAAGCCATATGGAAGTGGTAGAGCCAAAAGATGAGACCCTGATGGAGTGAGATGGGATATTTTTTAGGGTCTTTAAGACACATCCATGGCTTCCTTAACAGAAGACTCAAGTGAGGATAACAGGTAAAATGGAAAGCTTATGACAGTCTTATTTCTATAAGCAGGGATAAATGATAGAAATAAAAGCATTTGAATCTTCCTTTGAAAGTGGCATACTTCATGGGAAGGAAGCATACCTTTTCCCATGGCTATGGGAGCTTATCTCTATCAAAACTCATGTGCAAATTCACTAGAGACATCCCCTCTTTGAAAAAGAGATTCATTCTTTCATTATTAGGCACCTTACTATGCCTCTTGAGATTTTGACCTTTGTAAGACAAGCTAGTAGCCTAGGATATCATCTTCTCAACTGACTTGAAAAATAAATTCCTCCCTTTCTAACCTATCATTTTCTCCAAGCACTTGTGAATTGAATAGACAGACTTTCATCATGTCCATTGAGACATTCTACAAATAGGGTAATCCCCCATTCCATGCAAATATTCCATAGCAAAGGATCAATTTTGAATTCCTCACAGGAGCTCAATTCTATTCTCACCCTTTCATCGCCCACTATGAAAATCTTTGGGTGGCCATACTATAGGTTATAGGTTTTAAAGAAGCCACAAAACATAAAAAAAGAAAAGTAGAATGCAAATAGAGTTTCTTAATTTGAAATGGAATTTTCTAGAGCCAAGGATAATTATCACCATAGAATATGGTTGAACACAAGTGTAGTATAATAAATGAAGATATGTACCAATTCAAATAACCTTATTACTTGTAATAATCCAAATTAAGAAATAAACCATTTTTTCAGAAGCACCAATCCTACTCAAATCTTTCCCATATGGGTTTATTATTGAACTTGCACCAACAGTCCTTTCCAAAATCTCGTACTAAATTATTTGAAAGAGAGACTTACACATATAATTACTATACAAGACATCCTCAAAAAATGATATGTTTCTCTTTGTACACATGCCCTATTTTTATTTTGGCAAAATGTGGACCTCCCTTTTTTGTTAGAGTAATTTGTGTTCTAATAGTCTTCATTTCTCTCTCTCCTTTTGGTCATTAAGAGAAGGTATTAAGTTTTCATTTTCCCAAGTATAATTATCAAGTGGGTTCCATTTTGTTGGGTGAATATTTTGTAATTCCTTTAACAATTACAAAATGGTAGTTTCAGCCACAACTATGATGAAAAACTAATCCCTTTTCTCATAAAGGGGAGGCTCCCTTCATATTGCTCACTAAATCAACTAGTAATTAAACTATGCTTATGTACAATACACCTACCCATAGGGGTGTTTCCATCATCCTATTCTCTTCTTTCAGAATAGATGTTTCCTTTTACAAAGTTACAAGGATATTTCCTTGATATGTAAAACATGTAACAAACTACAAAACACTAGTTGGAGAAATAATAACCGATATTTGATTCAGTTAAATGTACGAATAACTAGAATGATACCAGAAAATAACATTAACTAGAAAATATACAAGAGACAAAGGCTTTTGTAACTTTCCACGATGATTCAAATGGTAACAAGTGTAGCAAGTTGTATCTCAAAGACTATCAATGAACAACACCAAAATATCCACAAGAATGTAGCCAATAGTCACAGTTCAAAGACTTTGAGTAATCAACCAAATTCATACAAAACACATATATCTCCAAATACAATATTGTAGCTCAAAGTCTATCAATACCAAATCTGAATTCCCTTCAACTTTGAAATATTACACCACTTTAGAAGTCAATTTTCAGATAATATGATAAGAGAGACACAAGAACAATCATACATACAAAAAAATTCTCCAAAATAAAGGTTGGAGGAAAATCCGCTTCTTTTATTGATTAATTCTGATATGCACATTCAACACAAAGATTCAAGTATGCTTTCTCAAATTGGGCAATGTTTTGCTTCAAAAGATCTAGGAAAGTAATAACTAATTTGATTTATTCAACAGGAGAGTCTAATTTGATTTAGGACTTCTCTATTTTTACATGTGATTACATTTTAGAAAAAGACATGTAAAATTTCGAAAACTATTTACATAAAGCATGAAAAATACTGAAAAGTAAACTAAGGGAAAAACAAGGCACATTCAACTTTCTCCATCATCTTTCTTCAAGAAATCCTCATACTTCTTCATGATTGCTTGAACTTCTTCATTATTATGACCTGAAGTATGCTTGAAGATAGCAAGGACTCTTATGATCGAGTCCTTCATAGTGTTGCAAGCTTTCTCGTGCCTTTCTAGATACACCTTGAGGTTATCTAGGGTTAATTGAATATCCATCAATCTTTCCATCAAAGCCATTGAGAAGGCTTGATCTTCAAATTATTTTTGGATCATGGATGTAAAATCCTAAAAAACATATGAGGAAAGGACTTTTTGATTATCATCAAGAAACTTACAGGGAAGCTCCTTAATTTTGTGGACAAGATGCAAATCATTGTCCTCACTAACTTTAAGAGCATCTTGCAAGTCTTTGATCAATTCTTTGATGATATCAGTCTTGTGTATCATTGTTTCCTTTACCTCAACAAACATCTCTCTATTGGGAATTATCCCAATTTCCAACAACACATTAAGCTTGAGTTTCTTCATCTTGATCCAAGCTTCCAAACTGCCTTGTATTTCTTGTTGCTCTTGGGAAATGTGCTAGTAGTTTAATCTAACTCTTATCTTATGCTTTCCATTTTCCCCATTCTCTCTTCAAAATATATTAGGAGTTGCATTCCCTATGCTATCATTCTATCTAGAAACTCACCAATTGCTTCACCTCTTGAATGCACCTTTCCAACTTTTTGAATAATTGGTTCTTCAATACTTATGGCCATAGGATCTATTGACTCTTAAGATTGGGTAATCTTCTGGAGCACCAAAGTTAACTGCTCTGATTTATCCATGTACTGATCTTTACTCTTCTTTACTTCATCAAATTTCTCAATGAGAGAATTCAAAGTAGACTGTACATTTGCTTTAGCACTTTCATGAGTTACCTTTCCTAACTCAACCCTTGTAATGGAATATTCAAAAATATCCACATCCTCAATAGACCCATTTGGAGGAGGTTGTGCTACTTGTGCATACCTATTTCTTGCTTTGTCTACCAACAACCTGGAAAGAGTCTTTGCCTTTTTCTTGGATTTTTCCTTTATAGGTCCCAATTGTGCAAAGTCAAAGTCATCTGGAGAGACATCTAGCTTCTTCCTTTTTGGTGTATGGGATGAAAACCAAGGCGGCAATGGTGAAGTGCTTTCTTCTAGACCAGCAGTCATAGCTTGTGTTGATGTATATTCACTCATGAAAGCTGTTATAATTGGTGGAGTATTAGTCAAAATTTCACCAGGAATTCCCACCCTTGTAACCTAAATAGACTCAATCATAAATTTTTCCAAAATCAAACTGAGAGATTATGTCAAAAGAAGGTGATGAAAAACTCAACAATGATGTAGAGTCTAAGCTAATGTATTGTAAACTTGGCAGAATTTACTCAATTCAGAGGGTTAACTAGCTAAACAGTCCATTTCATATTGCTTAAGACTACATTAAATCATCAACCAAGGTGCACAAACTTATGATGGTACTGCATTATATATTCCTTCACAGACTCATGTTCACCTAGATTATCCTATGCAAACCTATTCAAACTATTCTACTTTGCTGGAATCTTATAGAATTACAAAAACAATAAAAGTAGTTACATAACCTAATGGCTATGGGTACTTGCAGCATAAGTTGTAGGTGATTGCTAATAACAAGTAAGTACAAAATTAATCCAAAACTATTCAAAGTAACAGAATAATCAATTCTAATCTTTGGAGTGCTATGATTCACTAACGACGCATTTGTTCATGAACAACAACTACTATGATCAACTGTAAAAGTTATTCTACTTTACTCTGCAATGCATTTATAAAGAAATTTAAAAACATAATTAACACGAATGTGTAAATGAATAAGTAAATAAATGAAGTGAGGGGCAATACCTCAAGTGGCCAGCTCAAGGGACTGTCTCACTTAACTTAGAACCAAATCTAACTTGAAGATTATTATGCATTCATGTAACACACAACTCCATTCATTGCATATCACCAAATATTCAAACAAAATCCTCCTTGCAGATTGTATTTAATAATTTCATTTCAACAACATGGTTTTAGATCACTTGGAACTAGAAAAAATGACTAACTGCTTATAACAACCAACTTTAAACTATGAACTCATCCCCTAACTTTATACAAAAACAGGGAGAGTCTTATTCAAACTACTAACTAACTATAATCATTAATCCCACTCCTAGATACTAGGATATGAAATTAATATCAACTTATTCATTCTAACTATAAAGGAAGAAGAGACCTATTCAAATAAGAACTTCAATGAAACAGTTTGCATGTCAGACACATAGGAAAACATTCAGGATTCTAGAACAAGTATCCTTCTTCAGTATTTATTCCTTCCATGATGGTTCACGTTCAGCTCCACAGCTTCCTACACTTTAGGCGGTTTGAACTCCAATGATCCCCTATTTCGCTACTTTGGTTCTTGTTGCAAATGCTCCATTCTTGTTACCACGTGTTGGGCTGAAGAGAGGGGTTAATCCACACAACATACATACACAACTAACCATCATAATTAAATCACAAAATTCCATTCATATACATATATACTCATGTTTAAATCATGCAATACTATGAATATTATCATCATAAATTTCATATTCACAAACTAGGTTCAAAGTTGCAAAGTATGTATGAAAGGATAGCATATCATGGAATTTTTTTCTAGAAGGTACTTGGAAAATATATGTAAAGTGTCTAAAGGCATATGAAAAGCAAGAAAAAGTACTAATGACTAAGCCCATCAAAGGCCATTTCCATTTTTACATCCTTTTCTAGAAAAGTGATCAAATTACAAAAAGGAATTATTAAAATTGATTTTGTAGAATTGTTGATATTTGAGTGACTACTTCCATTTATTTCTAATTTGTTGAAATCTATTTTCCATGAAATTCCCTTAAAAAGTGTATATATAGTTATATTCATCCACAAACATTTCTTCTACAATAATGATCACATGTATTAGGCTTGTAGGGGTATAAAGTGAGTTTAAACAATAATTTGTACACATTAAATTCATAATATTATGAGATTGAGTGATCTCTACAACCTCTACCAACCAATAAACATAAAAATTAGAAATGTGAATTTCATTTCAATGCATAAGAATGAATTGCATCAACTAATTGAACTAGTTGTAGAAAACATATTTGGAGTTGAAAATTTTGAAGAAGTTTGGCCTCTACCTTCCTATATTTTTAGCATTTTTGAGTGTTCATAAAACTAGTAAAGGGATTTCCACTAAGATCAATCATTAACTCAAGAAGATTAAATATTGAACCATTTAAATTTCTCTATGAATTTAAATATGCTATAGATTCAACCAGTGGTTATGATAAAATTTAATATTATTCATTCAATCAAACCCTAGGTCATGAAATATACTTGTAAAACCTAACCCTAGTTCACAACCTCATTGTTAAATTTGAATCTAAAACTAGGGTAAGCAATTAGATCTATAAAACTCTATGAATGTTTAATAATGATCTAGCATAAAATTTTGAGGGTATCATAAAATGCTATAGGTAGCAAAAAAGGTTAGGTTGGAAATAAATGTTAGGAAATATAGACCCAAGGTGAATCCCTACAAATAGAAATCATTTGAAAATAAATAATTTACTGCTTAATTTGTGGTATTTACTAAGATAATTGATTTTTTTTAATTCGATGTCTACTTCTCCCTACCTTTTCCACATGAAACTTGAAAACTTAGTAAAACATTAAAAAAAAATCAAAACCTTGTAAAATTATGATATTTCTAATAGACTAGAGCACATTTCAATAGTCAATATCCAAACATCTTGATCTCTAAGGAATCCCCAAAAAAATGAAGGTAAAACCTAAAGGAATCTACCTGTTTATTATGGCTCATATGGCTTCCCCTTAGCGCATTTATCTAACCAAATTCCTTTGTTAAAAGATTGATTCATTTTTTACAATAGTGATAAATTGAGTTTTTATTATCCCCTGTGCTAATGTGGAAATGGTGATTAGAATTGTAATTGGGAGGGTTTAGTTGGTGCAAAATTCACATGCCTTATTTTATAACATGATTTCCCTTTTTCTATCTAATTGTATGGATATCCTATATGATTATTAAATGGTAAGAACTCTTGCAAATACATATGTCCAACCATTCATTTTTACTGTCTTCTTTGGATCATGCATTGGAGAACTAGTCTTTAGATTTTGGCTCTCTCCAATTGGTGATTTTTTGGATAAAAGTGCTTTGCTCTCCAATGTCTCAATTGCCTCCTTGTTATTCCTAGTAAGATTTGGTGTTCTATGTGATTATCCTTTTGAAACTCTCATGTGTATTGATCGGTTGAGGCTTGGTTTGAATGATAGTCTCATTGTCAAAGCTACTAATTATTATAATGCATTTCACTTTTTATTTAAGTATCTTGAGGATGGTTTGCATTCCTTGTTCTCCTCTAGCCCCCTTCTGATGCTACAAGTTCAAGTGGTAGCTGCCTTGGCTAATATTTTTCTTTGGTTATTCTCTTTGATTTTGGTAGTGTTGGCCTCCATTCTACATAACTCTATAATGATCATTATGTTATTTGGATAATTTTGATTGTTTAATCTGATGTAATATTTTTTTATATTAATATACATAGTAAATATATCACATTTTATTGAGAAAAAAAACCTAAATTAATTAAAACACATACCTCAAGAATAAATGACCAAACATATTATATGTGATACATAAAAAATTAGAGTTCTCTATCGAGTTCCCACATTCCTTTTGAATACAAGTATTAAAACCTTGTAAAATTAGTCTTCACTTTCAAACTTCAATACAAATCCCAAATGATCATTTCTCCATTGAATTTCCATAAAAGGGAATTTTAGTTTTATTTTTAGAGGAACATAGTGAATGTAGAGTTTTCCTATATAAGGACCTTTCATATTAAATATATAGAAGTTTGATTCTCCACAAGATTCCTATAAATGAAAATCATGAGAAAAAATTCTCTAATGCAAGTTTTGTTCTTATTTTATAGGCATCATGTCAAATGTCAAAAAATGAAGTATAAATTCAAATGAGTCATTTCACCCTTAAATATCCATTATGCATAAGACTTCATTATGGACACCAACCTAGGAAATTTAGATGTGGAATATTTTTAGTAGAGAATACAAGGAGCCAATTCAAATAGTAGAGAAAAGAGAATGGTTTATAACAATATTACATAATTAATGATAACAACTTTCCACAATCCATAATGATAATTGCTTAACAGTTTCTGGATTGATTGTGTGAATATGTTTACATCAACGTTTTAGATCACACTCCATGATCCTTCATTCTTGAACTCTCAATTTCATCCTGATGATGGATCATGGAGTGTGATCCAAAATGTTAATGTAAAAATATTCACACAATCAAATCCAAAAACTGTCAAGCAATTAATATTACATAAGTTGGTGGTTTTCTCACAATTTTCTAATGTCCAGGACTTGTAATAGCATGTGTAAAAAAATCATGTAGGTCAAAGGAGAATAGTCACACATAACTTGGAAAAGTATTGGCAAGCCTTATTGAAGAGGCAATTTTTGATACCTTTCACATTTCTTTCCTTGAATAAGTTGTGATAATAACTATGATAGTTAAGTCAAACCTAACCCTAACACTCACAATAATTCTAACTTGAACCCTAACTCTAATTATATCTCTAACCCTAACACTAACCCTAATTTTAAAATAACAATAATTTTAATTGCAACCCTAGAACTGTAATCCTAACACTAACAATATTTTTAACCCACCCTAATTTTATAACTAACACTAATTATAATTCTAACCCTAACCCTAACCCTAATTCTAATTATAATTCTAACCCTATAAATATAACCCTAACTCTAACTCTAACCCTAACCATATAGCTAACCCTAACTCTATCTCTAATCCTAACCCAAACCCTATTTCTATCTATAACTCTAACCCTAACTCTAATCCAAATGATAATCCTAATTCTATCTCTAACCCTAACCATAATCCTAATCTTAATCCTAATGATATTCCTAATTCTATCTCTAATTGTAAAAGTTGATGAAGCAATGTTCGTAGAAGATTTTCTTTTCCCGTTAACTTTTACTAATCTTTTCCTATTCTACTTATTTTAGAGTTTCTAAATTTGACCTTAATCATCATACTAAACCCAACCCTAACCATACCCCTAACCCTAATCCTAACACTAATTGCAAACCTAATCCTAATTCTTCTCCAACCCTAACCCTAATCCTAAGCCTAACCCTAACACTAACTCCAATAATAACCCTAATGCTATCTCTAACCATAACCCTAATCCTAATCTTAATCCTAAACTTAACCCTAACCCTAATTTTATCTCTAACCCTATCCCTACTCTTAATCTTAATTGTATCTCTAATCCTAACCTTAACCCTAATCATGATGCTAACCCCAAACCTAATCATAACCATAACCCTAATCCTAATGCTAACCCCAACCCTATCCCTAATCTTATCTCTAATCCTAACACTAACCCTAATTCTAACACTAACCCAACCCTAATCCTTATTCTCTCTCTAATCCTAGACATAATGCTAATCCTAATCTTAATCCTAATCCTAACCCTAACCCTACTCCTAATTCTAATTATATCTTTAATACCAACCCAAACCTTAATCTTAATGCTAACCCCAATCCTAGCCCTAACTCTAACCCTAATCCTAACACTAACCCCAACTCTAATCTTAATTTTATCTCAAATGCTAACCATAACCCTAATCTTGATCCTAATTATATTCTTAACCCTAATTCTATCTCCAAATCTTAACCCTAAACGTAACCATAACCCTAATTAATTTAATATCTTCCATGTTGTGCTATGAATGCTACTAGCATATATATATTTATTAATAATACATATAAAAATGTCGAGAGATATCCTTCTCGAGGCGCCTATTTTTTAATCAAATTGTCACATAAAAATACATAAACACTTTGAAAAAGATATATCTCTCTACATATTTATTACGCCGCAGGCGTCCCCACGTTTAAGTTTTGCAACCCCTTTTTAGGGCCAACGATGCAGATTGATTGGGGCTACGATGTAACGAATCTCAACCGTTCATCATTTTTCACCCTTTTTTTTGCTATTTTTCACCGTTTTTGGATGCTTTCCCTGCCACTATTGGTTTTATGGCATAGCAGTTATTGCATACTTTATTATGGATGGTGAGGTAGGCGGCGGTGAACATTAGGCAGTGCTAGGGTTTAATTTATGAAAGTGGACATCTGCATATTTATGAGATCCCTAACAAATGTACTAATAGTATTGTGGGTTTCGTTTATTGTAGCAAAATATCAATACCAGAACTCACAGAGGCTTCTCTGTTCTTAGAAGGCATGTTGATGAATGCCTTCCACCTCTGGTTAGTTAGCATTGATGTTCACTATGGTTCTTATTTGATTGAATGCTTTGGTATAAAATCAAAATATCCCTACTTGCAATGAAACCAATCCCATAAAAATTGGGCACGAAGATGAATGGTGCAAAAATTTTGATTCTCTTTTCAGGATATGCATCAGATCCCTTGTCTGCATACTATTTAGTTTTTGCATGAAAACCTGTAATTTTACACTTTTGGGTAGATAGATCAAGTCTTTTCCCATCTCTGCACATATACCCCTTACGCCAAATTCCTCAGGGTTAGTTTCTATGCACCCATTTTTTTTACTCCTAAATAATATCAGTTTTGTTATATTGTAGGGTTTATATAGTTCTGTGAAATATTTTTTATTTCGTTTTACTACATAGGTTGAAGCTGAACAACAACCGCAGATTTCAGAGGTGTACTCTGTCTCGATGGTTCCATTTTTCATCTTTTTTAAGGTCCCCAAAAATGATTTCATGTTTTGCTTCGTATATGCTCTAGAACAAGGGACTGGTCCTGAGAAGTGGACAACAAGCAATGTTTGAGGGTTTCTACATCAATTTTCAGATTTTGGGGCTAAACTAAGGGAGAGGTCATTGTCCACACCCCATGCCCTAGGGTGATTTTGAAGTAGTTTTTCTTTGATTGCTAGTGGCCATCATCATTGAATTCATTCCTAGAGATGGAAGACACCATCATATATCACTATGTAACAGATCAACATATTCAGGGGTCTATTCATTGTGTGCCTATCATTCTAGCTACCCATGACAACCATACACAAGGGGTTAGGGACAAATATTAATGTTTGTGGCCTGATCCAACATACCATAGCCTAATTCACTCATCAATAGCCCTCATAAGTCTGAATCATTATGACTGTTTGCACATTCAGAACAGTTATTGGGAAGTCATACTCCTAATCACAATATTCTTAGCATCATTGGAGGGTTATTACAATTGATTGTTGCACACTAGTCACTCATTCTCTGACTTGTAACATCATAAGAGGATCCACCACCATCATATAGGTTGGACAGGTTAGGGCAGTGTGATAAATAGGGTTTCCTAATCAACAAACGGCAATTAATGGTTCACTAAATAAAAAATATATTTGAGATTAGAGTGCAGAGTGGGCCTGATTCTTGTTGATAATCTGAAGGTTGAGTTGCTTCCAAGTCATTATGATTCCCAAGACAATCTGGTAACATTTGTGCCAATTTGTATTTAGTTGTTTAGCTATTGTCTCAGATTTGTGATGATTTTGTGAAGTCTGAGTTGTTCATGATTAAATGTAATCTCATCTTTGACAGTAATGATTTCAGAAAAGATTTATAAGATGCTATTTTGTGAGTTAAGGGTACTCATCAGTTCTAAAACCCTAGATTTGAGCACACAAGAAGCCCTAGGACAATACATATGGTAACAAGGTTTTTGCTATTTTATTCTAAAATTAATTTGTTGCAATTGAAAAATTCTTTGGAGGTCTATAATATTTACCCATTCAATAGTTAGTGTTTTAAACTAAGAATAATTGATTCCTAAGCTATGAAATTCATTTAGCTAGATGTGTGGCATTTTCTATTGATTGCTTCAAAAACTGGAGCGGTACAACTAACAGAGATATTTTATCTGTTTAATTTTATTTTTTGAGATAGCTAGAAGTTCTGTCAAAACTTTAGCAAAGAATTTGTTTCATTTTATTAGTTGAGACTAATACTATTTTGTTGATTATTAAACTATAGTTGTATTGTCACATAATGTGCTTTCAGGTCTCACTGAATTGTTTTGGTCACTTTTGGGCATTAATATAATATTTTTTTCTTTGTTTTTAAAGTAATTGGTAATAAGCAATAATTTGTTTCTCTTTTGTGGAAGTGTTTAGCTACATAACAGATGTATGAAAGTATTGTTCTAACAGGTATATATACTTGAAATGTTGTGCAGATAACCCTTATTATGTTGCAGAACAATGGCTTCTGAAGGAAGGGCTCCCAATGACATATAGTTAACAAGTTGTAGAAATTATTTTGTAAAATATAGGACAAGCAAATGTATGTCTTGACAATTCATTTGTTGATCCTTATACTGGTGGTATGTGAAAATTCAAAATAGACTTCTATCCTCTTTATGTTACGTTCAACAATGCTTGCATTCCTAATCAGGAATGCAATGAAGATGATAAACTATTAATTGTTTTCCTAATTATGACTGTGTTGCAAAACATGAGGATATCTATACCAAACATATGTCTCAGTTATGTTATGGAACCTCTTTCCCAACTCAATTACCACTATTTAAGAAGTTATAAAGATTTACCAAAACTTCCTTATAATTGATCAAGTTAGTCCACATACCTACCTTAGTTACATTTACATGATTCAGTATTTCAATGCCACTTTCTTCCTCTTTCATGCATATATTGACTATTTTATAAATGCTTCTCTTCTCCTTGATGCATTAATGATTTTTTATATTGTTGAAGTTTGCTACCAATTTTTTGTAGTCAACAATACCATACATGGGTGGTAGATTAAAGAAATAAAATTAAGTGGCTATGATGAAAGCAAGGCTGGTCTTACAACTGCTCTAGTTTCTATCAATAGGTACTTTCTAAGCCATGTTCTTTCATTAATTTTGCAAGTTTACATTTATTAAAATTTATTTTGTTTATTTGGAAATTGTATATGATCAATTTTAGACCTTACTATAGAGTTTGTCTTGTGTTAAATTTAATTCATTTATGTAATTTGCTTCTGGTTGTTTAGAGAATCTCTTGCTACGATGAAGTAAGCATGAGGTACTTTTTGTAAATTTCTTGTTGGAATTTTTTGTGTTTTCTTTGAAGTTAACCCATGCTATGCCATTGATGCTTTTTAGCCTCATCCCTTTTTTAATAATAAATAGAGGATCTTTATCTAAAAAAGATGCAGATTACATTCAAACTTTTGGAATTGTAAAATTTTCCAAATGAAAGTAGTGACCTTTATAGTCTCTCCTCCCCACAATTGATGCCTTTAGCTGGGACCATTTCAAATAAACAATAAGCGTCCACCCTGTTTATTGTTAGATCTTTATTGTTGCTTGTTGATGCTACAATAAGGACTTAAACAATCTATTATGTGTTTCTTACACTGGATATTTATGCATGTCTTGTTTGCTTTTACAACATACTGTACTAGTTTATTCTTGGCATGTTGGGTGCTGAAGCAATTGGAAATGGATGATGATTATGTTGGTAATGAGGAGGTAATGAATGAATTATTTGATGCATGCTCTTGTTTAAATTGGAAGTCTCATAATAACATATGAAACACACCTAGCTTCAAAATTAGAGGTTCTCTATTGGGTGTTGTGTGAAGGAATTTTGTGTGCCTAGTATTACCTTTTGAACCTTGTATTTTAATGTTGGATGACAAATATTACTCGTTATGCATCTTTGTTTTTGAAACTTATTTATATTATCCAACACCTTTCATACTATTATAGATTTGTCCACGAATCATGTCAAACCTTGGGGCTTGGATGATTTCTTTAATGTAGGTTACTTGAATGTTTTACAGAGTTAGTTCCTTTCGTTGCCCTGTTTTTTGCATCATCTTCAATATGTTAAAGAAATGTTTGTTGTTGTGATATTCATGGCAGGCCACCGAAGAAGATACTGTCTCCTCAGGTCACTTTGTCACTTGTCTTCACTGCATACATATGTTTTTCATTGAAATTTACTAACATTGATTTTACAAGAATGAGAATATTTGAAGGATTGTGCTCACATGTTTTGCATATTTCACACCTGCTTCTATTTTTGAAAGGATTGTGCTCAGATGTTTTGCATAATTCACATTATGCAATAGATTGCAACATATGCTCTTCTCCCTACACTACCTTATTTCATTTTATTTTGTCTTGTTACAGAGATCACTTTAAGGACAGTATTGTTTTCAAAACAGTTTTGCACTCCGTCAAATGTCATGGCCACAGACTTGATTTTCAAAATGTTGAAGATGCCCACATGCACTTCCCGCAAAGGCTCACCCAAATGAAATCTACATAATATAAACATCAAGCTACCTGCAGAAAGAAATACAAGGAGTATTATAGAAAAAATAAACTTCAAAAAAATAAATCATTGAGAAATTTTTAATGACATACAATAGTAATATGGAAGATGGAATAGGTTGAATTGATAACGTTTGGATTGTGGATTTTACCACTATGTACTACTTCTGACTTATTAGGGTCACAGACTTTATTTTGTGTTTTATGGGTGTAAATATATTTTTTTGCATGTTTGAAGGTTTTTGAATTGTGGATTTTGCCATTTTTAGAAAGATTTGTGTATTGCTACAGATTTAATATATTTAGAGAGTATCCTTTATTAGTTGTCTTTTCGGAATTCCAATTCAAACTGTGGCATTCAGTTTGTGGATGGTTGCTTAGATTGTCATATGTAATAGTCCAAATATAATTCAGGGAAATACTTTATTTACCATTGTCAATCGATTTTCCAATTTTCAAATAAACAAAATTAACTAAATAAATCACTATATTGTCTTCGGCGTACCCATTGCACCCCAAGGTGCGATTGGTAGTATATTATTAATAAATATATATATGTACGTACTTTTGTACATACATTCATGTTGAAAATCGATCATTTTCCTTTACATTTCTTCAATCCTTTACTCTTAATGAGAAAATACCATCCTCAATCGTCCTTTGAATTACGTTACAAGAGGAGGGTGTTTTGCAGACGTCTAAGGATTAGCAAGCAATAATTTTCGGGGAACGAATCGGTAAGCATGTCGCAAAATCCTTCAGATCTGGTCGAGCTCGATTTGAGCGGATGCCAAGACATTGAAGCTCAATTGCCCACAATCCATCGGCTTTCTAATCTGCAAATTCTGAGATTAGAACAATGCGAAACCGTCATACAGCTCCCTTCAGAGCTATGCAACCTCCTTTCGCTCAAAGATTTCACCGCCCGAAGCTGCCAAAATCTTAAAGAACTGCCTTCCAACTTCGGAAATCTAAAAAATCTGGAAATTTTGAACTTGAGCCACTGCACTGGGCTAGAATATCTCCCTTGGAGTTTTGGAACCCTAACTTCGCTGCGGCGTCTCGATCTCTCCTTCTGCGATTCTCTCTCATCTCTGCCCGAGACATTCGGAAACCTCTCTTCGCTTCAGATTCTGAGTCTCGAATTCTGTCAAAATTTGGTAAATTTGCCGTCAAATTTCGGCAACTTGTGCTCGCTGGAGACTCTGGAGCTTTCCGGCTGCGAGGATTTGGAGAGGCTTCCGGCCGGATTTGGAAGTCTGAAGTCGTTACGTCGCCTGCAATTCCAGCAGGACAGATCGATCTGTTCCGGCATGGAAACCCTGCCAGAAAGCTTCGGCTACCTATCTAGTTTGGAAGAGCGAAGCCTGCGCTGCCCTAATTTGGAAAATCTTCCACAGACGTTTGGTAGGCTAAAAAAGCTGAGATGCCTGGATCTGAGCGGCTGTGAAAATTTGAGGTCTTTGCCGGAAAATTTTGGAACGCTGGAGTCTCTGAAATTTCTAAGTGTTCAGTTTTGCCAAGGGCTCCGAACTGTCGGAGATGATTTTGGATTGTTGGTTTCTCTGAAGGCTGTAAATGCAGCGGATTGTTATTTGATTGGGAGTGCGCTGGATGAATTTTTGGGGCATAAGGGTTTAATGCTACTCTATATTGCCGGGAGTCAGCGGTTGATAGAGCGATGGGAACAAGTGAAGGAGGACTACGTTTTGTGGGTCATCTGCCAGCGACCAGCTGCGGTAATGGGAATCTCTTAAAAGAATTTTGTACTCTTTTGATAGATGCAATCTCCTTATTTTGAAAAAAAAAAAAAAACACGAACGAACTTCATAAATGCGTTTATATATTTTGGTTGTAAGTCGATGGAATTGAGCACCGAGCACCAATTCTCCGCACTTATACATCCTGACAAGCAATTTTCAGATCACCAATTTGGCATTTTTGAGACAATTCAAGTACCTCCTATGGGGTCAGTGTCAGGATGTACCTGGTTGTAGTTATACAACATAATACCTTGAAAAATGAAAAGGAAAGGGCCATTTTAGGGTCTACAATCCCAGGCACTACAATATATGAGACCACCCTCATCTGATTGGTTGTACTCAGACTAGTAGGTTTTGTGGCATATGAGACCACTGCACCCGACTGTGCTTAGACTATGGAGTGTACTTACCCTACCCTGTGGATTTGATCCTGCACCTCTCCAATTCAAGCACAATATTTTCACGTCAGTCCCACTCAAGACGTCTGAAGTGTGACAAGAAATAACATTTCTACATCTGGATTAAAAAGATGTACATGCAACTGGACTAAATGGTTACTCTACAAACTGTAGTGATAATTGAAACGACTAGTGAAGAAGCTATTTTCCAAACACCTATAATGGCCTGTAGCACATCAATTGTCAGGGAAAAGCTTTTGGGTGAAACAGTTTACTGGCCTGATCCATATGGTGTAGGCTACATCTTTGTGATGGATGGTCACCAAAACAATTAGCAAAGAAACTGTTTTCCAAAAGCCTATAATGACTTGTATTACTTCAATCATCAAGAAAAAGCTCTTGTTGAAATAGGGCATTGATTTAATCCGTGTAGTCCAGACTACATCTCTGTGATGGATGCTTGCCAAACATGCCAATATAGGTAGGGATGAGGACCCCATTCCCTTACCAAAATCTTCCAGCAATTTATATGTAACATAGCCATGCCCCTATTAATTTACTGCAGTTCCAGGTATTCTTATGCCCATGTCTCTAGTCAATTATGCTCAACAGACAGCAATGCTCATGCCTTCATCAAGAACAGCATCACTCACTTGTCAAAGTATTAAGATCAGTTTAGGTCGGTAAAAATAAAAAATCTGCTCCAAGAGCCGTCCAATCTTTTCAACCGTACTGAACTAGGCCAGAATTCTTGAAATAGACTTTCCCAGAGTTCTAATTGTGTTACTTGAATAATGTCTGATTTAATACTTTCTAATTGTGTTTGCTTGCTTGAAAATCCCCAAGGCTCAAGCTCATTTTGTGCATATCTAGCAGTGAATTGGTCCATATACCATAACAGGTTGAGACATTTCATCAGAACATTTGTGTGCCTTCTATTGTCATAACATGGCACTAGTCACCACAGCAGATAAAGATTTGCTTTTAATCAATTTGATGAGTCTTGAAAGTCTATTCAGTTCTTGGGTAGCAGATGAAGAGTTATACCTACCAATTGCAATGATTACAGTCCAAGAGAACACTTTTCTTTGAGGCACTTCATTGGATAGAAAGAGATAAAGGCCGATCAAGAACACAAGTTTGTGTTAATCCTATAACACATTCCATGAGGCCACATTTCTATGTGGCATTACACCTTAAAATTCATACATCTTCTGTATGCACAATTAGTAATATTTCCTCATAATTGAAGCTCCTTCTGTATGACTTCTTTGAGATATTTCCTCAAAAAATCCATGATCCTTCTGTATACACCCTACTGTATTTGCAACAGAATATCCAGATACCAAACAAAATAAAGGAGCCAATAGAGATTGGAACCAGAAACTGGTGCCATCACTCTTCTAAATTATAAACCATAAGAGGAGTTGTCATCAAAACAATCTACTTAAAAGGGTCAATACTAAATATGATGTTCTCCATCAAGGAATGCCTTGGACTAAGGGGATCAGGCTAGATAATCTTAGAAGTAAAATGGTACCGCCACTAGAGCTTCACCTAACATCTAAAAATGGCAAATTGCCTAAAGTAGAGAGGAAGTCTGAGATGTTTACTTCAATCAGAAATGATTCAATCTGTGTTTTAAAGTTTTTTGGGTTCTTAATTAACTGTAATAGCTGCCTTTATTAATTTGATATACAGTAAGCATTTTTTTAATCTCGAAGCTGTTTTAAGAACTGTTATATTCTGATTTAGAGATGTATGACAAATTGAAATTTTCTTCGCAGGAGGTAGATTCCTTTGATTGGGATGGTTTTGAGTCAGTAGCCCAAGAAACTAAATCCACAGCATTTTTCCACCATGGTTGTAAATTCCTCAATGCTGATGGGAATGTGGAAGACAACTCCTTCCTAGCCTTTGATGCCAAACTGGCTTTCCTGTTTGCAAAGTCTGAGGTGTCTTCTTCTTCTTCATTGGAAATGCTGAAGAAGAAATGTGTGGAGCTTGTCTCACAAAGTTTCCAGCTCATCTACATGGCAGTGTGGGAGCAAAGCGAAGAATATATTCAACAGACACTGGTCAGTTTATTTTCGCCAGGAATTCAGGCATGGGCTTGGGTTGGCAGTGAGGGTAGAAGCAGGGATATATTTGGGTTTTCTGTTATCTTTGGCGAGGTGAGGAGAAAAACAGATGTGGAGAAGCTTGGTGCATTTATTGTGACGGTAAGTGTATCAGTGGATGAAGAGGGTAACAAATGCTTGGGTGATTTAGAGTCAGTCTTCCCAGAGGAGGAAGATGGTGATGCTTTTAAAGCATTATTAGATGATGCAGGAGGCTTCAGAACATTATATGACCCCATATTTGAACTAATTGATCGTATGATGGAAGCATAATACCTCTGACTTGCTA
Organism: Sequoia sempervirens; assembly: GCA_007258455.2. Classification (NCBI taxonomy): domain Eukaryota; kingdom Viridiplantae; phylum Streptophyta; class Pinopsida; order Cupressales; family Cupressaceae; genus Sequoia; species Sequoia sempervirens. The sequence continues at coordinate 561,489,168 of VDFB02281492.1, forward strand.
TATGCGTAAGCTTTTGCAAGGTTTTCAGTGGACATGTACATCCAAAGTTTCTAGCTTGAAGAACCGCAAAATGTCATGTCTCCTCATCTATTTTTCTATAATAACAGTCTTGTCAGTGCCCTTATGTACCTCTAGCTGCAGGAACAATCAGTCAACCTGGTACTTGTGTTGAGGATGTATCCCAATCAATATCAAGAGGGAGGACAGATAACTTACGGACACAAACTATTGTATCATATTGTAAGAGAGATTCCACTCGTCTGAAGAGTGTGGATGCAAATACACGTAGTAATATATGTTCATCTGTAATTACGGTTAGACTCAATTACAAGGAATACTGAAAACTGAAAATCACTGTAGATGCTTCAATTATAGAATGAATTACACCATCTGGAATGTTACTAAACATCCAAATTTCAGCAATTTTTCAGCTTCAACTACAAGCCACTGGATTCCTCCTGATATCTATGTATGTTGGATATGATTTTTAAGATAGATGGTGTAGAATGAGCTTGTTGGGAACTTGGTCAAATCTACATAAAGGAGCACACAGGTTTTCGTTCATCGCATTCAAATATAACGGAGCTCAACATACTCAATAATGAGAAATGGAGAGAACAGAAGAGATAAGCACAAAGGGGTTGATGCCTGACAAATAATGAAGGTTGCATGGGACACTGCCTTGCCATCCAAAAGTTTGTGTTTTTGCCACAGTTTTCTGGATACCATCCACAATGAAGAGTAGATTGTGTAGGTAAATTTGAGGCCTTTTTTATGGATGCAGTCTGTGTTGCCTTCGGAGAAACATTGAGAAGTGAGAACTACGTAAATGGCTTGAAGAAAAAACTTTGGCATTTGTAAAAAGGGGACAGCCAACAGAGGACAAGGGGCAATTACTATTGAGCATTTAAATTTTAAATAAAATTTGAAGAATACAGTTTTGGAAACCAACCCATATATAGTATGTGTAAATTGTAATAATATAACATTGGAATGAACTCACACACGGGATTGTAGAAGTTGAGTAACAATGAAGCTCTCTCTCTCTCTCTCTCTCTCTCTCTCTCTATCTCTCTGTGTTTGTCTCTCTCCAGCATTGCTGATGTTACTTTACCACATTGCCTGTAATGCTGTTTTGCTACATGAAACTCCAGTTTGCCATGGTTTTCTTTTGTTGAATTACAGAAAATGAGGTTGAAAATGAGTTGCATGACTTGTGATACTAATCATGCCGCGAGTTAACTGCCAAACAGATTAAATGCCAAGCAACAATAGTAATGCATTAACTTTAATGCCTGGGTGATCTAATTTGGAGTGCCCAACTTTAAATAATCAATCTCCATTAACAGACAATGACATAATTTGAAATTGGAAGAAAATTGAAATGATGAACCAACTTGGTGCCTCTAATGGAATTCCACCTTTATTCTTATCGCTTAGTCCATCCTTCCTTTCTCTAATTATGGATTTTGTGTTAAGACTAATGAAGAAGGGATAACAACAATTGTTCCATGGATCACTATCCCAGAACTTTTCAATTTTAAGCCCTAAATATATCCTAATAATAATGATAAATAAATAGGTTCCATAAAGTTGTGAGCCTGCTACTTTGTATATCGTACACAACAACTACCTTATATTTATGTGTGTTACAGTAAGTCCAACACTAAACGTCATACTGCTAAAACCTGCAGATTGTTTGCATTACCAGATTTAAAAGCATAGCCTCACCATTAACCATACCATTCATTTTTCCGAGTTTCTTTGGACCATAACAATTGTTCCATGGACCACCCCATACCAGGAGTTTTCCATTTCAAGCCCCAAATGCATCCTAACCCTGTTATCAAAATAATAAAAACAATGATAAATAAGAAGGTTCCATAAAATGTTAAAGTTGCAGACCTGCTACTTTTGATATTATACCCAACTGCCTTGAATATATGCATGATAGGGTAAGTCCGACACCAACATCATACTGCTAAAACCTGCAGATTGTTTGCAGTGACAACGTTTTGGGTATCAGATTTAGAAGCATAGCCGTTAGCCAAAACTTTCTTGCACCCAGCTTCTTTATATCATACTGTTTGCAGTTATAGCATCCTCCAAATATCAAATTTTACTCGAATGAATTGCAAAGATCACTTTAGGCATAACCATGCCATTATTAAAGTCATATTCCACAGATTAGTAGATTGGGCATTTGACTAAATAAAGAGCAATGTCAGACCCGAAGCATTTTCAATAAAAAGGAAGGACATTGATATCGAGAAAAAAAAAGTAAATTTTACTTCTTTAAATCATATTGTTTGCAGTTATAACATCCTCCAAATATCAAATTTTACTCGAATGAATTGTAAAGATCACTTTAGGCATAACCATGGCATTCTGAAGTCATATTCCATAGATTAGTAGATTGGGCATTTCAATAAATGAAGAGTCAGACCCGAAGCATTATCAATAAAAAGGAAGGACATTGATATCGAGAAAAACAAAAGTAAACTTTACTTTTTTAAATCAATGTGATCCTTTTTTAAATTTTACTCAAATGAATTGCAAAGATCACTTTAGGTCAGTGTTACTCCAAGTTTCTGAGACAGGGACGGTGGGACAAGTCCCCAAGTTTCCGGATCTTTAGGCCAAATTTGGGGAAGGTGAGGGGAAGGCTATATAAAATATAGGGAAATTTTAAATATTTATATGAAAACATGGATAAGGCATGCATAATATACATTATAGAACCTTAACATATAACATTTGTGTTCAACATTATTTGTCAATACTCAATACACATTCAAAATTCAAAATTAACATATATGAATCATGAAACAACCTCCAAGTTATAATTTATAAACTTATATCAAAATTCCCAAAGGCTACATTGATGTCATATAGTTTTAAAGTATGATATGAAAATCAAAATACAATAAACAAAGAGCAGTAGCACTATTGCCCCTAATCCGCATCTCCCATAATCGCATCAAAATTAGAGTCATCCTCTGAGTCACTACCACTACCACTGCGATGGTCCACCTCAGCCTCAACCAATGAAATCCCAACCAAACCCTCTGGTGTCTCCTCTTCACAACTTGGGCCACATCCTTAGGATCAATATCCCATTGTAGAGCTAGAGTCTATCGATACTCTGGAGTCTGTTGATCTTGAAGCCAAAGAACACTATGCACAACCACTAGCTTCTTTGCTCATCTAGAGGTAAGTCTATTCCTTTTGAGGGAGTGGATAAAGCTATATGTGGACCAATTCCTCTCTGCAGCAGAAGAACTGACAACCTATGCAAGGTGACTAGGAAGTGTCTTCAACTGTGGTGTATCCCTCCCATGCTATGTCCACCATCCAATAGGGTTTGTTTGAGCTAATATAGCTCTATCCAACTTGACATGTGGTTTACTCAAAGTTGGGCCATGAAGATTAGCAAAGTCAAGGAATTGTGTCCGAAGTATTGAAGCCTACTCTATTGAAAACATCTTATCAATAGCCCGTGTGAACCCATCTAAAACCTCAGGATCATCACATGGAGGCACCCTACCATCCCTTGGTGCATACCATTTGGGATTTAGAGCAAAGGGAAACATATGAAGTGGGGTGATCATTGTGTTCCACCTTTGTGTCGCAATGGGCTTAATGTGTTGCTCATATAAACCCAAAGTGGGATCCTTTGCCAAAATTGTTTGCTTGATCTTCCCAAGCATAATGTCAAATGTTTCATATATCTCTCCAAGACTAGGAGAGTCTGTATCAGCATATTGAATGACATCTACAATAGGTGAGATAAAGGAGCAAAAATATTTGCAAAATGCAAACAAAAAGTTCAAAAGAACTAATTGACAAATTAATTGACATGTTTAGAAATTTCAAAAGTTGGAATATTGGACAATAAAATTCAAATATTAAAATTAAAAATTTAATATGAAAATCAACAATCTAATATGTCTTCTTACCTCACATTCAACCACCAATCATCATGGAGGATCTTTTGTTTGATGGTTTTTCCTTGAGTAGAACTTGAATTAGGCCATCTAGTCCACTTTGCATTGACCATCATCAATTGTAGAGGCTCATGCACCTCAAGCATTCTCTCCAACAAGATGAAGTATGTGGCATATCTACATTCACTAATTCAATGATTCATTAAAATTTAAAACAAAATCAAATTTAGAATACAAATTGAAATGTTTGAAGTTTCAAAATTTGAAAAATTGAAAGTGAAACAAAATGAAGTGGCATATCTTGTCTCAATAGGCTTGAGAAACTCCTTTGAAAATGATCTGAAGAGAGCAAGTGAGGTGTGGTGATTTCAAATGAACATCTGAATATCTCTAGCTTCTGCTGCCACTTGCTTCACCCAATCCAACTTCCCTATGTCTTTCAATGCACTGTTCAATGCATGAACACAACATGGGGTCCAAAAGATGTGCCTATAACTACCCTCCCCCATCAAATGAGTTGATTTGCACACATGCCCCGTTCGGAACGGGGACCCTCTTTTCTTTCGCCTTGCTAGGTCATTTTGTCAATGCCTCATTTTGTGTGCCCTCATTTTGGTGTCCTAAATGGTCAACATGTTTCTTAGTCTCATCTTGAGTTGACCGTGTTTCATCCCCGTCAATTTTGTTAAGTCCTAGTGCCTTGCGGAGTTTACTTGGCAGTTTGCTTCTGCCAGCGGCCTTGGGGCCTAGCGGGTCCGCCTCGCCAGGTTTCCCTTACCGAGTTTCCTCCTAGTGTTCACTATTTCAAATGGCGGAAGGCTTCCGCCTTCTTGAGCCCCAGGACCCACCTCCTTGTTTGCCGCCTGTTTAACTTACGATGAAATTGGACTGCTTTTGCCTCTTCTGGGCCCACCTCTTCGGACTTCTGTGTCCGAAACTCCGTGTTATCTTCGTCGTTTGCAATAGCCAAACTGCGACGATGCCCCGCCCTCCAGACCCCGGGTTCCCTTTCGTCGGTGATTTGCAAAATGTTTGAAACGGCCGTCTGGTCGCGTCTTTCCGGACCTCGAGCTCCGGTCATCCCGCCGCCGTACGAGATTTAAACTTACCAACCTTCCTATCATCCGTATGAGCATTAATTGAGGGTATTGAATGCATATTGGGGTATAAATATCTGGCTCGACCTATCATTTTCATCTGTCAGGTTTGCCAGAGGAGTTCAGAGCAGAGTTCGAGGAGCCCAGTGCATTTGTCGCCAGCCGCCCTCGCGCCTGTGGTCATCCTTTGTGGATTTTGACATCTTTTCACCAGATTATTGAGGTAGGTTTTCCATCCGCCCTCCCGTGGGGTTTTTTGTGATTTTGTGCCTAAAATAATGAACAAAATAGGCTAAAAATGCTTTAATTAGGTAAAACATGGCAACACCTAAAAAACCCATGTGTTCAAAATCTAGAAAAACCTCCTAGGTGTCTCCAAAGATCAATTCGAAACTCGGCATTGTCGTCGTCATTCTTCGTGTAGGGCATTCGCACCCTCCGGGCCTGCGTTGACCCATCGCCATTAAAACTTAGCGAACTGACTTAACAGTAGGATGCCCTCCTGGGCCTATGACCCCGGACTTCCGTCGGCCCTTCATCGTCAGACTTTGAACAAAACTTGAAATTTGGCCTCCGCCTAAGCTTCTCGGGCCCACTCCCGCGGGACTTTGTCCCCGAAACGCCGCATCGTTTCCGCCATTCCAAACAACGGGGAGAACCCGTCCACCCGAGCTCCGGGGCTTGCCTCACCTTTCGCCGTTCGAAGTTGAACCAAAATGAACTGTTCCGTCACGTCCTTGGGTCTCGGTCCATGAAGTTCGTTCCGTGGATTTCCCTGGCGTCTTTTCCATTTTCACAGAGCCGTCTGACGACGTCTTTCTGCTTCCCAGGCCCCAACCGTCCATTTGCCGCGAAGACAATAAACAACAAACTTCAGCGTCTTTGCCCTCACCGGGTCCCATCCACCGGGATTCCGTCTAGTGTTAACCGATGAAAAGGGGAAAAGTTAGCACGTCTTCCCAACCTTTGGGACCCGCTGTCTTAATCATCAAAAGAAACTTAACAAAGAAAACCTAGCGACCAAGTTTGATGTCGGGCTCGGCCCAACAGGCCACTCCCACCGGATTTCTGCTCAACAACCGTCATTCTAAACGGCGAAACCTTGATGGCTTCCCGCCCCCTGAGACCTGAATGATTTCAACTTTAAAGGTTGCACTAACTGCCCTTCAGCCTCCTAGGTCCCAGACATCGGAATTTTGTTTCTATCTGGCTGTTCCAAACAGTGAAGCTCTGATAGCCTTCTGGCCATATGCCTCTGGGCACCCCAAAAGTGATCCAAATGACCTTCAATTTGAAAATTGATCTCGACCCGTGTGCTCAAATTCAACCTTCTCCTGCATGAGCCTTTCAAACCACCGAAATCTAAAGTCGGGAGAAATCACACAGATCGTCTTACCTTGTTTGCCCTTCAAAACAACATTCCTACTAGGGAAGTCTAGCCCCCTGGGATCGGGTTGTCCAAAATCCCTCTAGTAAATTATTAACGACACCTGGAAGTAAAAGTTTGATTTCATAAAGGATAAATTTTTTAATTGGATTTTGTCCACAGGATTTCACCTAACGTTAATGTTTTCGTAATTGGTCGTACTCATTACGTCTTTGTTTGCAGGATATATGGAATCATGCGTAGGACCCTCGGAGGCAATTGCAGAAAAGGACAAAGGGAAAAGGGCAGGCAAGGCTCCTCATGGGAAAGAGGAAAAAGACCAAATGAAGTACCAGTTCCAGGGAGAGCCCCTGCATTCAAAAATCATCACAGACTGGAAAGAAATTACAGATACTAATATCGGCCATGTCAATATTAATGAGTTCAAGCAAAGGGTCAGAGTCCACTCGAAGACCGACAATGCAAGATTGATCAAACAAAGTGGAATCACTAAAGCTGCAGGATTTCCATTGTCCCTTGTAGCCCCTGAATTGGTCATGGCTTACCGACAGACATATCAGCCACAAACACGAACAATTGTTGACAGGGATGGAAATATCCTTGCTGATATGTCGGGCGAGGAAATTACGAGGACCTTTCACATCCCCACCTTTGAGGAGATGGAGATGCCCACCATAGCGGAATGCAAAGCAATGTGGGATGAGGACTCGATTGGCTGCAAGAAGCTAATAAACTAGTACTGGCTTAAAGAGAAAAGGGGTAGCGCTGCAAAAGTTCCTCAAGAACTCTTCCGCAACGACTTCCATGAGGACTACCATGATTTGGTCACCATGTTGAGAAAAGTGATGGGCCTCCCCACCGCTGCATTTTTTAAGGAGTGGATGGTATATTTCATAGAGCAGATTCTCCGTGGGGATGAAGATGTCACCACAAAAGCCTCATTCTACTGGGGAGGCATAACAAGCGACTGCTTCCATGAGCAGTTCATGAATGTAAAGAAGACCTCTAGGTTCTACATGACCTCCTATCTAGTATACTCACTGGCAGAGCAAAGGCAATACAATGGATTGTTTGTGGCACCTAATGAGGAACCAGGTCAAGCATTAAAGGTCAATGACAGATATCCCCAACTCCAATTCAAAAATTTCAAGAAGAAATATTGTAGGGTGAATGATGCCTTCGTCAGTCACATCATCAGATTGTTGGGAGGGGATTTTGAAAGAAGGGTCTCTCACAGTGCTCGAGCGTTCTTGAAACAATACGCCTTCCTATTAATTCAATACCCCAAGTTTACATACATTCATGCCCAAGGTTTAACAAAGAGGTCGAATAAGTTGTCTCGGTACCCCAACGATGAGATTATATTGTTAGAGCTTTCCCGATAGCTGCAGCATATACATTTAGTCCTCGATGGAAAACACTTCGTAGGGATTCCTTATCCGTTAGCTTTCGATTGGGGGATGTGCAAATTGACAATTTCCCAGTGTGTTGGGAATTCTGAAAAGGAATTGGCAGAGTATCATTTCTGCCTACACAATGCTCGCCCACAGATGGACCCATATGGGCATGTAAGAAAGGCACTAGGACCAGGAGAAGCCTATTTGCATCACGTCGAAGACTTCTGGGCGGATTGCCAGGATGACAAGGAGGTGCACGCCAGGCACTACATGAGAATGACTGCATACTTCGTAAAAAGAGTACAATTGTTTCATGTGCCTGATCAAGTTGAAGAGGATGAAAGCACCATAATGGACCCCATGTATAGCACAATTGCTAACTTGCCGCTGCCAACAATAAACTGGGATGAACAGGAGGTCGATTACCTTGATATTATCACCAAGCCAATTCAGGCTCGTACCAAAGAATGGGTTGATAGACAAGTAGCCCAATTGAAGCAACAAGGGTTGTTCTAACATATGAAGGGCTTAAGAGTGAGCCTAGTGCTACAAAATATGTTACTACCACAAATTCAACAGGAGGAACATCTAAATCTCCTCCGCTCACAAGATCAAAAAGGAGGAAAGGGACTAAGGTAGAGCAGTCACCGGATCTAAAAGTTTATTCAAGAAAAAATTCAGGAGGTTCACCCTCTATGAAACCCAAACGGACGAGAAGCATCATGGGACAACCACCAATTTAAGAAGATCCCCTTCAAGAGGGTGAGGAAGGGAGGACAGATCAGCCAAAGCCTCCTCCAGCTCTCCCTGTTTCCACCGCCCTTCCATCTGTTTCCCAGGCCATGGTTGCCACATCCCCACCTGTGGTGGACATCTCGGTCCATCTCACCTCTTCTCCCCCGGATGAGCCTGTAATAATGGTTGAATCCTCCTCCTCCGCCGCAACTTTTCCGCTTTCCTCCGCCTCCATGTCGCCTACTACATCGCTCCCATTGACAACGGTGAGAATGCCAATACCCACGCTCACATTTTCAGAGGCTTTCTCGCGACACATGCAGAATGTCCCCTCTGAGATTTCTCAAATATTTTTGGACCCCACCATACAAGCTACCTTAGCACATGTCCTCGCCAGTGTTTCGCCCTCGCAACCTCCGACGGGACCACCAACAATGGCCACAATGCTAATCTTTGAGGAATGGGTGAAGCGGGAGATGGAAGCTTCAAAAGCGACGGAGGAAGAAGCTGATGAGTACCACGAACACCCAAAGTATGAATATTAGTAAATTGACAAGGTGGTTCACAAAGAAGAAGAAACGGGGTCTTCCGAAAGTGTAGACGAAGAGGAGGATGCAGGGGGTAAAACTATTGTACAAACCTTCGATGATGATTTCGAGGAGGAAATGGCCCGACAATTGAGATACGATGAAGGAGAGGCAGAAAGGTCACCTCCCAGAGAAGAAAGGAAAGAAGCTAACAAGGTAGTATAAAATATAGAACTCCCTATAGGGGAACAACGAGAGAATGTATCACCTCCTTATAGAGAAGAAGAAAATGTAGAAGAAGACAAGCCTGAGGGTGAGGCTCAAGCTGACAAGGGCCTCAAAATTGGACAACCCAAGGAGCATGTGCACAAAGATGAACAAGCTGAAGAAAGGAAAGGGAAGGAAATTGAGAAAGAAGAAATTCCCCGGGAACGGTTGCCTACTAAGCCTCCCATCAAGCGTCTTGTGTTCGTCCAAGACTCCGATGAGGAAGAAGGAGACAACACTAAAATGGAAGAAAGGGCTCCAGCAAGTAAAGAAATAGAGGTCCAAACAAAGGGGGGCGAGGGTGATCATGAATCGCCTAAGGGAAAATTTGTTATGCTCGAATGGTTGGAAAGGCAACTTGAAAAGAAAACTCCTACCCCAAAGGATCCAAGAGAAAGATTGGAGGCTATCTTAGCCTGAGCGCAGATCACTACTAGGAAAGAGAAGAAGCCCAAAATCAGATCCAAGGTAATGATGGATGCTTCTGGGTCCCGAATTGTGCAAGTAGCCATGCCGGTGGTGGGAAAAGAAGGAGTAAGCTATAATGTCTCCACCATCGATTTAGGAACTACTACCAGGGGGCATAAGGTGGACCACCTCGAGGAGTCTGTTGCCACAGTGGTGCATTTAATACAGCAGGATAAAATTTCAAAGGACGAGCTTAAGGAACAGGTAGCTGATCTTACAACTTACATTACAATGGTCCTCAACAGGAGAAATGCCTACCACATCCGCGGCTCCACCCCAACTGCTTTCCAAGAAACAAATTGAAAAGTTGGAAAAAAGAAAGAACCTGGACAAAACTACAGAAAGCTACTTTAGACAAGTCCTATATGTCGAAAATATAGGTATCAGCTAGGTTGTTCGAACAACCAACAAGTTCCTAGACTTGCAGCAGTCTCTGGAAAACATGAAGAAACTTTGAACTAACTTCCCTACGACGTACAGGTCCACCTATCCAAAGATCAAGGCTATCCTTCACATGCCAGCTGCCACATGGGAAAACGAGCTCGCATTCGAAAGGGACAATCACTGGCTGATGGATGTATGGAAGCGAGACTTTGATAATAGAAAAGAAAGATTGGAGCAGGTAATTGATAAATTGGATCCAGATATTGAATGGGTCAAAGAGATTAGGGGGGATTGTGCCCGATATTTGAGGTTGATGACGGGATATGACATACCCGCGGTGGAAATTGATCAAAAGAAAATAAAGCCCCACTTTCAAAAGGGGATGGAGGATGGGATGTCAACAGAGATAGCCACAAATTTCATGATTTTTTCCACTCGCGCCTTTGCCCAGTCAAAACTGTTTAGAGACCACGCTGCCAAGTATGATGAAGACTAGAAAAGGCTTGAGGGAAACTCCAAGGAATGGAATTATCAAGTATTGCGGTTTAAGATCATAGAGGTCAACAAACTCCAACCGGTAATCTTTAAATTCATGGAGTATGCAGCTTTGAAGAAGTAGAAGGGAAACCCTATTGTTAGTGAGGAACTTTTAAAGGAATAGCTACAGCAAAAGAGCAATCAGCAAAAGACAAAATGCTATAGTGTTGTCACCAGAGGAAAAAATAGGGATAAGACAAAGTTGTATTTTAAAATTGTAATATATTGGGGGGGTAGGTAGAACCCTAGTTTGTAGTGAATCCTGGCCACACAATGAGATTAAATCTTCTCCATTCGTTCTACTTTTTGGGCACTATAAATAGGGGGTCTCCTCTCATTTTCAAAGATAGTTGAGTTGCTGTAAAGACATGTTGTAGAAACTTCTAATGAAAATACATTGACTTGGTGCATTTTTTTAGTTCTTCACATGTTTCATGATTCAATCTCCATTGTTAGATGCTTATTTAGATTCACATTGTTATTATAGTTAACTTTGAATTACTTAGATAGATTTTAGTGATGTTGTTATGTGATTGTAGAAATTTCTGCTATGTTGATGTCTTCCAGTCCATACTTTTTGTCGTTTGTTGCTGGTAAATGGTCTTATAAGGTGAGTCTGGGCTAAAACTTGAAGCTGCTTTTAAACTTTTATCTTTATTCATGCATGTATGTGGTGGATGAGTGATAAAATATATGTAGACCTTTGAAGATAGCACAAATTTCATGATACTGTAAGTGCATTGGTTAAATGGAATCCTGTTTGAAGGGAGTTGTCCATAGTAGAACCTCCATGATCACTGTTCACAATCAGTTGCAGATCTAAGAACCTTCCCTCTTCCTTGCTCTCTTTTCCTTTTTTTTTAGAAACAACCTATGCTAAGGTTCACTGCACATTGTAAAGCCAAAACTTAAGGAAAACACTAAAGTTTGGATTGTTGTTCGAACCTACAACAAAGTGCACCTTAACTCCCATCTCAAAAACTTCAGATTTTTAAGATCCACTCTACATCTAGCTACATAATTCTACCCTGTGATTACCAACAAAATGACATCAAACATCAACTGAGGAATTCCATGCAAGTCAAGACCTGACACCCGAGAGACCTTGGGGTGATTTTCAGCAACCTGTTGTTGGAAGTCTCCTTTAAAGAGAGGTAATGCACCTACGCATTGCATGTGTTGAGAAAGTGTGCAAAAACACCCATCAACATAATTGGCGCTAGAAGGAGGGCAACGTGAAGCTGGATCGAATTGGATCATTCTCCCCTGAAAGATTCCAAAGAATTCTAAGGTCAACACCAAACAATGGAGAATTTCAGGAGTTGCAGCCCCCACCAGGGCAAAACAAACCAAGGACGGAGACTCTGCTTCTTCCTCTTTCTCCGCCCTACCCACTCCCCTTCCACCTTCACCTCCATTTTTCTCTTGTCCATCCTCCACCTAGCCATACCAAACTACCTTTTCACCCCTTATTTCTGGCAGCCAAGGAGTTGCCTCTCTCCTGGCCCTTCAAATTCAGGGCACAGTCCAAATAGCCGCAGCCCAGGTATAGTCCCAAGCTATTGTTTTACAACAGGTGTAGCTCCAGATTGTTGTCCCACTACAACAGATACCCCTTCCGCCTCCCGTCATGGCTTGGTTGGCGCAAAATCCTTCACCGTTGCACTTCGCCGCTTACCACGACATACCCAAGAATCTGGAAGGCTTTTGTTCAAAGTTTAATCCTTGCAACCCGCAAAGGATGACAGAAGAACACATCAAGATATTTGAAATGACAATTATAGATATGCAAATCGGTCATGAGGACGTCGCATGTTGCCTCTTTCCATACTCGTTGGGCGAGGAGGCTTTTTATTAGTACATTAATTTTCTGAGAGGATCCATTACCTCATGAAGAATGCTTTCCTGCTAAAGTATAAGGTTTTGATTAGTCCTTCGGAGCTATATCGACAGTTTATGTCTGTTGGGAGGGAAATCAATGAACCTATTGGCTTTTTCAATGATTGTTTCCATTGTGCCTTCATGAGACTTCAGGATCCATACGTACATAACGATGTTGTAGCCCTTCCCTTCTACTACGCAACATTAGATAATCTCACATCGGCATTGGTAAAAAGGATGTGCCCGCCGCTCACCTCACTAGTGACCGCTTATGTAGAGGCTATTGTTGCCAGTATAAACTTGGGACAGAACATTTTCGGTCCCTTGCCCTCTTTGGGACTGGTAGCTCACCCGATGTAGGTTCAAGGGCTTAATCAAGCCTTCGCTCATCAGACCCCTCTTATGAACTAGGTGCCTCAGCTGCCTATCCTTCCACACCCTAGAAAGCTAATGAATTATGCACCACTCGTTCCTTCTTATTTGCAACCTCAACAACAAAAAACCTATCCTCAGGCTCCCCAACAGCAGCAGGTGTACTCTCAACAATAGCAAGTACCATTATACCTGTCGGGACCAAAGTTCCCTCCAGCACATTAGAACCAACCAACAGCCCTGCTTGTCTTCCTCCAAAATCAAGTGTCGCAACCGTGCAACATTTCTGAGAAAGAAAAATTGGAAGAATTGACTGAGATGATAAGGAAAATGTCTACGGAAATGACGCACTTAAAGAACCAGAATAATCAGTTGCAGGCATCTCAGTGTAGTCTCCAGGCCAATCTTAATCGAGAAATTCGAGACAATAGGGATGATAGGGACAACCAGGAAGCAAGCACTTCTTCCGGGAAGAACTATGATAGAGGACAAAATTCAAATCAAAACTTTGAGAGGAGACCTTCTTAGAGGCAGAATCGCACGTGGAATACAAGGCCCAATAGCGGAGGTGTCCCTACTCCTCTTGATCAGCCTACTAGTAATGAAAAGATGACTAGTGGGGTATATCTCGCTTAGGCAGCCTTGTCCGAGTGGTGCTAGATCCATAAAACCAATAGACACTCCTAGGTGGATTGTCCTAAATTCCAAACAGCCGTTGAAATCTTCCAGGTGGAGGTCCAAAATGTTGTTGATAGTGTCGATTGCAGAGACATCGTCCCATCTGAGCCCTATGATTCCTCATGTCTCGTGGTTAACTAAGCACCATTTCCGTGAAGTGACCGCAATCAACTCGAGGTTGAGTCCACCCCTGTTAAGAGCGAAGAAGTGCAAGAGGTAAGTAACGAACAAACCTTGGCTTGGATTTTCGATTCCGTAGATAATGGTCCACTAGATGAGGAAGAACTACATATAAATGAAGTTCACATGTTCCACCAAAGAAAAACTCCCTACTTCCTCAGAAATAGGCAGGCGAGTGGACCCTTTACAACATAGACCCCACTGAACAATTTTACTACCCCACCTGACCCTAATGCCAACAACAATCCTGGGCTCCCCCATGTACCCACTCAGTATCTTAACAAGGATAGGCTTCAAAATTAGTTACAGAATCAGCCTCAAGGCCAACCCCAAAACTAGTCAAATCAAATGAAAGCCCAACCTTCTAGCTCTGCCATAGGTCGAGCCTTTGACTCTGAAATCGAACAAATGAGTGAATATGTGGTAGAGGAGTTCAAAAAGATGAAAATCAGTTTATCTGCCTTCAAACTACTCAAAGTCCCTGTTGTAAGGCATGCCTTCTTTAGGGTACTTAATGGGACCCCATCCCCTAAAACGATACAAGAGGCATCAGCTAAAAGAGTCACCTTTGAGGAACCTAGGTAGGAATCTATGATTCATTATATCAAAGGGAAAAGGAAGGATGTTCCCTCAAACCAGTCTACAGGTGAGCAGCTTGAAAAAGAACCAGATCAAAACAATAGACAGATTTCCAAGGATCAACCATCTAGGAAAACCAAGGATAAGACTGGCGATAAGGACAGGGTTCAAGTAGCTCGGGTAGACACGCCTACAAGCCTTTTCCAAGGAAATTTTGAAACTCCCCCTTTCCTTACCACCATATTCGGGAAGAATTTGCACAACTGCCTGCTCGATTCAGGAGCATATGCTAATGTTATGCCCCTGGAAGTGTGCAAGGCTCTTGGGATTACCCCCACACCCTCAAGAAGGAAAGTGACCCAGCTGGATAAAACAAAGATCAACATTGTGGGAGAAATGAATCGAATCTCAATGCAAATTGTTGTAGATCCAAGGATACAACAAGTCATTGATATTCAAGTGGCTGACATTCCCGATGCATATGGGATAATCTTGGGTAGAGACTTCACTAAAACGTTGAATGGATATGCCGCTACAAACCATTCTCAATGTGGTTGCCATGGAAAGGGCTACCAAATCAAATCCTTATAGACCGCGAGCCTCGTATGAAGTATATGATCACAGAGTACAACAACCTAAACGAGGTGTTGTTTGTTGAGACAAAATTGAGAAATTACTATCCCTTTGCCTACCAGGACGAATTCAAACCCCAAGAAGAGTGTGCTGCAAAAGTACTCTTGGTGCAATGTAGCCCTCCAACTGACTTCACTCAAATTCCTCAGAGTACAGAGATGCTAGTAGAGTCAGATAATAAACCTGATGAGGATGACAACTTAGGACTACTCAATGGTTTCTAGGAATTCATGGAAAAGTGTGCAAATAATCAACTCAGTTTGGGTGCCTGAATGGATTTCTAGGATCTCTTGCTACCGAATTGATGCATAATTCACAATGCTACCCACTTCGAGTTTGATTGTTGCCTGTGCCAAACAGCGGTAGAGCATGTCATAAAATCAGTTGTCCCTCAGAAGGAAGCACCAAAGGAGGTGCTGGCAGAACCACCTGCTGTTAAACACACTGAGCTGGAAGATTCCCCAAAGGTCACAGAGGCAACCACCCAGCCAAAAGGAAATAGGAGCCTAGTTGGGCCTGGAGTCAGAGAGTTTTCCAAGTTTTGGACACTTCAATTTGATGGATCCAAATCAAAACAAGGAGCTAGTGTCGGGTTCGAACTCATCAGCCCAATGGGCAAGACCTTTCTTGCTGCCCATAGGTTGCAGTTTTATTGCACCAATAATGTAGCAGAATATGAGGCATTAGTCCATGGTCTTCTTATGACCTTAAAGAAAAATGTCAAAAGGCTGCAAGTGTTCGGGGATTCCGAACTCATAGTCAAACAAGTTAGAAAATTGTATCCCTGCCATGCTAGAAGACTTGCAAACTATATACATAAGGTTTGGGACCTCTTAGAAGGTTTAGATGCATTCAATATACAACTGATTCCCCATGCTCAGAATCATACAGCCAATGCATTGGCTCAGGCAGCCAACACTTTGCAACCCCTCTCCTTATCTGGGATTAATAAATTTACCATTGAGTTGACATCCACACCGTCCATCCCAGATAACGTCACTCACTTTCAGGTCTTCAATGATGATAAGCACATCCTTGAATTCATCACGAGTTTCAATGTCTTTGGCACCCAAATAATTGATGCGGCTGATCCGGAAGAGGCCGAATTGGGCATAGAGGGGGTCATCAACCTCAAAACCAACATGATTCCCAGAGGCATGGTTCAGCTTGAATGCATATTTGATTTGGACCAGATCAGAGACCAAGATTGGAAAACAAAGAAGGAAGCCATAAGCAACCAATCTGATGCTCACAACCTTGGGACTCCCAAGGAGATCAAAAAAAATTTTATTGGAAAAGTGTGCACGCCCGAGGAAAAGAATGGAATCATCGATGCCTTGTGGAGGTATCACAATGTGGTAGCATGGAGCTATGAAGATCTAAAGACTTATGATACCTCCATCATTACGCACACCATTCCTCTCAAGACAAAAGTGAGGCCATTCTGCCAACGACAACGTCCTATTAATGCCTTGTTGGAACCCATCATTTACAAGGAGGTACAAAAGCTGCTTTCGGCTAGGATTATCTTCCCAGTCAGGCATTCCACATGGGTAGCCAACCTGGTCTCGGTCAGAAAAAAGAATGGAGAAATCAAATTGTGTGTAGACTTCCGCAATTTCAATAGTTTATTGGAGAAGGACAACTATCCAGTAGCTTCATTAGATGAGGTGTTGTAGATCATCAATGACTCCCAAATGATGTATTTCCTTGATGGGTACTCCGAATACAACCAAGTTATGGTGCAGTATGAAAACCGTCATAAGATAGCGTTCACCACCAAGTGGGGGACCTTTGCTTACAGGAGAATTCCCTTCGGGCTCATCAATGTTGGCGCCACTTTCCAACGTGCCATGGATATTTCCTTCAAAGATCTTATTGGAAAGTGCATAATCATCTACATGGATGATTTAACTGTGTTCTCAAAGAGGAGTGATCATGTCTCTGATTTATGCAAGGTGTTTCAGAGGTGTAGGGAGTTTGGAGTTTCCCTTAACCGAAAGAAGTGCATCTTCGGCATAACCGAAGGTAAATTGCTTGGACATATTATTTCAGAGCAAGGAATCTCTATAGAACCTAAACGCATCCAGTATTTGTTAAAGATCCCCCTGCCAAGTAGCGAGAAAGAATTAAAATCCTTCTTTAGAAAGATCAACTTTGTCAAGTAATTCATCATAGGTTTTGTTGAGATTGTTAAACCACTCAACGCCATACTAAAATAGGATTCCAAAGTTGAGTGGACCCCTGAAGCCAAACATGCTTTTGAAGAAATCAAACAGGTCATTGTTGAGGTGCCTGTGCTCGTAAGCCCAAACTATATGAAGTCATTCTACATCTATTCATTCGCTTCAAAACATTCTTGTGCCAGTATTTTGACTCAGAAAGATGATAAGGGAAGTGAGCACCCAATCGCCTTCATGAGTGCTCCTTTGAAAGATGTTGAATTACACTACCACAACATAGAAAAACAATCATATGCCCTCGTTAGGGGAGTGAAGAAATTCAGACATTACATCCTACGTAATAAAGTGTTCGCCATCATCCCTAACCCAACCGTGAAAACACTACTCATGCAGAATGAATTAGGAGAGAAAAGAGCCAAGTGGGTCACATTGCTCCAAGAGTATGATATGGAAATCCAACCAATGAGGTTGGTAAGAGGACAAGCACTCACCCGAAAAATTGTTGAAATAGCAGCAGAACCAGGGCCCGAACTTACAGTGCAACAATACCAGCTCGAGGATGTTTCCCCAGGAGAATGGTACGAGGACGTTGTCTATTATTTGTTGAACCACAAATGTTCACCTCACTTACCAGGAGTCTGAAAACGTGCCCTTAGGCTGAAAAGTAGCAGTTACATACTGCAAGGGTCCATTTTATAAAAGGAAAATCATGAAGGAATCTACTTGAGATGCCTTGGCAAGGAAGGAGTCGATCGAGTCTTGAAGGAGTTTCATGACAAATTTGGTACTGGTCATGGATCTGGGCCTTCCACTGCACATCAGATACTAAGATCAGGGTATTATTAGCCAACGGTCTTCAAGGATGCTTATTGTCATGTTTGCTGATGTCACACATATCAGACCGCCGCCACCAAGGAGAAGAATGTTGTCCCACTGCAGCCCGTGTTGGAAGTGAGGTTATTTGCGCAATGGGGTCTCAATTTCATTGGTCTAATAAGCCCTCCATCATCTGTGGGACACAAGTACATTCTTACCACTACTGATTACTGCACTAGATGGACAAAAGCAATTGTATGTAGACAATGCACAACTGAGGTAGTTAGAAATTTTTTAGAAAGTTTCATTTTAAATCGCTTTGGTTGTCCTTATGCCTTGGTTTGTGATAATGGACCTACATTTGCTTCATTAAATTTTTCTAGTTGGGCTTTTGACTATGGGATTTCCCTCAATTTTTTATTTAATTACTACCCTCAAGGCAATGGCCTTGCTAAGTCCACAAACAAGAACTTGATTATAGTGATCAAGAAATTGCTCGATAGGAATCCCAATAACTGACATACCCAGCTCTGATTCGCCCTTTGGGCAGACCGCACTAGCCACAAGGCTGCCCTTGGTGATTCCCCTTTCCATCTTGTTTATGGCATAGAGCCCATATTTCCTATCCACCTGAAGATTCCCACTCTCCAATTTATCAACGAATTTTACGAAGGGGGGGATCGTAGAGAAGTTCGGTTAGCTGAGCTCTTGCATTTAGAAGAAGTCTGAGACCGTGCAATAGAAAATTTTTCCAAACATCGAGGTGTGGTTAAGAGATGGTTCGACCACCGAGCCAAGATCAAGGCCTTTAGAATTGCAGATTTAGTCTTGTATTGGGACAAGGCCCATGAAAAGAAAGGGGGACACAACAAATTCGATAAGCTTTGGCTTGGCCCCTTTCAAATAGCTTAAATTTTGGGAGACAATGCTTTCCGCCTAAAGACCTTAACTGGTGAAGACATCCCGTTTCCAGTCAACGGGTAGCACCTCAAGCATTACTTATAAGCCTGAGCTCTGTCAAGCTCTTCCTTGTAAATATTTGTACATAGGTTAGAGTAGGCTGCCTTTTGGTTCACTTACATTTTGTTGTTTTGTGTCGCTCTGTTTTGCTTGTCCCTCGTTTGTTTTTCTTCGAGGAGGGTGTCTTTTGTTTTGTTGTGGTGGTCGTGCTCGTTCGACAAACGGCTCACTCTATTGTCCATCCTTAGTGTTCTTTGGCTAAACATTTATTCCCGACTATTGGTCCCTGAAGGCTGCCTAGGAATGATTTCCTCATTTGAACTTTGCCTTAGAACCTGACCCTTAGTTGGATCATTTTACGCACATCTCAAATCTTGCACAAAACGCATATTAATTATTTCTAAAGGACTGTACAATGGTTGCTATGATTTCCTAGTAAGTAAAAAATCTTAAGTTTGCTCGAGTGACCACTGTGGTTCCCAAACCCATTATAGGCTTCAATGCTTACACGGTCGAGTAAAAGATAAGTGGGAAAAAAGAACATTGAAAGAAATATCAAAACAAAAGAAGAGGAAGAAAATTCTGAAATCAAGCGACCGTATGGGTGTGCAGATAACTCTACCGGGGCTATGGACGCTCAGCTAGCAGTAGAGCAATATTCGTGGGATCGCAGTGATAACTCCGCTAGGGCTATGGATGTCTAACTAGCAGCGGAGCAATGTCCGGGTTACTTTTGGTGTTGGATGGTTTATGTAGCTTGCTCGGTTGGATTAGCAGTTGCTTGTCACAGTTCCCACGGAAAGGAATGAATTCACTACACACACTTCTGAGATGTCCTATAAACTGACCCCAATTAAGGACCCTATTCTCCCAATTCACTCTTGGAAATCTGCTCCTGGTCTACGAAACTAGAGATTCTGGTTCCTAGATGAATACTTGTCCTTAGAACACTTGGGAGCGTTTCCTAGCGAGTCGCCATTTGTTGTGCCCTCAGAGCACACACCCCATTCAAAACGGGGACCTTCTTTTCTTTCACCTTGTCAGGTCATTTTGTCACTGCCTCATTTTTCGTTCCCCCATTTTGGTGTCCTAAATGGTCAACGTGTTTCTTAGTCTCATCTTGAGTTGACCGTGTTTCATCACCTTCAATTTTGTTAAGTCTTGGTGCCTTGTGGAGTTTACTTGGTAGTTTGCTTCTGCTAGCGGCCTTGGGGCCTAGAGGACCCACCTTGATGGGTTTCCCTTACCAGGTTTCCTTTGGGTGTTCGTTGTCTCAAATGGCAGAAGGCTTCCACCTTCCCGAGCCCCGGGACCCAACTCCTTGTTTGCCACCTGTTTAACTTATGATAAAATTGGATTGTTTTTGCCTCTTCCGGGCTTGCCTCTTCGGACTCCATGTTATCTTCGTTGTTTGCAATGGCCAAACTGTGACGACGCCCCACCCTCTGGACCCTAGGTTTCCTTTCGCCGGTGATTTGCAAAATGTTTGAAACGGTCGTCTGGTCGCGTTTTTCCGGACCCCAAGCTCTGGTCATCTCGTCGTCGTCCGAGATTTAAACTTACCAACCTTCTTGTCATTCGTATGAGCATTAATTGAGGGTATTGAATGCATATTGGGGTATAAATATCTAGCTCGACTTGTCATTTTCATTTGTCAAGTTTTCCAGAGGAGTTCAGAGCAGAGTTCGAGGAGCCCAGTGCATTCGTCGCTAGCCGCCCTCGCCCTCGTGGTCATCCTTTGTGGATTTTGACATCTTTTCACTAGACTGTTGAGGTAGGTTTGTCGTCTGCCCTCCCATGGGGTTTTTTGTGATTTTGTGCCTAAAATAATGAACAAAATAGGCTAAAAATGCTTTAATTAGGTAAAACATGGCAACACCTAAAAAACCCATGTGTTCAAAATCTAGAAAAACCTCCTAGGTGTCCACAAAGATCAATTTGGAACTCGACATTTCCATTGTCATTCTTCGCACAGGGCATTCGCACCCTCTAGGTCCGCGCCGACCCATCGCCGTTAAAACTTAGCAAACTAACCTAATGGAGGGATGCCCTCCCGGGCCCGTGACCCTGAACTTCCGTTGGCCCTTCGGCGTCGGACTTTGAACAAAACTTGAAATTCGGCCTCCGCCTAAGCTTCCTAGGCCCACTCCTGCAGGACTCCGTCACTAGGATGCCACATTGTTTCCGCCATTCCAAACGACGGGGAGAACTTGTCCACCAGAGCTCTGGGGCCTGCCTCGCCTTTCGTCATTCGGAGTTGAACCAAAATGAATTGTTATGTCACATCCCCAAGTCCCAGTCGTCGGAATCCCTTTCGCGGATTTCCCTAGCATCTTCGCTGTTTTCAAACGGTCGTCTAACGACGTCTTTCCACTTCCCAGGCCCTGACCGTCCATTTTCCCCAAAGACAATAAACAACAAACTTCGGCGTCTTTTCCCTCACCGGGTCCCATCCACCGGGATTTCGTCCAGTGTTAGTCGGAAAAAAGGGGAAAAGCTAGCATGTCTTCCCAACCTCCGGGACTCGCCGTCTTAATCGCTAAAAGAAAATTAACAAATAAAACCTAGCGGCCAAGTTTGATGTCGGGCCCGACCCATCGGGCCACTCCCAGTGGATTTCTGCTCAACAACCGTCGTTCTAAACGGTGAAATCTTGACGGCTTCCCACCCCCTGAGACCCGAGTGCTTTGAACTTTAAAGGTTGCACTGAATGCCCTTCAGCCTCCCGGTTCCCAGACCCCGGAATTCGGACCCCAGAATTTCGTTTTTGTCTAGCCGTTCCAAATGGTGAAGCTCTGACAGCCTTCCAGCCTTATGCCTTTGGGTGCCCCAAAAGTGATCCAAATGACCTTCAATTTGAAAACTTATCTCGACCCACATGGTCAAATTCAGCCTTCTCCTGCATGAGCCTTCCAAACCACCGAAATCTGAAGTCGAGAGAAATCACACAAATCACCCTACCTTGTTTTCCCTTCAAAACAACATTCTTGCCAGGGAAGTCCAACCCCCTACGCCTGGGTTGTCAAAAATCCCTCCAGTAATGATTAACGACACTTGGAAGTAAAAGTTTGATTTCATAAAGGATGAATTGTTTAATTGGATTTCATCCACAAGATTTCAACTAATGTTAATGCTTTCATAATTGGTTGTACTCATTACATCTCTGTTTGCAGGATATATGGAATCGGGTGCAGGACCCTTAGGGGCAACTGCAGAAAAGGACAAAGGGAAAAGGGCAGGCAAGGCTCCTCATGGGAAGGAGGACAAAGACCAAATGAAGTACCAGTTCCAGGGAGAGCCTCTGGATTCAAAAATCATCACAAACTGGAAAGAAATTATAGATACTAATATCAACCATGTCAATATTGATGAGTTCAAGCAAAGGGTTAGAGTCCACCAGCAGACTGACAATGCAAGATTGATCAGAAAAAGTGGAATCGCTAAAGCTGCAGGCTTTCCGCCGTCCCTTGTATCCCCTGAATTGGTCATGGCTTTCCGGCAAGCATATTAGCCACAAACATGAACAATTGTTGACAAGGATGGAAATATCCTTGCTGACATGTTGGGCAAGGAAATTACGAGGACCTTTCACATCCCCACCTTTGAGGAGATGGAGATGACCACCATAGCGGAATACAAAGCAATGTGGGATGAGGACCCGATTGGATGCAAGAAGCTAATAAACCAATACTGGCTTAAAGAGAAAAGGGGCAGCGCTACAAAAATTCCTCAAGAACTCTTTTGTAGCGACTTCCATGAGGACTACCATGACTTGGTCACCATGTTGAGTAGAGTGATGGGCCTCCCCACCGTTGCATTTTTCAGGAGTGGATGGTATATTTTGTAGAGCAGATTCTCTGGGGGGGTGAAGATGTCACCACAAAAGCCTCATTCTACTGGGGAGGCATAACAAGCGACTGCTTCCACGAGCAGTTCATGAATGTAAAGAAGACCTCTAGGTTCTACATGACCTCCTATCTAGTATACTCACTGGCGGAGCGAAGGAAATACAATGGATTGTTTGTGGCACCTAATGAGGAACCGGGTCAAGCATTAAAGGTCTATAATAGATATCCCCAACTCCAGTTCAGAAATTTCAAGAAGGAATATTGCAGGGTGAACAACGCCTTCATCGGTCACATCATTAGATTGTTGGGAGGAGATTTTGAAAGAAGGGTCTCTCACAGTGCTTGAGCATTCTTGAAACAATACGCCTTCCTATTTATTCAATACCCCAAGTTTACATACATTCGTGCCCAAGGTTTCACAGAGAGGTTGAATAAGCTGCCCCGGTACCCCAACAATCGGATTATATTGTTAAAGTTTTCCCGACAGCTACAACATATACATTCAGTCCTCAGCGACAAACACTTGGCAGGGATTCCTTATCCCTTAGCTTTCGGTTGGGGGATGTACAAATTGCAAACTTCCTAGTGTGCTGGGAATTCTGAAATGGAATTGGCAGAGTATCCTTTTCGCCTACACACTGTTCACCCATGGATGGACCCATATGGGCATTTAAGGAAGGCAGTAGGACCAGGATACACCCATTTGCATCATGTTGAAGACTTCTAGGCGGATTGCCAGGATGACAAGGAGGTGCGCGCTAGGCACTACATGTGAATGACTGCGTACTTTGTAAAAAGAGTACAATTGTTTCTTGTGCCTGATCAAGTTGTAGAGGATGAAAGCACCATCATGGACCCCAAGTATAACGCAGTCACTAACTTGTCGCTGCCAACAATATACTGGGATGAACAGGAGGTCGATGACCTCGATATTATCACCAAGCCAATTTAGGCTCATACTAAAGAATGGGTTGATAGACAAGTAGCCTAATTGAAGCAACAAGGGGTTGTTCTAACATATGAAGGGCTTAAGAGTGAGCCTAGTGCTACGGAAGATGTTACTGCCACAACTTCAACACAAGGAACATCTAAATCTCCTCCGCTCACAAGATCAAAAAGGAGGAAAGGGACTGAGGCGGAGCAGTCACTGAATCCAAAAGTTTATTCAAGAAAAAATTCAGGAGGTTCACCCTCTAAGAAACCCAAATGGACAGGAAGCGTCACGGGGCAACCACCAATTTAAGAAGATCCCCTTCAAGAGGGTGAGGAAGGGAGGACAGATCAACCAAAGCCTCCTCCGGCTCTCCCTGTTTCCACCGCCCTTCCATCTATTTCCTAGGCCATGGTTGCCACATGCCCACCTGTGGTGGACATCTCAGTCCATCTCGCCTCCTCTCCCCCAGCTAGGCCTGTAATAATGGTTGACTCCTCTGCCACAACTTCTCTGCTTTCTCTGCCTCCATGTTGCCTACTACATCGCTCCCATTGGTAGCGGCGACAATACCAATACCCACACTCACATTGCCAGAGGCTTTCTCACGGCACATGCAAAATTTTCCCTCTAAGATTTCTCAAATATTTTTGGACCCCACCATCCAAGCTGCCTTAGCACAGGTCCTCACCAGTGCTTCGACCTCACAACCTCCGACGGGATCACCAGCAATGGAGGCCACAATGCTAATCTCGGAGGAATGGGTGAAGCGGGAGATGGAAGCTTCAAAAGCAGCGGAGGAAGAAGCCGATGAGCACCACGAACACCCAGAGTATGAATACCAACAAATTGACAAGGTGGTTCATGAAGAAGAAGAAACGGGGTCCTCCGAAAGTGGAGACGAAGAGGAGGATGCAGGTGGTAAAACTATTGTACAAACCTTCGATGATGATTTTGAGGAGGAAATGGCGCAGCAATTGAGGGACGATGAAGGAGAGGCAAAAAGGTCACCTCCCAAAGAAGAAAGGCAAGAAGGTGACAAGGTAGCAGAAAAATATAGAACTCCCTACAGGGGAACAACGAGAGAATGTATCACCTCCTTATAGAGAAGAAGAAAATGTAGAAGAAGACAAGCCTGAGGGTGAAGCTCAACCTGACAAGGGCCTCAAAATTGGACAGCCTGAGGAGCATATGCATAAAGATGAACAAGCTGAAGAAAGGAAAGGGAAGGAAATTGAGAAAGAAGAAAGTCCCCGGGAACGATTGCCTACTAAGCCTCCCATCAAGCGCCTTGTGTTCATCCAAGACTCTGATGAGGAAGAAGGAGACAACACTAAAATGGAAGAAAGGGCTCCAGCAGGTAAAGAAATAGAGGTCCAAACAAAGGGGGGTGAGGGTGATTGTGAATCGCTTAAGGGAAAATTTGTTATGCCCGAATGGTTGGAAAGGCAACTTGAAAAGAAAACTCCTACCTCAAAGGATCCAAGAGTAAGATTGGAGGCTATCTTAAGCCGAGCACAGATCACTATCAGGAAAGAGAAGAAGCCCAAAATTAGATCCAAGGTAATGATGGATGCTTTTGGGTCCCGAACTGTGCAAGTAGCCATGTCGGTGGTGGGCAAAGAAGGAGTAAGCTATAATGTCTCCACCATTGATTTAGGAACTTCTACCAGGGAGCAGAAGGTGGACCACCTCGAGGAGTCTGTTGCCATAGTGGTACATTTAATACAACAGGATAAAATTTCAAAGGATGAGCTTAACGCATAGGTAGTTGATCTGAAAGCTTACATTCAACAATGGTCCTCAACAGAAGAAATGCCTACCACATCTGCGGCTCCACCCCAACTACTGTCTAAGGAACAAATTGACAAGCTGGAAAAAAGAAAGAACCTGGATAAAACTACAGAAAGTTGGTTCCGACAGGTCCCATACGTCGGAAATATGGGTATCAGTCAGGCTGTTCGAGCAGCCAACAAGTTCCTGGACTTGGAGCAGTCTCTGGAAAACACGAAGAAACTTTGCACCAACTTCCCTGCGATGTATAGGTCCACCTATCCAAAGATCGAGGTTGTCCTCCGGCTGCCAAGCGCCACATGGGAAAACGAGCTCGCATTCGAAAGGGACGATCATTGGCTGATGGATGTATGGAAGCAGGACTTTGATAACAGAAAAGAACGATTGGAGCAGGTAATTGATAAATTGGATCCAGATATTGAATGGGTCAAAGAGATTAGGGTGGATTGTGCCCGATATTTGAGGCTGATGACAGGATAACCCGCAATGCAAATTGATCTAGAGAAAATAAAGCCCCACTTTCAAAAGGGGATGGAGGACGGGATGTCAATAGAGATAACCACGAATTTCATGAGTTTTGTCGCCCGTGCCTTCGTCTAGTCAGAACTGTTCAGAGACCATGCTGCCAAGTATGATGAAGACTGGAAAAGGCTTGAGGGAAACTCCAAGGAATGGAGTTATCAAGTATTGCGGTCCGAGATCATAGAGGTCAACAAACTCCAACCGGTAATCTTGAAGTTCATGGAGTATGCAACTTTGAAGAAGCAGGAGGGCAACCCTATTATTAGTGAGGAACTTCTAAATGAATAGCTACAACAAAAGGGCAATCAGCAAAAGACAAAATGCTACAGTGTTGTCACTAGAGGACAAAATAGGGATAAGACAAAGTTATATTTTAAAATTGTAATATATTGGGGGGTAGGTAGAACCCTAGTTTGTAGTGAATCTTGGCCACACAATGAGATTAAATCTTGGCCATACATTCTACTTTTTGGGCACTATAAATAGGGGGTCTCCTCTTTTTCTCAAAGAGAGTTGAGTTGTTGTAAAGACATGCTGCAGAAAGTTCTAATGAAAATACATTGACTTGGTGCATTTTCTGAGTTCTTCACATGTTTCATGATTCAATCTCCATTGTTAGATGCTTATTTAGATTCACATTGTTGTTCTAGTTAGCTTTGAATTACTTAGATAGATTTTAGTGATGTTGTTCTATGATTGTAGAAATTTCTACTATGTTGATGTCTTCCAGTCCATACTTTTTGTCGTTTGCTGCTGGTAAATGGTCTTGTAAAGTTAGTCTAGGCTGAAACTTGTAGCTGCTTTTAAACTTGTATCTTTATTCATGCATGCATGTGGTGGATGAGTGATAAAATATTTGTAGACCTTTGAAGATAGCACAAATTTCATGATACTGTAAGTGCCTTGGTTAAATGGAATCCTATTTGAAGGGAGCTGTCCATAGCAGAACCTCCATGATCACTGTTCACAATCAGTTGCAGATCCATGAACCTTCCCTCTTCCCTGCTCTCTTTTCCTTTTTTTTAGAAACAACCTATGCTAAGGTTCACTGCACATTGTAAAGCCAAAACTTAAGGAAAACACTGAAATTTGGATTGTTGTTCGAACCTGCAACAAAGTGCACCTTAACTCCCATCTTAGAAACTTCATATTTTTAAGATCCACTCCGCATCTAGCTACATAAGTCTTCCATGTGATTACCAGCAAAATTACATCAAACATCAACTAAGGAATTCCATGCAAGTCAAGACCTGACACCTGAGAGACCTTGGGGTGATTTTCAACAACCTGTTGTTGGAAGTATCCTTTCAAGAGAGGTAATGCACCTACACATTGCTTGTGTTGAGAAAGTGTGCAAAAACACCCATCAACAACTATGATATTGATGAGTGGTTGATGTCTAACATTAGTCCACCCATCCATCACTATAGAGCAACATGTCCTCATCCACGTTTGCCTCATATCCTCCATTAACACATTAACTTTGGAGTACTTTTTGTGTAGGAGGGTGGTGTGTAGCTTATGATCTCCAAGGGGTATAAATAAAGAACCAATAGTGGCTATATCTTTAACCATTTTTTTGAAATAAGATGAACGGGTCACATGAAATGGGATGGCATGGGGGAAAAAAATTGGCAATGGAAAATTCAGTGGCTTCTCGTGTTTGGTTATTAAACATAAACTCAACTGAAGCTCCCTTCCCACTACGACTCACCTTCCTCTTTCCTCTTGTGACAACTTCACTACTATCAACTTTGGAAGGCATAGGCATGGTTGATTGTGCACTTGGAAAAGAAGATGACACACCTTGAACCCCATCCACCTCCATTTGCAATCTTTAGAACTCTATTGCTTCATGCTCTTTTAAGTCAAGACACATTCTAACCCCATGGCCCACCTCACCCAAAAAATGGACCTTACCCATGTGTAGCTGCCCCTAAAATCCTTATGGAAAACATGGCAATTCCACACCCTACTCCCCCCTGAATTTTTATGTCTTTGGCCCATAGGTGTAATATATTGAAGGAAAGGTTTGTTTTAGTTTAAAGGGTGCTTTGCATAGCATTCTATGATTGTTGAAGGGCAATGGTATGGGTTTGTTTTCAATCCACTAACACCATCACCACTTTCTCTTCTATTTTGCACTTCATTTTCATTTTCACTTTCACTCCCACTCCCACTCCCACTATTGTTCATGTTTTTTTAAATTTTGAATGCAAGTTTCAACTAAAAAATTAAAAAAATCAGGGATTGTATGCTTGAAATTTTGCAAAAGAAAAAGAAAAAAAAGAGAAGGAAATGCATACTTCTTTGGTGGATTTGCACCCCCAACAACACTAGCTTCAACCTCTTCTCCTCCTTCAACCTATTGTTCTTCCTCCTTCAATGGCTACAACTTCAAACCCTTGGTTGCTCTTTCTCTCCTTCACAAACAAATGCACAAATGAATGAAATGAGGATTGTTTTTTCCTCATAAGATAGCAAACAATGATGGGGCCCACAATAGCCACGAAATTAGGGATTTTCCTCTTTTAAAAATGTTTTTATTTTAATTTTAGAACATGATTTGACATGGGGGACGGTCGGCCGTCTCCAGGACGGTCGAGGGACAACTCAAGTGTCCTCTAGTCGTTCCTGGGACAGTCAGTTGTCCCCCTTTCCCTGTTGATCGTTTCTCTGTTTCAGGGATGTTTCCCAAATTTTGCAAAAAAAGGAGATGCCAAGGGACCATCCCCTAGTCGTCCCCGTGTACCCAAGATGTCTTGGGGACAAGGACGGGCCATTTTAGGGGGGGGACGCATCCTTGGTTTCCCCGCTTTAGGCATAACCATGCCATTATTGAAGTCATATTTCATAGATCAGTAGATTGGGCATTTAAATAAATAAAGAGTAGTGTTAGACTCGAAGCATTTTCAATAAAAAGGAAAGACACTAATATCGAGAAAAACAAAAGTAAATTTTACTTTTTTAAATCATATTGTTTGCAGTTATAACACCCTCCAAATATCAAATTTTACTAGAATGAATTGTAAAGATCACTTTAAGCATAACCATGCCATTCTGAAGTCATATTCCATGGATTACTTTATTTTAAAAATCAAATTCCATGGATTACTTTATTTTATAACACCCTCCAAATATCAAATTTTACTAGAATGAATTGTAAAGATCACTTTAAGCATAACCATGCCATTTTGAAGTCATATTCCATGGATTTTCCTCTTTTAAAAATGTTTTTATTTTAATTTTAGAACATGATTTGACATGGGGGACGGTCGGCCGTCTCCAGGATGGTCGAGGGACAGCTCAAGTGTCCTCTAGTCGTTCCTGGGACAGTCAGTTGTCCCCCTTTCCCTGTTGATCGTTTCTCTGTTTTGGGGATGTTTCCCAAATTTTGCAAAAAAAGGGGATGCCAAGGGACCATCCCCTAGTTGTCCCCGTGTACCCAAGATGTCTTGGGGACAAGGATGGGCCATTTTAGGGTGGGGACGCGTCCTTGGTTTCCCCGCTTTAGGCATAACCATGCCATTATTGAAGTCATATTTCACAGATTAGTAGATTGGGCATTTAAATAAATAAAGAGCAGTGTTAGACCCGAAACATTTTCAATAAAAAGGAAAGACGCTGATATCGAGAAAAACAAAGTAAATTTTACTTTTTTAAATCATATTGTTTGCAGTTATAACACCCTCCAAATATCAAATTTTACTAGAATGAATTGTAAAGATCACTTTAAGAATAACCATGCCATTCTGAAGTCATATTCCATGGATTAGTAGATTAGGCATTTGAATAAATGAAGAGTCAGATTTGAAGCATTATCAATAAAAAGGAAGGACACTGATATCCAGAAAAACAAAAGTAAATTTTACTTTTTTAAATCAACATGATCCTAACAGACATTGTGCCCTAAATATGGTTACAGTTTTTGTTGATTCACAAGCGTGTCCCAACCTTAATTATTGCGAACATTTGTTATTCAACTTCATCCTAAATGACATTGTGCCCAAGTATGCTACAGTTTTTGTTCATCGAGTAAAACTTTCCAATAGTGCATAATATTGGAAGAATTTGTTGATCAATTACCAAGGGCCATGCTTTTATCCCTGTCATGAAATAGAATGAAATTTGGATAAATTTCATAAATTGGCTGTAATAAAGGAAAATTTAAATGACTTTCATCCATTGACATATTTATACTTCAACATATAAGTAGTCAATTATCATCTTTGGTTCCTTGTAAGTTCCCAACATCAAACGTAAAATACTTCGAAGGGAATGAGGAAGGTAAAACAACATCATTAAGAATCAATGCACTACTACTACCTTATATTCTTCACTTCATACGTCTATGAGTGAAGGCGGGCATGGAAAAATTGCAACAATTTTGACGAATAAGTGTATACAACCAACAACAATTTTCTTCACAACCTCAACAAACTCTAAATCATAATTACAAGGATTATGGTCCATTCACAACCTCATCATCCTCTGTTTATTTTCTTCTTCCAGAAATATAAGTTTGGTAAACTAACATGGTAACTTTTAACATTGTGCACCAATAAGGTTTAACCCATCTACCGTTAAGAAGGTTGGCATAAGAGTTTGAATGAAGCATAAAGTTGAAGCATTTTGACATTTAGAATTATTAGCATCAATTTTTGGATTAGAGTGTTTCAGCTCTTCATCCTGATGATGGATCACGGAGTGTGATCCGAAATGTTGATGCAAAAAAATTTACACAATCTAATCCAGAAAATTGATGCTAATAATCAGTATGGATTGTAGAAACTTGATATCTCTAATTTAGAATTATGTTTTGAGAAATACGAACATTGGCAGTGAAGAATGACATCGAACTCAAGCTTGAGCATCAGGTGGTAATCGAAGTTATAAAGAAAATGATTACAAAATTGAAAACAGACACACATGTCTGTCCTCCCGAGACATTCATGTCCTCCCGAGAAATTCATGCATATTTTTTAATCAGTCAAAGTCCCTAGTAGCTCCATTCGTTATTCATATCCATAATGGTAAAAAGAATCATCCTCTGTATCTTCACAAGCTTTCGATCACAAAGTAGCATCAAACACCATAGTCAATCTCTAAATACAAGTGGCATCTTTATTCTTCACTTCAGATCCACTAGTTTTAGAAAGAACAATACTATGTATCAGTCCTATGTATCAGACATAGTTGATCTCTAATGACAGTACACCTTCATTGAAGATAGTAACGAAAGCAATGAAAGCTCATCATAGTCAATCTTGGGAAACAGGTTGCCGTTTTCATTATCTGGTGTAACTCTTGCTATGTCTTCTGTTGGTGTTGGTCTTTGATGATGAAAACGGCAACCTGTTTCCGAAGATTGACTATGCTGAGCTTGCATTGCTTTCGTTACTATCTTCAATGAAGGTGCACTGTCATTAGAGATCAACTATGACTGATATATAGGATAGTTCTTTCTAAAACTAGTGGATCTGAAGTGAAGAATAATTATTTATAAAAAATTAAATACAATTTATGAGAAATTAAATTATAAAGGGAGCTCATAGCCACAGTACAATCCTTGCAAATATATGAGCAGTTGAGAACATATGTTTGTGACACAAATAAAGCAATGGACAACTGAACAATAAGAACAAATTAATAAGATAAACAATGCGTAGAAAATATATACATTTTTAAGATTGATAAGAAAACAATAAAGCATATTAACTGAACAACCATTATTTTATTTTTATTGAAGACTTATGCCATTCATCCAAATTACCATGAAGACCTAAAACACAGAGTGCAGCAGCACAATAGAACTTCATTGAACCTGTAGTGAACCTGACTTGAAAAAAATAAATGAATGAATTAAATATTTGACCAAATAATACAAAAAACCTCTTGCAATGATGAGCCAACCCCAATATTCCAGCTTGCCCCAGACCTTTACAGAAAGAAAGGGGCAAGAAATAGGCAGCTACATGAGGATGACAACAGAAAAACCCTATAAGCAGATTTGTCACAAAGTTTTGCAAACTGCAATAGAATGCATATGACTCAATTTGATAAAAACATATTGGCAGGTTTGTCATGAATCCTCTTGCAATGATGAGCCAACCCCAATATTCCAGCTTGCCCCAGACCTTTACAGAAAGAAAGGGGCAAGAAATAGGCAGCTACATGAGGATGACAACAGAAAAACCCTATAAGCAGATTTGTCACAAAGTTTTGCAAACTGCAATAGAATGCATATGACTCAATTTGATAAAAACATATTGGCAGGTTTGTCATGAATCCCGCCCTGCCCCTCCGCCCCCCACATACTGCAATAGAAAATATCAGATCTACATGAATATGACTCAGGGTGATGGTATAATCCCAAAGATAAAGACTGTCGTCCTGATCAAAACCATAGAGATTGGATCCATTGCCATGGCAAGAAGCAGCAGCAGGATGTTTCAGAAATCATTAAAAACCATTCACATAACCATTTCCAGCTAAACAAATAGTACCTAGGGTTTAAGTTTTATCCTCCTCCCATATCTGGGGTAGACACGACTGTTAATTCATCTATGCACAACGTTTTAGGAACCAAAACACATCTGGCAGATATGGCTTTGGTTCTGGGGGGGGCACAGCATTATCAGCACATGAAGAAGATCTTTGCAGTTTTCTGTATTCTCTGAGAGCACCTCTTTCCTGTCATCACGAAACAAATGAAACTCTTTCAAATATGCAAAAACAGATCAAATGTAGGGAGTTATTGTTTGCATCCAATAAACTATTTGGCTATAAAGAGATGAATTACCGAGGTTCTGAACCTAAAAGGTTGCATTGGTGTCGTTGTTGACTTTCTGCCTTGGCTAGAAGAAGATGAAGTTTGGGACAATCTAGAAACCTGTTGAGGAGACGGGGGGCAAGATTGTACCTGCAAAAGCTGAAGTCTGTCACTTTTCTGGTCACTGGACTGAAGAATACCCCACTCTATATGCATCTAACAACATACTAGAACAAAAATTTGCTACACTTCACTGAACAAAAATGATCAGCACATGAAAATCTTTAAATACCCCTTTGAAAACTATGGAGTAGTTAAGTGCGTAAGTGGACAGGGGGCAATATTAACCATTGTTCCTTTTGGCTGGACCAAGCAGTACATAAGCAATGTGTGTAAGCAATGTGTGTGTGTGGAAGGGTCAAGGCCAATCCTCCATTGTTCGGTTATGATGGCAGTTATTGATCCTATTTCAAATTTAGGTTACTTTAGCAGATTAGAGTACTATGCATATTTGAAAGATACTGCAGGACATAAAAAGGCATTACCTTCTGGCTTGCATTCCAGCTATACTTATGTACCCTTTGTTCCACACCATCAGTTCTGAATTCAGAGAGGCAGCATATTATGTAAAGAAGACCTAAACCTAAAAATAATAAAGAACAACATGAGAATTAGGAATGGGAGACTTACTTCTTTTTCCAGCTACTTGGGCTGAATATCTTCGCATGAAATGACTTCTTATGTGGTTCCATGAAGCCTTTTTCTAGATGTTCTGAACTTTCCTTATCTTTCTTAAGTTGTGGATCTACTGAATGTGCAGTATTTTCCTGTTCATGGGAATGAATGGGTCCAGAGAATAATTCAAGGAAAGGATCACAGGAATCTTTTATGTTCTCAGCTTTCTCTAATTCATCATGTTCATGCTCATGAAGAGTACTCAAGTTTCCCGATGTATCACTTAGCATATTTTCGGTTTGGGATGAAAAATCTTCCTCATTAAGTTTTGGCTGCTTGGATGATGACAAATTTTCCTTCTTTACAGCAGATTTTGGACAACTTTTTGCAGCATCTTTTTTGTTGTTTCTCAAACGAAGCCCCCCTATTTCCATTGGTCCTGATTTACTGCACTTATCAGGATCATCAATGATGCTTTTGATGACTCGTTGATCCTTGGAGCCACTTAGACTGGATCCTTCGTATGAAAATTCATATACGTTAATCTTGTCATCTTGATTCTGTTTGCCTTTCTCCTCACTACCTACATTGCTGTCATGTTTAAAGGCCATGTTGGACTGTTTGGCAGAATCTTTCTGACCTCCATACAATGCAAGTTTCTTCACTTCAGAGCAAAACTCTGAAAGATGTGTCAAGAAATCTTTCCTTGGGGTTTTACCAAAGAGGTTACCTGCTGAAAAAGTGCCCTTAATTGCTGAACCAGATTTCAGAGATGAACTTTGATTATCACTTGTAGGAGTTTTGTTGGATGTTTGTTTAGTGATTCGGGTAGGGCTGCTAACCCCTTTCTTCTCACTGCTTTCAGGGGTTTTTACTGGAGTAGTAATATTTTTAGTCCCTTTCTTCTCGCTGCTTGCAGGGGCTGTTACTGGAGTATTATTACTTGAAGCGCTCAGATTACCAATTGTTAGTTTTGCAACTCCTCTCTTATCCATGCTTGAAGGACTTTGAGAGTCCTTGGCAGCAATATATTGCCTGGAAACTTTTGCAGGGCTAATTGAAACATTTTTCGAACCCTGTAATTTGGGGGATTTCCCAACATTTGATGCTGCGGATGATTTGGGATTCTTTCCCGTGCTTGATACAGCAGAAACACTACGTGGACGATTAGGATTATCATTTTCAGCATCTGGATGGTATTTGCCTGTTCTGGATGCATGTTTGTTTCTATCTGCAGGTGATGACTTCTTTAAATTCCTTGATGCATTTTCCTTTGCCTTCAATTCGTACAAAGAAGTGACTGAAGTTGACAGTGGACCCCCAGTTTTCTTGCAGTTGAGTGTACTGCGCAGTTAAAGAAATAGGTTCATTTTCCCAACATTTTAATTCATTGGATGATACCAGAAAAACAGAGAAAGAATTGAATGATCAATATGATAAAAGACATACACACCTTGCAGTCCTGTCCCCTAGTGGCGTAGTGCTGGAAATGCTTGCTGACGAAGTAGACCTAATAGATCTGGGCTGTTTTACCTGCTACATGTTAGGATCTTGCTAGTGAGTTAAGAGGATACTCTAAGAAATCAATTCCAAATACAAAAATACTAACTCTGAACTGAAAAGAAAAATCAAAACCTTTGGTGACTCAAATAATGGAGCATCCAACAAGCTGGCTGCAGTCCTCGGATGATTACAATCTGCAATACAAATTTTCATTCCCATCACGCTCCATCACAAAAGAATTTAATCGCATACATAACACTCCCAAAGCATAAGGTCGTAGGAACACTGCAATAAAATATTTTTGTGAACAAATCCTAGCAGATAAAAATCCTTATGTTTTTCTGAAACAATAAAAGCTAACAACACCTTGGATCAAAGATCTTATCATCCAAAGCTATGCAATTTAGAACTCATCTCAAAATTCACACATATGCTCACCATGACTGTGCAGTGGCTATGCACCACCGTCGGCACACACCAACAGACACCATGTATATTCAAATCCTACGAGAATGGCTAGACACAACTTAACAGTACGGGCCAATGTGAAGATTTCAACAAAATCCTAGCTATGCACCTTACAATCCGTCTCAAATCTTTCAAGCACATGTCAAAAAACCACATCCAAACTTTCATGAAATTCACTGCAATGATTTTGCACCTTGCAAGGATAAAACCATCAGAACAATCACATCCAGGTTTCTATCCTCGTTTGCTACCAGATAAACACATAATGCTTGTCCTAAACAAGTTCACCCAAACTTTCTCAAAATGGCTATGCAACTTGCAAGCATAGGATGTTAACACCATGGATCAATTGTGGAGATTTTAATACCCTCCAAGGCTATGCAATTCATAGTCTATCACAAACTTCAAACACATAAACCCTGTGCAATGGATGCATACACCATCGAAAGCCATTTATGCTCAAATCCTTTGACTAAACATATAAAAAACTTAAGATATTAAAGATTTGAGATTTTCAAAGGCAAACAGAATATCATGTTTCCGAAATGTCTGATTCCATTGTTTCATGTCTCCTTCGAGACCCCTCTTCAGACAAATGTGAAGATCTCAATAACCTCCAAGGCTATGAAACTCACAACCCATCTAAACTTTTTTGAGCCCATACCAAACCCAACTCACTGCCATGACTTTCCACCTCGCATAGGATAAAACACTGGGGCAATTTAGTGTAAGACTGCTAAACATGCAAAGGGTAATATAAGCAAATTTTCTTCATCTACGTAGCAATTTAGTGTAAGACTGCTAAACATGCAAAGGGTAATATAAACAAATTTTCTTCATCTACGTAGCTTGTCTGGACTTGGTTCAACCAATAATTGTTCTAGCAGAATCAAGCCTAATTATGAATCACACTTCCAGATCCAAATAACACCCTGCCTCTAAAATCCCCTCACTCATGAAAATCTTCATAGTGCAAATTTCTCAAACCATGTTTTTCATTAATGGACAGAGTTACCTCTTTTTTATGAACGCATTGAAATATTACCATCAGAACCAAAAAGTTAAGCTGGTCATCAAAGAACTTCAGGGATTTCTACCAAATTGAAATCACAATGAAACCAATTCATGCCCAAGAAAGTTATATTGCTATCTGTTTTTTGATGATGGATAATGGAATATGATCCAAAACATTATGAAAAACTCTACACACATAAATCCAGAAACACCATTACACAATAGCATTGGACTGTGAAAATCTAATGGTTTTAACAAAATGCCAAAATGCCAAAGATATTAAGGTTGTGCATCCTAACCATGCAAAGCTATCCAATTTGAATGCCAAAGATATTAAAGTTATGCATCCTAGACCATGCAAAGCTATCCAATTTGACTTTTCATGCCCAAAAGTTCTAATGCAGGGCCTAAAAACTAAAAGCACTCAAGACCATTTATTAAATAGATTGAAAAACCATACCAGGCTTGCAGAACCAGGCATCATCATCCACAGGTTCCTCCAGTGCCAAGAAGTCCAACCATTTGGGTGCCCGAATGTTCTCATAAAACTCATCCCTCACAAATCTGCTGTCAATGTTCTTCCAATCTATATTCAAAACATCCATTCCTACAAGCAAAACAAAACACCACCACAACAACAATAATAACAAAAACTTAAAAGAAAACAGTAAATACTGCAGAAGCAATGTGAAATCTAATAAGAAAGGACCCAGGAAACAGATAAAAAGAATCCTCGAATCCTGGTGCAAGTTCTTTCAAGCAATCCTGCACGCAATTGAAGTATTTAAACTTCAATCAACTGGGTCCGATTCTGAGCGTATTTCACAACAGATTCTTCAAGATTGGTATCAATGTGTAGATGATATTGTGAGCTGTGTGCCTGTACAGTGTGGTGCACAGTGAATTGTATGAATAACAGATATCACATAAAAATGTATAAATCCTCCGTAAATAGTCTTTGCAATTGTTGGAATGACGTACTAGGATTGAATACGAGGGCTATACTACAACGGTCAATACGGTGGCTTCTCAGCCGTTGGATTGGCTAGTCAAGTCTCTCCGAGCCGTCGATTATTATGACCGTTGTATGTTCCCTTTGGATTCTGTTTTAGTTTATTTGTGGTGTGGCCCGGCGGTTCATTAATAGAGCCCGTGCTCCCAACGTTCTATTATTTTATTAAATTATCAATTATCTTTATTCTATTAGAGATGGGTTTTATTAGAACAAAAAAAAATCATAAAATATATGTCCATGAAGAATGATTTAAAATTATATAATTAAATTTGGATAAATTATGTATGTTTCCCTCGACATTTTAGTTGATTTTTTTTTAGTTTGTATTTCAAATTATACATTTTGTATTTTCTTTTTTGGTCTTGTTTATTTCAATTAAATTGTCCTCAATATAATGGCTAATCTATAAAAGGTATGTTTCTTCATTGAAGTCGGTAAATTAATTGAACATAACTTTAATATACCTTCACACGTCTTTAAGGATTGATCTTTGATTTTGATTTTATCTACTCTCTTTCTTGCGTCAAATTTGTGGTTTATAGAGATGACTCCAGAAATTGAGTTTGTGTCCAAGTTGACTCCCTTTTTACTAGTCACTACTTGCTAACTTGAATGTGAAATGTATTAATTTGTGTGCTAGGTGTTGTATAAAAGGACAAACCTTAATTCACTTTTAAACATTCAAGAGGAAGCAAGATCCATCTAATTAATCCCCAAGAGTATCACATTACATAATTAGCTTATGCCATCATTTACATTTAACAACAAACTAAAGCATATTGCATGATAGCTTGTGTCTTCAATCCTTGCTCCAAAACTATTAGATCGAGATCCATAGATTTACCAAAAGGAGAAAGATCCTCACTTAGTAAACTCCCAAAACTGTTCAACACTACTTATTTTTAGACATAGGTTCCAGACAATAAGATGAACATATTCCAAATGGCCAAAAAGCACATGGTTTATTTTTTGTCAATCCATGAGTTAAGGTCATTTTTGTAGATGCAAAGATCAATTCCACATGTGTAAATTCAACTCACAAAAAAAAAATACAACCATATGTTCGAGTTTAGCAGTCACATATTTGATCATTGAGTAGAGTCTAGACCATAGAGACTAGTCTATGGCAAAATATGTAGTTGCCACTTCCAAAGCTAATTCCTTGATCCCTTCTTTGTCATTTGGTAAAGCATGTTTAGTGTTGTTATTGTGCTAGCTAATTTATCTAGGGTATTTACTAATATTCACTTATGTTTCCTTATTCACCCCTACATTATATCAAAAATTATTTTTGTTTCCTTTCATTTTGGTGATCATGTCCAATTTCAAGCTCCCTTAAGTCTTGGCATTTAGGGTTTATTTTTTTATTTCATTTCCAAACCTTTTTTTTTTTAAGTTTTATATTATACCATATGCGTATTTCATCATTTTTATCCCTTTTAAAGGTTTGTATATTGAGTTTATGCCAAAGTCTCATTGTCATCCCATCTTCCCTTTGAGAAGGAGTCTGTAATAAAATAACTTGCACAAAAGAGGAATATAATATGAAATATTCTACATATACTTGATAATAAGTAAGAATAAAAAGATACTTCAAGGGGGAAAACCTCCAAATATCTCTAATGAAAAGATAATTCATAATTTGATAATAATAAACTTACCACTAGCTCCTATATATACCTAATTATGTCATGGCTACCACCTAGGCCAACTTAGATACTTAATTATAACCCCTAGGACAACCTAACTACCTATAAGACTATAATAATGATTATATAACTTAATTAGGTGTTAAGGTAGCCACAAGTTCACTACTCATAACCCTAAGCACATATAAGATTAATGACATATCATGCACCCCTCTTTAGAGAAGCATTGTCCTCAATGTTGATCAAATATGGATAATTTTGCATAAAATCGTCACTTTCCCTAGTAACTTCTTTGATTAGAGAGTTCTTCAATTTTATCAAATACTCCGTGATTGCCCTTATTCACAACCTCTTGATGCATGTTTGAAGAATCCCCTCAAGATCCAAAATAATTCTTCCCTCCTCATCAAGCTTTAGTAACTTAGTTTCATCTACAAATTTTTCACAATAACCTTTAGACATCAAACATGGAAAACTAGATAGCTTTTTGTTGAAATAGTTAACTCCAGTTAAAATGCTACAATACCAATCTTTTGCAACACCTTATGAGGAGCATAGTACTTGGGTATAAGCTTGTTATCCTTTTGTTGTTGTTTTAGATACATTTTCTTATATGATTATAATCGCACAAAGACCCAATCTCCGACTTCAAAAGTCCTTTCACTATGGTGATGATCAACTTGTAGCTTCATCCTATTTTATGTCATTGATAGGTTCTCTCAAAGGCTACAAAGTACCTCTTGTTCATATTGAATGTGTTCTTCAATTGTTCAAACCTTTGCTTGTGCTCTTAATGAAGAGGTGATTGATGGTCACAACTGATACCTATATAATGCCAAGAATGGAGACATCTTGGAGGAGGTATGGAAGGAAATTTCATACCACCATTTTGCTAGTGGTAGCCATTTCACCCATCTCTCTTGTTTATCTAAAGAAAAACATGAGAGATACCCTTCCCAAAAATTGTTGACCACCTCTATTTGTCCATTAGATTGTGGGTGATATGATGAACTATAAGTTAAATGAATGCCCAAATTGAAAAACAATTCAATACAAAAATTACTTGTAAATATAGGATCACTGTTAGGATAAATGACATTATAATTGCTATCCTAAGTTAATTTTATGTGTCTCCACATTCTATGCAAAGTTTCATAGAGGAAATGAGAGACAAAGTATTTATTATTTATTTTCCAATGACAAATTGCAATTGCGTTCATAGAGGTAGACCCACTACGGTGACAGTTACAGAGCATTCTAGGAGAATATTCCTTTTAAGCATCCACTTTCTGGGCGGGGACCACCTAGAAGTGCATGATCTTGCATGCTCATTTGCATGTTTTGCATGTTATCTCGAGTTGGGTGTCCAAGTTTGCATGTTCTAGGTATGATCTATCGGAGTCGTCAGAGAGAAATGGAGCACTCAAATTGACCAATTATCATTGGCTATGGGTTATGCACTCATGTGAAGGCCATGTGATCATTTAATAGTTTTCACTATGTTTATGGGCTGTCCACTAAGAGGTGCACGGGTTTTTCCAAGTGCTTTTACTTGTTTCGAGATACCACAAGTGGTATTCTCTCCCACAAACTTCTATATACTAGAACATTGAGATGGTGGTTTCATTAGTTTGTTTGCAGATTGTCAGAGTAACGAAGTGTTGTAGAAATTCAAAGAGTGTTGTATTGATGTACTTCATTTGAAGATTAATACAAGAATTTCATCTCTTTGGGTGTGGAGTTTTCTCCCGCAAGGGTTTCTCCACATATATCTTGTGTCACTTGTGATTCTCAACTTGTGGTATTATTGTTTTGCTTTCATTATTGGAATTGCTAATCACATATGTAACACATTATTGGTAATCTTGAATACATAATTTTGTATTTGCAAACACGTTCGTAAGTTTATATTTGTTGTAAGTTTCACCTTGATTATTCAACATTTGGTATCAAAGCTAACGGTTTTGTTGAGAGAGGGACACCTTTCTCTTAAGTGTTGAAGATTTTTTGGCTGCAGTGGAAGCTTTTGCTTCATGGGTTTTGCATATTTGTGAAGAAGATTTAAAACCAAGGATTCTACCTCCCTTCTAGATATTGAAAAATTTAATGGCACTAGTTACGAGATGTGGAAGTTGAAGATGGAGGATCTCCTTGAAGAGAGAGATCAATGGTTGAAAGTTTCAAATGAAAAGAAACCATCCAGTGTGTCTAATGAAGATTGGAACAAAATTGATAAGAAGGCATGAGGAACCATTCAGTTGTGTCTTGTAGATTTTGTCCTCTTTAATGTTTGAGAAGAATCTACCACACACTATTGTAAAACAAGGTGAAGAAAGCTTGAAATATGAACTTTAACCAACTATAATTGCAAATATGAATCCAAAGATTAACCCTTAAATGTATGTGATTACAAAATTAAAACAAGAAATAGAAAACCATAACACATGACACCAGATTTATGTGTCTCAAAAACCCCTAAGGGAAAAAAATCCACCACAAAAAGAGAGAGGCAAGTATATTACTAATCCAAGAGATATTAAAACTATAATACACTTCTTTGAATAACTCTATAAAATCCGATAACACCCTATTACCTACAAAACCAAATGAATAACTCTAGCTCAAGGCCCCAATTTATAGAAACTTATCGGGATGAATACCACCATGGTATCACCAAACAATAGGTAGAAAAATGACTTATAAAAACCCAATTCCTACCCCCTTTCAACCACCAAATCCACCTAAAATAGTGACTTGCATATGCTCTTATGGCTATTATAAGGCATCTCTCATGCATGGGTGCCTAGGGAAGGAATATGTCATAAATACTATCATAAATATTGTCATAGTTGTCATAGCATCTTATGACAGTGCCATATATGTCATAGATACTCTTACAACATATGACGAATGTCATAACCCTCCAAAAATAGGAGATTACAAATGGGATGCCTAGCTATTTTGTCCTTTTCCCAAAAGATAAACGATAACAATAACTCCATCTTTACATGAGCTATTTCACTACCGTTGATTAAATGGTTTCACCTCTTATGGGTAATTTACAAAAAAAACTAGGAGAATAATTAATTAATGTATTTATGAGGTTGATGTCACCTGAATCCTAACATTCTCCCACTTGACAACATACATTGTAAATTACACCCATAGAGATACATCAACATAAAGTTAAGTACAGTGATCAAGGCCCATGGCCTTCCTGTACCAAGAGAACTTATCTGTGGTTACTGGCTTTGTGAGAGAATCAACAACATTATCCAAAGTGTCTACTTTATCAATCAGGACACGTCCATTCTCAACCATTTCTCGAACAAAGTGATACTAGACATCAACATGCTTAGTACGAGCATGA
The DNA here is from genome assembly GCA_007258455.2 of Sequoia sempervirens. Taxonomy (NCBI): domain Eukaryota; kingdom Viridiplantae; phylum Streptophyta; class Pinopsida; order Cupressales; family Cupressaceae; genus Sequoia; species Sequoia sempervirens. Next base: position 561,531,757 of record VDFB02281492.1, read on the forward strand.
TACATAGGATTCTCAGCCAAACATATGGCACTATGATTGTCTCATCCAATCCTCACTATCGTGCAATTAAAACCAATACCAATACCAAGTCTTTGTAACAAAAAAACCTCCTAAGAGGAATCAGTAGAAACCATATACTCTACTTCAGTGGTAGACAATACAACTAAAGGTTATCTTTTACTCATCCAACTCACTGCACCTTCGAACAAGGTGAACACATAGCCACTAGTGGACCATTGACTTGGATGACTATCCAAGTCACCTGCCCAATCTACATCAACAAAACCCTATAAGTCTAATGACTTATCCACATTATCAGTACCATGATAAACCAAAAAATAATTAGAAGTACCTTGCAAGTACCTAAATACCTTTTTAATAAAAGTCAAATGCTCTTTACTGGGGTTATATATAAACATGCTTAGAACACCCATTGCTTGGGCTATATCTAGTCTAGTACAAATCATTGCATACATTAAACTACCAATGATACTAGTATAAGGAACACTAGACATCTCTTCAATATCATCATCAAAATTAGGACACATGTCTAAACTCAACTTAGTACCAACCAGAAATGGAATATTTATTGGTTTATAGTCCTGTATTGTAAACCTCTACAAAATAGTATCAACGTACTTACTCTGACTCAACCAAAGCTTTCTTTCAACCCAATCTCTACTGATCTCCATCCCAAGGATATATTTTGTAGCCTCCAAATCCTTCATATCAAATATGCCAGAAAGTTGAGTCTTAAGCTCCCTAATCATCACTTTGTTGTTACCCATAAACAACATGTCATCAACATACAAGACAATGATTAGTATGTGATCATCAATAACCTTTATGAAAACATAATGATCCTCTTCACTTCTAACAAAACCAAAATTCAATGCAAATGCATCAAACTCTTGGTACCACATCTTAGGTGACTATTTCAAACCATATAAAGATCTCTTTACCCTGCAAATAAAGTGTTATTTTCCTTTCATAACAAAACCATTAGGTTGTCGTATATAAATTTCTTCCTCAAGATCCCCATGCAAGAAAGAAGTTTTAACATCCATTTTCTCTATTTCAAAATCATAAGCAGTAGTAATAGATAATAGGAATCTAATAGAAGTTAACTTAGCAACAAGAGAGAATATTTCACTGAAATCAACTCCCTCTCTCTGAGAGTAGCCCTCGACCACTAATTTGGCCTTGTATTGCTATAACAAACTGTCTGCTTCAAAATTATTTTTAAATACCCACTTGCAACCAATGGGATTCCTTCCTTTGCAAAAACTCACAAGATCCTAGGTATCACAACTATCCAAAGCCATCACCTCCTCTTGCATGGCCTACACACAAGACTCAATTTCTTATAAAGAAAGAGCCTCCCTATAAGATCTAGGCTTATCATCAGTACTCAACAAATCAAATACACAACAAAAATTGGATGGGCTATACCTGTCAACTAGATTCCATGGTCTTGTGGATCTTCTCAAGGTAGGACTAAGGGGTTCTTGTTGTTTTTCTTCTTTTGTATGCTCATATTGCACATCATCTAAACTCTTTGAACCCTCTTCTTCTTCTTCTTCTTCATCCTCTAATCCATTTGGTTGTTCTTTCACATGTTCATCTTCCTAATTTTCAATCTTTGTTTTGAAGTGCATTGCTTTTATCTTATCTTTTTCCTTTGGTTGTTCTTCACCCAAGTAAGCTCTAAACTCCCTGAAAATCACATCTCTAGAGAAAACCATTTTTTGGGTTAGTGGATTCCAAAGCTTATAACCTTTTACATTCTCACTGTAACCAATAAAGATGGATTTCTATGCCTTTGGATCCAAATTAGAATTCTTCTCTTGGAGCACATGAAAAAAATCCTCACAACCAAAGACCCTTAAATGTGAAACAGGAGAATTTCTACCCATCCACACTTCATAAGGAGTTTTATCAATAAGATTTGAATAAGGATATCTATTAACCAAATAGCATGCAATACTTACAACTTCTACCCAAAATCATCTATCAAGCTTAGCACCAATCAACATGCTCCTAGCTCTTTCCATCAAGGTTTGGTTCATTCTTTTTGCTACCCCATTTTGTTGGGGAGTATAAGGTGTAGTTTTTTTCTAAAAAATACCTACATGCTTACATAGCTCACCAAGTTCCCTAGAACAATATTCAACCCCATTGTCAAATCTCAACACCTTTATCTTATAATCCATTTACTTCTCAACTAAGGCTTTATATTCCTTAAACTTAGTGAAAAATTCAGATTTTGTATGCATAAAATAAATCTAGGTGTATCTTGACACATCATCAATGAAAGTAACATAATATCGATATTTTACAAAAGAGTCAACATCCACTAGTCCAAACACATCTGAATGAATGGTCTCTAATAGTCTCTTAGCTTTATTAGTCCCATTAGGAAATGATTCAATCTATTTTGTTTACCAAAACACACAATGCTCACAAAAATCATTTTTATCAACAAAATAATTAGAAAGACCGTCAACCAACTTTTTATTCAAAATGGTCTTAAGAGCTTTTTCACCAATGTGACTCAATCTATCATGCCACAACATACATGCATTTTCAATGCTAGTTACATTGGTAGAGTTACAAATAGTGGAAGCATTAAGCCTAAAAAATGTCCCAATCAAAGATCCTTTAGCTATCACCAAACTCCCTCTTACCAACCTACAACTAGACTTGTCAAATGTCACATGCATTCTAGAATCATTCAACTTGGATATTGAAATTAAATTTCTCACAAGTCTTGGAGTATGTAAAACATGATCGAGGGTTTTAACCCTTCCATCACTGAAACACAACTTTACCTTTCCCTTACCAACAATATTCTCCATGTTGTTATCACCAAGGAAAACTTATCCCCCACCATAACCTGAATATGAAGTAAATCAATCCTTATGAGGAGGCATATGGTAGGAGAAACCTAAATCAATAAGCCAAGAATCATTACCGATAGTGTTAGCAAAAATAAACAAAGCATTAGAATCACCATCTTCTGAGGACATTTTTGTGGAAGTATTTGAACTCTTTTTTCTTGTTTCTACACTCCTTCTTCGCATTCCCTCTCTTACCACAATTCCAACACTTTACTATACTCTTCCTAGGGGTTTTAGAACGTCCTTTAGACTTGTCTCTCTTCTTGTCCCCTTTATTCCATCCTTTTTCTTTGGACCTTCCTCACACATTCAAGGCATCTTAGGAGCCTACATTCATGGAATTTCTCCTCATCTCTTCTAAAATAAATATAGGAATGAGACTATCCATCTTTGGTTCTATACCACCACCACTTATGGCAAAAATTAAATTTTCCCTAGATTCAGGTAAAGAACAAAGCATCAAAATACATTTATCTTCCTCTTTTATCTTAACATCTATAGATGCAAGTTGAATTAAAATCATATTAAAATCATTTAGATGTTCTACAATAGAATCACCATCCTTCGTTTTCAAAGAATACAAACATCTTTTGAGATACAACTTATTAGTTAAACTTTTGGTTGGTAGATATCACCTATCCTCTTCCACAAATTACATGTGGTAGATTCTTTTGAAACATTCAAGACAACAAAATCTACAAGACACAACCAAATGGTTCCTTATGCCTTCTTGTCCATTTTGTTCCAATCTTAATCAAACATCTTTTCTAGTTTCTTTTCAGTTGAAACTACCAACCATTGATCTCTTTCTTCAAGGAGATCCTCCATCTTCAACTTCCACATCCCGTAAGTAGTCCCATTGAACTTCTCAATATCTAAATGGGTGGTAGAAGCCATGGTTTACAATCTTTCACAAATCTCCAAATGTAGCATGCTCATTGTTCTACCTAGTAAATCTACTAAGTTTTACCCACATGTAAATTTCCTATGCATCTAATGTAATGAGTAATAATTTTTTTCTTTTCTATTCAATAATAAATAAATCATTTGAAATATAAATTTATCCAAAATTTTCCATTGCATAATCAAAGAATCATTCCAATAATATAAGTATGATTTAACTTTACATAAATATACTCAAGATAATATTTCACATTATAATTTCCATATAGATGGACACATGATTACATACATTGCTTCAAAAAGCTTACAAGAACTAGAAATACAAATGGTCTAGAATGTCCTTCTCCCAAATCTTGGCCACCAACTATATGAGGAGAAGCATCACTCTAGCATTTGTCCACCTACCATGGACATACTGCGATCCCCCACATGTCTACCAAACTTGGTAAGATGGCCCTCCCTTCGATGAAGATATTGGTTTGGTAACATCATCCTTCAAATAACCTTTTTTTCTGAGCATAGTGATGTGTCCTACATATCTAGAGCTACCATAATGTCTACTACCTCATATATGCTTACCTTATCCTAGAATGTAAATTGGATTGAACACAGTGAACTAACAGCATAGATAGTGGCTACCTACACTACTTTGGCCAAAGATTCATCACCTAGTAACTTCGAGTGAGGTCATCTATTCACCACATTTAACTGCTCTATTTGTATTGACCATTAGTATTCTATTCTAAGGTTATCCCCTTTCTCATGGATTATCCTAACCCTAGGAATAACCTTCCTTATAACTTATATCTAAATGACTTTGCTATAAGAATCACAATACAACTCTATCTTATTCTATGCACCTAGAGTATTGTCAGATTACATATAGTTCCAAAATTTTATAAATAGTATTAATAGTAGACAAACATATAAAACCCCCTTTATAGTATAACTAACTATATATATTTAAACGCAATGAGAGGTTTCCCAATACAAGAAATAATCAAAGAACATTTAAAAGACTTGCAAACATCTAAACACACATACAAGACAATCTTTCCAGCATGGCATCATAATAAACAATCTTTTCAACTTAATAACAAGGGATTAGAAATCATCATTCCTTTTTAAAGCTCTAACTGAATAATCTTCCCTCCTAGTTTAATGGCTCAAGATCGCTTGCAACTTCCACTACGAACAACCCAAATTCCTCTACTAGCTTCTCTCTAGATCTCTCAACAAAACCAAAGTAAAATAACAAACAACTCTCTAACTCACAACTCTCAACTCACTTAGTGCAGAAATTATAGCAAAATAACACAAGGAAAATCAGAATGATAAGTGTAACAATTGGTAGAATGAGCACCTCTATTTATACTAAATTGTGAGCAAACAAAGGCTAAAAAACAAAATATTTTTGCCACCTTTCTATCCTCATGCAACGACTCACCAAGATAACTCACAGGTTTACAACACATAATAGTCCTCACCATTTAAATGGTTGTCGACTTGTTATAAGGGACAACAAGCTCAAAAAAAGTTTCCTAATTTGAATTCCTTCACAAAATGTTGCCAAGTTTACTCTTAACTGAGTCTCAAGGCTATTTCTAGACTTGTTCACCTTTTGAAGACTTCTTTTGCACTTCTCATAAGTTAGTGTCCCTCTTTCATAGTGCAGGTAGACTTATCTTTTATGCTTTCAACTGTATTAACTTCTCTTTGAAATGTATGCACAACAGTTACAAATTCATATGTGTCATATAACTTTGTTTGACTTGGTCTCACATTGCTTCATGCGCTAATTTAATATGTAGTAGGTTGCACCATTTATCATATGTGCCATACATTATCATATATGTCTTAGTTCACTTAAGCGCTTCACAATTATTAGCAATAACAATAGCGCTATATATATTGGGCTTTGATGATTATCACCAATGGCTTTTAATCATATACTATACATATATATATATTTATTTATTTATTTATATATATCCCCCTTTGATATACATATATATACATACATATATACATATTTCACAAGGTTTAACAAATACATTAATTATCGATTATCAAAGATATATATAAAGAATAACATTACATATATATATATATATATATATATATATATATATATATATATATATATATATATATCACTATATTACTTTCCACATATATATTAATATATATATATAATATATATATATACATATACATAATATTATTTCAATATCTTTATAAAACACTCATACTCAACTTTCGATGAACATATATACACAGAATGTATATATGCATATATATATGTCACCTTAGTCCAATCGGTATTTCCATGCATATGGGTAGTCCATCCATGAGCATGTGTAGGTACGTCTACCTACATATACTCATGTACGTATTCACTCACATGTATGAGTTTACCATAGACACATACATACATATATACATCTATATACATTTTATGCACATATCTCATTGATATAACAATAAACACACAAGGAAGGGCTTCAACTCAACTTCAAGACACATCACATTCGCCATTCCAAACGTTCATAAAACAAGATTGCAAACCAACATAAACATTCACAATCAAAACAGAAGATCACTTACCCATTACCCAAACTGACTTGCCTTAACTAATACCAACTAGGGCTTGAGTGTGTGAATGCTCAGTAAGGACAAATTAAAGGTTACCAGACCATGTTCTTCTCCTGAGTGATACTTCCCCTCTCTTTTGAAGGTTTGAACCTGTTCCTACATCCAACTTAGTTCACCATAACGGTAGTTAGTCGAATCAATGCATTCATATACATCACATACATGTCATATTCATAATATATATTTCATATACTGAATCATAAATAATTTAATTGAATCAAACATTGATTCATTATATTTTCATTTGAATTCATAAAAACACATTCACATATATTAAAGTAATTCAACAAACTAGGTAATAGTAAATAGGTAATAACGCACGGGGTGTAACATATTTCACCCCTTGTGAATCATTGTCCTCGATGATTTTTTAAGTATCAAATATGATCATAACATAAAGTACAACATCACAAACATCATCATATCACAAAACATCATTATTTTCAAGAGTTTTCAAAATCTAGCAAGGCTTGTGGAAACTTTTGCTTCATTTCAGCATAGTCTTCCCATGTGGTCGAATCTTTTGCATAAGTTGATCCCATTGGACCTTGCATTTTAGAACCTCTATGTTATGCAAGTGGAGCTTACGTGTTCTGAGCACCGTGAGAGGCTCAATCGTTACCACCCCTAAATATTGCACATGTAAAGCATTCCAATCAATAACATGGTTATCGCTTGGTATATACTTCTTAAGATACGAGACATGAAAGACATTATGCATCTTGGCAAGAGCTGGTGGAAAGGTAATTCTATACGCGATAGGGTTGATTTCTTCAAGAACTTTGAAAGGTCCAATGTAGTGCAAAGCTAGTTTGGATGACTTTCCAAACTTGATAGAGATTTTGCAAGGCTTAACTCTCAAAAAAACCCTATCCCCTACTACGAAATTCCTAAGTACTTGTTTAGAATCAACGCAAATTTTCTACCTATCGTTAGCTTTTTCTAATCTCTGCTTGATAATTCCAACTTGTTCCTCCATTTCTAACGACATCTCTGGCCCAAGGCTTATCCTATCTTCCAACTTATCCCAGCTAATAGGAGTTTGACACTTCCTGCCATATAATGCTTCAAATGAATCCATCTTGATCGCAAAATGACAAGAGTTATTATATGCAAACTCTACTAAAGGTAGGTAATCCTCCCACTTATATTGTTGATCCATGCAATACATCTGTAGTAGGTCTTCTAATACTTGGTTTACCCTTTCAGTTTTCCCATCCATTTTTGGATGATAAGTAGAACTTATGTTTAGTTGTGTCCCAAGTAAAGTAAACAAGGTTTGCCAAAACCTAGATTTCACTCTAACATCCCTATCATATATGATCTTTTCAAGAATACCATGCAATCTAAACATCTCTTGAATAATTTTTTGTGCTATTACAGGAGCTCCATCAGTCAAATTCCCCAGTATGAAGTGAGCTACCTTTGTAAGCTTGTCAACTACTACCAAAATTCCATTGTGCTTGTTACTTGGCATAGGAAGACCTTGCATAAAATCCATACTAATAACTTGCCACTTACTTTCTATAATTTAATGTGGATACAATAGACCTACAAGATGATGATGCTCTACCTTCACTCTTTGGCACTCTAAACATCTTTCTACAAATCTTGTTGCATCCCATTTCATACCCTTCCAAAAATATAATGGCTTTACATCGATTAGCATCTTAGTTATGCCAGGATGTCTTGAATATGGTGCATTGTGAACTTCTTCCCATACCATGCTCCTTAATTCCCCAATGTTAGGTACATAAATCCTTCTCTTAAATCTCAATAAACCGTTAGGTTCAAAGTGATATCCCTTGTAACTTTGATCTTGCAGATTGTCTATGAGTGCTTGCTTAACTTGCTCATAGAACTCATCTATGTACATACATATACTTGTGACATACCTTCTTTTGTTTTTAGTACATTTTTTAAAAGGAAAATGCTTAAGATGATAAGTAGAAAATAGTCATAAGAATGATATGACTGATTGTTGAATTACTCTTGAATCATAAATCTGATTTTTGTTTATAGTACAAATTAGTATTATGTTTCTTCTTTTGAAGATATTTTTGAAAGAATATTTTAAATTCTTGAACATAACAGTCAGACCTTAGTTGACTAGAGCACCTACGGGTAGATGCTGCTAGAGGCTAGATAGTTGTTATGAGATGTATAGTAGAAAGTTACCTTCTGAGATGGGTGTCGAAATGGAGTTTAGAGAGTATAGGTTTTCTTTACCATAACCTATTGTTTGTTGTTGTTGCAACACATTATTTATGCTTGTCCAAGCAATATAGTTCATTATGTATGTACGAATGAACTCTGTGATTTCACTCTCTACCATTCCTAGTATAGATTTTGCACTTTCTTTCCTAACTTGTAGATATAAATTGCATGTTGATGTATGGGCACACACCAAATTCCACTTTGCAGATTGTAGGGTCGGGCATTCTTCAAGTCAAAAGAATACCGGGGAAGTATAGGCTTCATGGTTGGGTAGTAAAGCACTTCAACCATGTTCTCGTCCACCATTGGAGGTGAGTGTCAAAGAAGAACCTTAGTTGTTCACAAGACTATTTTAGTCTAAGATGTATCTTGATGTAATACATTCATGTATTTGATGTAAAGTGTACATTGTATTGACTTTGTGGCCTTGAGATCCATGTCAAACCTGATATTGTAATTTGACTTTTGAAGTGAATATAAGAATATTTGACTCATTTTAAATGGACATGTGTAGCTATGATTGACTTTAGCCACTAGTTATGTCTTTTTAATTTGGAATATATTCATGTGTCATTTACAATAATATTAATTAAGTAATAATTTTGAATGGTTTATTACATTTGGTATCAAATCTAAGGGTTCAACTCTAGGCCTTTTGAGTCTACCATAGTTGACTAGGGGTAGTTGACCCTTGACCCAAAAATTTGGATGTCCTGAGAATTGACCAAACTTGAATTGAATGCAGGAATGGGAAGGTCAAAGGTAGGATGAAGGAAAGGGAAAAATGTTAGAACCTCATGTAAGAATGATGTAAAGGAAGGAAACAACAAGATGGAGGTTCAAGTAGAAATTCCTGATGACGAAACTCTAGCTCAAGCTCTTATGCGACTCAAGCTAGAGAGAGGCTTGAAGATTAAGGAGAAGCGAACACCTAAGACCAAAAATATTTCCACAATTCGAGACTGGCCTCTAGGGTGTGGACCCAATGCACCCTTGTTGACTAAGGAGGAAAATGAGAGCCTACATGCTCAACCATCCTCCTCTGTCAAGTCTGAAGTAAACTCAGATGATGACCCGAAGGAATGTCCTCTTTCTGATACCGAGAAATTGAAATGATGTAACAAGAATCCTATTATAAAGAAAGGTCTATTGAATCACCTTAAATATAAATAAAATCAAATGATATTTTTTAGTGTGTTCAAAGAAAGACTCTAAAATGTGTGTATTATTCATGAATGTGTATGTCTTCTATGTTGAGGGATGTATGCATATGAAAATTATGTGATGTAGCCTAAGAACATTTATTCATAGAACCTTGTGTTGAGATGTGATAAACATGACTGTGTTGCAGGATAAGTGTGGGATAGCAAGGTGACCACCAGACAAGATGGGGGTGGTAGTGATTCCAATAACAAACCAAACAATGGACTAGAGAAAATTCTAGAGCTTCTAAATCGGCAAGAGTCTTGCATGGATCATATAGAACAAGAAGTCTGAGTGGCACATGAGGACCGAAACTATAGGAATGTAGAAGGAAATCAAGGAGACATTGGTCCAAGGGAAGGTCCATAGGGGTGAATTGAGGAAAATCTTGGGAAAGACCTCAAAAGAGTAGCACCGCCCAAGTTTGATGGTAAGGCTATCAGAATAGGACCTGATGCTTGGATTATAGAAATGGAAAAATACTTTGAGCTCTATAACCTTTCTAAACAGACTAAGGCGACATGGGCTACGTATTAGCTCTCAGGCGAAGTAGTGACTTGGTGGGATAATGAGAAGTTAGAATGAAACTTTAGCTTGCTAAGATCAATTGGGGACTCTTCCTCCAAGATTTCAAGAAGAAATGGTTACCACAACTTTTCTTTGACAAGAAAGTGATAGAATTTTAGAACTTAACCCATGGAAATATGATTGTGATTCAATATTGGGAAAAGTTCACCAACCTATTGAAGTATGTGCCCCAGTATCAAGGAGATTAACAGTTCCATATCCAAAAATTTATAATGGGACTCAAACCCCACAAAGGAGCTGAAGTGGATATGCATGAACCTCAAACCATGAATGAAGTCTTCCAAAAATCCACCAAAGAGGAACAAAAGTTGCAACAGTTATCCAATCTTCGCAGTGATTCAATTTCTAAGTCATGGTATGGGAAGAAGAAATTTCATAAGGGAAATAAGAGCCATCAGATCTGTAATCTCAAGAGGGGAAGTGAATCATAGGAGAAGGGTGAAGATGGTAATAGTGGAAAGAACAAGAAAGCAAGCAATGGTAAGAGTAAGGACGACCATAAGCAGAAGGGCTTTAGAGAGGATAAGCCAAGAGGTCGTAAAGGGCCTTTTGATGGATGTTATACTTATGGAGGTGACCATTATGCCTTGAATTATCCTCAGCGGTCTAAGTCATGGAAGGAAGGAAGCTATCAGCAAACTCAGCATCATCAGATCCACACTGCAGTGGACAATAGGTAGATAGAGTATCAAGCTTCATGAATTCAACTAACGGGTAAGCTCTATGGACAATCTATCTCTATCTTAATTGATATTGGAGCTACTAAATGTTTTATAGATCCTAGAATAATACCTAAAGATACCCATTAGACCTAGGTACATGGCCAATTCATGGACAATCCAATATGATAATAAAGCACAGCAGAGGGTAGATACCTATCTCTTTTGTAGTGAGTTAGAGCTTCCAACCTTTCAAACTCAGGTCAACTTGTATGTGGCACCCTTAGACTCATATGATGTAATTTTGGGAATATATTGGTTAACTGAGCATAAGGATTTAGTGAACTGTGAGGACAAGGTGGTCAATTGTCTAGATGATTATGGAAACCCAATTGAGTTTTGTGGAATGCAAAGACCCTTGGAGCTTAGATAGATTTATGTGATGCAGCTCAAGAAGGATCATCGAAATGGGTGTGAAATTTATGCAGTGCATGTTAGTAATCCTGACAACAAGGAGCCATATTTAGATGACTATCGTATTCCCAAGGAGTTCCAAGATGTACTCCCTGAAGAACTTACAGAGTTACCTCTAAAGTGGGAATTCAATTTCTCTATCAACCTAGTTCTAGGAGCTAAGCCTCAATCCAAGGCACCTTATCGGAGGACCACCACATAAATCTATGAGTTGAAGGCCCAATTAATGGAATTTTTTGACAAGGGACTTATAAGACCCAGTGTGTCTCCTTAGGGACTGTCAGTTATTTTGTGAAAAAGAAGGATGGAACTTTGCATCTATGTATAGATTATCGGATGTTGAACAAGGTTACCATCAAGAACTACTATTCACTTCCAAGGACTGATGAATTGTTTGATCAAATGAAGGGAGCAATGGTGTTCTCTAAAATTGATCTCAGGTTGGGGTACCATCCTTTGAGGATTAAGGAAGAAGATATTCTGAAGACTGCATTTAGGACTCGGTATGGACATTACGAGTTCATAGTGGTACCTTTAGATTTAACTAATGCACCAGCAACCTTTATGAACCTTATGAATAGTGTATTCAAAGATTGCTTGGATGAATTTGTTCTAATCTTTATTTATGTCATCCTAGTCCACTCAAAGGTTGTCGAAGAGTATGATAAAAATTTGAGGATAGTTTTTCAGCGATTGAGAGAAAGGAAACTCTTTCGGAAGGTGTCCAAGTGTTCATTCTACCAGGACAAAGTGCACTATTTGGGCCATATCATTTCAACTGAAGGAGTCTCTATAGAGCCTGAGAAGATCAAGGCAATCTTAGAATGGCCAATCCCTCATAATGTGTTGGAATTTTGTAGCTTCATGGGCCTCGCGGGATACTATAGGAAGTTTGTGTAAGGGTTCTCCCAGATTGCATCTTCTATTACCTCACTCCAAAGGAAGGGAACATAGTTTGAATGGATCGAGAAATGCGAGCAGGCATTCCCACTCCTGAAGGAGAGGCTCATGACAACACCAGTGTTGACTATCCATAATCCTAATAGGAGATTCATAGTAATCACAGATGCTTTAGGAGAAGGATTGGGCGCAGTATTAATGCAAGATGGACAATTGGTAGCATATGAATCAAGAAATCTCAAGCAACATGAAGTGAACTACACACCTCATGACTTGGAATTGGCAGCCATAGTTCATGCCTTATAGATGTGGCGGCATTACCTTTTGGGAAATCCGTTTCAAATCAAGACAGACCACTTGGGGTTGAGATACATATTTACCCAACCAAACCTTAATGCATGACAAATAAGATGGTTGGAATTCCTTAGTGAGTATGAATTTGGAATAGAATATATAAAAGGGAAAGAGAATAGAGTGGTTGATGCTCTTAGTAGATGAAGACATATGATAGCCATGATCTCAACAAGGTCTAACTTGAGGCAACAGGTAATTCAGAATCTGCTAGGGGATGAGCACTATGAAAGAGTGAAGAGCACCCTAGCAAAAAATCCTTCAAGTCATCGGTTCGATGGGTATGAGATCGAACCAGATGGTATTTTGAGATACCAAAGAAGAATGTATATTCCTAACTCTAGAGAGTTGAGGAAATTGGTTTTAGAAGAAGTTCACAATGCACCTTATTCAGGACACCCCGGTGTATCCAAGATGATCATGAAGTTGAAGACTTTGTATTTTTAGCCTAAACTCAAGAAGGATGTAGTGGAGTACGTAGCCAAATGCTTGGAGTGCCAACGAGTCAAGGCTGAGCATACACACCCAACTGGGTTATTGTATCCTCATGGCATACCTGAGTATAAATGGCAGGTGACCAGTATTTATTTTGTATAGGGGTTTCCATTAAGCAAGGATAACCATGATGTTATCTTGGTCGTGATTGATAATTTAGCTAAGGTTGCGCACTTCATTCCGAGAAACCTTAAGGATGGATTGTTGACCTTGGCTAAGAAATTTGTTTAGGAGATCTTTCATTTACATGGAGTGCCATAGACTATCATTTCTAATAGGGACACATGAATGACCTCAAGGTTTTAGATGACCTTGTGTAGACATAGAAAATGTATTGATTGACATTGCACATCGAATCCTGACCACTAAACCTATTTCATCCTAAATCATCCCTTGGTCTAACCATTTAATCAAATATCTTTAGTTGATTAAATTCATCAATGTTCCTCTCTTAATTAAATAAATCATCTATCTAATTAAGTCATCCTTTCTTGGTGATTAAATCAATCAGTCTGATCTAATTATCCCTATTTAATTAAATAATCAATTTTATTTGATTAAATCTTTAAATTCCATCCATTAAATTAAATAAATTAAAACCTTATTTAGTTTAATCTAACATCATCTCTTTTAATTAAATAAATCAAAAATATTTATTTAATTAATCTTGAAATCATATTCTTCTCATATTTGATTTAAATAAATCCACAAATCTAAGTCAAATTTGTCACATCAGCTAATCTCTCATTAAATTAATTAACCTTGATTAATTTATTCTCCATCCATGTCCCATCCTCTAGCTTTTGCAACTTGCACATGAAAATAGATTTAATTCATTTATTAAATCTCTATTTTCCCTCAAAAGGCATAATAAAGGAATATTCCTCAAATTTGAATTCAAAAATCCAAGTGGGATTTGTCCTTCCAACAAGGCATGTACTCCACCTAAAAATTCCTTTTTCCTTGAGCCAAGTGGCATTCAATGCATTTTATTTCCCTCTTACATGTCATTTTAACAATTTCAAATTCCACCTAATTGCATTTATTGACACATTCTTCAAAACTTGCACATCCTTCATCCATTCACATGTTGACAAGTGGCATCTTACCATTTGTTGATTCTTAGTCCCACATTGCTCCATTTTGGACATCTCTTCAACTTGATATTCTATAAATAAGAGGTTTTATTCCTCATTTGATCATCCACAACTTGAGTAAACTTACTATACTCAAATCCATAGCAATTTTCATCCAATTTCATCCAATCCTAGCTAGGTTATGCAAATTTTTATCTTGGAGCACATTGGAGGTATTCATCAAGTGGATCACTCTTCATCATCAATCATCTTCATCACATCATTGGAGTTGGGAAAGGGCCAATTTTCACATCAAATTGGCACCAATTCCCTCAAGAGATTAAGAGTTTGCTTTGTGTTAGAATAGGATTTGATATCTTTGTTTTAAGTTTGTTGTGTTCTTCATTTCATTCCTTTTCTTTTGCATTCAAATGTATTTCTTGAGGAATCATGGTTCTAACCTTTCATTTCATCTAATCTATTGATTTTTTGTTGTGTTTGTGTAGGTTGGTAAACTTGGTTCACATTTTGGTGCTAGAAGGAGGGTGAACTAGAAGATCAAATCACATTTTTTGAGAAAATTATGTGCTTTTTTTGTGTTTTTGTGTGTTTACAGAAAACTCCACCGCTAGAAGCTTAGCGTCACTATTTAGCACCACTAAGAACTTAGCGTTGCTATATTGAACCACTGCAAATTTCAAACTGCGACACTTTATACTTTCCACTCAGAATTCAAATTTTCAAACAACCCCACTGAATCTTTTTGACCCACTGAAATATTTTCAAAATCCAAATTGCACCATTGACCAAAATAGCGACACCTTCATGCTCATTGGTTTGGCTATAGAGTGACGCTAACTCGTAAGCTGCGCTATACAATTGTTACCTATTTTTCACTATGAGCTCAAATAGGTAGAGTTGAATCGAATTCATCATTGATAGGTACAAAAAGTTTCAAGTTTTGTTGTTAAAGTATTCATGGTTCATCATAAAGATCATATTACATCTGAATTAAAGCTTTATTGTGCAAGTATTTGAAACATAAAATTGAAAAATTGCATAATAATGCTTTTTATTCATTTTGTAAAAACACTGAAATCTCACACAAGCCGCGAGAGTAACTACATTTGATTATGATAATCAGATAATGAATACAAAATTCAATGATAAGCTACACTATTAAAGATAACGTAAACACAAAGAAGAGATGCAATTCATCATTTTCTGTGATGATGAATCACTTTTGCTTAATGTCTTTAGTTGTCATGTCTCCAAGTTGCAGCCTCGTTTTCGTGCTCCATGAACCTACAAAATTGTAAAAGATGGTGTTAGAGGTGTACTCTAAGCAATGATGAATTACATTCTAATTTATGCCTACACTACCAATAAGAATGTAATTTTCATTCAATTAGGCATTCACCAGATGATTGAGTTACAAAGGTTGATAATCAAGGAACACGAAACTCAATGGAAGCTTTCAACTTCGATTATTTTTTGCTAACTTGTTTGTTTCAATGTGCAGGAACAGGTTCATTACGTTCGTGATTATTTTCATCATATATTTGGATCAAAACGGGCTCCCACAAGGGTTGAGCCCAGCATATCATAAGGACACCTCTCATTCAACGTTCATATATGAGAGTTATTAAAGCATCAAAGAAATTGTCATCATTTTGGACTGTCATCAAGTAGTCTAATAGCATGGTGAAAATAGATTGAGCAAATCATCTCATTGCTCATAATTCAATAAAACAATCAAAGAAACATGATTAAGAGAGCATTAATTGTATTTGTCATTCTTTGTTTCAGCTCTACCTTTCATTCATATTTACATTTTAATGAGGCATTGAGCCCCTTATGATGAAGGGAGAACAAGACATAAGCAATTAAGTTGTTTCTTTCAATTTCAAAGCACATATATTGTTCGTCCAGAGATTCAAAAAGGCAGTCAACATGATAGCAAGACAACATTGTTTCAGTTTGAGATCAAGAGACATAACAGATTAATCTGTAGCAACATTAAAGGAGGCAGTCATGAAAATCCAAATGCGTATATACAAGCATGAATCACTTTTGATGAGCAGTCAAGCCTTCAAGGAATAGATCACATGATGATAGCCATGTAATCCAAAGGAAAGGAGCAAGATATAGAGAGTTTGGAACATCAAACGCTTATAGGGTTATCGTGAAAGCCTTCATAGTCATATTAAATGAATGATAGTCATGAAGTATCAAAGCAGCTCAAGTGCAAAATGAAAGGACATTAGGGCTAATTTTATATATCACTGTCTAGATGAATGCACTTGAAATTCTCTATGATAACATGATAGGGTGAGCATCAAGAACAGTTACAGGAATTCACTTTTTATGGAAACAACAAAAAGAGAATGGTCATTTTCTAGGTCATTTTCCTCTTTTTCATCATTCTCAAGGGGTTTCAAGATAGCACATTTTTATCTTTGTCATCAAAGGAACATTGATGCACCAGTATAAGGAAAGAATTTGTATTCAACTTATAGTTTGCAGTGATCACAAAGGCAATGAAAGCTACAGAAAAAAAAAGGAACAGTAGAATATGCACAATGATAATGCCTTGCTTCAGAAAAGGAAAAGGTTTCAAACAACATCCACTCACAGAGCCCATTTGAGGTTTTTTTTTATCAAGCCATGAGAATACAAATATCATAATACATGCTTGGAAGTATAGAGGTGTGCAATGGAAGTTAAATATTTAAACATCTGGAAGATGAAGATATGTTCATACATGCTATACTTCATTTTTGTTCATATGGAATACAAATTGAGCATATTTTTGCACAATAAAAGATGTAATCAAGGCAACCATGGCAGTCTCAGAAGTACCCATCTAAGGGTTTTTAATTTAAATACAAACTTCTCACTGTTCTCAACATTCCCACATTGATTTTTGTTTAAAAATGGGGTTTGAGAAGGAAAATACAATTTCATTATTATCATAAGTTTACCCATGTGAGGGTTTTACCAAAAAAGGAAAATATACAAAATACAGTGAACTACAAATACCCAGATGGGGATCATCATAAGCTGCGACCAGAAATAGTGGAGAATAAAATGATAGGGGTCGAGTTGTATCTGTTTGCACACAGTTTAAGGAGCAACAAAAAAAATGAGCTATATGGTGATGTGGGGTTTCGAAACCTGTGTTATTCATTATGGTTTTTTTTTTTTGTATCATCAAAGAAATCAAGGGGCAAGTATGTGCTCTCACATAGACAAAGCAAGGAACATTATGGCCAAAAAGAATGAAAATTAGAAAAGATTCTTATACCAGCCGCAACCTTATGGCCATTTTTGCCTTACAAAGACACAGTGAAAAGCCATAATGATGATAAGAACTAGCTTACCTTTGTCACAGAGAGAGGGTCGACCAAGATTAAGGAGAAAATTTGAAGGAATCATCGAATATCAAGCTCAAACCAATCTCCAATGGTAGCCCAGAACAAGTGAAAACACAGAATATATCAGACAATATGCATGGTCGTGGCTTTTAGGGCCGACATTTGTCTCAGGAATGGAGTAAAAAGTCATAAAATAGTTTAAATTCAGATTTACCACACATTTTTCTATTCAAAATTCCTCAAAAAATACCCAAAGAATGTGCAGGTTGAGCTCCAGATCAAGCAAGTTCTCAGAAAACCTAACCAGCTCGAAGGCCAGCTTCTTCACGAAGTTTCTTCTCCAAAGTCAAAAGTGTGAATGATAATGTGTTTTAGGGTTCCATGCTTTTGTTTGTTTGCCCTAATTCAAAATCATTATCAATTATCATTCTATCTTTTTTGTTCGTGGCTTAAAGTCAAAACAATCATCAATAATGTGGATGTGGTTGACTTTCTCCCATTATGTTTTATGTGCCAAGATATGGTCGACTTATATTTATTTAGTGGAGAATGCATTTTTGAAGTATATGCTAAGTGGGTGTATGAGGCCGTGAGATGAGGGTTACGTTTGATTAACTCAACTTAACATTATTGTCTTTTATTTGCATTAATCAATGAAAGCTAATTAATTAAATGATAGAACTATAAGTCATTTAATTAATTTAGTCCTCTTAAAATACAAATAAAGGACATTATGTGAAGTTGAGTTAATTAGAGATCCATGCAGATACAAGTAGAGCTAACTGGAGGACGAGTTAATCATGTGAGTCATGGAGATTTTTAGCACTTTACTTCAGTTTCATATCAGATTATTGACTGGAGATTACTCATGCATAATGCGAGGATGGAGTTGCAGTTATCATGGGCGAGTTGATAAAAACAAGGTGGATTTTGCATGTTTTGGCCCACATCCTCAAATTTCCAGTTCAGTTTGAGTTATAGATCAGTTATATGCATTGTGACTGTGAGTTTGAGACTGAGTTCACTCATTTTTGCATGAGTTTAAGCCTTCTTTTCAGGGATTTTTCCTTTTGCTCATGAATTTTCCTTGGAGTTATCATTTTCTCACTGAAATCGACTTTCAGTTTCATGTTCATGCACTTTGGAGTGCGTTCTCATTGTATATATTGGAAAAAGTTTATCTTTTTCCTCTAGTTCTTGTTATTCAGCCTTTGCATTCTGCAAAGTGAATTGTCATGTAACTCAGCTTTTAGTTTCAGATTAATATAGTAGCATTTTACAGGTTCATTAGTTTATGATTTGCAAAGGATTCCTTTTAATTTTTAGTATTTTTGAGTTTTCCTTCTAGATTTTAGGCATCATTATTGTGAGGAATTTGATCAAAAAATTATTGTGTTTTCAATTCTAAAACCTCTTATTTTTCTATCTTTTTCACATATCTGTATGCAATTTAGTTTAAGTTCACTAGTTATACACTGTGCCTGTAATTGATTAATCAATTTAGTTGTGAAAACCTCATTTTCCCTCAATATTGCATTAAATCAAAGCCTTTGTATAAAGCATTCAGGTGATTGAGCTATCAAATCAAGTTGTGCGAATTAAAGTGTTGAGTGATTATTTGTGAGTTAGGTTGCAATTAGATTTCCAATCAAGTGCATCACCTTTAATTTACAGCTTTTTGTGCATTTTTACATACTTCTATCCCTTTTCCAGCAAGTTACCAATTATTAATTTAAGAATCGTATAGGAAGCCAGCCTAGAATCCAGAGGTTCAATCTCATTATAGGTCACCCACAACCTGAGTTTGATCCAATGTTTCAACAAATTGTTGAATTTAATTATTCAAGCGTTTAGGTGCAATCTATTTGACAACAACAGCACCGTTGGTAATTTCAAACTACGATGCCTTCATGGATTGCACCGCTGGAGGGAAGTAGAAAGTGAAAAATTATTTATAACACATGCTTTTTATCAAATTCTAGTTATTTGGTCTATTTTTTGCTTCCTTGACCTCTATTTTTTGTAGAACCTAACTGATTTTCTTGTAGGTTGGATTGATCAAAGGTGAAGAGGAAAAGAAGCATGATGACCTCATTTCATGATACCAAGTGTTTTTAAACACTCTAGTGTTTGTTCAACACTCTTAGAGGATTCAATTTTCCTCTTAAGGAAAAATTTGTTATCTTTCATGCTTAGAACTTACTAGTTTCATTTTGGGCTCTAAAAAGAACTCTTTAAATTCTTGTTACAAAAGGAGCTTAAAATAAACTTTAGGACACAAACTCACATTTAACATCATCATCGAAATTTCAAACCCTTTAGGAGGCAAATATAATTGACCAAATACATGTGTTATTGCTTGCCCTTGGGATTTATCCTTAGAGATTTCTAAAAACTTGGATTTACATCTCAATTTGTGTACTAAATTTAAACAATAGGTAACCCTTGCCTTAATTTCATCAAAATTCCACATAACATACTTTGTGGGATTCGAAGAAGTTGGGACATTGGACATCTAGTTTAAAAATCTAATCAAGAAGTGTTTGTGGTAAAACAAAATCACTAAGCAAAGATAACAAATTGGCTCTCACACATGTGTTAGTTCCTCATGATTTCCAAAAAAGTCAAAATTCCAAAGCAAAAGTCCTTGAGAAAAAGTTCAAAATTTAGGAGTCACGCTTGAAAGCTCATCAAGAAATACATTAGGAAATGAAATCAAAAGCAACATATCAAAATAAGAAAAAAATTCACAAGGTTCTATAG
The DNA here is from genome assembly GCA_007258455.2 of Sequoia sempervirens. Classification (NCBI taxonomy): domain Eukaryota; kingdom Viridiplantae; phylum Streptophyta; class Pinopsida; order Cupressales; family Cupressaceae; genus Sequoia; species Sequoia sempervirens. The sequence goes on from VDFB02281492.1 coordinate 561,552,318, forward strand.
ACTCGTTCCTTTGAACAATCCGGAAATGTATGCTCAGTTTGAACCACTTCTTGGTTAAAAGGTCCTTAGAAGTAATGCATGTTCTTCAATACCAAGGTCTAGTAAACAAGTGTCATTTTAGGTACATCCTAGGATAAAAATCAAATCTTTTCATCCTTGAACATCAAACCAAAATTACCTCACCATCATCTTTTGAAAAATCTTGAAATGCTAGGCTTTTTCACAAAAAATAAAAAAATCATCCAATCCTTGAAGCAAAATCCTTGAAATCATTGAATCAAAACATCTTTGGCTAGGTATGTGTAGATGCATCCTTTTGCATATGCTTAGTCAAATTATCAAACCATCTTGTTTAGCTAGGTATATGTAGATGCATCCTTCTTCATATGCTTGGTTAAATTATCATCTTGTTTGAATAGGTGTGGGTAGATGCATCCTTCTCCCTACACATATTCAAATTATCATCCTTTGAGAAAATATACCCCCTAGACAATCATCCAAAGGGTCTATTTGTTCATAATCCAAAACAAAGCAAACCAAAAGATCAAATCAAGGTCAATTCAAAATCCAAAAACAAATCCAAAAGGTCCTAAAAAGTCTAGCATCCCCTCAAGATTTCTCAAAAGTTCAAACATCCACATCATCCATCTTTTACATCATCCCCATCATATCACCTTTGATCCTCAAAATATCCTAAAATTTCTCTTTTGTTCCTAAGATTAGATCAATCCCAAGAATTAGAGATTCATCTCCCATATTCTTGAAAATTGATCCTTATTTTATGGTTCAAACTAGATCACAATACAAGAACATGGAAGCCAACAAAGAAACACCCGCTTCAAGTGACCTAAGCCAAAAAAAACTCTGAAATGAATCTCGTTGGATCAAGCAATCCTCTAACTAACTTTCCCTCATCATCACAAATCCACAAGAGGAAGGGAAAATGAAGGATCTTACCATAATCCCTTTGATGTCACATGAGGAAATCACTGAAATGGTTCAAAATTTGGAGAATCATAAGATTATCAACATCATGATGAGACTCAATCCTTCACTATACATGCTTGAATTAGTAAAACAAGGGGCTAAACTCCCTTCTGATTTCGATGTGAGTACTACTGTGGAACCATCTTTTGGGATCACACCCCCAATCTCATCCACCATCCCCATTTCATCTACACCTCCATTCCAAAACATCACTCAAGACATCCCCCAAATCACAACATCCATTGCTCCAACACAACCCATTGTTAACAAGGGAAGTTCATTTCTCAATGCCTTACAAACACACCCCCTTGTCAATAATCAAGACTTGGATGAAAATACCATCTTAGGGAAAACTGTACCCCAAAATCCATTACATACATCTGTCCCTCTCACTTTTCATGATCCCAACGATCCATCATCATCATCCTTTCACACAACACCCCAAACTTCTCTCACCAAAATCTCACAAGGAGAATGTGACATGTTCGGACCAGGGGGCATTTTTGACACTACACCATTTCCTCAAGAGATCACATCTCTCACGTTTTCACCACTTCCACCATTTCCATCATCATCCACACCACTTCTTGGCTTAGGGCTTCCCCCTTTACCAAGTATCAATCAAAATCAAACCAACATCCCAAACATCAATCAAAGCATCACGCTAAATTCTCAAAACTTGTCCTCGACATCACAACAACAGATGGAAACTACCCCGATAACACAAAACACCACCATCGCATCATCAACCACCCGCCTAACATCAAAACATAGTCTCGCAAGGACTAAGCATATCCATTGCACCATCCACCACTCAAAACCCAATCATCAACATGACAACACCTCTCACCACCACAACAAGCACCATTTTGAATCCACCACCACCACCACCAAACACAAATACATAAAATCAATACAGCATTGCATTACGAGCTACTCAACAAGCTGCCTATCAAAAGGCACTTCAATAAATTCAAAACCACCAAGCCACACAAGCAACACAAGCCGCTCAAGCAACGCAAGTTGCTCAAGCAGCCCAAGTCGCATTACAAGCACAACAAGCACAGCATGCTACACAAGCCCAAGCTGCATTACAAGAACAACAAGCACAACAAGCTACTCAAGCCCAAATCTTATTGCAACAACAACAACAACAAGTTGCATAGGCACAAGCATAGGCACAAGCACAAGCTCAAGTACAAGCGGCACAAGCTCAAGCTCAAGCCCAAGCCCAATATCAAGCACAACAAGTACAAGCACAAGCACAGTATCTTGCACAACAACAAGCGGCACAAAAATAATCATATCAGCAAGCGGTAAAACAATACCAAGAGTAGAAAGAAGCAACCCAACAACAAGAATTGTTGGTGCAACAACAAGCTTAGCAATAGGAAATCCTGGCACAACAGCAACAAGACCGACAACAAGCGGTGTTTATACAGCAGCAAGTGCAAGCATACATGGCACAGTAGAATGTGCAGACACCATCAAACAACACACCAAACAACCCACCCATCCAACCGAAAATCAAACCACCTCAAAACACTTTCATCCCACCCCGTGATCCCCAAAACAATGTAGCAACACAAATCAAGTTACCTTCACAACAAGTACTTGCTCTCCAATCGAGGAAAATCATAAAAAAACCAAGAAACTTGTGTCCTTATCCATTCGACAGTAGCCTTGTGATGAAACTATTCCCAAAGGGATTTGAGATCCCAAAATTTGATAAATATTGTGGGACAAGAAACCCTGAAGATCACATTAGGGAATTCTAGGTTCATTGCATGGAAGTCACGTATGATGATACCTATTTGATGCGGCTATTTCCCAGAAGTTTGGTTAGCCATGCCATTAAATGGTTCTCTCACCTACCTAAAGGAATCGAGACATTCCAAGAAATCATAGACACATTCATCAAAAACTACGCATTCATCATTAGAATGAATGTTAGTCTAGAGGAGCTATCAGCTCTGAAACAAGGTAAGAATGAATCATTTGCTTCTTTCTAACAACAATGGAGAACCAAGGCCAATCAAAGCAAATGGGTCATGCCAGAGGAAAAACAAGTGTGCACAATCATATCCAATCTTGAAGGAACCTTAGATTTTCATCTTAAAGTGCAAGGAATTACCATGTATGACCAATTGATCCCCAAAGTGCTCAACATCGAACGAGCCCTTATGACACAACCTGGAGGATCAACTTCATATCCTGAATAGCAAAAAAATCGCCCACCCACCAATTACAATGAAAAACCTCACACATGGGCAAGAAACAAAAAATATTACCAACGATGACGTCGTCGATGCCAAAGTTGTCATCAATTCCCCTCAACAAACACACCCCTACCACAAAAACAAATCCAAAACCATCATCAAAACAACCATCAAGCGAACACACCAACACAGTAACCAAACAATCAAGTGATCAACAACATCAACCATCAAAGGGGATCGCCCCAGCGAAACAAGAACTTCACCAAGCAGAAGTAAACCGCTCTTGGGGAACCACTCAAAGTCATCATGAAGAAACTAATAAATGAAAACCTCATCAAGGCTCCCACCTATGAGAACTACCAAGAACTAGATGTAAAACCTCCTTGGTACAACGAAAATCAGCTCTGTGATTTCCACAAAATCTAAGGGCACACCACTAACAATTGCATGAGGTTAAAGAACCTAGTTCAAGATCTCATTTATCAAAGAATCATAAATGTGGAACAGCCAACAGGAAATCAGAATCTCAAAATATACACGAATTCGATGCCTAACCATAACAATAAAGGGAACAATAACATTGATAAGGGGAAAGGCACCTTCAAAAACGTGAATCATGTGTACAACCATGTCGTCGCATCCTTGGATGACTACTGCGCTACCATCACCATCAAAGGAGCCCATGTTGATTGTGGAGTCACCATAAGAGGCAAAAAATTTACCGTCGCAGGGTCATCTCAGCCAAACAAAGCACCTGCACCCAACCCTAGATTTTTTCCCAATGCTTACAATGTCCTTGATCAGCTAAAAAGAACCCCAACACAAATATCCATCATGGAGTTATTAAAAATATTATCCGCCCACAAGAAAATTCTTGAGGAAGCATTGGCTTCATCCACTGTCCTCGCAAATCTTGATGCAGAACGATTCCAAGCTATGGTCGGAAACATCATCACCCCGAATCTCCTTACATTCTCCGACCAAGATTTTCTCGCTCAACCATCTCATAACCGTGCACTCCATTTAGAGGTCCTATTGCAGAAAAATAAATTCAAGCGAGTCTTGGTGGATGGAGGTGCAGGCTTGAATATTTGTTCCCTCAAGCTCATTAAGAACCTAAAAATCTCAAAGGATTCCATCAACAAAGGCAAAGGTATTACAATCAGAGCATATGATGATCAAGAAAGAGTGTCCCAAGGCACAATCCAACTCCCTATCCAAGTAGGGCCAGCTATCATGGAAACAACTTGTCAGGTCCTGGACCTTGACTTGCCTTATAACATTATCCTAGGACATCCATGGATCCATGCAATGCAAGCAGTAGCATCAACTTTCCATCAATGTGTCAAATTCACATATGAAGGAAAAGAGGTCACCATCCGTGGAGATCCTGAACCATTCTCCTACTACAAGAACCTTGAGGCAAAATACTACAAAATCCCTCAAGTGCCTAAAAATGATGAAGGCCCATCAACATCGTACATTTATCCAACCACTCTCACTTCCACTTCTGCAACAGAGACACCCGCCATTCCCGCCATCCCCACCATCTCTGATATCAAAGTCATCATCTAGGACAACGGATGTGGAAACTATACGATTCCCAAAAATTCCTTTATGGTTGGAGAGTTACCACAATCCTCTAGATCACAAGGACGTCTGCAATCAAATCAAGCCTCCATTTCCCAAACACCCCCTGAATATCCCAACTTTAGAAGTTGGGGGGATCTCGGCCAATAATTCATAGAGGAGGACCCATCTCATCTCCTGTACCAAGATAATAGACTAGCAACTAATCTACCAATGGATGACAAAAGCAAAGGTTTGCAAATGATGCTCACAATGAGCTATGACAAAAACCAAAGACTTGGGAAAAATGACAATGGGTTTATAATACCCCTCATTCCTAAGACGTGAATGAGAAATCTTGGCCTCAGATGTACCCCTCCGAGTATAACCATACGTGGACGAGGTCCCCCAATTAAAGTAGTCAAGACTCCCCATGAACCAACACCAGCTGAACTTCGCTTACCTATATCCATTGGACGCATCATAGATAGTTTCACTTTTGACATAACTGACGTCTGTAGTAGCAATGATGATGAGGATCCCATAACCAACTTTCCCATACTCTTCGAGAACACCTCCCTTCTCATGATTAGTACCTTATCCTATGGGTCTAAAAACCAAAATCATGAAATTCGTCTAGTCTACCCATAACTCATGAACTATGACCAACGAGGACCACCAATTCTTGACACATTCGAAAACGATGAGGCACTCTCAGAATTCATGGGTCTTTGGGATAATATTTCGTGTGGGGATCACAAAGCAGGATTCATCATTGAGCTAGATACACAAGCCTATTATGGGGAAATGATTGAATCCCTCAGTTGTAAAAGTGAGAAATTAAGAATAATATCTAAGTCCTTGAGTGAAAACAACACTATGGCACTCTCTGACATCAAAAAAGTAAAAAGAAAGGACACATCCAATGGTGAAAACCTCTCCAAGGAACCTGAGGATGGGGGATTCCTTCCTTTTAGAGCTCTCCATCAGGAAAAATCAACAGTCCTAGCCAAAAAGTGTAATCCAGTCAACCTAGGAATAGAGCAGACACTACACATCACATTCTATGCAAAGTCATTACTATCAGAGGAACAAGAGCTCCTAGCAGCCTTCTTGAGAGAAAGACAAGTTAATTTTGTATGGAGCTATGCAGACATGCTAGGGCTCGATCTAGAAATTGTAGTTCATCACCTAGCAGTATATCCTGAAGCAAATCCTGTCCAACAAAAACTCAGGAAAATGGACCCTCAGATCACCTTACTAGTCAAAATGGAATTAAAGAAGCTACTTGACACAGGATTCATATGACCAATTGACTACCCTGAGTGGGTATCCAATCTGGTTCCTATTTCAAAAATAGATGGAAGCATCAGAATTTGCACAAATTTTAGGGATTTAAACAAAGCATGCCCAAAAGACGATTTCTCATTGCCCAACATTGACATGATTGTGGACATGACAACGAGACACAAAATTTTCTCCCTAATGGATGCTTTCTCAGGATACAACCAGATAATGATTGCTAAAGAAGACCAACACAAAACGGCCTTCACTTGTCCAGGGGGGACTTACTGCTAGAATATGATGCCATTCGGCTTGAAGAATGCAGGAGCAACATACCAAAGAGCCATGATGTTAATATTCCATGACATGATCCATAAAACTGTCAAAGATTATGTCGATGACATACTAGCCAAATCCAGAAAGGGGAAGGATCACATAGCAACCTTAAGTGCCATTTTTGACAGGCTAGAGGAATACAAGGTCCGATTAAATCCAAAGAAGTGTGTCTTCAATGTACAATCATGAAATTTTCTAGGATACATAGTGTCAATGAGAAGTATTGAGGTAGACCATACCAAGGTAAAATAAATCCTTGAAATGGAGGCACCCAAAACATTGAAACAATTGAGAGGTCTCCAAGGTAGGCTTCAGTCCATCTGAAGGTTCATAGCGCAACTAGCAAATAAACAAAATCCATACTCTCACCTACTTCACAAGGGAATAGCGTACAAGTGGGATGATAAGTTTGAGGAAGCCTTCAATAAGATCAAAGAATATCTACTTACACTGCCGGTCCTTATGCCACCGATCCCCAGAAAGCCATTAATCCTATATGTGTCAGCAACAACAACAACCCTTGGAGCTCTCCTAGCTCAACACGATGAAAATGGGACAGAAAGGGCCATCTATTATATTAGTAGAACAATGGTTGGGCATGAATTAAACTACTCATTCATTGAAAAATCATGTCTAGCAGTAGTGTTTGCTTCACAGAAATTTAGACATTAAATGTTGGCACACAAAATAAAACTCATCACCAAGATTGATCCCCTCAAGTACTTATTGTCAAAGGAAATGCTCACCAGAAGGATGGATAAATGGGGCATGATACTATTAGAGTATGACATTGAATATGTAGAGCGGAAATCAATCAAAGGTCAATTCATCGCAGTTCATCTTGCGGAAGCACCAATCTATTAAGAGAATCCACTTATATCAAAGTTTCTAGATGAATCCATCTTCAACCTCAGCATAGCCGATCACTGGAAACTCTACTTTGATGGGTCATACACGCAACATGGATCAGGAGCCGGTGTTTTCTTCATTACCCCACAGGGAGATTGCATACCTAGATCCTATAAATTAGCATTCCCCTACACCAACAATATTGCAAAATATGAGGCTTTAACCATAGGCCTCAGAATAGCACTGCAGTGTCACATCATGGCCCTCAAAGTATACAAAGACTCCCAGTTGATAATAAATCAAGTGAATGGTGAATACCAGACTAAGGATGATACACTCACTCCATACAAGAAACTAGTGGAGACTCTCAAAGAATCCTTCATCGAGATCACATTTGAGCAGATACCCAGAGCCAACAACAGAGCTACAGATGCCATGGCAACAATTGGATCCTTATTGGAAATTCCTCGCAACATCCTAAAACATGAATTCTTGGTAGATCAGCTTCTCATGCCCGCATTTGAGGTACTAGAGTCAGAATTTGTGTGTGAAATCATTGGTCCTAGAGATCCCTAGTACCATGACATTTATACCTACCTACGAATAGGTGTCTTATCTGTTGACTTATGCTCAAGCTTAAAAAGAAATTCTGTCAAAAAATCCTTTAGGTTTGTCATCCTAGGAAACACCTTATACCGTAGAAGCATAGAGGGAACCTTATTACACTACCTTAATACTGACGAAGCCTTGACTACTTTAACTGAGGTGCATAATGGGATTTGTGGTTCACACTCGAGTCGAATGACCCTAACCAAGAAATTTCTAAGGATGGGGTATTATTGGCCTACAATGTAAAGAGAGGAACATGACTATGTCAAAAGGTGCCTACAATATCAGCAAGATGGGGACCTCATCCATCCTCCAACTCAAGAGCTCCATCCTATTGTTACACCATGACCCTTCTCACAATGGGGGCTTGATCTCATTGGAAAAATCACACCCACTTCATCTAATGGCCATAAGTTCATTATAACCACAACTGAGTACTTTACCAAGTGGGTTGAAGCCATACCAATGACCTACATAACGGGGAAGCAAATATCAAAGTTCATCCTGAACTATCTCATATGTCGATATGGCGTTCCCCAAGCTATTATCTTTGATAATGGGACACCATTCAAAAATTAAGATGTCCACAACCTTTGCGGAAAATTCAAAATCCAACATCACTTCTTCGCCCCATATTATCCCCAAGGCAATGGCCAAGCAGAAGCTACCAATAAAACCATTTTGAAAATCCTCAAGAAAACATTCAATGACATAGGTCATGACTGGCATCTACAACTAAATCCCGCCCTCTAGGCCTATCGAACCAGCATTCGCACACCCACTAGTGCCACCCCCTTCTCTCTGGTCTACGGATCAGAAGCAGTACTCCCCATTGAGATCGAGCTCCCTTCATTAAGAATATCATTGCAAAACCTCATCACAAATGAAGAGTATCGAGTATCAAGACTGAATGAGCTGGAGCTATTGGATGAGCGGCGTATAGATGCTTTAAATCATTTGCAATTTTATCAGAATGGACTCAAGAGGAGCTATAACAAGAAAATCAAAAGTAGGACTTTCCAAGTTGGAGAACTGGTACTAAAGGAGAATCATAAGAACGTCCCAAATCCAAATAGCAAAGGAAAATTTGAACCCAATTGGTTGGGACCATTTGTTATGACAACAAGCTATAAGTCAAGGGCATATTAGTTATCAACACTGGAAGGCAAGCCTCTACAGGGGCCCATGAACAACTCTCATCTCAAAAAGTTTTATGCCTAATCTTTCAGGGTATAGAACCCAAAAAACAAAAAAAATAGAAAATGCCTGAAAAAATGGTTACCTTGGCAAAAACCTAGCAAACAAGCATCTTGGTAACAACAAATTTTTTTAAAAAAATCAGAAAAAGGATCAAAAACAGTAAAGAGAAAAATCGTCCTCTAGTGAAAACCACTTCGGTGGAACTTTGGGCAAGTGCCTTGGTGAAAACCTGGCAAACATGCGCCTTGTGTAAATAAGCACTTTCCATCCACTAGGATCTTTATGGCTTGTTCTACATCATCCATCCATTACGTTTGCATCATCCATCGCATTCAGATCTCCATCCATCACCCATTTTTTTGGCATCTCCATCATAGCTTGGTCCTATGTTCATATCATGATCCCTCCTAGTACTACTCGGCCCATTCTCAAGGTCAGTTTGTCCTGCCTTTATCAGAGTAGACTATTGCATCATGCTGGGGGCATGTTATCATTGGATCAGATTCGTGTATATTCTTGAAGTCCTAAAATAAAAAAATCCAAAAACATCAAAACATCAGAAAATCCATAAAATCAAAAAAACATCAAAAAATTAAAAAATCCAAAAACAGGTCAAAATGTCAGCCAAAAATTCAAAAACAGAGTTGTCAGTCGAACTACGGGTCTCTGAGCCTTGAACATAGGAAAGGGTGATATTTGATCATCCCCCGAGACACTTAGGTCAATCGTTTAGGAGTCCATCATAATAAACTGACATTTCATCATGTATATCTTCACCTATAAATTGGTCAAGTTGTCAGTCAAACTACGTAGTCTCTGCATGTATAACGTAGGCAAGGCTAATCTATTGATCAGCCCCCAAGGCCCCTAGGATAGATCCTTAGGTTAGTCTCTTGTTCAAAATCTCATAAAACCCCAAAACATTGGAATTGAAAATTAAAACATTTATAAAATCTCAAAAAATACCAAAAACAGCCTCAAAACATTCCAAAAACATCCAAATATTTGAAAAAATCCATCTGTTTCATCTCGCTTTCACCTGCAATGAACATCACTCATAACAAATGATCATCATCCTCAACCTTTGGTAAAACAATTGGAAACAAGTCTAGTAGGTTAAAAGTGAAAATTTAAAATGTCAAGTCTCAAGTTTAGGTCAGTACGTAAACAAGTTAGTCAACTCTTTGTGTTGGTAGCCTATCATCCAATCAGTCCCATATCAATCATCTGATAACATCATGTCCTAGGATGTATCCTTCCTACAATGGGAATTATTTATCGGAAAGAACACTTTGGATAAACAAAATGGTGTGCCGCCATCCACTAACATGTCCTACGATGTATCCTTCCTACAATGGGCATTATCTTTTGGCAATAGTTTCGGTTCTTATCCTTAAAAACACATTTCTTTTGGTCAACGGTATTGAAGAACATCAGCTTGTTTGTTTACTTTATCTTTGTCTTTTGACTTATCTCTTTGCACTCATTCCAATAACCTCTCAATGGTGCCCAAACAAATGGATTTAGAGAGATAGGAATGGGGCAATGATCATTATCTTTTGTCTGCTATGCTTGTTGGATGTTCTTGTAATATAACTTTCCAAATACTTGCTTTGTTAGATATGTATGGAGGGTGTTTTGGGCAGCTGGTTGACTATTACATTGATAGGTTATACCTTTCCATGTTTTGGTTCGAGATGTTTGAAACTTTTGAAGTGCATCCTAGCAAGGTTTCTGTATGTCAGGTGTGAACAAGAATACTCCTATCTATTTTTTGAGTCAAAGTCCATCACACTAAGTACAATGCCATCTTGGTTCTTTATATCTTGATGCATCATGCTTATGCATGTTATCAAACATAAGATAATTGTCCCTTTGAAAATCCCAACTCCACGACGGATATTCAACATCATCATCTTTTGTCTTGTTGAAATCTCTTCTTTCTTTCATTCCTTCTTGCTTCTTCACGCTAACAAGATACTATGACAGTTAATCACCACCATCATTAATCCTGCATCCACAAAATCATCAGCACAATGCATATCATATAGAAACATTGATCATCTCATAGGCATATAATATATATATTTTATTCTAAGCATCTCATAATCATAGCATTACATACACATTTGCATATGAACATCTCACATAAATAATCCATAAGTCATCCCATATCATTATAAGCATCCAAAGCATAATTAAACGAAGCATAACAGGTACATAAGAATTATAAACAACCCATTGCATTAAGTGCATACATCCATCCATAATCATATAAAACATCTCATATAAGCATTCATTTTGCCATCACATATACATCATAAGGTCATTACTCACATATCATTTTGCATATCATAAATCATCATCTCCATACCATTTTGCATAACATATCATTTCATATATAACATCACATCACATCATTATATAACATTGTCATAAGTGCATATCATACATGGAAAAACACATACATTCATCGTTGCATAGCCGCATATCATGATCATTGCATTCACATCATCATCACCATCATAACACAAAAAGATATCGAAAAAGAAATCATTTCATAAATCATCACATTTGCATCAACATACATCATATATATTACACCATCATAAAAGCATACATAAAAAGGTACTACAAGAGAAATGCACCATCATAAACATACATATCATCTATCATCCATCCATATCACATATCATATAAATCCATTATATCCATAATCGTCACAAATGCATATCATATGTCATCATTCATTAGACACATAATATAGATCGGTTAGTCGCATAACCATCATATAACGCATACACCACCAGAAAGAAATTCATCCATACATAGTATATCCATCACATAATACCATAACATTATTACATCGCACATAGAAATAGAACCATCCATAAATGCATAATAAATAAATGGTACATGACACATCCCATCAACATCATCATCTCATATATATATCATCAAGTAGCTATCATAGTACAAAATAATAATCGGATCACTGTACATGTGCATGTCAATAAGTACAAAGGCCCATCGGGCTATCAAAAATGAGCCTATATGGCATGAAAGAATAATATCTTGATCAAAAAGGAGGTCTAAGCCTCCTATCTGCTGCCCTCGCCTCTATCACCATGACCCTTTGTCGATCTGTGGTTGTTCCACTGAGAGTAATCTAGGGCACGGGCTACTCTAGGTATGACTTGATGATAAAGCAATCGATAGTAATCCACCTCCCAAATGGCCTCCCTGTATGAGCGTAGGGACACTATGATGTGAGAGGAGGAAGCTTCCATGCTCTCCAGCTGATGTCTATGACCCATCTCTATGGTTGCTTGTATCTCTGCGGCCTGCCTCTGTAAAATCTCTTGATCTCTCTCTGCACGGGCCTAGTCCCTCTTTGTTGTCAAGGCCTGGACCTGGGCCTGCAACTGTAATATCAGGTCATCTCTCAGAATTGACTAACCTGCTAACTATACTGGTGGAGGCTGCACGTGAGGTTGGTCCTCACCCCAGCTCATGGTGGTGTAGCAACTCGATCCTGGTGCCCGTCATGGCCACCGTCTAACCCCTGATCCCGGTCTTGCATGTGTACATCAGCATGAGGCTGATCCATCTGAACCTATGTTTGTTGAACCTATTTTGGTAGTCCTACAGGAGGACCACCACCTCCTCATCCTCACCCTACCCCACTCCCCCTAGCTCTCCATCGAGCAAAGGGTGCACCTGGAACTTTCAAACATAGAGGCAGTCAAAACTAGTCTCTGTACTCTTGAATCACTCCTAGATCTGCGGCCCCCTGATCATATGCCCATGGTCGAGCCACCAACTGCTTGAAACTGTCCACTGCCTCAAAGGTAGGAATGTATCACCCCCAGGCACCCTGTGATATTGTGCGAGAAAAAATGGCAACATAGTCATTGTCTAGTCTATCCTGACCCTCGCCAAACTGGCACTAAACTCGTCCCAACAGGTACCTCTCAATCATAGTGTGCTCCTACCCCTGCATAAACTGATCCTGGTAGGCAAAGAACTGTTGTTGTACATCATCAACCCATCTGGGCCGACCAAGGTATGGGTGCCATGTGAACACCGTCAACTCATCAATGACCCTCCTCCAGTAAGGGATCTCGTGCTCGCTTGTGTGTGTAAAGGACACACTTCCCCTGTAATGCCAAACCACTGGATCATCAGGCCTGACTGGCACTGCAACAACCTGCAGCCGAAGGACGGAGATATGTTCCCATGCCCACACATGAAGGAGCATGAAACCTGCACCAAGTGCCCTATCGTCCAAGTATGCATGCTCATGTAAATCCCTATAAAGGGAGGCAAGAAGAATGGGACCCCATGCAAAACGGGTTGGCTTGTCACGAACCATCTCCTCCCAGCAAATCCCCCATCTAGGACTGAAGTATCGGCCTCATCGATCTAGAGCGACAATACCTAAGATGATGGCTGCAATCACTAGTCAAAAGGGCATCATGACCGTCCTGTGGTGCTCTAGCTCTATCTGGCCCTCGCAATATATAACGTCCTTTGTAGCCAAGACTGCATGGAAAGCATCCCATTTGACATCCATATCATAAATGACTCGTTGACCATGTATCGGCAATCTAAGGATGCGCCACACGTCCTCCAAGGTGACGATGGCCTCGCCAGTGGGAACATGAAAGGACCACATCTCACTGTGCCATCTCTCAGAAAGTGTAGACATCATGCCAAGATGGGTCCGCATAGGTGCTACATAGGAAATGTACCATAGCCCCATCTCACGAAGTCGGTCCTACTCCTTGTCAGTCAAATCTCACAAGTAGCTGAATATCTCCCGCAATCTGTGCTCCCAAGAATAGAACTCCCTTGCCGCCTCTTGCATCAGGAAAGGTCACCGTGTTAAAATCATCAAGAAAATTTATCCTAAGCATTCAAGAAACTAGCCCAATGTCACAAACTATGAAGGCGTCACAGTTTGAAATTTGCAAACTACGACGTTGGCACCTTCAAATCCAAAACCACGTCATGGCGTCGGAGTTAAGAAACCAACACTCCATTTGACATATGCGTCAAAGTTTGAATTTTTTTCCCAAACTCCAAACTCTACCGCGGTGGTCCATCTTATGATGGCAGGCCAGTTTATGGGACCGAGCGGTCCAGTTTGAAATTTGAGCAGCGCTATATAGCACCACTGCAAATGACCTAGTTCTAAATGCAATAAATGTGCGCATAAAATGATAAATGAAGCTTAAGTAAGGATCACTTACTAGTGCCCCAATGCCAGGAGGTCGTTGGTACGTCTGTACGCAATCGGAGATGTGCAACAAGAGTTGTCATTGTGCCATCTCGTCAGGGTATCAAAGCTCAAATCGCAAAATTTCTACAAGCTAAGTGTGAAAATGAATTGGAAGTGGCCTCCTAAAGCTTATTTAAGCTTTTTTTTACCCTGTTTAGTCATGCAAAGGATGTCTAGGTCCCCCGAACCAGCTTTTATCCGTCTGAAGGTCATTTTACCTCATTTTTCGCCCTCTTGGACCCTTTTTTGGACCTCCACCTTGTCTTTTTTTTGTGAGATCACCCAAAAAATCATAATTTTCGTCTGATCTCTTGAGGGGGCAATATATTACCATAATTTCCTTCGCCAGGGCAGTAATGGCAAATTTTTTTGGCTTTTGATCAAAACTGTTTATTCTTTGAACCAACACAACGAGTGCACTACTTCAAAGAGGGGCAAAATATAGACATAGAAAATGTATTGATTGACATTGCACATTTGATCCTGACCACTAACACCGTTTCATCCTAAACCATCCCTTGGTCTAACCATTTAATCGAATATCTTTATTTGATTAAATTCATCAATGTTCCACTCTAAATTAAATAAATCATCTATCTAATTAATTCGTCCTTTCTTGGTAATTAAATCAATCAGTCTGATCTAATTATCCCTATTTAACTAAATAATCAATTTTATTTGATTAAATCTTTAAATTTCATCCATTAAATTAAATAAATTAAAACCTTATTTAGTTTAATCTAACATTATCTCTTTTAATTAAATAAATCAAAAATCTTTATTTAATTAATCTTGAAATCATATTCTTCTCATATTTGATTTAAATAAATCCACAAATCTAAGTCAAATTTTTCACATCACCTAATCTCTCATTAAATTAATTAACCTTGATTAATTTAATCTCCATCCATGTCTCATCCTCTAGCTTTTGCAACTTGCACATGAAAATAGATTTAATTCATTTATTAAATCTCTATTTTCCCTCGAAAGGCATAATAAAGGAATATTCCTCAAATTTGAATTCAAAAATCCAAGTGGACTTTATCCTTCCAACAAAGCATTTACTCCACCTAAAAATTCCTTTTTCCTTGAGCCAAGTGGCATTCAATGCATTTTATTTCCCTCTTACATGTCATTTCAACAATTTCAAATTCCACCTAATTGCATTTATTGACACATTCTTCAAAACTTGCACATCCTTCATCCATTCACATGTTGACAAGTGGCATCTTACCATTTGTTGATTCTTAGTCCCACATTGCTCCATTTTGGACATCTTCTCAACTTGATATTCTATAAATAAGAGGTTTTATTCCTCATTTGATCATCCACAACTTGAGTAAACTTACTATACTCAAATCCATAGCAATTTTCATCCAATTTCATCCAATCTTAGCTAGGTTATGCAAATTTTTATCTTGGAGCACATTGGAGGTATTCATCAAGTGGATCACTCTTCATCATCAATCATCTTCATCGCATCATTGGAGTTGGGAAAGGGCCAATTTTCACATCAAATTGGCACCAATTCCCTCAAGAGATTTAGAGTTTGCTTTGTGTTAGAATAGGATTTGATATCTTTGTTTTAAGTTTGTTGTGTTCTTCATTTCATTCCTTTTCTTTTGCATTCAAATGTATTTCTTGAGGAATCATGTTTCTAACCTTGCATTTGATCTAATCTATTGATTGTTTGTTGTTTTTTTGTTGGTTGGGAAACTTGGTTCACACCTTGAATTCAGCATTGTGGACTAAATTGAATTTCAGCTTCTCCTATCATCCTCAAACTAACGGGCAGACAAAGAGGGTGAATCAGGTATTCAAAGACCTCCTCTAAATGTATTCTATGGACCAACAATATAGGTGGGAAGAATATTTTCCTTTGGTAGAGTTTTCTTATAACTCCTATCATACATCCTTAGGCATGGCACCATTTGAAGCCTTGTACAGGTGGAAGTGTTGTACCCCCATCAGTTGGGATAAGTTGGAGGACATGATCATAGTAGGACCTGAAATTCTTAAGGAAATGCAAAGACAAATCAAGTTCATTAAGAGCAGATTGAAAGAGGCGGCAGAACAACAGAAGAGTTATGCCAACAAGAACCAAACTCTTAGACAGTTCACAATAGGGGACAAATTTTTCTTGAGAGTTAAACCTCATAAAAGCTCTATTTCTTTTGGAAAGTCTTCCAAGTTGGCCCCAAGATATGTGGGACTATTTGAAGTCTTGGAAGTGATTAACCCAGTTTCTTATAGACTAGCTCTACCAGCTGCTCTAGCTCAACTTCATAATGTGTTTCATGTTTCTTTGCTTAAGCCATATCATCTTGATGTGACTCATGTACTTGATTGGCAATCCTTGCAGGTACAGGATCCAAGATTGGTGCTAGTGGAGCCCATTAGAATCCTAGATAGATGCAACATTAAGTTGCAGAGCAAAGATATTGCTCAATTTAAGGTCCAATGGGACCAGTACTCAAAGGACAGTGCTACTTGGGAGGATGCTGAAGAAATAGAACGGTCCTTTCCAAATTTGCTTTCTTGAAAAAGAAACTCAATAATTTTATCTAAAAATTTTTGGATTAAGATACTATGATATTTCATGCTTAAAACTGTGATGTTGAAATAGACATATATTTTTGATGTGATGTTGAAATAGACGTATATATATATTTGACATGATGTTGAAATAGACATGTATGTTCAGAATTTGATATGATGTTCTTTTATTTGACTTACTAGACATTAGGATGATGTCTCTTCCAAGAGGGGAAGGATGTCATAACCCAATTTTATTGCTTATTTATCACAATATGGTAAATTGAGTTACTGAAGAAATTCAATTAAATACTAAATGGAGATTATGGAATATTCAAAAATTGAATAAAAGAGTTGACTGATGTTGACTTTACAACTTTTGGAAAATTATTTTATATGACTAAATATTACTAATCAAATTGCAAGTGCAAGTGTGTGCAGTTGTAGGGTGACAGGTTGAAGGACGAGAACATGGTTGAAGTAGGATTGTTTAGCTAGATTGAATGGTAAGCTAGTTGGAATCTGGGTGCACACACCACAAATGATGTGATGACTTGCATTTGAATTAAATTGAAAATATAAGAGAACATAATTTCTTGACTTGAACTATTTCAGTGTTTGAAAATGTATGGCTTGTAGATTAAAATTTGTCTACTTAAACTTTGTGTTTGAAGAAAAAAAAAAGTGAGTATTGTAAAGAAAATTCCTTTGTTAGTATAAATATACATATATATATATATACATGTATATATATAGATGCTCGAAATGAAAATTCAAGTTCCTTGTTTTAAATAATAGACTATGGAACTTATAAGCCATTCTAAACAAACAAATTATACATGAAAGTATATATATATATATATATATATATAAATATACATATATATACATGTATTTAAATAAAATTTGAATACATACATATATATATAAATGTATATATATCTATACAATATTAGAAAACATGGTAAATAACAATGAAACCATTTAAATACACATAGAAATATATATATACATATAGATATACATATTTGAATGCATATTCAAATATAATATCGAACTCAATTCGATAGCCGATAGGATTCTAATATCATACTATTGAAAAATCAAAAGATTATGGAGGACGTGGTCTGCCATGAAATTAATAGCAATATTCAAACTAGTAGTGGCCAACAGTAAGGCAATAATGCCTCCACCAGAGACATGCAAAAAGAATATGTTGCTTCCATTTTGAATACGCAGGCAGTGGGTGAAAAAGACAGCGAAGAGGTTGTTTGTTGGGAAGGAAAAAGCAGAGAGAAATCTCGTGGGTAAGGAAAAATCCTTAGAAAAACTCACACAAGCTCGATTTCTAAGGTAATTTGATCACCCAAGAAAGAAAACTCAAATTTCTTCTATCATTTCCTCATTGTCGAATGGTATTCATCCACTTTTATATGTCAATTTCATCATTCAACAGTAAGTTGCATTTTTGAGGAATAACCACGGCCTTGAGCCAAATGGCATGGCATCAACCATTGTTGGGTCACTTGGCCTACGGTTGTATTATATGAGCTTATTTGTAGAAGCCCTCCGGCTAGCTCTCTGAGCTAAGCCGAGCCTTAGAGCATTAAGTTAAGATTTTTCTTAAGGTCACACTTACATGCAAGCCACTCGATTGTTAATCGAAATTTCTATTTCGATTCACTATGTTCTTTTTGATGAATAAACATTATTGTGGATCGATCAATGATCCCTTGAAAGAGGGTTTTGAACCTTGTGTTTTTATTTTAAAATGTTTTGTATCCACCTTATCAGTTGGACGAGGCTTAAAGAGCTTCAAAGGCTTGTCCATTATCTCTTTTTTATGCATTTAAATGCTCAGTCTATGATGGCTATCAGAACTTATTCCGATGACTATGTGTTTGTTGATATTATTCTTTGTGAAGGATCGACTACAATCTCAGAGAGGGTAAGAGACCCCTCTATATTTTGTATTTCCTTTGCATTTTATCTAATCTTGTTATTGAATGGGACGATAATAGAGAGGGATTTTTTGAATGTTTCTTAAGCCTTGAAAATGTATATAGGTTTTTATTTAATGAGAACGAACCTCATTCAATAAGAATGATGGTTTGAATCCATGTTTGGGTTACAGCCAAAGTCTGCATGTAGAATATTTATCCCCGCATGGTATAAAATAGTAAGCCCTCATGGGAAATTTCAAATATATCATTAATGCTTAGAAAAGGAAAACCCAACCATTGGGATCGGTTGAACCAAAGCAACCGTAGTCTATTGTTGCAGTCTAAAAGGCATGAGTATTGACTGAACTTAAAGTTTTTATGCTTTCTTTGACAAAAAAACATTTACTCAAGTATTTATTCAACAAAAAATGTCGAACATAGTTCTTTATAATATTAAGTTGCTCATCGAATTTTTCAATGATGCAAGTGTTTAGAATATGAATAATAGACATTATGTCCTTATGTATGAAACAGGGAAATTTGATTTGATTATTTTCAGTACATTGTGGAAGAAACCGTTCTATTTTAAACAGTGAACAAATACTTGTAAAGTGATCATTTTGCATGTAAATAGCTTGAGATATGCAAACAGAGTAAACGACAATATTTGAATTTAAATGCAATTGTTTAGTTTGAAACAATATTGTGTTGAAGTAAACAGTGGATATTCTTTTGCAAACAACTCTGTTTTGTTAAAAAGTTAGCTTTATAGCTGAAAATAGCTTGTTTTATAACTGTTTAGTAGGAAATAGAACTTGTTCAATTCAAACAATGAATGTACATATGTGAACAACTTGTTTATAACTGTTTAGTAGGAAACAATACTTGTTATGTTCAAACAATGAATGTACAAAGGTAAATAGCTTGCTTCACAACTATTTAGTAGGAAACAATACTTGTTCTGTTCAAACAATGAATGTACAAATGTAAACAAATTGCTTCACAACCTCTTAGTAGGAAACAATACTTGTTGCTTAAACAATGAATTTTTTTAGGTAAACAACAATAGAATGCAATAATAGTATGTGTGAAACTGTTAGCATAGACTTGTTTGAATTATTTATTTTGACAAGAAATTTCAAGGGAATACTATTTTAAGGTTGCAATCTAAATTTTATAACTTTTTTTTAGAATGTATACACAAATCTTAAACATGAGTAGGCGCATATATGTGTATGCACATAGACTTCATCTATGTACATACACATACTTTTGGCATACCTTAGTTTGTTTTTAGTACATTTTTTAAAAGGAAAATGCTTAAGATGATAAGTAGAAAATAGTCATAAGAATGATATGACTGATTGTTGAATGACTTTGTGAATCATAAATCTAATTTATGTTTAGAGTATAAATTCGTATTATGTTTCTTCTTTTGAAGACATTTGTGAAAGAATATTTTAAATACTTGAATAGAACAATGATACCTTAGTTGACTAGAGCACCTATGGGTAGATGTTGCTAGAGGGTAGATAATTGTTATGAGATGTATAGTCTAGAAAGTTACCTTTCGGGATGAGTGCCGAAATGGAGTTCAAAGAGTATAGGTTTTCTTTACCATATGCTATTATTTATTATTGTTGCAACACATTATTTATGATTGGCCAAGCAATATAGTTCATTATGTATGTATGAATGAACTCTGTAATTTCACTCTCTACCATTCCTAGCATAGATCTTGCACTTTCTTTTCTAACTTATAGATAGAAATTTCATGTTGATGTATGGGCACACACCAGATTCCACCTTGCAAATTGTTCTCTTGCTAAACTTTTTGTTCAAGGTCAGGCATTCTTCAAGTCGGAAGAATACTGAGGAAGCGTAAGCTTTGTGGTTGGTCGGTAAAGCGCTTCAACCATATTCTCGTCCACCAATGGAGGTGAGCATCAAAGAAGAACCTTAGTTGTTCACAGGACTATTTTAGTCTAAGAAGTATCTTGATGTAATACATTCATGTATTTGATGTAAAGTGTACATTGTATTGATTTTTGTGGCCTTGAGAGCCAAGTCAAACCTGATATTGTAATTTGAATTTTGAACTGACTATAAGAATCTTTGACTCATTTTAAATGGACATGTGTAGCTATGATTGACTTTAGCCACTAGTTATGTCTTTTTAATTTAGAGTATATTCATGTGTCATTTCCAATAATATTAATTAAGTAATAATTTCAAATGGGTTATTACACCTTTGTCGTGTATTTAGATTGGGTTGGGTAAACAAATACTTTAGACCATGATGATCAATCTTCAGTTCAAATGGTTTTCCCGACAAATAATGTCTCCACATTTGCAATGCATGGACAACTGTTGCTAACTCTAAATCATGTGAAGCATAATTTTGTTCATAGGTCTTCAATTTCCTTGATTCATAAGCTATGACTTTCCCCTCCTGCATTAATACTCCACCCAATCCTTCTCCACATGCATCCTTAATAACTAAAAAGTTACCATCTAGATCTAGTACTTTTAGTATCGATGTTATGGTCAACCTTTCCTTAAGTTGGTCAAATGCTTCTTGACACTTTTTAGACCACTCAAACTTATTCCCCTTCCTTTGTAATAGCATGATGGGAAAATATATTCTCGAAAAGTTTGCAACAAACTTACGGTAATATCCAACCAAACCCATAAAACTTCTAACTTTTGGCACATTCTTGGGAATCAACCACTCTAACACTACTTTTATTTTCATTGGATCTATCGCAATCCCATATGCCGAAATTACGTGACCCAAATATTGTACTTTCTTCTAGAAGAATGTACACTTCAAGAGTTTTTTGTATAACTTATGCTATCTCAATCATTGGAGAACAATCTCTAGATGCTAGAGATTTTCTTCTTCATTCTTGGAGTAAATTAAAATGTCATCCAAGACGACCAACACAAATCTATCCAAACAATCTCTAAATGCATTGTTCATTAGGTTCATGAACGTTACTGGTGCACTTGTCAGCCCAAATGGTAGGACTATGAACTCGTAATGTAGGTATCTAGTCTTGAAAGCAGTTTTGAAAATATACTCATCATTGATTCTTAATTGGTGATGTCCAGAATGTAGATCAATCTTTGAAAATACCATCACTCCTCGCATCTGATGAAAGAGATCATCGATAGATGGCAATGTATTTGTTACACACTAATTATATAGTTATTATTTACTATTACTGCATAGGGTAAAATGGTTGTAATGAGATTTCTGAAGATGAATAAAATATGTTGCACCTTGTTATCACTATGAGTGTTTTCACATTTGATGATTGTTTCATTTAATGTTACTTCAATTGATGTTATCCTTGGTGAAATATTACATTTATGAGAATAGAAGGTTATTGAATTGTGATTATTCTAACTTTTGAGATGTTTATGTATATTGCTTATGTTATGAATATTGACTACCATGAGAATGTGTCAATGGATGCAAGTTTATGTACCATTCCTCCAGGCGGAGGGGAAGTATCACTCGGGAGAAGATCTTGGTCAGGTAACTAGTGAAGTAAACTATCTGAGCATACACAAACCACCTTAGTTTGAGTGAACTAAGTCAGTTTGTGTGGGTTATAGGTAAGTCGTCCTTAGCTTGTAAGTTTGCATAGGGAGTCTTGTTTACTTTTTCATGCATTTGCAAGTGATGTTTATTTGATTGGTTTTGGTGATCTATCTTGTGATATTATGATCATATGGATAGGTGGGATGTAGGTGAAAGTATGTTTATATGTATGCACATGTGTGTCAAGAGGATCTAACGACACGTATATGCATATGTATAGAGATACCACACATACACACCTATCAATATGATGGTAACGTAAATGGTTGTAAGTAAACTGGATGTGGACATATATACATATGTATAGTATATACACATATCCATAGGGATATGCATATTGATACAAGCATGTGTTGGAAAATGGATATGTTCATACGGATGCATTGATATGGTTTACCTACACATACGTGTACATAGAGGTATATAAAGGTATATATGTATATATGCACACATCCTATATAATGTGGATATTAATAATATTGTTATTATTATTGCCTACCGAATTTACATATATATATATCAAATGTATGTTGACTCGCTCACGATATATATTTGATAAATATATATATATTTGATAAATATATATATATTTGATAAATATATATATATTTGATAAATATATATATATTTGATAAATATATATATATATGTATATATATATAGATATATATATATATATTATAGTTATATTAATACACACACACATATATATTTATACTAAAGTATTTAAATATATATATATATATATATATATATTATATATAAACTATAAATATATACATATAATAAAATATATATATATATATATATATATATATTACATGTTATTCTCAACATTGGAAATCAAATTATTTTTGAATCTCATGAAAGAGTTGATTTAATATTGTCATCTTTTAAAACACATATTAATTTTGGCTTATACATGTTGATATAGTGAAAATGTTGAAATACAAACTTTCAAATCAACATGACTCTGAGGAAAATCATGCAACACCTGCTAAATGAATACACAAGGATAAATCCTAAAATGCATCTAAATCATTATGGCTTTTGACCAAGTTAGAATCTAAAGCTTGAATTAATTCAACGTAGTAAATGATGTTTATCGACTCAACCCAGAAAATAGTTGATGTTGGGTATGTGTTGATGAATTATGATTGACTTCTTCTCAAATTATGAAAATCTCTCCATCTCATGAGTTTGGTGCCACCTCTGAAACCATTTTTTTGTAGGTGTTGATTTATGAATTTCTCCATGTGCTTTTGGAAATAGTATTCTTAATGATGGAAGAATTGGAAGTTGATTCACCATGGTCATTGTTGAGTATAGACTTTTCAACATTGGAAATCAAATTATTTATGAATCTCATGAAATATTCAATTTAATATTGTCATCTTTTAAAATGTATATTAAATTTGGCTTATACATGTCGATATAGTTAAAATGATGAAATATGAACTTTTGAATCAACACGACTTTGAGGAAAATCATGCAACACCTGTTGAATGAATACGTAGGCATAAATCTTGAAATGCATCTAAATCATTATGGCTTTTGACCAAGTCAAAATCTGAAGCTTGAATTAATTCAACATAGTAAATGATGTTTATCAACTCAACCCAAAAAAATAGTCGATGTTGGGTATGTGTTAATGAATTATGATTGACTTCGTAGATTATGAAAATCTCGCCATCTCATGGGTTTGGTGCCACCTCTGAAACCATTTTTTTGTAGGTGTTGATTTATGAATTTCTCCATGTGCTTTTGGAAATAGTCTTCTTAATGCTGGCAAAATTGGAAGTTGATTCACCATGGTCATTGCTAAGTATAGACTTAATTTAGCACCACCTCCAGGTTGAACAATTCAAACGGCAGTGGTATCAATTCACATGCCATGGTTGTAGGAGTTTTAGATAGTTGAGGTCTCTATAAATAGTCGCCAACTCTCTTTTATCCTACCATTCTCATTGCCATTGTCATATCATTATCTTGCCTTTTGTGTTATCTCGTTCCTCATATTCAATTTACCTTGAGCATTTTCTGAGTATCATTCTTACCATTTAGAGAGTAAATATTATTTACTACCACCATTCATTTCTATGTCAGCATTGAGGAAGGCGTATCATACCAAAGGTATATGCATTGTTGGTTATTACTTTTGAGTTTTACCAATTCATTATATCTGATTTCTGAGGATGAGAAAAGTGGAGTTTGTGAGGTAGAGTTGTCAAGTTCTATAGTGTTGGGAATTGATTTGAGAAGTTGTATTGAGCTTTAGGTGAAGGCTACACTATTGTCACTTTAGGAAAAGAAAATATAGGCATGAGATATTCTTCTACTATTTACTTGCAAGAATGAATATGCTGCTTGAAATGTATTTTTTGTCTATGCATAAGAAGTGAATATGTTTGTCTTCTAAGAAAGGGAAAATGATGTATTCTAGCTATGTTATACAATGTTTGTATGTAAAATCTCCATAATAGGAGAATTTTGTTTGCAATAGTTATTATTTACTAGGTTTGAATGAATGCAAGAGTCACTTGAAGTTCAACCAGCTAAGTTATTTGTTTAACTCAGAAAAGCTTGTGTTACTCCTAGGATAGTATTCCAATATTGGGACGGAACTCATGTACTTAATTGCTAAGTAGATTCATTTCTAGTAGTTTAGTATGTTGTAGTCTAGTCTAGGATACAGATTATCCATTGAAGGACAATTCCTATGCGTAGTGTAAGATAGCCTTAAGTCAAATCGGCCCTAAATAGTGTACGTGACAAATGATCCTCAGTAGAACATATTGAATGAAACAATTTGGCCAAAGTAGTGCAATGTACAAGATCCACTTAGATTGTGTGATGCCTGAGACTACAATGTTAGTTCACCGTGATCCCGTATTACATAATAGTTTGAGAATGTCATGTTACTAAAGGATCTAGTTATGTAGGACACAACACTATGCTCAATTGATTGTCGTTATCAATTACTCTACCAATCTCTTTGTCAAATGGAAGGACCATCTATCAAATGATAGATGTGCGGGGGACTGCATTAAGAGTCTGTGGTTGGCAAAAAAGAGCCTGAGTGATGCTTCTCCTCCACAACAGGCGACCGAAGAACCAAGATTTCAAAGGATGGATTCATGGACCTTCTTACTACTATTTTTTCAAAAGATCCTTGAGGTATGTATGTATTTGTATGCTTTCTTACTCTGATGTATATTTTTAAAGAAAAGGAATAATTGATGGTATATGTTTGTATCATGTTTGGATTTATCAATAAAATAAAAGAAAAAATTTATTGCAATGGCTTTATTACTCGTCACCTTTACTTGTTTGGTGTAAAATTATGAAATTTTTACTTTATGAAAAGGTTAGGTCATTACATGTGGTATCAGAGCTACCAGGTTTAACTCTGGAACCTATGAGCTCGTCAATTTTCCATTCCAACATTATCTAATGTTGTGAAAAATTCTTGTGTCAAGATGTTGCATCTCAAATTAATGGCTCAAAAGTCAATAATCAAAAATGAGGATTACCTCAAGGCAAAGAAGGAAAAAGAATCCATCGTTAGAACCATAGAAAGAACCAACTACGATAATGCTATCTGGTTGAGTGACACTGAAACTTTTAGTCACGCACTTTCTCAGATCAGTGATGTGAAGAGGAGGATGAAGATGGAGGCTATGTATAATTACCTACCAACAATCTCACCAAAAATGTCGGAGTCATTACCACTTTCCAGAGACATGCCATCAGAAGAATTTGTTAGTCCTGCATTCATCTTTAGGGATCCTAGGGTTCTACCACTAGCTGAAGTAATATCAATTTCTTCGAGTAAAGAGTCTGAGGGATATATATCAAGGACACCGCCAGTCAAGAAAGGGTCTCATAAACAAATGTCTGTGAAAAATGCAGAATACATTGTTGATGAACACCATATTGACATTACTTCTCATAACTATGTATCAAATGATAAATCTGAGGGTTATTATCCTTTTTGGGATAGATACGAACATATGAGAGATGAACAGAAAGATAGGGAACAACAATTTTCTCATTTTTTAGGTTATACTCCTTTAAGTTATGTGTCTGAGAGTGAATCTAAAGGATACTCTCCCCTTGACTATCTAAATAGTTGATCAATGTAATTGATAGGATATTGAAATCCTCATGTTATGAATAAAACTATGTGTTTATCAAGAGAAGTATATACTTGATCTTTTATGGAATTCTTGTGTTCATGTGAATGTGTACTTTTATGCTTTCCATAAGTTAATTGATACCATAATTAGTCTAACATGGATAAAAACATTTAGGTTAAACCAATCATATAAAGCATGGTGAGAACATATGAGAGGACATGAACTAATCCCAGAACAAGTCAGGAGGTTGGACAAGGAGCTACTAGAATGGAAGCTAGGCTTGACCAAATCCTAGCAAGGCTAACTAATCTTGAACAAGAAAAAGCTAAGGATAGGGTAGAAAAAGAAGTACTCGTCAATAACCTAGAAGGAGAAAGTTTATCCCATGGGCAAGGTGAAAACCATAACTATGATAAGGAAAAATTACCTACACCATCTATTAAGAGGAATAAGAAGATTGTGTCTACTGAATTGTCAAGGGATATTAAGAAAATAATTCCACCTAAGTTTGATGATAGTGTTGGAGGTGATGAAGCTGAAGTTTGGCTTGTTCAAATGGAAAAGTATTTTGAGATACAAAACTATGATGAAGTTACTAAAGCAGCGTGGGGTGCATATCAGTTAGTGAGTTAGGCCTCTAACTAGTGGATGAGCAAGAAGTTGTAGCTTATCACAGGTTCATGGAAACTAACTTGGCGAGAATTTGTGAAAAAAAATTGTAAGAGATGGTTACCACAACTTTATTATGACCAGAAAATCTCAGATTTCCAATAGTTGAAGCAAGGGACCATGATGGTCAATGAGTACTGGGAGAAGTTCACCTAAATTTTGTGTTATGTCCCAATTTACCATAAGGATGAGTGTTTCCGCATCAGGAAATTCATTTTGGGACTCAATAACCAGATTGGTGAAGTGGACATGCATGTTCCAACAATAATGGATTTGGTATATGAAAAATCCATCAAGAAAGAACAAAAGCTTAAGGAAAATTCCAACCGGCAAGAAAGAAGGGAGCAAAAGAGAGATGTGGAAGTTCCCAACAAGATAGCTCCCAAGATGGAGGAATCTGTATAGGATGTTGTGAAGCAGAAAGGGAAAAGATATTGCTATAATGGAAAATATTTTAGGAGATATCAGAAGAGAAATGATTCTAGCTTTGGTAACACTAGCAAGGCTAGTGAAGGTACCAATAAGACTGGAGAGGCTACATGGAAAAGAGGGTTGCCTTCAAGATGTTATATATGCAAAGTGGATCACTATGCAAGGGAGTGTCCTAATAAAACTTCTGGTTCCCAACCATATGGTAACTCATTACCCACTCAGCAGGCCATGTTTTAGCAAAGGATACATGCTACTGTGGACGATTGACAAGTTGATTACCAAGTAACACCAGTCGAAACACTAGGTATTCTATTTGGCTTACCTATTTCTATTCTTATTGATACGGGTCCTATTGAAAATTTTGTTTCACCTAGAATAGCTAAACAATTATCTAGGAAGGCAAGGCACATGGTAATGTATTGGAATGTAGAGTATGCAAACCAAACAAGAGAAAAGGTGGATCAATGTCTATTTGAGGCTAGGATAGAACTACCTAGTTTTACTACTGAATTCAACCTTTACGTCAAACCTCTAGGATCATATGATGTAATCCTAGGAATGAATTGGTTGTGAAGGAATAGTACCATAGTAAATTGCCATGCCAAGACTATTGAGTGCCTGGATGACTATGGAAATCAAGTCAAATTCCAAGGGATACCTAGAGAGGTAAAGATTCGACAAATTATGGAAATGTAACTTATGAGAGCTAAGAAGAAAGGGTGTAAAATCTTTGTTGTAAAGATCGAATAACTTGGGCAGGATGGTGATAATTCTAAGTACCAAAGTCAATAAGAGCTAGAAGATGGGGAAATAGATGAAAATGGGAAATTAGATATGGAGAAGTACCCAATTTTGAGGAAATTTTTAGATGTGTTTCCTGAAGATTTACTAGGATTACCTTCAAAAAGAGTGTTTGATTTCTCTATTGATATAGTTCCTAGATCATAACCTATATCCAAGGTACCCTATAGGATGACCACCACTAAACTTATGGAACTTAAGACACAATTGGATGAATTGTTGTCAAAAGGGCTAATAAGACCAAGTGTTTTACCTTGGGGAGCGCCAGTTATCTTTATCAAGAACAAGGATGGAACATTGCGATTGTGCATCGACTATCGTATGCTTAACAAAGCTACAGTTAAGAACAAGTATATGTTGCCACGCATTGACAATATTTTTTATCAAATGAGATGTGCAATTGTTTTCTCAAAAATAGATTTGAGATCTGGATATCACCAATTAAGGATTAAAGATGAAGATATCTTTAAAACTACAATCAGAACTCGATATGGACACTATGAGTTCACTATTCTACCTTTTGGTTTAAAAAATGCACTAGCAACAATCATGAATCTTATGAATAGTGTGTTCAGGGATCACCTTGACAAGTTTGTACTAGTCTTTCTAGATGACATCTTGATTTACTCTAGAAATGAGGAAGAACACTACAAGCACTTAGAAATGGTCCTACAACGGCTGAGGGAACATAATTGGTATGGTAAACTATCCAAGTGTACATTCTTCCAAGAGAGGGTATATTATTTGGGTCATGTGATCTCAGCTAAAGAAATTGCAATGGATCTAGTAAAGATTAAAGTAGCAATTCAGTGGACTATACCCAAAAATGTGTCTGAAGTGAGAAGTTTTATGGGCTTCGAAAGATATTACAGGAAGTTTGTCGTAAACTTCTCTAAGATTGTATTTCATATAACCTCTTTGCAAAAGAAAGGAAAGAGATTTGAATGGAATGAGAAGTGTCAAGAATCATTTGACCTACTCAAAGAGAAACTAACCACCGCACCAATCCTAAAAGTACCTGATCCTGAAGGTAGCTTTACGGTTATCATAGATGCATGCAGATAAGGGTTAGGAGGTGTATTGATGCAATATGGGAAAGTGATTGCATATGCATCAAGAAAGATGAAGCCATATGAAATGAATTATGCATCACATGATTTAGAGTTGGCAGTTGTCGTTCATGCATTGCAAATGTGGAGGCACTATTTGCTGGGAAAAACCCTTTGAATTGAAAACTGACCATAATGGGTTAAAGTACCTTTTTACTCTTGATAGAAGCTAAATTCTAGACAAAGAAGATGGTTAGAGTTGATAGCTGGCTATGATTTTAATATTAGTTATATCAAGGGAAAATAAAATCGGGTCATTGATGCATTAAGCCGAAGATGACACATTGCTTCCATCATAGCAATTCAAACCAATTTCAAGGGGCAAGTACACCAAAAGTGTAAAGATGATGAGTATTACTTATAGGTTAAGCAAGCACTCGTAGATAATCCTTAAGATTCTAGGTATGAAGGTTTCCAATTTGAACCTAGTGGATTACTTAGGTACAAGGGTAGAATGTATGTGTCTGATGTGAAAGAATTGAGAAATCTGGTGTGGAAGGAAATACACGAAGCACCATATTCTGGACATCCAGGAATGACAAAAATGATGGCTGATGTAAAACCATTATACTTCTGGAAGGGAATGAAAGGAGATGTTGCTAGTTATGTGGCTAGGTGTCTTGAGTGTCAGATGGTGAAAGTTGAGCATCATCATCCTGCAGGTTTGTTATACCCATACGACATACCAGAAAGGAAATGGAAAGTAATAAGTATGGATTTTGTGCAAGGATTGCCTATGTCAAGCAATAAGCACAATGCCATACTAGTGGTAGTGGATAAGCTTACAAAAGTGGCACATTTTATACCAGGGAACTTATCTGATGGAGCACTTGTCATAGCAAGGAAGTTTGTGCAGGAAGTGTTTAGATTGCATGGGATTCCTAAAAATATTATTTATGATAGGGATACACGAATCACTTCTAGGTTTTAGCAAACCTTGTTTTTTGCACTAGGGACTCAGTTAAATATTAGCTTGGCATATCATCTAGAAACGGATGGGAAAACTGAAAGGGTAAACCAAGTAATGGAGGACCTACTTAGGTTGTATTACATGGATCAATAATACAAGTGGGAAGCTTATTTACCCTTAGTCAATTTTTCTTACAATAACTCATATCATTCTACAATTAAGATGGCACCTTTCAAAGCTTTGTATGGTCGAAAGTGTCAAACTCCTATAAGTTGGGATAAACTTGAGGATCAAGTAAGTCTTGGATCGGAAATGTTAGAAGAAATGGATAAGCAATTTAAGGTTATTAAGAAAAGGTTAGCAGAATCTAACAATCAACAGAAAAGTTACGTGGATGCTAAGAGAGTGCCCCATAATTTTTCCTTAGGTGACAAAGTACTTTTGAGATTGAAACCTGACAAAAGCTCCATTAAATTTGGAAAGTCTTCTAAGTTTACTCTGCATTATGTTGGACCCTTTGAGGTTCTAGAGGAAGTGAATCTTGTAGCCTATCGAATTGCTTTGCCACCAACTCTTGCGAGAATGCATAATGTATTTTGTGTGTCCTACCTTAAAAAGTATATACTAGGAGATAATCATGTAATTGATTGGACTACTTTACAAGTAAGGGATCTCGGAGTAGTAACTCTTGAGCCCATCAAGGTGCTAGAAACACGTAAGCTTCACTTATAGAACAGAGAGGTCTCGTAGTGCAAAGCCTAGCGGGACCAGTTCACAAAAGACTCGGCTACTTGGGAGGATTATGCGGAAATTCACCAAAAATTTCCAAACATTCTTGAAGCTTTTGAGAATGATGAATAATGTAGTGTTAAATTATTATGCTTTGAATAATACCTTAGGTCATCGGGGATGATGATTCATAAGGGGGGGAGTATGTTACACCCTGATTGTATAGTTACTATTTACTATTACTCCATAGGGTAAAATGGTTGTAATGATATTTCTGAAGATGAATAAAATATGTTGCACCTTGTTATCAATATGAGTGTTTTCACATTTGATGATTGTTTCATTTAATGTTACTTCAATTGATGTTACCCTTGGTGAAATATTGCATTTATGAGAATAGAATATTGAATTGTGATTGTTCTAACTTCTGAGATGTTTATGTATATTGCTTATGTTATGAACATTGACTATCATGAGCATGTGTCAGTGGATACAGGTATATGTACCATTCCTCCAAGCGGAGGGGAAGTATCACTTGGGAGAAGATCTCGGTCAAGTAACTAGTAAAGTAAACTATCTGAGCATACACACACCACCTTAGATTGAGTGAACCAAGTCATTTTGTGTGGGTTATAGGTAATTCATCCTTAGCTTGTATGTTTTCATAGGGAGTCTTGTTTACTTTTGCATGCATTTGCAAGTGATGTTTATCTTATTGGTTTTGGTGATTTGTCTTGTGATATTACAATCATATGGATAGGTGGGATGTAGGTGAAAGTATGTTTATATGTATTCACATGTGTGTCAGGAGGATCTAACGATAGGTATATGCATATGTATAGAGATACCACACGTACACACCTATCAATATGATGGTAATGTAAATGGTTGTAAGTAAATCAGATGTGGACATATATACATATGTATAGTATATACACATATCCATAGGGATATGCATATCGATACAAGTGTATGTTGGCAAATGGATATGCTCATACAAATGCATCGATATGGTATACCTACACATACATGTACACAGAGGTATATACACGTATATAAAGGTATATATATCTATGTATGCACACATCCTGTATAATGTGGATATTAATAATATTGTTATTATTATTGCCTACCGAATTTACATATATATCGGATGTATGTTGATTGGCTCATGATATATATATTTGATAAATATATACATATATGTAAATACATATATTAAATATTATAGTTATATTAATACACACATATATATATATTTATACTAAGGTATTTAAATATATATATATTATATAAACTATAAATATATATAATAAAATATAGATATATTACATGTTATTCTCAACATTGGAAATTGAATTATTTTTGAATCTCATGAAAGAGTCGATTTAATATTGTCATCTTTTAAAATGCATATTAACTTTGGCTTATACATGCCGATATAGTTAAAATGATGAAATACAAAATTTTGAATCAAAACGGCTCTAAGGAAAATCACACAACACCTGTTGAATGAATACGCAGGGATAAATCTTGAAATGCGTCTAAATCATTATGGCTTTTGACCAAGTCAGAATCTGAAACTTGAATTAATTCAACATAGTAAATGATGTTTATCGACTCAACCTAGAAAATAGTTGATGTTGGGTATGTGTTAATGAATTATGATTGACTTCTTCTTAGATTATGAAAATTTTGTAATCTCATGAGTTTGGCGCCACCTCCGAAACCATTTTTCTGTAGGTGTTGATTTATGAATTTCTCCATGTGCTTTTGGAAATATTCTTCTTAATGCTGGAAAAATTGGAAGTCAATTCACCATGGTCATTGTTGAGTATAGACTTAATTTAGCGCCACCTCTAAGTTGAACAATTCAAATGGAAATGGTGTCAATTCGCATGCCATGGCTAAAGGAGTTTTGAAGAGATGGGGTCTCTATAAATAGTCACCAACTCTCTTGTATCATACCATTCTCATTTCCATTGTCATATCATTGTCTTGTATTTTGTATTATCTCATTCCTCATATTCTATTTACCTTGAGCATTTTCTGAGTATCATTCTTACCATTTAGAGAGTAAATATTATTTGCTACCACCATTCATTTTTGTGTGAGAATTGAGGGAGATGTATCATACCAATGGTATACACATTGTTGGTCATTACTTATGAGTTTTACTAGTTCATTATATTTAATTTCTGAGGTTGAGAAAAGTGGAGTTTGTGAGGAAGAGTTGTCAAGTTTTGTAGAGCTGGGAATTGATTTGAGAAGATAGATTGAGCATTAGGTGAAGGCTGCATTGTCGTCACTTTAGGAAAAGAAAATACAGGCATGTGATATTCTTCTACTATTTACTTGCAAGAATTAATATGATGCTTGAAATGTATTTTTTGTCTATGCATAGGAAGTGAATATGTTTTTCTTCTGAGAAAGGAAAAATGATGTATTCTAGCTATGTTATACAATGTTTGTATGTAAGATCTCCATAACAGGAGAATGTTGTTTGCAATATTTATTATTTAATAGGTTTGAATGAATGCAAGAGTCACTTGAAGTTCAACAAACTAAGTTATTTGTTTAACTCGGAAAAGCTTGTGTTACTCCTAGGATAGTATTCCAGTATTGGGAGGGAACTTGTGTACTTACTTGCTAAGTAGATTCATTTCTAGTAGTTTAGTGTGTTGTAGGCTAGTCTGGGATACAAATTATCCATTGAAGGACAATGCTTATGTGTAGTGTAAGATATCCTTAAGTCAAATTGGCCCTGAATAGTGTACGTGACAAATGACCCTCAATAGAACATACTGAATGAAACACTTTGGTCAAAGTAGTGCAATGTATGAGATCCACTTAGACTATGTGATGCTTGAGACTACATTGTCAGTTCATCGTGATCCTGTATTACATACTAGTCTGAGAATGTCATGTTACTAAAGGATCTAGTTATGTAGGACACAACACTATGCTCAGGTGTTTATCGTTATCGGTTACTCTACCATACTCTTCGTCAAAGGGAAGGGCCATCTATCAAATGATAGATGTGTGGGGGACAATATTAAGAGTCTATGGTTGGCAGAAAAGTGCCTGAGTGATTCTTCTCCTCCACAGCAAGTGACTGAAGAACCAAGATTTGAAAGGACACATTCCTTGACCTTCTTACTACTATTTTTTCAAAATCTCCTTGAGCTATGTATGTATTTGTATGCTTTCTTACTCTAATGTATATTTGTAAAGAAAATGAATACTTGATGGTATATGTTTGTATCATGTTTGGATTTATCAATAAAAGAAAAGAATTTTTTTATTGCTATGGCTTTATTACTCGTTACCTTTACTTGTTTGGTGTAAAATTATGAAATTTTTACTTTATGAAAAGGTTAGGTCATTATAGTATTCTTCTTCTTTATCATTGTTTTATTAAGCACTCAATAATAAATTCATAAGTGTAGTATACCATCCTTCTTTACAAAGATCACTAGCGCTCCCCAAGGTGAAACATTGGGTCTTATCAACCGTTAGACAACAAATCTTCTAGTTGTGCCTTTAGCTCCGTTAATTCAGTTGTGGTCATCCTATAAGGTACTTTCGATATAGGTTATGACCCTGGTACTATGTTGATAGAGAAATCAAATATCCTCTTAGGTGGTAATCCGGGTAATTCTTCTAGAAATACATCCACAAACTTCTGTAAAATAGGATATTTCTCCATATTTGTTTTTCTAGATTCTGGAATACTTCATCTTCTTCGACATCTTCGGAGTCTTGGGGTCTATAATATACTATATCATATTGAGAAATGAATTCCTTACATTCCTCAAGTTTCTCCATTTTTACTGCAAAGAGTTGACAACCTTTCTTCTTTTCCTTATGCATTTGAACATTGGATATCTATCATAACTTAACCACTCTAGGTGTTCCTTGTAATGTCACCCAGCTATCTAGATCGTCTAAGCATTCAATTTTTTTAGCATGACAATCTACCTTGGACCTATGTTTCCATAACCAATTTATCCCTAAGATGACATCATAAGAACCTAAGGGGGCTATGTACAATATTACTTCCGTTGAGAAATTTGGAAGTTCAACTCTTGCTTCGAATAGACATTGACTTACTTCAACTCTTGTCTAGTTTGCATATTCTACAACCCAATACTTTTTCATCTAGCTAGATTTTCTAGAAATTTGACTTGCTATTATAGGAGAAATGAAATTTTATGTTACACCAGTATCTATTAAAATTTAAATGGGAATTCCAGAAAAAGTACCTAAAACTTATACTAGAGTAATCTTGTACTTCGCTTGTCGATTATCCACAACATCATGAATCCTTTGTTGGAATGTAGCTCTTTGAGGTGGAAGAGAGTTACCATGTGGTTATGTCCCAGATGGATGTTTTAGACAATTACTCGCATAGTGATCCCCACCACATGTAAAACACCCCTTCACTAGTCCCCTCCTTTTCGTAGGTCTTCAAGAATTACTTTCATTTCCACTAGCATTGCTTTTGTAGTTATTAAAAAAATTGTTTTTTCCTCTTCGATCTCTCCTTGGTTCACTCTAATTATTTTTGGGTACTTTATCCCCTTGCTTTTGAAAACTTTTTCCTTCACTAGGCTTCCTTGGAGCTTGATTATTCTGCGTCCAAATGGGCTTCTTTCTCTTTCTCTCATGGTAATTTGAGATAGACTTAAGCCTTTGTTCTTGCTTAATTTCCTTCTCGTACACCAAATCCATGGTAGTTGGACCATGCACGTCTACCTCACCACCTATTTGCACATTTAGACGTATGATAAACTTCCTTATATGAAATCGCTCATCCTTCTAGTACATAGGTACACACTTTAGAAGTCAAGTGAACTTCTCCCAATACTCATTCACTGAGGAGTCACTCAACCTCAAGTTTTGGAAGTCAATGAGCTTTTGGTCATAAAAGAGTTGGGGCAACCATCGCTTTTAGAAAATCTATGCAAAATCTCTCCATGTGAGACTTGAAGAACTAAGACCAAGATCCATTTTCTTAATCATCCACCAGTTGGATGCTTCACCTTCCAACTGAAATGCTCCCCATACGACTTTAGTGACCTCAGAGTAATTTCTGATTTTGAAATACTTCTCCATATCCGTAAGCCATGATTTTTCCACATCTCCAGTAGCACTACCTTCAAAGTTTTGTGGTGTGATGTTTTTCATGTCACATGATAACTCACTTTCCAAATGCTTCCTTTTGGTTCCCTCAGAATATGATTGTGACCTATCACTCTCTTGATCACTAGATTGAATGCAATCAAGGGAATTCTCCCCTTCTTCCATGTTGTTGGAAACTTCTTCCTCATTATTTGGTACTTCTTTCTCCTCTCTTTCCTTTCCCCTAACTTCTTGTTTGAGGTTTTCTATTCTTGTTCTAGTTTCATCCATTATAGACAATATGTGGTCCAACTTAGCTCCAACATTCTCAGCACCTTGACCTACTTCTTGACTTTCCCCAAAGTTAGTTCTTGTCCTAACCATTTTTCCAAGAATAGTTATACCTAAAGGTTTCATTTTAATTAGGTCTATTAAGGTTTTCTCAATGCTAACAATATTCCAAAAGATTATCATTCACATAAGAAATTCTATTTAAAGAACTCATTCAAATATTTTGCCAAAACAAGATTTTTATTTTAATAAAAAAGGATTTTCAATTTCCTTGAGTTTACATAAAATGACTATTTAGATAGTCTAAGGGAGAATATCCATCTGATTCACTTTTTGATACATAACTTCATGGGGTATAACCCTCAAATTTTTGTTCATATACATCAACGAAAGGATAATAACCCTTTGATCTATCCTCAGAAACATAGTTTCAAGGTACATAACCCTCTGATTTGCCACTTGTGGCTATTACAATAAATTTTGCTAAGGGAAGAATTTGAGGATCCCTAAATATCATGAATGGACTAACACTACATTCAGATGGCATATCCCTAGAAAGTGACAAAGAGTCTGACTTGGTTGGAGAGACATAAGGTAAGTAGTTGAAGTTGGTAGCCTCTTTCATCCTTCTCTCCTCTTCACTGATTTATGAAAGGGAATGATTGAAAGTCTTGGTATCGCTTAGCCAAATGGTGTTTTCATAATTAGTTCCCTGAATGGTTTGAACAAGGGATTCTCTTTCCTTCTTGGCCCATAGGTAGCGCTCATTTCCGAATACTAACTTTTTTTGTAGTCATCTTGAGACGCACCATCCTAGCACAAGAATTTCCAAACATTTGACTCATATAATGTTCGATTGGAAAAATAATGAGCACATAGGTTCCAGAGCTAAACTCGGTATCTTTGATACCATGTGTAACATGCCCATGTTGTTCTACCTAGTAAATCTACTAAGTTTTACCCACATATAATTTTCCTATGCATTTAATGTAATGAGCAATAAAAATTTTCTTTTCCATTCAATAATAAATGTATCATTTGAAATATAACTTTATCTAAACTTTTCCATTGCATAATCAAAGAATCATTCCAATATTTAAGTATAAATTAAATTTACATAAATGTATTCAAGATAACATTTCACATTACAATTTTTGTATAGATGGACACATGATTACATACATTGCTTCAACAAGTTTATAGGAACTAGAAATACAAATGGTCCAAAATGTCCCCACAAATCTTGTTCGCCATCTGGTTGAGGAGAAGCATCACTCAAGCACTTTTCTTCCAACCATGGACTTATTGAGGTACACTGCACATCTACCAAACTTGGTAAGATGGGCCTCCCTTCGATGAAGAGATTAGTTTGGTAACCTCATCCTTCAAATAGCCTTTTTTGAGCATAGTGATGTGTCCTACATATCTAGAGCTACCATAATGTCTACATCATAAATGATTACCTCATCCTAGAATGTAAACTGGATTGAACAATGTGAACTAACAGTGTAGACAGTGGCTAACTACACTACTTTGGCCAAAGATTCATCACCCAATAACTTCAAGTGAGGCCATCTATTAACCACATTTAATTGTTTGATTTTTATTGACCATTAGTATTCTATTCTAAGGTTATCCCCTTTCTTGTGGATTATCCTAACCCTAGGAATAACCTTCCTATTAACTTATATCTAAATGACTATGCTATAAGAATCACAATACAACTCTATCTTATTCTACACACCTAGAGTATTGTCAAACTACGTATAGTTCTGACATTCTATGAATAGTATTAATAATATACAAATGTATGAAACCCCCTTTATAGTATAACTAATTGTATACATTTAAACCCAATGAAAGGTTTCCCAATACAAGAAATAATTAAAGAAATTTCAAAAGACTTGCAAGCATCTAAACACACATACAAGACAATCTTTCCAACATGGAATCATAATAAACAATCTTTTCAACTTAATAAGAAAGGAGTAGAAATCAGCATGCCTTTTTAAAGCTCCAACTGAATAATCTTCCCTCCTAGCTTAATGGATCAAGATTTCTTGCAACTTCTGTTACGAACAACCCAAATTCCTTTACTAGCTTCTCTAAGAACTTGAGGATCCCTAAATATCATGACTGGACTAACACTACATTCAAAGGGCATATCCCTGGAAGTGATAAAGAATTTTACTTGGCCGAAGAGATAGAAGGTAAGAAGTTGAAGTTGGCAGCCTCTTTCATCCTTCTCTTCTCTTGACTGATTTTCAAAAGGGAATGACTGAAAGTCTCAATATCGATGAGCCAAATGGTGTTGTCATAATTAATTCCCTGAATGGTGTGAACAAGGGCTTCTCTTTCCTTCTTGTCCTATAGGTAGCACTCATTTTTGAATACTTAATTTCTCATAGTCATCTTGAGACATACCATCCTGGCACAATAATTTCCAAACATTAGACTCATATAATGTTGGATTGGAAACATAGCGAGCACATAGGTTCCAGAGCTAAACCTGGTAGCTCTAATACCACGTGTAACATGCCCATTTTTCTACCTAGTAAATCGACTAAGTTTTACCCACATGTAAATTTCCTATGCATCTAATGTAATAAGCAATAAAAAAATTATTTTCCATTCAATAATAAATGCATCATTTGAAATATAACTTTATCTAAACTTTTCTATTGCATAATCAAAGAATCATTCCAATAATATAATTATGATTTAACTTTACATAAATATATTCAAGATAACATTTCACATTACAATTTTTCTATAGATGGACACATGATCACATACATTGCTTCAACAATTTTACAAGAACTAGAAATACAAATGGTCCAGAATTTTCTCCCAAATCTTGGTCACCAACTGCACAAGGATAAGCATCACTCAAGCACTTTTCCACCAACCATGGACTTACTGCGGTCCCTCGTACATCTACCAAATTTGGTAAGATGGACCTCCCTTCAATGAAGAGATTGGTTTGGTAACCTCATCCTTCAAATAGCCTTTTTTTAGCATAGTGATGTGTCCTACATATCTAGAGCTACCATAATGTCTACTACCTCATATATGATTACCTCATCCTAGAATGTAAATTGGATTGAACACAGTGAACTGACAGTGTAGACAGTGGCTACCTACACTACTTTGGCCAAAGATTCATCACCTAGTAACTTCAAGTGAGGTCATCTATTAACCACATTTAATTGCTCAATTTGTATTGACCATTAGTATTCTATTCTAAGGTTATCCCCTTTTTCGTGGATTATCCTAACCCCATGAATAACCTTTCCATTAACATATATCTAAATGAATTTTCTATAAGAATCACAATACAACTCTATCTTATGCTACGCACCTAGAGTATTGTCAGACTATGTATAGTTCCAACATTCTATGAATAGCATTAATAATATACAAATGTATAAAACTCCCTTTATAGTATAACTAATTGTATGCATTTAAACCCAATGAAAGGTTTCCCAATACAAGAAATAATCAAAGAACTTTAAAAATACTTACAAGCATCTAAACACACATACAAGACAATCTTTCCAACATGGAATCATAATATACATATATATGTGTGTGCGTGTGTGTGTGTGTGTGTGTGTGTGTGTATAAGGCTATATGATCTAATATATATACATATATGTATGTATGTATGTATGTATATATATATATATATGTATATATATGTATATATATATATCAGCTTATATGTTTATATTATGCTTTATTCAATATTTGATACATATACACATAGCCAAACTAAATTCCAACCACTAGCCTCTTACAAATTCTCTCAATAATACAATTTCAAAGCAACTCATAAGCTTAATGGCTCCAACTGAATAATCTTCTCTCCTAGCTTAATGGCTCAAGATTGCTTGCAACTTCCACTACAAACAACCCATATTTCTCTATTAGCTTCTCTACAAACTCAAGGATCCCTAAATATAATGACTGGAATAACACTACATTCAAAGGGCATATCCCTGGAAAGTGATAAAGAGTTCGACTTGGATGGAGAGACTGAAGGTAAGAAGTTGAAGTTGGTAGCCTCTTTCATCCTTCTCTTCTCTTGATTGATTTGCGAAAGGGAATGACTAAAAGTCTTGGTATCGCTCAACCAAATGGTGTTGTCATAATTAGTTCCCTCAACGGTTTGAACAAGGGCTTCTCTTTCCTTCTTTTCCCGTAGGTAGAGCTAATTTCTAAATACTAACTTTCTTGTAGTCATCTTGAGACGCACCATCCTAGCACAAGAATTTCCAAACATTAGACTCATATAATGTTGGATTGGAAACATAGCAATCACATAGGTTCCAACACTAAACCTGGTAGCTCTAATACCACATGTAACATTCCCATTGTTATACCTAGTAAATCTACTAAGTTTTACCCACATGTAAATTGCCTATGCATCTAATGTAATGAGCAATACAAATTTTCTTTTCCATTCAATAATAAATGCATCATTTGAAATATAACTTTATCCAAAATTTTCCATTGCATAATCAAATAATCATTCCAATAGTATAATTATGATTTAACTTTACATAAATATATTCAAGATAACATTTCACATTACAATTTCCGTACAAATGGACACATGAAATTACATACATTGCTTCAACAAGTTTACAAGAACTAGAAATACAAATGGTCTAGAATGTCCTCCCAAATCTTGCTTGCCAACTACATGAGGAGAAGCATCACTCAAGCACTTTTTCGCCAACCATGGACTGACTGCGATCCCCTGCACATCTACCAAGCTTGGTAAGATGGCCCTCCCTTCAATGAAGAGATTGGTTGGTAACCTCATACTTCAAATAGCCTTTTCTAAGCTTAGTGATGTGTTCTACATATCTAGAGCTACCATAATGTCTACTTCCTCATATATGATTACCTTAGCCTAGAATGTAAATTGGATTGAACACAGTGAATTGATAATGTAGACAGTGGCTACCTACACTAATTTGGCCAAAGATTCATCACCCAATAACTTCAAGTGAGGTCATCTATTAACCACATTTAATTGCCCAATTTGTATTGACCATTAGTATTCTATTCTAAGGTTTTCCCTTTCTCATGGATTATCCTAACCCCGAGAATGACCTTTCCATAAACCTATATCTAAATGAATTTTCTATAAGAATCACAAATCAACTCTATTTTATGCTACGCACCTAGATTATTGTCAAACTACGTATAGTTCTGGCATTCTACAAATAGTATTAATAATATACAAATGTATAAAACCTCCTTTATAGTATAACTAATTTATACATTTAAACCCAATGAAAGGTTTAAAAGAAATAATCAAAGAACTTTCAAAAGAATTGTAAGAATCTAAACACACATACAAGACAATCTTTTCAACTTAATAACAAGGGATTAGAAATCAACATGCATTTTTAAAGATCCAACAGAATAATCTTCCCTCCTAGCTTAATGGCTCAAGATCGCTTGCAACTTCCACTACGAACAATGTAAAACCTCTACTAGCTTCTCTCTAGATCTCTCAACAAAACCAATGTAAAACAACACATAACTCTCAACTCACTTAGCACAGAAATTGCATCAAAATAAGACAAGGAAAATCAAAATGATAAGTGTAACAATTGGTAGAATGAGCACCTCTATTTATACTAAATTCTGAGCAACCAAATGCTACAAACAAGTTAATATTTTTACCACCTTTCTATCCTTATGCAATGACCCACCAAGATAACTCACAGGTTTACAACAAATAACAGTCCTCACCATTTAAATGACTAAGTCGACTTATTATAAGGGACAACAAGCTCAAAACAATTTTCCTAATTCTAATTCCTTCACAAAATGCTACCAAGTTTACTCTTGACTAAGTCTCAAGGCAATTTCAAGACTTGTGCACCTTTCATAGACTTCTTTTTCACTTCAAACACTTCCAAAATGGTGCCACATTCATAATTTGGCATCCCTCTTTCATAGTTCAAGTAGACTTATCTTTTATGCTTTTAACTATATTAACTTCTCTTTGAAATGTATGCACATTAATTACAATACATATGTGTCGTATAACTTTCTTTGAATTGGTCTTACATTGCTTCATGCATTGGTTTAATATGCAGCAGGTTGCAGCATTTATCATATGCGCCATACATTATCATATGCACCTTAATTCACTTAAGCATTTCACAAGTATTAGCAAAGACAATAGCGCTATATATATTGCACTTTGATGATTATCACTAATAGCTTTTAATCATATACTATATAAAATATATATATATGTGTGTGTGTGTGTGTGTGTGTGTGTGTGTGTGTATATGTGTTTATATATATCCTCCTTTTCTATACACACACACACACACACACACATATATATATATATATATATATTTCACAAGGTTTAACAAATAAATTAATTATTGATTATCAAACATATATATATAAAGAATAGCATTACGTATATATATATACAATTATATATAAATATATATTAATATATATGTCACTATATTACTTTCCAAATATATATGAATATATATACTATATATATACATATACATAATATTATTTCAATATCTTTATAAAACACTCATACTCATAACCTTTGATGGACATATATACACGAAATGTATATATATATGTCACCTTAGTCCAATCAATATTCCCATGCATATGGGTAATCTGTCCATGAGCATGTGTAGGTATGTCTACGTACACATGCTCATTTATGTATTTACTCACATGTATGAGTTTACCATAGACACGTACATATATGCATATATACATTTTATGCATATATCTCATCAATATAACAATAAACACACAAGGAAGGACTTCAACTCAACTTCAAGAATCATGACATTCCCCATTCCAAACATTCATAAAACAAGATTGCAAACCAACATAAACATGTTCACAACCAAAATAAAAGATCACTTACCCATTACCCGAACTGACTTGACTTAACTAAGACCAACTAGGGTGTGAGTGTTTGAATGCTCAATAAGGTTGAATTAAAGGTTACCAGACCAAGTTCTTCTCCTGAGTGATACTTCCCCTCTCTTTCGAAGGTTTGAACCTAGTCTTGCATCCAACTTAGTTCACCATAACAGTAGTTAGTTGAATCAATGCATTCATATACATCACATACATGTCGTATTCATAATATGTATATTTCATATACTTAATCATAAGGAATTTAATTGAATCAAACATTCATTCATCATATTTCCATCATAGTTCATAAAAAAACATTCACATATATTAAAGAAATTCACCAAACTAGGTAATAGTAAATAGGTAATAACACATAGGGTGTAATAGCAAAAAAACCCATAAAGCAAAAGCTCCCACTGCAACAAAAAACCTTCAACACTCAAGAGAAAAATGTCCCTTTCTTAATAGAAACATTAGCTCTAATACCAAATGTTGTAAAACAAGGTGAAGAAAGCTTTCAATGTGAACTATAACCAACTATAATTACAAATCTAAATCCAAAGATTAACCCTTAAATGTATGTGATTGCAGAATTAAAACAAGAAATAGAAAACCATAACACATGACACCAAATTTACATGGAGAAACCCCTAAGGGAAAAAAAATCCACCATAGAAAGAGATAGGCAAGTATATTACTAATCCAAGAGAGATTACGACAGAAATACACTTCTCTAAATAACTATGTAGAGTCTGTTGTAGCACCCTATTACCTGCAAAACTCAATGAATAACTCTAGCTCAAGGCCCAAATTTATAGAAAATTGTGGGGATGAATACCACCATGGTATTACAAAATAATAGGTAGAAAAACCACCTAGAAAAACCCAATTCCTATCTCCTTGCCACCAAATCCACCCAAAATAGTAACTTAGAGATGCTCTTACAACTGTCATAAGGCATCTCTCATGCATGAGCATCTAGAGAAGGAATCTATCATAAATACTATCATAAATGTTGTCATAGTTATCATAGCATCTTATGACAATGTCATATATGTCATAGATACTCTTAT
The DNA here is from genome assembly GCA_007258455.2 of Sequoia sempervirens. NCBI lineage: Eukaryota > Viridiplantae > Streptophyta > Pinopsida > Cupressales > Cupressaceae > Sequoia > Sequoia sempervirens. The sequence continues at coordinate 561,596,959 of VDFB02281492.1, forward strand.
AACATATGACAGATGTCATAACCCTCCAAAAATAGGAGATTCCAAATGGGACGCCTAGCTATTTTGTCCTTTTCCTAGAAGACAAACGGTAATAGTAACTTTGTCTTTACATGAGCTCTTTCACCACCATTGGTTAAATGTTTTCATATATTATGGGTAATTTACAAAAGACATTAGGAAAATAATTAATTAATGGATTTACAAGGTTAATGTCACCTAAATCCTAACACATACAAGTTGTGGAAGAGGATAAGTGATATTTATCAAACTAAAAGTCTAACTAATAAATTGTATCTCAAAAGACGTTTATATTCTTTGAAAATGAAGGATGGTGATTCTATTGTAGAATACTCAAATGATTTTAATATGGTTATAATTCATCTTGCATCTATAGATGTTAATATAGAAGAAGAAGATTAATGCATATTATTGCTTTGTTCTTTACTTGAAATCTTGAGAAAATCTAATTGTTGTCATAAGTGGTGGTGGTGTAGAGCCAACGATGGATAATCTCATTGCTACACTTCTTTCAGAAGAAATGAGAAGAAATTCCATGAATATGAGCTCCCAAGATTCCTTGCATGTGTGAGGAAGGTCCAAAGAAAAAGGAAGGCCTAAAGGGGATAAAAAAAAGTGATAAGTCTAAAGGATGTTCTAAAACCTTTGAGAAGAGAAGAGTAAAGTGTTGGAATTGTGGTTGAGAGAGGGAATGTGAAGAAGGAGTACATAAACAAGAAAAAGAGTTAAGATACTTCCTCAGAAAAGTCCTCAAAAGATGGTGATTCTGATGCTTTGTTTATTGTTGTTAGCACTATTAGTAACGATGCTTCGCTTATTGATTCAAGTTGCTCCTACCATATGACTCCTCACAAGGAGTGGTTTACTTCATATTCAACTTATGATGAGAGAGATGTTTTCCTTTTTGATAATAGCACGAAGAAGATTGTTGGTAAGGGAAAGGTAAAGTTGTGTTTCAGTGATGGAAGGGTTAAAAGTCTTGACGATGTTTTACATATTCCAATACTTGTGAGAAATTTACTTTCAGTATCCAAGTTGAATGATTCTGGAATGCATGTGACATTTGACAGTTCTGGTTGTAGCTTGGCAAGAGGGAGTTTGGTGATTGCAAAGCGATCTTGAATAAGGACTTTGTTTAGGCTTAATGCCTCCACTTTTTGTAACCCTGCCAATGTAATCATCACTAAAAATGCATGTATATTGGGAAAAAAGTAATCTTATTTGAAGCAAAATCACTTTGGATGTTGCATGAAAGAGGGGAAAAATGTAGACACCCCAAAACTGAATTTACATTATAAATGAATTAAAGTTCTGATTTTTAATTAATTTACCTCGTTATCTTGTAATTAATTAAATATCTTATTATTTAAGTAATTATTTCCCCATTCTTCTAAATTAATTAAATTTAATTTTCCTATTATGTCATTCTTCTAAAGGTTGAATTATTAAATTATTATAACCTTAGTTCTTGCCATTTATTTCTCCTAAAACCTATTAATTAATTAATCCTCGATTAATTAATTAATTATCATTTTCTAATTCCCACTACAGAATAGGGTAAAAACATGGGAAAAAGGCATGAATCAATAGTATCAACCACCAAATACATAAAACTCAAGCCCTAATGACCCTAGTCAAACAATGAAGTACAAATGAACATAGAAACATAAACAACAATAAAGTAATATTACCATAATTCCTATGCCATGGTTGAATCACCTTCATTGCTCTTCTTCATTTTGCTTTATATGCTTGATTTTCCTTAGATTTGCAGTATGCAAGAATAAGCCTAGTGATAGTGACAAAAAAATATTGAAGATAGTGGTTGTAGCCTTGAAATGAAAGTGATAGGTATCTTTTATAGAAAACCAAATTTGAATGAAGGGCCAAGATCAAATGATGAAAATCAATGGATGAGATTTCTTTGAGAAGCAAGGAAATAGGGTTAGGGAAAAAATAGGGTTTAGTTAAGGATGGACAATAGAGATTAAAAGGTAATAAAACCTTATCAAGGGTGGAGATTAATTGAGATAAGAGATAAGATTTGACACAGAAAAAGAGGTTGCTGGAGTAAATTAAATAATTATAAAATTATTTAAATTAGGAGGGAAAGTGAATAACTAAATAATTAAAAAATTTATTTAATTATAGAAGAGGGAAAGTTGAATTTTAATTAAAATAATTGCAAACAATTATTTAATTAGAAAGTGGAGGAAAAAGTCAAACTAGTAAATAATTAAAATAATTATTTACTAGTGGAGAGGAAAATGTGGGAATTATTTAATTATGGAAGAAGAGGCTAATGAATAATTAAATAATAAAAAATATTTATTTAATCATAGAAGAAAAATAAAAATAATTAAATAAATAAGAATTTATTTAATTATAGAAGACAAGGGGTAATTAGGGATGTAATTAAATAAATATAATTTAATTAATTAATCAAAGGAAGAATAAAAGGGAAAATGAATTAATTAAATAATTAAAATTATTTAATTAATAGAAGAAATATGACTTTAAACAGTAATTAAATAATTAAAATTATTCAATTATGTAGAGAAGAAGGGGAATTGATAAGGAAAATTAGCTTTCACGGGCCTAGGACATTTTTCAATGTCTACATTTTGCCTCTCTTTCATACAATGTGAAGCCATCTAAATGTTGTATCAAGGAACTTCAATTCAAAAATATGCCCTAGTGTGTTGTGGTAACGACAAGATAGACCTATGCCCCCTCAAAATTTTTTGCAAATTTTGAAAAAAAATCAAAAAAATTGAAAAATTATTCTGACAAACAAATCTGACATTGGATAAGACATTTATAGCAAAAAGTTTCAATTTCAGGACCTCCAGAGTATTTGCATTAAGGTTTAGGCTTATTATTTGATGCATCCAGTAAAAACCCTATCCTAGGGGGTATAAATAGGATTTTTGGGATAAAATTGGTCACTTGTGCATTTTTACTAGAGTAGTGAGTTGTGAGAGTGACTTTGCTATAGAGTTGCTGCCAAAATGTCATGTGTACCACACACCTCACAACATGGATTTTGAGTTTGGACCTACAAATGACCAAAGTGCTCTAGGGATGCAGTATGTACCCCTTTCCTTCTTCGTCATTTTGTCATTTTTGCTAGATTTTAGGGTTCTAATGAGGGCAAGCATATGAGGTGCACATTGTGTGCCACATTTGTTATTGCATTCATTGCAAGTGTGGCAGTTCATTGTATCTGCTTGATGTGACACATCTGTCTGTTAGGGTTTGTCAAATGTGTTGCAACACAATTGCTAAGTGTGATGCATGTGATTAGTGCAATGCAACTATGGTCTTATATGATGCAAGTGAGATTGTGAGTCGCATGTGAGGGATTGTGCAACACATGTGTATTGATGTGACACAATCGTTGGTTTGCATGTTGTAAGTGATTTGTGTGATGCATGCATTAGACCATGCGACACATTTGAATAGTGAATTTCATTTGTTTAGATAGTGCGACACATTTTCTTGATTAGGATTTTTCCCTATAAGTTTTGGATAAAATTTATTCTGTGATTGAGGTCAAACAAGTTTGCTTAGATTTTCCAATTGACATATTGTGATCACAGGTGAGATATGACACCATTTATACACGAGAGAGATTCCCCTCGACATTCAAACTACGAGATCAACTATTTGATGAGGAGAGGGATCAACTGCATGCCCTTGGTTTGTATTATGTTACTTTTATGCCCGTGATTAGGGCTAACAAAGGATTATTGACTGTGCTAGTTGAGAGGTGGCACTCAAAGACCAACTCCTTCCACCTACCAATAGGAGAGGCTACCATGACCTTGGAGGATGTATGGTGGATTCTACGGCTTTCAATTTGTGGGGAGCAAGTTTCATATAATCTTGAGGGTGGGTATGTTGCTATCTAGAGATCCTTTGAGCATAAGGACATCACATAGCTTGGCGTTGAGGAGTACAAGATCCTATGGGATGTTCTAGCTTACAAATATGAGAGGTTCATCATGGTTCTATGCACTGTGATCAGGTGGATCGTGATACCCAATCGCCGAGGACATAGATTCCTTGTCAAATGGGGAGAGATGTTGATTGGTATGATGCCCCATGGGATAGTGTATGTGTGGGGTCCATTCCTTCTTGCCATGCTATACTTTAGTTGCATGATGTTGCCTATAAATGGGCATAGTCCATCAACTATGGGACTACATTGCTTATGATTTGTGTGTGGGAGCATATCGTTGTGTTTTGACCTCCTGTTGTGAGACAGCTTGGAGAAGGATTGTCTTATGCATTCTTGTATGGAGGAGTAGTCACACAGACTAGAGTTAGTGATGTTGGGTATTAGCTTCATGCCATTGATATTCTTGCTTCATTTGTCTAGAGACTGTATTAGGACTGTCAGCCATGGGAGGATGATGTGGAGCATTTTCCCTATTGTCATCAGGTGTGATATCTGATTGGGAGGATTGTATAGTCACAACACATTATCGATTAGTACCTTCTATAGCAGGTTCTTAGATAGTTCTAGGAATGACATGGGCTTCTCGTTGGTAATGTCGAGTTTTCCAAGTCCTCTCGAGAGATTACATGTAGTGGGATAGATGATCAACATGGTTACAATCGAGCAAGATATTGATGCCTTGTAGCCTATTCAGTGGGGTGTCAGTGCAGAGGTTGTCAATGCAGGGACCGTGACAAAGTATGACACATGGTGGGTCGAGCATAGGCCTATTCCATTGACAAATCTAGATCAGCCTACCTTAGTGGAGCGAAGGGATAGAGTTCCATGGGGTAGATTCTGAGACCAAGGACGAGGGAGGGGAGGAGATGGAGGCAGAGGAGATGATGATCACTAGTACAAAAACAACAATAAAATATTGAAAAAACTACTTAAAACTGCTTATAAATGACTGAACTTGGTCATGTGACCATTAGTAGTTTATTGCCAATCATATATAACATGACCAGATTGATGACTAAACCATTTTTAGTCATTTATTGGTTGTTTTAATTGATCAATTTGGTATTATATTTAGTCGTTGATTTAGTCATTGATTGTTGTAATCTGGTCACTTATTTAGTCATTTTTTTTAATTGATATATTTAGTCGTTGATTTAGTCATTGATTGTTGTAATCTGGTCACTTATTTAGTCATTTTTTATTCACTGATATATTTAACTGGTCACTTATTTAGTTATTGATTTAGTCATTGATTGTTGTAATTTGGTCACTTATTTAGTCATTTTTTTATTCACCGATATACATAGTCATTGATTGTTGTTAACTAGTCACTTATTTAGTCATTTTTATTCACTAATTTCTATGCATTCATAGTGTATTTATTCATTAATTTTAATCATTTTAATCAATTTGGTAGTATATTTAGTCATTTTTATTCACTGATTTCACTTGTCATATATCTAGTCATATTTATTCATTGTTCATTGATTTCTATCAATTGGTAGTATATTTAGTCAATTTAATTATTAATTGATGTCAATTAGTAGTATATTTAGTCATTTTAATTGACTGATATTTGAGGATTTAAGCATAAAACACAGAAATACACATCAATCATCAATTGCACACAATAAGACAACCATTGAGAAGGAAAAATCTGTGAACTTTATTAATAAAAGAAAAGTGTTCTAGTTACAACTTAGAAATGGAGTATTAGAATTATTATTTTTAGTCACAAGACTGAAAAACTAAGTTAAAATATTGCACAGAAATGACTACAAGAAAGAAACTTCTCCAAAAAACTTCTATGTGATGATGGAAACACATGCTTGAAACCCTTCAATGTGAACACATGCCCCTTTCATCTCTCAAAACTTCTACAATGTGGGAAATCTTCCTAGAGCAAGTTGTAACGTGTAGAATCCAAGGGGAGTGTTGATCGTGTCCCACATATGAAGCTCTCTCCTTCAATGCAGTCAACAAAAACCCATCTAGAATCTTTCCTCCTTTATATGCAATGTGCCATTTGATATGAGCAATAGGGTGTTGCCTTTTCCGCCATGAATTTTGTGCCTCAATACAACCAACAAAATTACTATTAGTCTCAATTCAGAAAGAATAAAAGTGCATTGTCTATTGCAAGTTTACAAAAGTAAGTCCAAACATAGCAGAAAGATAAATCAATTAAAAAATTGTAGCCTTGTCAACAAATTCCTTAAATAGAGTGTTCAACATAGGCCTGAAATATGCATATTGTACCCTTGAATTTAGAACCTTGTTCAAAATTTAAGAAAGGTGATACACTCAGATTATAGAATGAAGTTGACATATTATAGAATGAAAGCTATCGACACTAAATTTCCTAGAAACCAAGCCCAAGAATGCCATCAAACTTGGACAACAAAAATGTCAACCATGGTTCATGTGTTGCCTCAATAAAGACCCGCACCATGAAAGAATCCATTTATACATAAATTCCAAATTAAGTTGATGAGAAAAAATCTTTGATATCCAACCGGGAAGCCTTAACATCCAAAAATTAATAACTTGATGTTTCACAACAAGTTTCCTAACTGTGACATCATCTTTACTTGAGAAACTGGATATTGATCCACTACCATATTGGATCTCACAGGATTCTCCTTCACAAACAACAAATGATATATATTAATTGTTCAACAACTTCCTTAATATCCCCATGTAAGTAGACTAAACTAAGTGAGGTTGAGGGTTTGAAAGTAGAGTACCATCTTCTTGGTATGTGCTTGACTTTGACCACATGACTTGTATCTTGAATGAAAATAGCAAGCTAGTTGCACTATCAAATCATTGTTAATTGTTGTTAGAAAAATAACCATAAAATCCTCTTTAATTAAAATAATCCTTCTAGATATTTCAAGACAAGATATTTCAGTTAATTTCTAAGAGAGCTAATTTTACTATCCAAGCAACCATCAATCTATTTACTGTATATAATTTCCCAGAACTTATAATTTGAATATAATGAAATTAACCATAATTACCAAAGATTTGACACCAAAATGTAGTGCAAAATGAATTGTTTGATAGCAAATGTGTTTTGATAAACCAGATATACCCTTGATATATTGATTTAAATAACAAGGAAAGATCAAACTGGAGACAACAAGATAACATTCATTAATTCACTTCAACAAACAATTGAAACCAGAATTCAACCACCAATTATAAATTCATTCTATTGATCTTCAAAAATATTTTACAATACGTTTCAAAAAAAATTCTTGATTGACATGTCAAAAAGTGTCTTTTCAATTACCCACTTTTAACATAAATCAAAAAGTCTTAATTATCGTTGTTTACATAGGATTACATAAAAACAACAAAAGATGAGAAATGAAGAGAAATGATCAGATGTTGAAGTCCAGAGCACTCACAAGATATGGAAGTTTGTTACTCATCGTAAGGTACCCGTGATCATTTAGATCTAGCAAGGTTCTCTCTCCATGATAGTATCTGCAAGGCTTGGTACTTCACTGCAAGGCCTATTCTTTTGGGGGAGCTAGATATGTCTGCTCCCATTGGTACACTATGTAATCATGAGGCCATTTGTACTCCTGGATTATTATTTTTGTTGTCCAAGTGACTCTTCCATCTACTATCTAATAACCCTCTACTATCCGTGATGAATTTTGAGTATCCAACATCCAATGTAATTATTCCATCCAAGGTTAAATTGAGACGATGAATATTTATGTCACCATCATTTTGTAAATTAGTGAGGAATTTGGGAACAATTTTGCTAAACTCATCTATCCAATCCTTGGAGCCTTTCAGTTGATCATCACCCCTTAGTATCTTAGGCATGAATCACTTCTTTAGTGTGTAAAATGAATCCATTCTTTCCTTGATCTTTGGTCTTCTACAGATATGTATTGAAATTCATTTGTGATCATTCAGACCATTTGCTCAATAGGTTTTAAAGTTGTGGGGGCCTCAACAATCCTTTGTAAAATTTTGCACAAAGCCGTTAAGGTGTGATGTAAAATTTTTCATTTCTTGAATAAGGGGTCCAATATAGGTACATGGGACTTTATCTGATCAACAGCTTGCGACAAGGAGACATAACATTCATACACATTTTCTAATTTTTCCACAATTAGTTTAACCCTATGCTCCAAGATTTGTTCCAATACCTTAAGGGTTTCTCTCTTTTCTCTTTCCTTTGTTTCTTCATTAGTCTTTTTCAACTTCTCAATTTCTTGTTTTAGCACATTTAATTTTTCAACAGTGATTGCACCTGTATCAATCTGGATGGTAGGGGGCTAGTATACTATTAATTTTGTGCTTTGGTAAGGACCTACTCCCTTCAACTGCTCTTTCAATTTCACATTTTCTATGAATAACCTATTCACTTCATCATTCAAATTAGTTTGTGCTTTCTCATATTTTTCCAACCTAAGCTCCATAGCTTTAACCGCATCCCTAGTAAACATTGATGAGTGCATTGTCATAGTAACTGCCTCCAATGTCGATGTTTCTTGAAGTGTCTTTACCATGGTAGTCCCTCTCATTTATTTTACAACATCAAGAAATCTTGGTTTTTCTATTCTTTTTTGCTTTGTCCAAAAGGCTAGGGTTTCAAGTCTTGGACTGTAACCTATGCCACTCATTCCATCATCTAAATTGAATTCAGAAACCAACATGGGATCTTCTTGGATTCTTACTTGATCCAGTAAGAATATATTTTTTAACTCCATCCGAAGAATAATTAGTATATTTCTTTCTAAGACCAATTTTCTTGCTTCTTGGGGGCTAACAGTAATTTCATTAATCCTAAGTTCTTCAAAATTCTAGGAAACAATTTGGTCATGTTGTGACTCCTCAGTGCCCATCTTATTAATTTGGAGTCTCTTCTCAAATTCTTTCATTTTCATCTTAAACCAAAAATCCTTAAACTCGGGAGTTTGAATAAATTCTTCATCTTCAATAAATCTAAAGGCAACAATCACCCTTTCATCATTATACACTTCTTGATCATTATTCCCATGTACATCCACTCTTTCTTCTAGTTTGAGAGAATCAATTGCAAGCTTAGGCGGTGGCTGATCAACTTCATCATCTTTAAAATTCAAAAGTACATCGGCTACCTCTTTAGTATCCCCTAATCCTTCACTTTTTTCATATACCACCAAGGGGGGCACTCCATGTGTCTTCTACCTTTTAGGACTTGGTTGCTCAGGGGATGCTTCTGTTTGTATTGTGGCAGTTTCTGGTAGGGGCTTTGTGATTACAATACCACTTGGCTTGATGGGCAGCTTGGAGGGTTTTGAAGACTGGCCCTTAGGTTTCTTTTCTGGTTCAACATATAATCTTTCAAAGTTTTCAATTATTAAATTCATCCTTTTGATAGGATCCCCTTCTTCAACATAGAATCCTTGGAATCTAGTGGCCCTTTTCTTCTTCTCCTCCTCAAGCCTCTTTATTATTTCCCACTTCCTCTTCCTCTGAAAAACTTCATTAAGTGTAAAGAAATTTCTTATTACATCTTCTTCGTAATCCATTACATGAGTAATCCCAACTTTAGTGAAAAGTGTCTTCTTTATAAAATTAATATTCCCTTCAGGATCAAAGGCCCTTTCTCCTCATGACTTCAATGAATACCTCATCTTCAAATAGTTCTACAATTCTTCAAGAGTGTCAGACCCTATGGATAGCTCCTCACATTTAGTTGGGTCAGGGAGGAATGTCCCCTTTTTCTATCTTTTCATAACATCCTACTCCATCCATAACATTTACCACATAAATTCTAAAAATACAATTCAAATAGAAACAAATTTAGGTAAAACATGTGGGGCTTGAGGACACCCATAGACCCTTATTACTATTTGGTTTGCTAAGAAGAACCAGTTACCAAAATTGTGAGTGTGTCCCTGCTTTAGCTTCAATGCTAAATGTCTTAATACTTGCATGATTTTATCAGGCAATCTTGGTGAAATATGACCAAGATCAGCCATGACCTTTATTACAAAATCATCATGAAATATTACATAATCACTATTTTTACATCTACTATCTGAGATGTAACACCAGTTTTGTACAGGCAACCTATTACCTTCATCATCAGTCATTCCTAAACACATTCTTTTAGTCCATCTATTTCTATTTTGGTACAATATTAAATGACACAACAGAGAGTATTTTCTGGAAGTGATGGGAGCTAAGTTCTCTCTTACATGCAAAAATCCCCCATGTAGCCCTTTCTCAATTTCAGTAGCAAAGTCATACTCAATGTTGACTTCAGGATTTTGCATCTTCATTGCAATCATCATGAGATAGGTTTCCATCCTCTCTTCAACATCTATTCCAAGCACTCGATACAAAGAAAAATAAGTTCTTTTGAAATATACTTGGAAGTCTTCTATGGAAAATGGCTCAATTTGGGAGAGGGAGATAGGTATCCTCCTATTGTTTACACCCCTTTTCATGTGTAAAGGAATTTCATCACTCCTGCAGGTTTTTCTCAATCTCTTATAATCCTCCTTACTTCTATCCAAGTTGATCTTAGTGAAAGCTTGCTTGTTTAACATAAAACACTCTATAATTGCTTCTTTAGTCAACACCACTAATGGTGAACCATCTGGCATTCTTATAGTCCTAGTAGCCGGGTGATAATATTGTGCCAATACTTTAATAAACTCAACATTTATGAAGACATTTGGGACTATCAATTTGGCCAAATCTAAGGTCCAAGGATTCAAAACTGGAATCTTGTCATCTCTTTTTTCATAGTAGTACTAAAACAGATCCCACCCTAAAATAGGGATAATTGGGTCTCTACATCCATGGGCTTTATCTCTAAACACCTTTTTGAATCCTTTGTTTATAGAATTAGGTAACACATCTAAAATGGATTGTTGCAAGGACCTCTTCTCTCTTTTAAAAACTGTGGAATCTTTCTTTTTACTTGCAAGTTGACTTATTTTGGGTGACATGATGAAGAATTTACTCCTACTTGATTTCTTTAAGTGTCTACTTGTAGAAGAAAATTTAGTTCTTATACACTTGCTACAAAGGGTTTCTATGAACTTACCTAGTGAAATAATAGTTGCAGAGTCTTCCCGCTTGAACTCCCTTGCCTCCAGTACGCTGAGCTATGTGAATGATTGCCAAAATTTCATCGAGTCCCAAGTAGTATTTGTTGTTGAGCTCAGTCACCTCACTCTTAATGTCCATTCATGCAAAATATTTTAGAATTTTCCCATATTTCGAGTTTGAATACATGCCTTTGATCTTGGGAAATCGAATGGTGTAATCATTGAATTCTTTAATAGCTTGTACCACAGTACTACTCTGTCATTTCAAGACCACTTTGGGGTAGCGGTGTGGTAGGGTTAGTAGTACCGCCACCCCGCACACACCCATTTGGACTCCCGCGGGACAATCAGTTAATTCTAATGGTTGAGTGATTGCACACCACCATACTGCAATGTCACTATTTACCCCTTGCGAAGCTGTGGTTTACTTTAGTTGTTAACATGTTCTCACTGCCATCCTGTGGTATTCATATTTGGTTGTCGTGGTATTGTAGTAAACATTTTTACATTGCCCTATATGTCTCGCCATCTCGTACATACCTCTATTAACTGTTGCAATAGTGCAGTATTGGATTTTATTATGAATACAATATTTTAGATATCATTTTATTGAAAAGATTGAACAATTTTCTAATTTTGTAGTCTCTCAATTTTAGTTTTTAGTGTCAATCAGACCTAAGAGATCATTTATTTGTTTGGAACAAGGAGGCTTAGTTCACCTAATGCTAAGATATCTATATGTATTATTAAATCATAGATGTTCATTATATGTTTGCATCTAGAAAACATATAGGACATACAAGAAATTATATTCTAACTAAATAAAATTAATTTCAAATTTTCAACCAAAGTAGGAAAACTCAAAAGAATGATTGAACCTAACTTTAAATGCACTTCAAATCAATAGTGAACATCTTAGGTTTTGTATACAATGTACCAGTAGAATAATAATGATTACATTAAAAAATGTATTAGTAAAACAACAGTGAATAAGCATACCTATACTCAGATATTTATTACATTCAATAATAAATTACAACATACATATAACTAAAGTTTAGGTGACAAGCTAACCTCTTAAGGTGATAAAACATCATCATAATCATCTACATTGCTAGCAAGATTATAATCTTGATCATTCATGTCTACATCTACTTGATTTTCTTCCTCATCCTCATCTGTGACATGCAATGCATTCTCTCTCCCAATCTCTTCATTGGTAATCAAAATATCTTCTTCAAACACTCCATCATCATCTTCATCCACTTCTTCAAATGTTTCTTGTAAATTAACATATTGCCCATCAAGCATTATATCAACAACCTCCATGAAATTTCATTTTGAACGATACTCTGTTTGAATGACATACGACCATCCTGGGATTCTTACATCATCAATTAGAAATGATTCATACGACTCATCCGTCTTTGATAAAAATTGTCTTGTATTTGTGCGTACAAATCCATACTCGTCAATTTGTACTACAGATGGTTGGATCCACTTACATTTTAATATCAAGACTAGGACTATTTTCACCATAGTCCACTAGAATAATTTCTTGGATGAATCCAACATAAAATTTCTTCTCAATTTCGTGAAGAAATTCAACACTAAAAACACAATCACAATTTGTCTTTCCTTTGTCTTTTTCTTCCACTCTTAAATGACTACCATAGGCCCACATTCTACTGAAACGCGTAGCCCATAAATGTGGAGATTGTGAAAGCTCACTTTCCTCTGTTGTTATATGTTGAATTTCTTCTTTTGCATCACTGATTGCATTAGCAATCCATTCTTCAAAATTTGGAAAAGAATCACCTCCAATAAAATTAGCGTGACGTATGTGCTTTTGAGGTCGATGTTGCATCCAAGCTTGATTTTCTTCTTTATATTTTCTACATAGAATATTAACGTACAAATAGTAAGATTAATAATATAAATGTGTAAATGCAATTGAGTAAATAAATTATTGTGTAATTTTCTTTTTACTTACGCCACTTATCAAATGAAGATGTGTTTTGAAGAATATAAGCATGTATCACACTTCTTTCTTGATGTGATAGCATGAAGCAACATCCATTGCCTTCTAATACTTCACCTACAACTGTCTCTTCTTTGTCATCATCCCATACACGCCAATTGACATTTTCAAAATCCTTCATATATTCTATGAAAAATCCCATGGCCTCTTGCATTGAATATCCCTCAGACATGTTGCCTTCCGGTTTTTCCCTAGTACGAACATTTTTTTTCAAAACCTTCATATGTCATTCTATAAGATACATCCATCTTGTTCTTATCGGGCCACAATACTTTAGTTCATATTGTAGATGTATCAAAAGATGCATAGAAATTTTTAAGATTGTTGGTGGAAATTCCCATTCCAATAGACAAAGGACTCCAACAACCTCCTCCCTCAAACTATCAAAGTTTGAAGGATCTAATACATGTAAACTCATTCTCTTTAATATTAGGCCCAACCTTATAACTGCCAATCTTGGCCCCTTTTCCAAACTTAATATATTTACCACAATAGGTAAAATATTCTCCATTATGACATGTGATAGTCATGGGTCTTGAGGCCTCTTAAGCCATTAATGCCAGTTTGGCTTCTAATACCACTACTTACATATCTAGTGGGAAAGCGAGTATGAGACATCAACTATAAGAATTATGCACATTGTTCCTTTGTCTAGACATAAAGCGCACTAGGTTTTCTATATTTTTCATCATATTTCTCAACCCAAAGATTTCGATGAATCTTTAGTTTTTGAAAGTCTTCACGTGATGAAGTAGTACCAAAAGCACCAAAAAGAGTTTTTGTAATAGCATAGGCTATATTTTTCTCTGTATGCATAAAGTCAAGAGTATGCCTAATGGCTATATCCTTAAAGTATGGCAACTTATAGAATATGCACAACCTTTTTACACCACTTTCATTACATGGATCATATCCATTACTAGCAATCCCATCATTCTCAATAAATGACATTCTTTTTTGTCCATTCTCAATAATGTAATCACTTATTATTAGCAATGGTGCTTCATAATTCTCTTCTTGACCATTGAGCCATGTTTTTTGTTGATGATATGGATGATCCATTTTAAGGTAAGGACGATGTCCACAATAAATACACTTACACAAACTTCTTGAGTGCCTCACAAAACCCTTAAAGTTACAAGCAAGACATCCATGGTATCCATGAACACTGAGACCAAACAATGTGCCATATGCAGGAAGATCATAAATCGTAAACAATAAGGAAGCTCTTAAAGTGAATTTGATTGAATGACCATCCTTTAAAGATTGAATTGCTTCAATTCCTTTCCATAATTTCATTATCTCATCATATAATGGCTCTAGATAAGCATCAATTGTATCTGAAGTCACACTTTTCTTTCCTGGTATAATCGATGATAGCATTAAGAAAAATGGTTTAGTTGCTAACCATGGAGGCAAGTTATAATTTATTAAAAACATTGGCCAAATTGACCATTTAGTACTTTGATATGAGAATGGGTTCACCCCATCTAGAGCCAAACACAACCTTATATTACAAGGATCTTGAGAAAAATCAGGCCATCTGTTATCAAATTCCATCAACATCTTAGAATTAGGTACATGTCGTTGTTTTCCATCAGTACTCTTGTAGTACCCCTCCGTTTATGCTTATGCTTTCTGTTGTTATGTTTTCACACTGTTAGACCTATGATGCTTTGTTGGATATTTTGATCGCTGGTTTTGAGCGATAGTGGATTATTCTGTGACATGATGATACTTGGTATGGTGATTATTGTTTTCTGATTTGCTTTGATAAAGCGTAGATGTTTACTTTCAGTTATTTATTGATATGTACATGTTATGATGGACTAACTGTTAATTTATTTCGTCAGTTTGCTGTGAAGTGTATTGGTGTGGAGAACGGAATCGCATCACTCGCTTGCGAGTGCCCTGCGATATCTGTGATTTTCTCCGCACGGTGTGCCTGTTTAATGCTTTGTTTATATATGTATTTGTATGCATGTTATTTGCTTGGTTGCAGGATTTGTAGGTACATGACACCAACTCCACTTGTGTACTCAGGTCTGAGCGTGTCAAGACTCAACAGAAACGTTGATTGGGAGATAGTAGTTTGGTTTACCCTAGCCTAGTCTTTAACCCTGGTCTTAGTACTTTATTTGTTTTAGTTCAGAGCCATAGGTTGTATTGTTATTTCTGTTTGAATAAATTGTTGACAGTTAAATATTGGTTAATTTTAATGTTAGTTATTGTGCTTTAATTATTGTTATTTAATTAATATTTAAATGTGGTAGAAATTTACTTGCTTGATAGTTTAATTCATTAATTAGCTTATTTGGTTAAATAGTTGATCTTAAAAAAAAAGATTAAACTATTTTAATTAATTAAATTAAATTATTAAGTGTGTAAATTATATTACATTTGAAAATTAGAAGATTAAATTAAAAAAAATGCATGTGAATTGAAAATTGATTTTCAAAATTTAAATTAAATAAATTAAATAAGGCATGCAAAATTTGAATTGGCAAATTGCCGAGAAGTGGAGAAGATATTTTCATAACCTCTTCTCGACATGTGTGCCACTGTGTTAAAGGAGGTTGTTGAAAATTTGTTACGGAGGATATTTTGGATCTCGAGAAAAATATTGGGATTATTCAATTTCCTCACAGGGAAATTATCAGGGTGCTTGCAAAAATTCTCTTGCTGTGATAAAAATTGTAATTCTTAGGAATTGTTATCTCTCTGGTTATATTTCTTTGTGAAAGATCCTCCAAAGGATCTTGGTGGTTGGTTAAGCTTTCTTGGATTTGAAGATTTTCTGTGAAGAAGTTTTTTGGGATTTGTGCGTTACAGGCAAGAGGATATTTTCTACAGGAAAATTTTAAACAACAAGTATTTTCCTGGTAAATTCAGTTTCTTTGTTTTGAAAGAAAATTTGTAGAATAAGTTTTGTCTTCTTGGCAAGTTGCTTGTAGAAAACCTTCTGTTGAAATTTTTAGAAAACAGAAATTGAGGAAAAGAGTTTTGAAAATTTGTTTATTGTTTTATATATTGAAAACCTATTGGAATAAAATAAAAAAAGAATGAAGAAAATAATTCTGTGCAATGTTATTTTTCTCAATTTTCCTGTAGAAGATTTATCAGAAAAAAGATCTGTGTATTTAAAATTATTTTATTGATATTATGAATATATATATATATATATATATATATATATATATTTAT
Organism: Sequoia sempervirens; assembly: GCA_007258455.2. Lineage (NCBI taxonomy): Eukaryota > Viridiplantae > Streptophyta > Pinopsida > Cupressales > Cupressaceae > Sequoia > Sequoia sempervirens. The sequence continues at coordinate 561,613,262 of VDFB02281492.1, forward strand.
GCATATATATATTGTAGTGAATTTTATTGTTTATTGTTAAATTGTCGTACGGAAATCGTGTTAATTTCCGTCCATGCGAACTGGAAAATTCGCGGATACAGAATTTTGTTTTATTAACCAGGTTTAATGTTAAACTCTAGGAATATTGTTAAAAAGGGAAGGCCGTGGGGCTACCCCACAGCAGTCCCATATGGGGGCGATGACTGTGAGGCAGCCGACGCTGCCCTTACAGGCAGCGGCGGCTGTCTCACCGCTGCCTCCCCATACGGGGTTGGCTGTAAACACAACCATACACTGTGTTTCATTTAGTAAAACCTTCGTCTGTTAAAAAAAAAATGGATCTGTGAAATCCGCGTTTGATTTTATAAATTAAACAAAATAAAATGTTCGGTGAAATCCGAATTAGGGTTTGTTTGTTATTTAATAATACATTATTTATATATATATATATATATATGTAAATATACATATAATATATATATATATATAATATATGTATAAATGTATGTATATCTGTATATGTGCATATATATATTTATATATATACATTATATATATATTTATATGTGTATGTATATATATTTATATATATACATTATGTATATATCTCTCCTTGTTATAATGAATAGTTGACTAAAAGATTATTGTGGAAAAGAATAATTGGGTAAATGAGAAATAAAGTTTATTGTTATTTATATAGTTATGCATATTATGAATTTGATGAGATTATTAATTTAGTGTGAAGAGAACTATTATGTTGATAAAGAATAATTAGCAATAAACACTTCCTTTATCTTAATTGTCTGATTTGGATTTAATATATCCCAAAAAAAAATAGACTTGTGTTTGTTTTCAAATGTCTTATTTTTATTTGAAAAAGGGGGGGGAGAGAATTTTATTTTTACGAGAATTTAAGTCTTCTAGTACCAGTCTTTTAAGGGGGTGAAATTGATTTTGAATTCATGTGATTGAACAAGTTTAGGGTAGTGCACCTGATATGCTGAATGGATTGTAATGTACATTGTGGTAAATTCGGTATTATATGTTGTATTGTGCACTTGTCAACCCTAGATAGTGAATCTAGAATACCTTTGTTATGTTTAGGGGAGTGGCTATTTGTAAGGGCCGACACACAAAGTGGTGTCAGGGTAACTTGCAAATAGTTAGTAACTCAGTGAAAACTACAGAACACAGTAGTTAGATTAAAACACTTAATAAGATGTACATGCCTCGCTTATGAATCTTGAGCTTCTTCAGTCATGAGTATAAGATGAGAAGGCTTGGAATGGCAAATCGGTGTCTTGTTTCCTTAAAAGACATTCGATTCCACAATAGTATGCAATAGGGGTCGGGTTTCATAAGAGGTTACCAGGGTAACCCAAGGATTGGGGGCCGGAACCTAGGAAGAAACACCAGAGTAACCTTTACAACGTTGTGATGACACTCCACCTAGAATAACAGTTAACCTTGTATTTGTGAAACATTCAATTGTCTAAATCTGGAAGCAATGTAACCAATAGATTGTTTGTACTAGTGTCTAGGGTTAGTAGATTAGGTCTAGGTAACCTCATTACTATCTCCTAGCACGGGGGGTGGACCTACGGGTACCACATGGTTGGGTGGAATGTGCACCTTACTCCGTTGGGTCCCCAGTTTGATCGTGACATCGAGAGCTTCATGGATGGAGAACTCGCACATGGAAACTCATATGTACTTCTCTTATTGTAAACTTGTATTTGAAAACATCCCTCAATTGTATAAGAGGTGAACAATGTAATTGTAATTGTAATTCATTATTGAAATACCTCATCAGATGGATGAGTATTGTATAACTATCAAATACAATGTATGGAAACATGTATGTACTTTAATATATTAACTTGAATGGAAATTTCTATGTTATGCAATGTTTATCTTTATGTTAATGTTATTAATATGTGCAATACGAAATACTTTAGTCATTTATGGAAAACTCAAAGTAGTGAATCATTTAGTAACTTAACGAATGTATGAAATTAATTAACTTAATATTAATAATAAAAAAAAATTTATTACACCTTTAATACACAATTGCAACATTCTAAGGTTATTAAGACGGGGCATTACAACTCTTATTTTGGGCATGCCATTGCATAAGTTCAACAATGTCTCTGCACATATACATTCGAAGTAATCATGGGATTATCGGAAAGTGGTGAAGAACCTTTCTAGGAACCACAACTGATTTCAACCCTTGTCTATAGGTCTCACTTCATGGCATTTCGAACATTCACTCTCACTTGCAAGATTCTTACGAAATAATACACAACCATTCACACATATGTGGATGTTTTCATACCCTAAGCCTAGCTTAGTGATTTCCTTTCTACATTGACTTCATTTGTTGGCAATGTGGAGTCAGGTGGTAACAACAAACTTATTAATACCAATAACTAATCTACACTCTTATTTGTCCAACCAAACACCACTTGCAAGTTAAGAACTTGAAGGATTGTTGTCCAACAACTTAACCTATTGTAGACACTGAAAAATGTCTTGAATCATATCATACACTCGAATCAGGTATACTAACATCATTTCCTCTTGAAATCTATTTCGCTTAATTAATTAAATTATCCTAGCTAAATAATTAATGGCATCATTTTCACCTATTAGCCTCATTAATTTAATTGGGTTAATTCCCCCCCTTCCGTGCTAACACTTCATCCTATTAAATTAAATAAATCAAACTATTTAATTTAAATCCCTAAATCATCTTTATTTAATTAAATAACCCTAAAGTATTTAATTATTTAATTAAATGTCATTCCACCTTTCTCCCATTCATTATTTAATAATATCATCTAATTCTTCTAATTCCCCTAATTGCATAATTAATATTGTTTAATTATCAATTAAATCTAATTCCCCCCACTTGCAAGGGAATATTCCTCCTTTGCACATTCCTCCAAAAAGAGAATATTCCCATGGAATATTCCTTTGCACAATTTAATTTAGTTTTAATTAACTAAATCATCATTTTTCCCTAGCCCATGAGAATATTTCAAGAATATTCTCTCTCCTCACTCATTTGAAAAAGGGGAATATTCCTTTTTCTCAACAAACTTACTTAGCTTCTTGAGCAAGTTAACTTTTGACCTCTTGTGCGAGTTAACTTATGACCTCTTGGACAAGTTGAAAGTGTGTTTGTTTGAAGGAATGTCAACCCTTGATTAATTCTCATCATTGATTCTCATTTATTGATGAGAATCCATGATCCATGCCTCCAATTTCTTCCATCCTTGACCATCGATTAACCTTTTTGATCTCAACCATTCATTTCTCATTTGCTTTCCTATAAATAGATCACTATTTGGAGACAAATGGATCCATCTTTCAGAGAAAATTTATGTTGTTGAAATCACTCACACTCACACTCATATTTAGCACACATTTAGCATATTTTAGTTCATTTTAATTACATTAATTATCTTTAAGCTTCCATTAATGGCTTCCATGATCACATAATAAATCCATTTAGCTTGTTTAATTAATTAGGGTTTAGATCTTTTAGGTTAGAATCCATTTAGAATTAGCTTAGCATTTGTATATCTTCATAATTTTAGCATAAATTATATAAAACTAGCTTGCATCATGCTCATTTAGATTAAAATCATGTTTTCATACACATCTCACAATCATTCCATCAATTTTCTTGAATAAAACTGATTGGGGAAAGCTCATTTATCCACAGGATTGGGAAAGGGTCGTCGTTCCACATCAACGCAACACCACTCCCACAACGGGATAAGTTTTGAATGGATTAAAGTAGATATTTAAACACTTTCATAGTTTGGAATGCTTAGTTTTGATAAATGTTTAGTTTAACTTTCATTTGAATGATCTTGTTGAGATTTGATGTTAGTGGCTTCATTATGTTTCGATTCTTCATGGATCAAGTGTAATCGACCCATACTAATCCGTCTGATCACATTCTGGTGCTAGGAGGAGGGCATAATCGATCAAATTTAATCAATTTCTATCATGAAATTCCATTTTTTCTGACTTTTGCAGGATACAGCGACGCTCAAAACAATTTCAGTGATGTGTTTGCTAGGCGTCACCATATAGCAATGCTATTGTCATCTAAAACAAGACGCCTATTTAATATCCCAGAGCTAATTAAACCAAATGGTGACGTTAACACTTTTTAGAGGTATCAAAATTTGCAATTGGTGACGCTCCTCAAATGGCGACGCTATCGTCGTCACTAGTTTTCCTGCAGAGTGATGCCCAAGTTCACCAAAGCGATGCTATCATGAATAGCGACACCCAACTCTAATAAGAAAAATGACGATCATTTTTTAGCATGTGTTTTAATTTTTTTGCTTCATCAGATTACTAACATGCCTCTAACATTGTGTTGGTTTTTAGACTAACGAGGTTTTGTAGGCTGGATGATAAAAGTTGAAGTGAAGATGCATTCTCATCTTTGAATATTATAATTGTAACAAGTATTTTGACACTTTTGGGGCAATTATAACCCATTTATCATGCTTTAGGACCACACTAATTTTCATTTGGGTTTAAAAAGAATGCTCAAACGGGACTAAAATTGAAACCTCACTTCATCATTTTACTTTGGGTTTAAAATTGGACAAAACAACTTAACATTTTGTTTGGTCCATAAATGAATTCATCCTAGCTTTAGGGGTTAAAATTGACAAGTGTTTTCTATGTCTTAATTTACATCTTTGTTATTGAATGCATATGCAATTCTCTCATGCCACTCGGCGATCTTAATAATTAGAAACATTCCTTAACACTTTTTATAATCACCTACATCTTTCAATTTGGATTAAAAATGAACCCCTTGCTAGTGTAGGGAAAAGGTGTGGTGTGTGTTCTCTCCTTGTTTCATCCAAACTGGGATGATCAACCTACAAGTGTACTTCCTTGCTATTGTTTATCTGTAGAGGGCCTGCCTCCCCACTTTGAAAGGAGGGAACGAACCAAGTGGTAACGAGCTAAAGCCAATCTCTTTCAAGTCGTTATATAAAAATGTGTTTTTGACAAAATTCATAAACAATAGGTGCAGATGCGTCATACCGATAAGTGTCACCCTTAGTATCTATGTGATACGATAAAATCTCTTCTTAGGAAGAGACTAGGAGGCCTCTTGATTTTCAATAATCTTGAGCTAATCTTAACGTGTGTATGTTCACCTTGAATGAAATCCTTTATTATGAACCAACTATTTAGAAGCCAAAAACCTTTATGCTTGTTGGTGCAAGAACGGTCGTTTTGAAGCCGTCCCACAATTTACTATTAAATTTTCAAAACAGGAAGATCCTCAGGATCTTTAGATCTTTAGGATTTGAGATTTGGTGGTCCTGAGAAGTGTGTGCCACGGAGGGGAGCCAATGTCACCAAATCTCTATCTGTTCACATTATCTTAGCGTTTGGAGAAATCCAAGTGAGGATTTAACAAGTATTATCTTCTGAACCTAAGGTTGTAAATGCTTGTGAGTTAGTTTAATACTTTGCTTGGTTCCAAAAACATTGAAAACAAGCATCAACACAAGTCTTTTCAAAATTTCAAACCCTTTGGTCTAAGTATGGATACCTTTTTGAAATAGCCTTGATATTAATGTTTTCCCTAAGGATTTCTATCCTTAGAGATTTCTAAATATCTTGACTTATATCTCAATCCATATTTTCCAAAGTTAACATAAACAAAATATAGCTTGAACTTCATTCTTTTCACAAAATGGAACTTGTGAAATTTATGATGTTTTTTACATAGACATCTAGTTTGAACATAATCAAGACAAGTGTTTATGGTAAAAGAAACTCACTTAAGCAAGATAAATTGACAAATTGAACCCCACATGACTATTTGGAGACTGATCACTCTCGTTGAACAACCTAATCTCGAAGGTGCTATTATTCAATCAAACTTTGAACTCATTAAAGGAGAACAAATCTATATAATTAGTAGTTTGAGAAGCTTCACTTTTGAAACAAAAGAAACACCCATTCAATGGAGAAATGCAACAACAATCTTAGACGAAGAAGATGAACAAGTAGATATTGTGGCTGGAAGGCCCATACTACCACCACTTCCATGGCAATAAATATCCTCTTTTTGATGATCCTAAGTTTCTCTAAATGATCTCACGCAAAATCAAAATCCCAAAAAGAAGGTCTATCAGTCGTCACTTTAAACTTAGGCATCATAGTACAAAATCTATGAAAAGACACCTTTTAGCACTTTACTAAAATAGAAACTGGTTGGTAGCAAACTTTTATAAATATGCTTCAAGAAACAATCCAGAATTGTATGCATTCTTTTGGAGTCAAAACCATCATCTTTTTCTGGATCTTGAACTTCGACTCTAAATAATTGAGTCTTTAAGAGTTGAAAACTTTAGAGGTATAACATGTTTCTCACTACCTTGGTTTTATCAAACAAAGGTTCACTTTAGGTCAACATTGGGTCAATCATTTCACTCACCCCTTCATCAAATTTCATCCTTCACTTCATCAAACTTTGCAAATATTTTGAATACACCAACACCTTTTTGACTTAAAACATCTATCAAACCAACCCCTAACTTAGCTACTTTGTATGTGAAATGAATCATTTTCCATGCGTTTGGCTAAGTTAGTTATCATCTTTCAACTAGGTCATCTTGAAGGTCACAAGTCTACTCTAAAGATTTCCAAGTTCATCAACATCCTTTATCCAAACATCCAAACTTCAAACGTAAGTAAAAAGTATTGTCCCAAAACATTTGCAAAGATCACTCCCTACATCACCCACCTTTTCATCACCCATTATCATCATTTCTCCAAAAATACTTAGAGCATCCCTTTTACCTATATTTGATTCAACTAGAGAGTTTAAACATTGTAAATCACAACACAAATCTCCCAGAGGTGACCCAAAATTTATGGTAAAAATGAAATCACAACACAACAAAATCATGGAGAAAACAAAAGTCACATTTACCTCAAGTGATCGAAATCCTCTAGAATTTGATCCAAGAAGTCACATTACTCCATCACAACAACCTTCATCACCATCAGGACCATATGAGATAGAAGATATTACGAATAACCCATTTGGACTTACTAGGGAAGAAATCATGGAGCATCAAGCCTTAGATAATATAGTTCCCAACTCCCTATCTTTTGTTGCACAACCATTAACACAAGGCTTGATGTCATCCACTATTCCAACAACTCCATCCCTAGGGCTAAATCAAACATCAACACTTGGCATTGCAACTAGTCTTTCCAAGGACTTTGGCCATACTCTTCCATTTGAAAGAAGCACACTTGTGGGTATCCTTGAAACCAACCCTCCATCCCAAATGACCACTTGGACCTCAACATTTGACACTCCTCCTATTCCTAAAGATCCCAAACAACCATATAAACCACTTACACTTCATATGCACAATAATTTCAACATTTTGAGGACACCCCTCTTCATCCATACCCATGAGTGCTACAAGTGTGCCTAACAACCTGCAGAGTAGTGTGGACCAAGTGTCGCAAGTCAATCAACAAGGGAAAGGAAGTACCCTCATACAAAATCAGCCTTTAACACCACATGGTACCTCTTCATCCAATCCTCCTATTGATACCTCAAACACAGCGGTTGTCTAAAACACATCTATCCCATACATTGTCAACCCAAAATAAAACAATCCCTTGATCACGAATCCCATCAACCAAGGTAACACCTTGACCACCACAACCTCTCATCAGCAATTCACTACCCACTCAAAACATCACCACTCAAAACCCATCATAGATGTCCCAACAACCACCTGATCATACATTACAAGCACATTCCTTAGCCTTACAACAAGCACAACAAGCCTATCAACAAGCCATCCAACATCACCAACAACAACAAGTAGCCTTAGTAGCACAACAACAATAGCAATAACAACAAGCAACCTTAGTAGCACAACAACAAAAACAACAAAAGAAAGCAGCCTTAGTAACACAACAACAACAAGCAGCCCTAACAGCACAAAAACTACAAGAAGAAGCAACCCTAGCAGCACAACAATAGCAAGCAACCCTAGCAGCACAACAACAACATCAACAACAAGCAGCCTTAGCAGCACAACAGGTAGCCTTCGCACAACAACAACATCAAGCCCAACAACACGCCCTACTGGCACAACAACAATAGCAAGCTCAACAACAAGCCTTACTAGCTCAACTGTTGGAAATATGCCTCAACAATCACAGGTTGAAACCTCCATTGGAGCCAAGTTGGTGTGACAGTTTCAATGTCTAGCCGACAAGCAGTTTGTATCATTCTATTTTGAATAGGTCGATGTGACCTAGCTTTTGTCTTGCCGAACGTCTTCACTATGGAGTCTACCGTTGTGACATAGTGTATTTTCTATGACCTCTTAGCGCTCGGTAGACCTCTGGTCGACAAGCCATTCAATCGTGTATCGGGGAGACTCTTGGCGACCATGGTCTTTGGGATAACTAAGGGTTCTCGCTAAAAAGTCCCAGCGAAGAGTTAAAGTCTTTCCAATGGGGACACACTTGGAATCATCGGGGTAGCACTAAGGGTTCGCTAAGAACTCTTAGCAATGTATAAATGTCTCACTGACGGAGGCTCAAGTGTTGGCTATCGGGGTAACTCAAAGGTCCCCGAAAGACATCTCAGTGAATGTTGAAGGTCTCACCGACAGGAACACCTTGTGGGATTTTTGGTATAACTCTTGGTGACAGATGAACACTTCGGGGTAAGTCCTAGAGCTCGGTGCGAAGTCTTAGTGAGAGTTACATGTCTCGCTGACAATGCTTTATGTTGGAGCCTTCGGGGTAACATATGGAGATCGGTATGATCTCTCGGCAAAGGGTGTATGTCTCGGCGACTGTTGATAGCTTTGGGGTGACAATAGAGATCTCGGAGAAACCTCTTGTCGAGATCGGTATGTCTTGCTGACTATTCTTTGGAGCTTGATATGACTTGTGACTTCGGTATAACCTTTGGTGACTTGTTATGATCTCTTAGCGAAAGTGATAGGTCTGGGCGACTGCTTGGTGACTCAATGTAACACATGAAGCTCGATAGAACGTCTTGGCGATATCGGTAACTCTTGGCGACATCGGTATGAAGGATATGCGGCATCGATGAGATATTGTTAGTGTCTCACCAAGATGCCAACACAGTGTGAATTTTGTTGACCGAGTAAGACTTTCCGATGTGGCATCTCGTGGACGAATAGGAGGAGCCAAATGTGAACTATTAGTAGTTGGTTTGTTGTGACAATTCTATGAGGAAGTTCTACAGACAGATTTCAACATGGATATACTCTGGGATTGCAGATTGTGATTGGTTGGTTGGTTTGACAGATTGTTGTTGATCAGTGAATGTATTCTTATCTGTAAAGGTTGTAACTTGAAAGTTTATGTTCGAAGAATGTTCATGGTGAATGTTGTTGTATAATGACACCAGAAAGATAAGTCTAGAATTTGTATGTAATCTTCATTACTGTAATACAAAGTGATTTCTCTTGGTGTGGTGGGTTTTTCTCCCGTAAGGGTTTTCCCACGTATATCTGGTGTTCATGTGTGATTGTCTAATACTATATTTTTGTTATCTGCTTCATAGTGCATCTTAGTTGGACTATAATTGTAAATTTTAAAGTGTATCTGCATTCTTTCCTAAGGTATTGATGTTAGGAGAATTGTTTTCCGCATCTAATTTTCCTTACAAGTGGTATCAGAGCCTGGCCAGTTGTGTTATCCTTGTGGGTACGTTGGGTTTTTTGTGTCAATTCTATTTCAGTGGGAGTCGTGTAGAGTTTGTTATTTCTAATTATAGGTTGAGATGGCTAGTACATCTGGACAGTTTGAAATAGAGAAGTTCAATGGCAGTAACTTTGAGTTGTGGAAACTCAAGATGGAGGATCTTTTAGTGGATTGGGACAGGCATGAAGCAAGAAGATTGGGACCTTGCAGATAGGAAGTCTAAGGGGCTAATAAGGATCTATTTGGAAGACTCAATTCTTCTGAATGTGCATGAGGAGAAGACTGCCTCTTCATTGTGGAAGAGACAGGCGTCTATTTATCAAGGGAAGTCCTTGGTGAATAAATTGCTCCTGAGGAAGAAGCTGTATTCTTTGAAAATGCAGGAAGGAGGGTCTGTAGCTGATCATTTGAATGCATTTAATATGCTACTTGCTCAATTAACATTTGTTGGTGTAAAGACTGAAGAAGAGGATCATTGTATGCTACTATTGTGTTCTTTGCCAGACTCATGGGATCATCTAGTGATGGCTATTAGGAGTACAACATTCAGTTTCAAGATGGAAGATGTTGTTGGTTCTTTGTTGTCAGAAGAGATGAGAAGGAAATATTCTAAGATGGCGAAGGAAGCTCTTGCTATCAAGGGAAGACTGAAAGAGAAAGGCAAGAAGAAGGACAAGAAGTCCAGATCGAAATCAGAAGGGAGATCAAAGTCTCCTGGCAAGAAGTCCAAGGTGAAGTGTTGGAACTGTGGCAAACCTGGTCATGTCTGAAAGGATTGTAAAGAGGAGAAAAAGAAGAAGAAGGGCTCTTCCGATAATGGTTCTTCTCATAGTGATGGTGACGCCTTCATTGCAGCCTTGGCTACACAGGCATCAGATGATGTCTGGCTGATTGATTCTGGAGCATCTTTCCACATGACATCTCATAGAGAGTGGTTTACAAAGTATGAAGAATACAATGGTGGAAATGTGTACTTGGCAAGTGATTCAACTTTAGATATTTTTGGTCGTGGAAGAGTCAGAATACAATTCCCCGATGGCAGAGTGAAGGGAATCAATAATGTAATGCATATACCAGGTCTGGCTCGAAACTTACTTTTAGTAAGTATGCTGAATGATATTGGAGTACAAGTTACATTCTTTGTAAATGGTTGCAAGATGACTAGAGGTTCAATGGTGCTGGCTAGAGGTGCTCGAATTGGTACCCTGTACAAGCTGGATGCACAGGCTGTTTAATGTAATAGTGTCTTTGGAAAGTCACTGAAAGCTGCTCATGGAGGTAAAGAGGGAAATGTCCCTAATTATGTAAACTCTATGGAAGTAAAACTTCCTACAGAGAAGACTATGCTCTGGCATCATAGGCTAGGCCACATAGGAGAGAAAGGTTTAAAAACCTTGAAGAACAAAAACCTGGTTGAGAGGCTTGAAGATTGTAATCTTGAATTTGAATTTTGTGAACACTATATATATGGAAAGTAGCACCGTGTTTCATTTTATTCCAGTCCTCATAAATCTTCTGGTTTGCTAGATTATATTCATTCGGATGTGTTTGGTCTTGTGGATGTTCCTTCTTTGACTAAGTCAAGATACTATGTGTCGTTTATTGATGATTACTCAAGAAGAGCATTTGTATATTTTTTGAAAAGTAAATCAGAAGTATTCAGTCGGTTTAAAGAATTTAAAAATCTTGTAGAAAATCAGACTGGTAGAAAAATAAAATGCTTAAGGACTGAATTTGGCGGTGAATTTTGTTCTGATGAATTTGAAAGATATTGTAAGGACCATGGAATCAAAAGACACAAGACTACACCTTATACTCCACAACAGAATGGAGTTGCAGAAAGGTTCAATAGGATAGTGATGGAGAGAGCATGAAGTATGCTCAGTAGTGTTGGCTTCGAGGAGAAGTTTTGGGCTGAGGCTATATCTATTGCATTTTACCTAATAAATCATTCTTCAAATTCTGCTCTTGTTGAGAAAACACCTTTGGAAGCATGGTCTGGTAAGAAGCCCTCTCTTAGACATGTTCGTGTTTTTGGCTGTGAGGCATATGCCCATGTGCCGGATGTGAAAAGATCTAAATTGGAGAACAAGGTTGTCAAATGTATTTTTATTGGCTATAGTACTGTTATAAAAGGATACAAGCTTTGGAATCCTGATATAGAGAAGGTTGTATATAGCAGAAGTGTAATCTTTCATGAGCTGAAACCTTGCACTTTGGATCTGCAGTCAGAGACAAAGTCAAAAAACAATAAGGATGTAGCATTAATTCCTCCTACACCAGAGAAAGAGGAATTGGAAATTCAAAATGTACCTGAAACTGAGGAGAGCTCGAGTAGTTCCGAAAGTTCTGAAGAAGAAGAACCTCATCCTCAGCAAGTGAGGAGGTCAACCCATGAAAGAAAACAACTAGATAGGTATGGGTTCTCTTTGATAGATTCTACTTGTGCCTATGCTTTAATTTCTAGCACTGATGAGCCTAGGACTATAAAGGAGGCATTTAAAATGTCTGATTCAGACTCTTGGTTGGAAGTCATGAACGAAGAGATGGAATCATTAGAGAAAAATGAAACTTGGAGTTCGGTGCCCTTGCCTAAAAGCAGAAAAGTTGTGGGTTGCAAATGGGTATTTAAGAAAAAGATTGGTCTAGATGGCAGTGTAGAAAAGTACAAGGCAAGACTGGTTGCAAAGGGTTATTCCCAGGTCGAGGGAATTGATTATGGGGAAATATTTTCTCCTATAGCAAAGCTGACATCTATCAGATTTCTTTTGTCACTTGCAACAACATATGACTTAGAGGTTGAACAGATGGATGTGAAGACAACATTTCTTCATGGTGATCTTGAAGAAGAAATCTATACGTCCCAGCTAAGCACTTTGTTGAAAAAGGTAAGGAAAAACTGGTATGCAAATTAAAGAAGTCTCTATATGGGTTAAAACAGTCACTTAGAATGTGGTACCAGAAATTTGATACTTTTGTATTGTCTTTGGGATTTGTGAGATCAAAATCTGATCACTGTGTATATTATAAAGTTGAAAGTGATCAAGTATTAGTTATTTCTCTCTATGTTGATGATATGTTGTTCATAGGCAATAGTAAGCTAATGATTTATGATCTTAAGTCTTAGTTGTCTGCTAAGTTCGAAATGAAGGATCTTGGTGCAGCAAGGAATATTCTGGGGATGGAGATAACCAGGGATAGGAAGAATAGAAAACTATGGCTCAGTCAGAGTAAGTATATCAGGACTGTTCTTGAGAGATTATGTATGAATGATTGAAAATAGCTAGTTGTTCCAGTCTTGCAGGGAACGAAGCTATCTGTTGAGGACTGTCCAAAATCTCCTACTGAGATGGAGGACATGACTAGTGTACCCTATGCTAGTGTAGTAGGTAGTCTCATGTATGCAATGGTCTGTACAAGACCAAACATTGCCCAAGCAATGGGACTTCTTAGTCGATTTATGGCTAATCCAAGAAGAACACATTGGGAGTTGTAAAGAGAGTTTTCAAATATTTGAAGGGAACTTCAGATTTTTCTTTATGTTACCATGGGAACTTGGTTGAATCACATAGGACTCTCAGTGTTTGAGGTTATGTAGATTCTGATTGGGTAGGGGACATTGAAAGCAGGAGATCCACCAGTGGATACATATTCATGATGAATGGTGGTGCAATGAGTTGGATGAGCAACCGGCAGGCTGTAGTCACTTTGTCCACTACGGAGGCTAAATACATGGTAGCTACTCATGCTTGTAAAGAAGCAGTTTGGTTGAAACGTTTGTGTTCTAATATTGGTTTTGATGCAGGGGAAATAACTATTTTCTGTGACAGTCAGAGTGCAATTTGTCTAGAAAAGAACCCTACTTTCCATGCCAGGACGAAACATATTGATGTACAGTACCACTTTGTACTAGATATGGTGGAGGATGGAGAGGTCAATTTGGAAAAGGTTGATACTCTGGAGAATGTTGCAGATTCATTGACGAAGCCAATGAACACAGACAAGTTCAGGTGGTGTGCCAGTTCAATGGGTCTTAGTGCCCATGATTTTCGGTAATTTATGTTGTGCTTTGGAGGTGCCTGTGTGATCTTTTTCAAGTGGGAGATTGTTGGAAATATGCCTCAATAATGACAAGCTGAAACCTCCATTGGAGCCAAGTCGGTGTGACAGTTTCAATGTCTGGCCGACAAGCAATTTGTATCATTCTGTTTTGAACAGGTCACTATGACCTAGCTTCTATCTTGTCGAATGTCTTCACTATGGAGTCTATCATTGTGACATAGTGTATTCGCTATGACCTCTAAGCACTCGGGAGACCTCTGGCTGACAGGCCATTCAATCGTGTATTGGGGAGACTCTTGGCGACCATGGTCTTTGGGATAACTAAGGGTTCTCGCTAAGAAGTCCCAGCGAAGAGTTAAAGTCTTTCCGACGAGGACACACTTGGAATCATCGGGGTAGCACTAAGGGTTCGCTAAGAACTCTTAGCAATGTATAAATGTCTCACCGACGAAGGCTCAAGTGTTAGCTATCGGGATAACTCAAAGGTCCCAAGAAGACATCTCAACGAACGTTGAAGGTCTCACCGACAAGAACACCTTGTGGGATCTTCGGTATAACTCTTGGCGATAGATAAACACTTCGGGGTAAGTCCTAGAGCTCGGTGAGAAGTCTTAGCGAGAGTTACATGTCTCGCCGATAGCGCTTTATGTTGGAGCCTTCAGGGTAACATATGGAGATCGGTATGATCTCTTGGCGAAGGGCGTATGTCTTGGTGACTGTTGATAGCTTCAGGGTGACAATAGAGATCTTGGAGAAACCTCTTGGCGAGATCGGTATGTCTTGCCGACTATTCTTTGGAGCTCGATATGACTTGTGACTTTGGCATAACCTTTGGTGACTCGCTATGATCTCCTAGTGAAAGTGATAGGTCTAGGTGACTGCTTGGTGACTCGGTGTAACACATGAAGCTGGATAGAACATCTTGGCGATATCGGTAACTCTTGGCGACATCAGTATGAAGGATATGTGGCATCGGCGAGACACCGAGATTCCAACACAGTGCGAATTTTGTTGACCGAGTAAGACTTTCCGACGTGGCATCTCGTGGACGATTAGGAGCCGAATGTGAACCGTTAGCAGTTGGTTCATTGTGATAGTTCTGTGAGGAAGTTCTACAGACAGAGTTCAACATGGATATACTCTGGGATTGTAGATTATGATTGGTTGGTTGGTTCGACAGATTGTTGTTGATCAGTGAATGTATTCTTATCTGTAAAGGTTGTAACTTGAAAGTTTTTGTTCAAAGAATGTTCATGGTGAATGTTGTTGTATAATGACACCAGAAAGATAAGTCTGGAATTTGTATGTAATCTTCATTACTGTAATACAAAGTGATTTCTCTTGGTGTGGTGGGTTTTTCTCCCATAATGGTTTTCCCACATATATTTGGTGTTCATGTGTGATTGTCTAATACTCTGTTTTTGTTATCTACTTCATAGTGCATCTTAGTTGGACTGTAATTGTAAATTTTAAAGTGTATCTGCATTCTTTCATGAGGTATTGACGTTAGGAGAATTATTTTCCGCATCTAATTTTCCTTACATCAACATTATGCCCAACAACAACAAAGTTCCTATTATAACCCTCAATAGAACATCATCAATACAAACGCGTTATGAACATATACATCAACACCTCAATCACCTTCACAAAATCTCACACCACCATACACCCCATACAACACTTTATCATATTAGAACCCATCCATCATCCCACCATATGTTCCTCCATCAAACCCGCAAGATGATCTAGCATCACAACTTAAGGCATTGTCACAAGAAATGCAGGACCTTTGGATGGGTAAGACAAAGAATCCCCATACACAAAACTTATGTCCCTATCCATTCGATCGAAACATCACAATGGTGTTGTTCCTTCCCGACTTTGAAATCCCCAAATTCGATAAATACAAAGCGAGAGGAAGTCCTATGGACCATGTCAAAGAATTTAACATCATGTGTATGGAGGTTGCTTACAATGATTCTTATTTAATGTGCCTCTTCCCCTGAAGTCTAATAGGTCGTGCCATGGACTGGTTTTCTCAACTACGTCACGGTATCAAAACTTTTCAAGAAATTACCAATAAATTCATAAATCATTTCTCATTTAATCTTGACATGGACGTAAACATAGAAGAGTTGTACACTCTTAGATAAAACAAAGGAGAAACTTTTGCTAATTTCTTGTAACGATGGAGACAAAGAACTAGTAAGAGAAAATGGCCTCTTCTCAATGAACAACAAGTGGGGATCATCATAGAAAATTTAGATCTGGAACTATCCTTCCACTTAAAAATGCAATGCATCACATCTTATGACAAGTTTGTCCCTAGAGCCCTTAACATCAAGAGAGCTCTAATCTCACAGGGAAATACCCAAGCTTACAAAGATAATCGGCCATCAACTAGTTCAAACGACAAGCCTCGTGTCTGGGCTAAGAAAAAAAATGTAACAAATGATGGTGTGGTAGATGCTAAGGTGGTCCTAAGTTCTCCTAGACCAAACAACAACCAAGTTGCTAGCATTCAACCAACTGTGCAACAAAAAACACCCCCTCAGAATAATCAGATCAACAGCACCGACTCACAACAAAGGAAAACCCCTAACAAGAACAACTATCCTAAATGCAAGTACACACAATTATCTGAACCCATCGAAACCATCATGAAGAAATTGGTAGAGTCAAACCTGATAATGCTTCCCAACTTTGAAAACTACCAAGAACCACAAGAGAAACCATTTTGGTATAATGAGAATGATCTTTGTGACTTTCACAAGATTAAAGGACACAAAATGACAAACTGCATGAGGCTCAAAAACATTATCCAAGACCTTACAGAGAATGACATCATATATGTTGAGGTACCAACCAGTAACCAGGATCTTAAGATATACAAGAACCCTATGCTGGATCATAGCAAAGGGAACAACACTGGAAAAGCTAAAGATTACACAAACGTAGAGCATACCTATTCAAATGCAATCACTTCTTGTGATAGCGTCATCACTATTGTCACTATCAAATGGCATAGTGTAGAGTGTTGAGTCACCAAACCACGTGGCAAAGTCACCATCCAAGGAGTCCCATCCCAATCTGGGTACAACCTACTCATCCAGCGGCAAGCACTAACAAGTATAATCTCCTAGACCAGCTTAAAAAGACCCCCACGTATATTTCTATCCTAGAACTATTGAGGCTATCACCTGCACATAGGGAAATCCTATAGGAATCTCTGTCTACATCATATGTTACCGAGGATGTAGATACCAAAAAATTTCAAGCTATGGTAGGCCATATCACTAATCACCTTCTCACCTTCTCAGAACAAGACCTACCATTGCAACCATCTCATAACCCTGCTTTACACCTTGAGGTTATCATTCATAAGAACAAGGTTAAAAGATTCTTAGTAGATGGAGGTGTTGGTATGAACATTTGCACCCTTTAGTTGATTAAAAATATGGACTATTCAAAGGATACTATTGAGAAGACAAAAAGTACCACCATTAGGGCATATGACGACCAAGAACGGGTACCACAAGGCATCATCGCATTACCCATCCAAGTGGGCCCCTCTCATCATAGAAACTAGATGCCAAGTGTTAGACCTGGATCTTCCCTACAACATATTACTTGGTCGACCCTAGATCCATGCCTTAAAACCTATAGCTTCAACCTACCATCAATGTGTAAAGTTTCCATTTGAGGGAAGAGAAGTTACCATTCGTGGAGATCCTGGGCCTTTTTACTACTGCAAAAATCTTGAGGCCAAGTTCTATAAAATCCCCCAAATACCAAAGAATGACGAAGGGCCTACACTTTCTACCTGATTTGTTGACCCATCATCCCTTACATCTACCTCTGAAATGAAGGAACTCATTGTGCAAATCATACCCAACATCAAGGTAGTGATCCAGGATGATGGTTGTGGAAACTATAAGCTAACAAAAGATACTTTTGTATTGGGAAAGTTACCTCTTTCTCCCAAATCCCATGGGAAACCCGCACCTAGCAACAATATCCTAGAAACTATCAAAATGGCAGCTATGAACTTCACCAAATGGGGGGACCTAAACAAAGAAGATGTTAATGAGGCAGATATCTCTAAAATATTAGGACCAAAGACCTATTCCCATTCTTCCCATGGAACATGACAACAAAGGCTTACAACTAATGAATGGCATGGGTTATTCTAAGAATGAGAAAATGAGACAAAATGACAATGGTTTTCTAGAACCTATCATTCCTGAGAAACATCTAAAGAATCTTGGCCTAGGTTATACTACTAGCAAGGTCACCCTTATCGGAAAAGGTACTTCCGCTAAACAGGTTTAGGCTTCCTCTTGGTTACCAACATCACGTGATACTACCCTAGATTACTTCCCCCTAAATGTTACTAACCTATTTGAGAATAACTCCCTCTTGATGATATCCACATCAACCTTCACCCCAAGCAACTGACCAAATGAAATACGCCTAGTATACCTACAACTCATTGATTTGTGTTAGGGTTAGAAGGTAGATATCTAACAATTAAATGCAAATTTGATCAATAAAATAAAGAAATAAAACACACAGAAAATTATAGTAGAAATAAGAAAATATAAAGAATTTAACATGGTTCACCCAATCCGAGCTATATCCACAAAACCACAACCATCCAATGATTTTATTATCTAGTGTAAAACATATTACAATCTCACTAAATAATGCCCTACTGCAACCCCCATCAAAACCATTTATAAAAAGTTTTTTAGAAGCTTCCAGAATTAGGGTTCTAGAAAGTCAGTTTCTTCTTTTGTCAGTGATGAAGTGAAAATTGGGGAAAAAAAATGAAGAGTGAATAGTATAGCATGATCAGTCACCACAAACCAACAATCTCCCACTTGGAGACTGTCCTGGATGACACCACTACACTTACAACTCCCACTGGAAATAAGCATATTGGACCCTGCTGCTTTGTTATGCTTGAATTCAACCTTGAAGGCCAACCAAAGCTAAAGAGGAGATCAACTTCTCCCTTGTCACCGCCTTCATAAACATATCCGCTGGATTGGCATCTATATGTATCTTTTCCAGCTTTACCTATCCATCTTCCAACACTAACCAAATGAAATGATATCTCAACTGTATGTGTTTGGTTTTAGAGTGCAAGGCTGAATTCTTTGCAAGATGTATAGCACTCTGGGTAAACAAGTAATTTTCAACCTGTTGTTTTCCCAACACTTCCATGAAAATTTATAGCCATATCATCTCCTTTGTCACCTTTGTTGTAGCAACGTACTTTGCCTCTGTGGTGGATAAAGCAACCACCTTTTGCAACTGAGAAATCCAACTCACTATTGTCCCACCAACTGCGAATACATAGCCTATGGTACTCCTCCTGGTATCTACATCCCCTACCAAATCTGAGTCAACATAGCCTTTTAAATTAGTATTAGAGTCCCCAAAACATAAACATTTATTGGATGTACCTCTCAAATACCTGAGAATCCATTTTACCGCATTCCAATGCTCAACTCTAGGATGACTCATATACATGCTAACAACTCCTACAACATGTTCAATAGCTGGTCGTGTGCATACCATGGTGTACATTAAACTGCCTACAACTGAAGCATATGGTATCTTGGACATTTTTTCTTCCTCCTCTTGTATCTTTGGACACATATCCTTAGTCAATTTAACATGACTGGGAAAAGGTGCGCTGACAACTTTTGCATTCTCCATATGAAATCTCTGCAACACCTTTTCAACATAATCAACCTGAGATAAAAACATTTTTTTGTTTTTCCTATCTCTTGTAATCTTCATACCAAGGATTTTCTTTGCTACCCCTAAATCCTTCATAGCAAATGAATTTGCTAACTGTTGTTTTAACTCCTTTATGTGATCTATGTTAGACCATGCTACAAGCATATCATCAACATATAAACATAAAACAATGTACCTATCATCATCTAACCTCTTAAAATAAACGCAATGGTCTAAATTACACCGGCTGTAGCCTTGCTTAGCCATAAAACTATCAAATTTAATATACCATTGTCAAGGTGCTTGCTTCAAGCCATATAAACTTTTCTTCAATATGCACACTAGTTTCTCCTTACCTTTCACCTCAAATCCTTGTGGTTGTTCCATATATATTTCCTCTTCCAAATCACCATGGAGAAAGGATATTTTAACATCAAGTTATTCTAAATGCAAATCTTCAGCAACCACAATACTTAAAATAGTATGAATAGAATTCATTTTAACAACTGGAGAAAATTTTTTATCAAAATCAATACCCTTTTTTCTGTGCAAATCCCTTTACAACTACTCTGGCTTTAAATCTTTTCTTACCTCCATCCTCCTCTTTCAACCTATAAACCCATTTTTTTGGTAAAGCCTTTTTACCTGTAGGAAGCTTGCATAAGTCCCAAGTCTAATTTTTTAGCAAGGAGTCCATTTCTTCTTCCATTCCATGCTCCCACTGAACCTTGGTATCCACTTGCATAGCTTCGTAATAACATTCTATTTCACCAGCATCAGTTAATAAAATATAATACAAAGAGGGAGAAAATATTTATGGAGGTCTAATTATCCTTGAAGATCGTCTAACATTTACTAGAGTTTCTGGTGTTTGTTGTTGTGGATCATGAGGAACCACTAGAACATTGTTGTTTGGTGTATCATCCAACACTACATAATCATTTTCTTTCTTCTCATGATGCTGCAATTGATCTTTGTACAACACTTTCTCATTGAATATGGCATCCCTATTTCTCACAAATTTTTTTATTTTCAAAATCCCAAAGTCTATAACCAAATTCATCAATGCCATATCTAAAAAATATACATTTCTTTGATTTTGCATTAAGCTTGGTTCTATTTTCAGAATCTACATGTGCAAATGCTTCACAACCAAAGGTCTTGAGAAAAGAATAACTCACCTTCTTACCCGTCCATGCTTCCTCTAGAATACCACAACCTAAAGGATTAGAGGGACCTCTATTAATTAAATAAACAACAGTGTTTACAACCTCTTCCCACATGTTTAAAGGCAGCCCAACATGCAATCTCATAGTCTGTGCACGCTCCATTATTGTTTTGTTCATCCACTCAGCCACTCCATTTTCCTGTGGAGTCCTTGGAACCATTTTATGCCTACGAATACCATTAGAGGAACAATAATATTCAAGCTCTTTGCTGCAATACTCACCACCATTATTAGATCTGAGATATTTTAACTTTTTACCTGTCTCATTCTCAACCAAGCTTCTTCATTTCTTAAAAGTTTCAAATACATCATATTTCTGCCTAAGGAAATAAATCCATACCTTCCTTGTTGCATCATCAATAAAAGGTACATAATACTGAGAGCCACCAAGAGAAGATACTTGAGTTGGTCCCCATACATCCGTTGCACAAGCTCCCATTTCTCATCTTTCTTTTGCTTCCCATCCTTGAGAAAAATCTCTTTTGTTTTCCATACACACAAGTTTCACAGAAATCCATATTAACACATTTTAGACCTAGTAAAACATTCTTTGAATGAATTACTTTCATACCTTTTGCACTCATATGCCCAAGTCTATTATGCCATAGTGCTAATTCATAATCCATGGCAACTGTTTGATTTTTTGCTTGCTGAATTGCAACAACTGTTCCTAAACATTGATTTTTATCTACAATAGCTAAAGTAGAAGGAAAAATATGACCTGTACAAATATATAAGGTGCCTACTTTCACACCTTTTGCTACCACTAAGGCACCTTTTGTAACCTTCCAATTTTTATCACTAAATGTAACAACACAACTTTCTTCATTTAGTTGCCCTACTGAAATTAAATTTCTTTTTAACTTTGGAACATGCCTTACCTCATGTAGTAGCCAATAATTCCCATTCTACAACTTAATCTTGATTCTTCCCTTTCCAACAATCTGACAGGGTTCGTTATCTCTCAAATAAACCAACCCAAAATCCCCTTGGACATAATCAAGAAAATAACTTTTATGGGGTGTAGCATGAAATGAAGCCCTTGAATCTAACACCCAAGAATCATCAACATTACCAAGAGAAAGAACCAAAGCATCCTCATCAGATTTATTACTTACCACATTTGCCTCTTTATTGCCTTCCTTTTTGTCTCCTTTATTTTCCTGAGACCAACAATCTTTCTTTAAATGACCTGGCTTACCACAGTATCGACAATCCCTTTTGTCTCTAGATTGGGACCTTCTATCCTTTGATTTTCCTCATGAATTCCCATGACTTCCAAAATTGTTTCCTCTCTCCTTTGTTATGCCCCTACTTTTTGCATTTAAAACACTGCTTGATGTGGATGTTCCACCTGAGCTTTTCGTACGAATTTCCTCGCTCAAAATAACCCCAACAACATCATCAAATTTCAATGTATTCGAACTAGAAACAAAATTGCTAATAGCCATTACCAAGCTATTCTAGCTTTCAGGCAGAGAACACAGAATCAAAAGAGCCCTAACTTCTTCATCAAATTTTATATTTACAGAAGTTAATTGACTGGTAACCGTATTAAACTCACTTAAATGATCATCAACTGACCCACCTTCTACCATTTTTATATTAAATAAACTCTTCATAAGAAATACCTTATTTAAAGTGGAAGGATTTTCATATAACTTCTCCAGGGTTTCCATCAACTCTTGAGTTGTCTTTGTTGCTATAATATTGAATGCCACCAATTGTGCCAGGCATAAACGAATGGATCCTAGTGCCTTTCTATCCAAAATATTTCAATCCTCATCACTCATTGTTGCCAGATTCTTAGATATTTCTTCCAATGGCCTCCATAAATCCTTCTGATAGAAATAATCCTCCATCTGCATCTTCCATAACTGATAGTTCTACCCATTGAATTTATCTACCTTCAATTTACCCTCGTCTGCCATTGCTCCCACTTAACCATGAGACTCCCACTCAACTATGAGACTTTCCTGCAGACAATAATCAAACACAACCCGCTCTGATACCACTTGTTAGGGTTAGAAGGCAGATATCTAACAATTAAATGCATATTTGATCAATAAAACAAAGAAATAAAACATAGAAAATTACAGCAGAAACAAGACAACATAGACAATTTAATGTGGTTCACCCAATCTGGGCTACGTCCACAAAACCGCAACCATCTAATGATTTTATTATCCAGTGTAAAGCATATTAAAAGTTCACTAAATAATTCCCTACTGCAACCCCCATCAAAATCGCTTATAACAAGATTTTTAGAATCTTCCAGAATTAGGGTTCTACAAAGTTAGTTTTTTCTTTTGTCGGTGACGAAGCAAAAAAGGGGAAAAAATGAAGAGTGAATAGTATAGCATGATCAATAACCACAAACCAACAATTTGGACCAACAAGGACCACTGATTCTAGATTTATTTGAAAATGATGAAGCAATCTCATAATTCATGGGACTCTGTGACAACTTACCATGGGCAGATCACAAGGTAGGTTTTGACATAGAGCTAGACATAGGGGTGTACTATGGGGAGATGATTGAATCCTTTAGTCACAAAATGGACAACTTGCAACTAACATGTAGATCTTTGAGTGAAAACCACATTGTGGCACTTTCTAATCCTAAAATAGTAAAAAGAAAGGACGTATTTGAGGGTGAAAACCTCTCTGAGGTGCCCAAGGATTAGGGATTCAATATCCCCCTTGAAATACATCCAGAGAAATCATTAGTCTTAATAGAAAAGGCCACTCCAATCAATGTGGGAACAGAAGAAAAACCCAAGATCACTTTCTATGTTGAATACCTATTGGATGAAGAATAGAAGAGCCTAGCAGCATTCTTGAAAGAGCGAAGAGATAACTTTGCATGGTCGTACACATATATGCTAGGGCTTGATCCAAAAATAGTAGTACATCATTTAGTAGTCTATCCTGAAGCCAAACTAGTAAAGCAAAAATTAAGGAAGATGCACCCTTAGATAGCACTCTTGGTCAAAGTTGAGTTACAAAAACTTCTTGATGAGGGATTTATCCAACCAATAGATTATCCTGAGTGGGTTTCAAATTTGGTACTAGTCTCAAAACCCACTGGGGGCATCAAAATATGCATTGATTTTAGAGATTTGAACAAAGCATGCCCGAAGGATGATTTCCCTCTCCCTAACATCGACATCATAGTAGACTTAATAGCTAGGCATGAAATGCTATCACTCATCAACGATTTTTCAGGCTATAATCAAATCATGATCGCTAAGGAGGATCAACACAAAACTGCATTCACTTGTCCATGGGGGACATATTGCTGGAACGTGATATCATTTGGGCTAAAGAATGCAGGAGCAACCTATCAGAGAGGAATGACCCTCATCTTTCATGACAAGATCCATAAAACAGTTGAAGATTATATGGACGATATTTTTGGGAAAATCAAAGAAAAGGAATGAGCACATAGAAGTCTTAGGACCCATCTTTGATAGGCTTGAAGAATACAAGGTACGGCTAAACCCAAAGAAGTGTGTCTTTGGGGTTACATCAGGGAAACTTCTCGACTATATTGTCTCACAAAGAGGGATAGAAATTGACCTAGCAAAAGTAAAATCCATCCTAGACATGGAACCACCACAAAAATTGAAGCAGATGAGAAGGTTACAAGGAATATTGCAGTCCATCAGGAGGTTCATAGTGCAGTTATCAGACAAAATCCACCCTTTTTCACATCTTCTCCATAAAGGAATAACTAACGAGTGGGATGAGAAGTGTGATAAATCCTTCCAATAGATCAAGGACTATTTATTGACACCTCCAGTTCTCATGCCACCAATACCAAACAAACCATTGATTCTATATATCTCAACAACATCAGCAGCACTAGGTGCTCTTCTGGTACAACATGATGAAAATGGAAAGGAAAGAGCCATCTATTACATCAGCAGGACCTTGGTGGGCTATGAAAAAAACTATTCATCCATTGAGAAAGTCTGCTTAGCATTGGTTTTTGCTTCACAAAAATTTAGACACTACATGTTGTCACATCAAATCAAACTCATTGCAAAGATTGATCCATTGAAATACCTATTATCCAAAGCAATTCTCACTGGGTGAATGGCCAAATGGGTGATGATCTTAATAAAATTTGACATAGAGTATGTGCAACACAAGAAAATCAAAGGAAAAGTGATTGCAAGCCAACTAGCAAAGGCACCTATCTATGCAGAGAACCCATTGATATCTGAATTCCCCAATGAATCAATGTTCCTTGTCAATCTCACAAGTTAGTGGAAGATGTAATTTGATGGATCATTCACCCAAAATGGATCAGGAGTGAGTATTCTCTTCATCACCCCTCAAGGTGATTATATCCCAAAGTCATACACGCTATCATTTATGTGTACTGACAACATTGTTGAGTATGAAACCCTAATCGCATGTTTAAGGATAGCAGTTCAATGGAAGATACAAGAAATAAAAGTCTATGGGGACTCACAACTAGTTATCAACCAAGTCAATGACAACTACCAAACTAAGGATGATAAGCTTACTCCTTACAAAAATATGGTAGAGAGTCTCAAGGACCTTTTCATAGACATAACCTTTGAGTAGATTCCTCGCATGAACTATAGAGTTTCAAATGTTATGGAAACAATCGAATCACTATTAGACATGCCAAACAATGTCCTACAATGCGAATTCTTGGTAGAACAACTTCTCGTACTAATTTTTGAAATCATAGAATCTAAATTTGTGGGTCATTGTTGGTCCTAGATCCCCATGGTACCGTGACATCTTTACCTACCTAAGCAAAGGAAACCTCCCATTCGATATCACCTCCAACCTTAAAAAGGCCTTTGTTAAAAAGGCATCCTAATTCGTGATCCTAGGTGATACCCTTTCCTGTTGAAGCATCGAAGGGACATTACTACGATGTCTTACCCAAGAGGAAGCCTTAATCACTTTAACAAAAGTACACAATGGCATATGTGGTTTCCATTCTAGCAGTATGACTTTAGCTAAGAAACTATTGAGGATGGGGTACTGCTGGCCAACCATGGAAAGAGAAGCTCATCAGTATGTGTAGAAGTGTGTTCAGTGTCAACAACATGGAGATATGATTCATGCTCCAACTCAAGAGTTGAAACCAATGGTCACACCTTGGCCTTTCTCACAGTGGGGGCTTGACCTCATAGGAAAGATCACTCCAGCCTCATCCAATGACCACAGGTTTATCATAACAACCACTGAGTACTTTACCAACTGGGTTGAAGCCATTCCTATGACCTACATAACGAGAAATAAAAATTTTAAGTTCATCCTAAACTACTTCATTTTTCGTTACAATGTTCCACAAACCCTTATCTCAGACAACAAAACACCCTTTAAGAATCAGGATGTGAAAGAGTTATGTTAAAGATTCAACATCCAACACTAATTATCTAGCCTATATTACCCCTAGGGCAACGATCAAGCTGAGGCTACAAACAAAACCATTCTTAAAATCCTAAAGAAAATAGTCAATGAAGCTGGTCGTAACTGGCATCTACAGCTAAATCCTGCTCTTTGGGCTTATCGAACTAGTATCCACACACCAACAGGTGCAACCCCTTTCTCCTTGATCTACGAATATGAAGCCATTTTTCCTATTGAGGTTGAGCTCCCATCACTGCAAGTATCACTACAAAACCTGATCACCAATGAAGAGTATAGAGTATCTCGACTGAATGAGCTAGAATTCTTGGATGAGTGTCATCTTGACGCCTTCAATCACTTGCAAGTATATCAAAACTGACTAAAACAGAGCTATAACAAGAAAATAAAATGTCAGTCTTTCCAAGTAGGGGATCTTGTCCTAAAGCAGAATCAAAAGAACCTTCCTGATCAGGAAAGTAAAGGAAAGTTTGAACCTAATTGGTTGGGTCATCATAGCAAGTTATGGATTAGGAGCATACCAATTGTCAACACCTGAAGGTGAACCCTTGCAGGAACCAACCAACAACTTGCATCTTAAAAACTTTAATGCCTAATCTTAAAGGGTATAAATCTAAAAATACAAAAAAATCCAAAAAATGATAAAAAAATCCAAAAAAATGAGAAAAATGATTGAATACAGTAAAGAAAAACAATCGTCCTCTAGTGAAAACCACTTCAATGGTGCTTTGGGAAAGTACCTTGGTGAAAACCTGACAAATAGGCACCTCGCATAAATAAAGTACCTCCATCTATCCTGAGCTCTTTATCCTCTCATTCTATCCATCGCATCACATCCTTCATTTTCATCACCCATCTACGTCCTTTTCAGAGCTTGATATTGTGAAGTATCGTATCCCTTAGAACTACTTGGCATATTCCAAAGGTTAGTTTGTCCTGCCTATATCGAGGTAGTCTATTACGTCATGCTGGAGATAATTCATTATGGATTGAATTGGGTTCTTGTATATCTTAAGGTTATTGGAAATCGCAATAAAAAAACACCAAAAACATTTGTAAAACGTTCATCAAAAAATCCAAAAACATTTTCAAAATCCTGTATAGCTAAAATCCAAAAACATTAGTAAAATTGTAAAGTCAAAATCCAAAACATCCAAATCACATCAAAAACCATAAAAAGGTCAAACATCAAAAATCCAAAAATAGAACCATGTCAAACTATGTTGTCTCTGAGCTTGAAGGTAAGCAAGGCTTATCTTTGATCAGCCCCCAAGACACCCTAGGTCATTCCTTTAGGAGTCTGTCATAATAAACTGACATTCCCCTCAACTGTTTATATCTTCATCTTCAATAAGTCGTGTCATTCGAACTACGTGATCTATGTGTGTATAATGTAGGCAAGGCTAATCTTTGATAAGCCCTCGAGGTCCCTAGGATAGGTCTTTTAGGTTAGGTTCTTAGTCGAAACATAGAAAATCCCTAAACATTCAAATATCAGAAAACACAAAAACACTTGGAAAACCTAAAAAACCTAAAACATTGGAAAACATTCAAAAGACCTAAAAAGCATCAAATATCTTAGAAAAAACCCTAAAAAGCCTCAAAATTAAAAAAAACCAAAACATTCACATAAACTTTTGAAAAGACCAAAAACAACCTCAAAACATTTTCAAAATACCAAAAACATTGAAATATTCCAAAAAAAACCAAAACTACCCATCCCATCTCGCTTTCACCTGCAATAAACCTTCATCCATAATAAATCAATCATCACCTTCAACCTTTGGTAGAACAAGTAGAAAGCAAGTATCACAAGTTGTAAGGTGAGAACTTAAGTGTCAAAATATCAAGTCTAAATCATAAGTAAATTTTTCAATGAAGTTTGTATCAACGGTTTATCATAAACCTCATCCTAATCAAACAACCCCTGATCAACATGTCATAGGATGTATCCTTCCTGCGGTGGGCATCAATATCAAAAATCACCTTAGCCAAGTTAAATTGGCAAGAGATATAGTTAACACTGACTATTTGTCTTTGATCTTTTCTTCTGATTTATCTTAATGACCCATTCTGAGGACCTCTCAATGATGTCTATCAAAAAGATTTAGAGAGAAAGGAACGGGGCATTGATCATTATCTTTTGTTTGTTGTGCTCGTGGGTATTCTTGTAAAATAATATTGGCGCATACTTGCTTGTGTGTAGGAAAGTTGTTTGGAGTACATTGTTGACTATTGTGTATGCTTTGGACTGATCTATCTTAAGCTTCTAACTTACATTCCAACAAGGTTTCTGTATGTCAAGATGTGAACAAGAACTATTCTATCTGTTTGCAGAGTCAAAGTCCATTCCACTAGATACAACGCCATCCCCATTATCAATACCTTGATGCATCCTATTTATGTTTTATATCAAACAATAAGGAATGATGGAAAATACCAATCCCAAGATATGAGCAAATCATCATCATCGTCATCATTGTGTATTTCTCATCACCATCTCTAATAAAGTCTCAGTGGATCATAGACTTGTTGGATCTTTTAAAGAAATCATCAAAATCAATGGTCAATCATCTTGTTTCTTATATCTTCTCTCCGCGCTAACTTGGTATCATGATGGTCAACAAAAATATCATCAATGCATCCATCCTACATCCACAAATCATCAACACGCATACATCATAGCATAATCATATCATATCATAAAACATCCATCCTACACCATCATTCTCATTTAAGTTGTGATGAATAATATAGATTTGTTATTCTAAGCATCTTAAATCGTTGCATCACATCTCACAAACTTACATCATCCTATCATAAGCATGAGCATTTGCATTATCCATACAACATCCATATGCATACATCATCATCTCATAAAAATACATAAGAAAATACACAAAGAGAAGTGCATCCATATCATTCGCATAAGCATAACATCTGCATATCATATCATCCATCCCATAACATATCACGAAAAGATACTGAAAAAGAATATATCATTGCATCAATTCCATGTCATTACATCTCATATCATCACATATACCATCACATATCACATAAGCATAAATGAACGAATTGCATCCATACATGATAATATATAAGCATGTCACATCATCATATCATATGCATTCATAAAGCATGGAATAAAAAGAACACATCGCATCACATTGAGCCATATCATATATATATATATATATATATATATATATATATATCAAAAAATGGTGACTGTCATAATACAATATTGGAATCAGTGTATGTATATCGATCAAAAATACAATATCCACAAGGCTATCAAAAAGGATCCCATGAATGTATATCTGTGTAAAGAATCGGGAATAATAAAAAAGTGATTGTACAAATGAGCTACCCCTGATGGCTGCTCCCCTCACCAGGTTGTCTCTCTAGCTGATCCTCGGCCCTAGGGTGTGCCCCACTCCTCTGAGAGTAATTTGGATATCTAAACACCTGTGGCACGTCCCTATGGTAGTGTATTTGATAGTAGGTTGCCTCAATAACAACCTCTATATATAATTTGGAAAACACTGTCTGCCCTTAGGCTACAGTTTTCATGGTCTCTAGTTGTTGGCGTTGCCTGACCTCCTGTGCTAACTACATATCGACAGTCTGCCTAAGCTGAAACTCATGGTATCTCTTTGTCATGATAGCCTATACCTGTTGCCTAGCCTGATCTCTCTCAATAGTAATCACCAAAATATGTTGACGAGCTTGATCTCTCTTAGCAATAATCATGGGGATCTGGCCCCGACGGTGGTGGCTGCACTGGCTACTGCTGCACTAGCTTTTGTTGTATCAGAGGTTACTATGGAGGCTACTGATGCACTAGTGGTGCCTTGAGGACCTATCCATCTTGTTGATCCTAACCATCCTGTCCTATGCCCTGACCTCTGCCTTGCCCATCACCTGGCTGCCCTTTGCCTCTTCTTGCACCCCTCCCTCTCGGTCTCCCTCGTGGAGGTGCACTTGCTAGATTCGTCAATTAGTGAGGGAGTGTGAACCATGCATCATACATAAGCATTGTCTAAGCATCCACCTGTCCCTGATCATATGCCCATGGTCGAGCAACCAACTATCAAAGTCCCTCGACAACCTCATATCATCGATGACCCTACGCTAGTAGGGAATGCCAAGTTGCCTTGTGTGTTGTAGTGTGATGGCACCCTTGTACCTCCATACAATAGGATCATCTAGCTCTACATCCGCCATCTGAACAATTAGTCGGAGCACAATGATGTGCTCTCAGGCCCAAATGTGCAGTAAGGTGACCCTTGTTCCAATCGCCTTACCACCGCATATACAAAATTGTGCATATCATGGTATAGAGAGGCCAACATCACTGGCCCCCATGCATACTGAGTCCTTCTAAACATCATCCTATGCCAAGCCAGACCCCATCCCAAACTGAACCCTCTACTTCATCGATCTGGACCAACCAAAAAGAGATAATCGCTACAATAATCAATTTGAAAGTAGACATCGAACCTCTATACATCTCAAGGTCAATCTGCGAAGTGACTAGAACAATGTCCTCTTGGTCCATCACCTCATGACATGCATCGTAGCTGGTGTCAACATCATATATCACACACTCACCATGTATCAGCAAATACAATATCTGCCATATATCCTCTAGGGCCACTATCGCCTCGCTGGTAGGTAGGTGGAACGATGAGGTCTCGTTGTGCTATCGCTCACACAACATTGTCATCATCGCCAAATGTGTCTGAACGACAAGCTTGTACGCAACGTACCATAGACCAATCTCCCCCAAATGCTCCTATCACAACTCAGATAAATCACCAAGTATGGAAAAAACTATGGGCTGGTGCTTGTGGGACATCAAAGGTGGGATAACCTCCTGCACCCACGAAGCGTATGACGTTAAATTTTTTTTAAAAAATGGCTAAGTTTGAAGTTTGTATCCCCCAAAATGACAATAGCGTCACTATTTACGATAGTGTTGCTATAATTCAAATTTCAAACTGTGACGCTCGAAGCATTTAAATTACAAATCATGATATGTGTCGCTAAACACATGTGTGTCACTATTTGACTCTGGCAAACCCTAACCCTAATTTTCAAATCACAAGAAGTGTCACTATTTACATATGCATCGCTATTTAGAATCTGAAACCTTAATTCTAAATTGCGAACTATGTCACTAAACACATATGTGTCACTAAAAGTCAAATTAGCATCACCGATTCTAAAAATAATGTCGTTGTAGAGCGACGTCGCCAAAGTTTAAATTTCAAAATGCATTAAATGCACCAAAGAGTCAAATTTTAAATCAATTTTTGAATCACATATAGGTGGTCATGCACTTGGAAGCCTCTGGTACTCTCAAACCTGGTCGGAAATGTGTCGTGGGAGCACTCGTTGTGCCATTTCATTAGAGGGTCAGAGCTCAAAATGCAAGAAATCTTGAAGGTGTGAATGCACAAATGAATTGAAAGTGACCCTTCCTCACCTATTTATGCTTGCAAATTAGGGTTTTTTGCCCTAATTTAGCCATCAACCTAGGGCTTTTCACCATTTTCACCAATTTTTCCAAACTGAACCTTATTTTGCATCGTTTTTCACATTTTTGGCATTTTTTTTCATCCTAGAACCTTTTTGGACCTCTTGGGCAGCCTTTTACCTTTGTCAAGAAATCAACCCAAAATTCAAAATTTTTACCCGATTTCTCAAGGTGGCAGGGAACCAGCTTATTCCTTCTGTTGGGGCAATAGTGGGGCATCTAAAAATCAGAATTTTTTAATTTTTTTATTTAAGCAGCAGTTTTTCATCTGAAGGGCATCAATCTTTGAACCGAAGCAGTAGGTACCTCGCTTCAAAGAGGGAAAAAATGTAGACACTAAAAAATGTCTCGAATCATATCATACACTCAAATCAGGTATACTAACATCATTTCCTCTTGAAACCCATCCTCTTTTTGCTTAATTAATTAAATTAGCCTAGCTAATTAATTAATGGCATCATTTTCACCTATTAACCTCATTAATTTAATTGGGTTAATTCCCCCCCTTTCGTGCTACCACTTCATCCTATTAAATTAAATAAATCAAACTATTTAATTTAAATCCCTAAATCGTCTTATTTAATTAAATAACCCTAAGGTATTTAATAATTAAATGTCATTCCACCTTTCCCCCATTCATTAAATCATTTATTTAATGAATATCATCTAATTCTTCTAATTCCCCTAATTGCATAATTAATATTGTTTAATTATCAATTAAAACTAATTCCCCCCACTTGCAAGGGAATATTCCTCCTTTGCACATTCCTCCAAAAAGGGAATATTCCTTTGCACAATTTAATTTAGTTTTAATTAACTAAATCATCTTTTTTCCCTCACCCATGAGAATATTCCAAAGAATATTCTCTCTCCTCACTCATTTGAAAAAGGGGAATATTCCTTTTTCTCAACAAACTTACTTAGCTTCTTGAGCAAGTTAACTTGTGACCTCTTGTGCGAGTTAACTTATGACGTCTTGGACAAGTTGAAAGTGTGTTTGTTTGAAGGAATGTCAACCCTTGATTAATTATCATCATTGATTCTCATCTGTTGATGAGAATCCATGGCCTCTAATTTCTTCCATCCTTGATCGTTGATTAACCTTTTTGATCTCAACCATTCATTTCTTATTTGCTTTCTTATAAATAGGCCACTATTTGGAGACAAATGGATCCAACTTTCAAAGCAAACTTATGCTATTGAAATCACTCACACTCACACTCATATTTAGCACACATTTAGCATCTTTTAGTTCATTTTAATTGCATTAATTACCTTTAAGCTTCCATTAATGGCTTCCATGATCACATAATGCATCCATTTAGCTTGTTTAATTAATTAGGGTTTGGATCTTTTAGGTTAGAATCCATTTAGAATTAGCTTAGCATTTGTATATCTTCATCATTTTAGCATAAATAATATTACACTAGCTTGCATCATGCTCATTTAGATTAAAATCATGTTTTCATACACATCTCACAACTGTTCCATCAGTTTTCTTCAATAAAACTGACTGGGGCAAGCTCATTTATCCACGGGATTGGGAAAGGGTTGTTGTTCCACATCAATGCAACACCACTCCCATAATGGGATAAGTTTTGAATGGATTAGAGTAGACATCTAAATACTTTTGTAGTTTGGAATGCTTGTTTTGATAAATGTTTAGTTTAACTTTCATTTGAATGATCCTATTGACATTTGACTTTAGTGGCTTCAATATGCTTCGATTCTTCATGGATCAAGCGTAATTGACCCATACTAATCCATCTACTCACACTTGCAATTAGCATACATAGGCTTTGAAGCTTCCTCCATCAACTTGGCCCAATCATCGTTTAGACCCTCATTCAACATTCTATCAAGTTCAAACCCTTTGTCTAACATTGTTGCCTCTTCATCTATGTTTGGTGCCACTTCATCTCTCACACTCTGCCATTCTATCATATCTTCATAGTAATTGACATTGTAAGGGCTTATACCACTATGCCGATATCTTATCATATGTCAATAAATCTGACTTCTTTTTTTCGCCTTTCCGCCAAGACAATCATTATATGGACATGGATATTTGTCCATGTCCCTCTCATCAACTATTCTCTCATCAAATGCATGGTATTGATTCATAGTCAACCTTTGACATTGATCCATCTGTAATGTTCTGCACATAGTAACCAAAAATTGTAGACTAAGAGACAAACTATTTTTTTAATTGAAAGGCATTTCCATAGCAATAGAGTTATAAAGAGCAAATAAAATAGATCTTTTAACTAATGAATTGTAAAAAATGAATTTTTGTAGTTTATATTCAAATTGTTGATTACATTGCATTGCACATATTTCAAACTCAAAGCATTTCACATTGCACAACTAATAACTAGATGCTCATAGATGACAAAATTTCAATTACCATATAGTTTTTACAAAGTCAACCAAAGTAGTTATGCAATTACTTCACATTGCATAACTAATAACTAGGAGCATCTGCCAATTGCATTTGCTTGTCATGGCATTCCATGAGACCACATTTCTTTGAGGTATTTTTTCAAACAGCTCACTCCCTTGTCTATGCTACCACATTTTTCATACATATTATCTACCAAAGCATTTTATCAAACATTTCACTGCATTGTTGCTATGGCTAAAAGCCTAAAAAAAGTACTTTCGAACAAGCTATGGATGCTTGGAAAAAATCTATCAAAGCATAATAGTAAGCAATAACATAGACAAGGTAGTGAACTGGTTGAGATTATTCCTCAAAGAAATGTGATCTCATGGTGATGGAATGACATGATAATCCATAACAATTCGCTTTGTCATGGCATTCCATCACCATGAGACCACATTTATGTGAGGCATTTTTTCCAAAGTTCATTGCCTTGTCTATGCTACCACATTTTTCATACATGTCTACCAAAGCATTTTATCAAAAAATTCACTACCTTGCTGCTATAGCTAAAAGCCTAAAACATGTGATTTCAAACAAGCTATGGATGCTTGGAAAAAATCTATCAAAGCATAATAGTAAGCAACAAGCTATGGTCTCATGTTTTTTCTTTGGTGCGAAAATCAACGTGATTTTATTTGCAGGTTTTAAATGCATTTTTTTTGGCAATTTTTCTATTTGAAATGGGGAAAAATCTTTGTGGTCAGTTTTGTGCATTTTTTAATTGTAGGGTTCTCACAGTTAGTGAAAAGGGTAGTGTTCATGAAGGAATGGTAAAGATGCGTAGAGCCTTTGAATTATACCTGTATTGTGTGATAGCATTGAATCATTTAGCAAACCATTTATTTCTTCATAGGGAAACATTTTCTTGTGGAACAGTTGATTGAGACAACTCTTGTTTCAACTAACCACCCTCTCATGAAATATCATTCATATTATAATCTTGCACAATCTTATCATAGTAAAGGTGATTATGACACCACTGGCCGCTACTACATGGCATCAGTCAAGGAAAGCCAAAGGCCACAAGATTTTGTGGACAGGTTCAATTGAAGCTGGGAGATCTTAAGAGTTCTCTCTCAAATTTTGAAAAGGTTATGGAGGTCCACCCTGAGAACTGTGAGAGCTTAAAAGTTGTAGGCCATATATATGCTTAGCAAGGGTAGGTAGAGAAGGCTTTGGAAATTTTAAGAAAGGAAACTCGCGTAGATCCACGTGATGCCCATGCATTTATCAAGATGGATGAGTTATTAATATTGACAGACCCTAGTGTAGCCTTAGATTCTCTTAAGACAAAAAAGTCTCTTCTGAAGAAGAGTAGAGAAGTACCCATTGAATTGTTAAACAACATTGGGGTTCTTCATTTTGAGCATGATGAACTAGAGTTGGCTCAACAAAATTTTATGGAGGCATTTGGGATGATGACGATGATGAGGCTATTCAGTCCGAGAAGAAACAAAAGAAGAAAAAGAAGAAGGATAAGGACCACAAGGCTTATGATTCTTGTATGGAGGAACCCGATGTTGTCATGGAAGATGAGGAAAACTATATGAGTGATAAGGCACAAGATGATGCAAAAAATGCCCAAGATCTTCTTGGTGCATTATAGAAACAGATTCCAAGAGAAGATGATGCATACAATGACTATGGATAAGCTACCTCAAAATTTTAGTCAATCAAATACGATTTGTCCCTTCCAAATCCATTTGACATAGTTAAATGAGATCTTATCAAAAACCTCAAATGAATCATTTGTATGTTATCTTTTCATTTTTCCTCTTTCTTGTTTTTTATGGGAAACCTATTTTAGTCTTTATTTTAGAATAATTTTTGTGTCCTTCAATGTATTATGGTTTATCTTTCTATCAGATTCTAGATTAAAAGAACCTATAATTGAAAATAGATCAATTCATCTATTTTTATTTTACAGTCCCAAATAGGTGGATTAAATTATTCTATAGTTAAAAAAATCTTGTACAATGTAATGTCCCCTTTTTTAAATGAAACCAAGTTGAAACTCAAATGCTCATCGTTCATTTCCCATGGGCCTTGGAGATTTTTCTCTTGGAAAATAGGAGTATAATAATAACTTAAGAGGATCTTAATGTCATAAAAGGGGCCACTTAAGTGTTGGCATAGAGACCAGGAAATGTTTATGTTGCAAATGGGGCAGCCATTGTGCTAGCTGAAAGGGATCAATTTGATATTCCAAAGGAAATCTTTACATAGGTACAAGAAACTGTTGTAGGAAACATCTTTGTTCAGATGCCTGATGTGTGGGTAAATCTAGCACATGTTTACTTTGCACAAGGACATTTTGCACTTGCAGTAAAAATGTTTATGTTGCAAATGGGGTAGCCATTGTAAAGTGTTGGCATAGAGACCAGGAAATGTTTATGATGCAAATGGGACATCCATTGTGCTAGCTGAAAGGGGTCAATTTGATATTGCAAAGGAAATTTTTACACAGGTACAAGAAGCTGCTAGAGGAAAAATCTTTGTTCAAATGTCTGATGTGTGGGTAAATCTAGCACATGTTTACTTTGCACAAGGACAGTTTGTGCTTGCAATGAAAATGTTTATGTTGTAAATGGGGCAACCATTTTAAAGTGTTAGCACATAG
The DNA here is from genome assembly GCA_007258455.2 of Sequoia sempervirens. Taxonomy (NCBI): domain Eukaryota; kingdom Viridiplantae; phylum Streptophyta; class Pinopsida; order Cupressales; family Cupressaceae; genus Sequoia; species Sequoia sempervirens. Next base: position 561,650,115 of record VDFB02281492.1, read on the forward strand.
ACCAAGAAATGTTTATGTTGCAAATGGGGCAGCCATTGTGCTAGCTAAAAGGGGTCAATTTGATATTGCAAAGGAAATTATTACACAGGTACAAGAAGTTGTTGTATGAAACATCTTTGTTCAGATGCCTGATGTGTGGGTAAATCTAGCACATGTTTACTTTGCACAAGGACAGTTTTTGCTTGCAATGAAAATGTTTATGTTGTAAATGGGGCAACCATTGTAAAGTGTTAGCACAAAGACCAAGAAATGTTTATGTTGCAAATGGGGCAGCCATTGTGCTAGCTAAAAGGGGTCAATTTGATATTGCAAAGGAAATTTTTACACAGGTACAAGAAGTTGTTGTATGAAACATCTTTGTTTAGATGCCTGATGTGTGGGTAAATCTAGCACATGTTTACTTTGCACAAGGACAGTTTGCACTTGCAATGAAAATGTTTATGCTACAAATGGGGCAGCCATTGTGCTAGTTGAAAGGGGTCAATTTGATATTGCAAAGGAAATTTTTACACAGGTATAAGAAGATGCTTGCAGGAAACATCTTTGTTTAGATGCCTGATGTGTGGGTAAATCTAGCACATGTTTACTTTGCACAAGGACAGTTTGTGCTTGCAGTGAAAATGTATCAAAATTGTTTGAGGAAATTTTATTTTGGCATTGACACCCAAATTTTATTATATTTAGCTCGAACACATTATGAAGCAGAACTGTGGCAAGATTGTAAAAGAACATTATTAAGAGCAATAGATTGTAACTACCGTAAGTTTCCAAATGGAAAGTTATAGATTTTGTGTTTAATGTAATGAGGGTTTTGAATTACCTTTGAATTTACTGTAGAGGGCATCCCCAAATCCGACTTTGTTGTAGAGTTCAAATAGTTTGCAGCAAACACCAAAGTCCTTGCCCACCTTTTTAGAATTCTCCAGGTCCTCTCCAAACAATCTTTATCACCCATGCAAGTGTTGAAACTCAAAATGCCTAGTGTAGTTCGCACGCCCAAATGTTGTAACTCAAAACCACATGCCTCAATGCTAGGCTAACCAACTGCAATGAACGAATGAAGCCATGTCTAGAATGAACATGAATAAACATGAATTCATGAATTGTGCCAATACATCGTGCCAATAATTGGACAAAATATTTTTTTAAAATTTTGTCTAATTTGTATTTGGTGACTAACTATTTAGTCATTTTTATTTCTGTGACTAAATAATTTTTTATTCAACAACCAAATTAGTCATTTATTTACTCATTTATAGCTGAGTTGCAAAAAACTAGTAGAATTTAGTCATTTTTAGTTGTTGTGACTGAAAGTTTTAGTCACCTAGTCATTTATTTTCTAAATTCTACTAGTGGGTGGAGATGGCGGTAGGGGAGACAGGGGAGGCAAAGTTAGGCAAAGGAGGAACAAAGGATAGAGAGCAGTTAGACAACTCTCACCTATCAGGGAGGAGGCCAAGCAGGAGGAGGCTAGAAAAGAGGGAGAGCCGGAGGTGGCTATGTAGGAGGCATAGCAGGAGGGTTCAAGAGTGGGAGAGGAGAGAGCTGCATGAGAGGAGATTGTGATGGGAGAGGGTCTAGGCGAGGGATATCAGGATGTGCCCATTTTGGAGGTGATGGAGGAGGTGAAGGGAGATAGGGTAGTGGACCCATGAATCATAGAATTACAAGCATGGCTCCAAGTCGTTGACACATGGATTCAGGGGTTACATGTAGAGGTGGATAGGTTGACCGCCGAGAGAGGCATGGCCATCATTGGGAGATAGAGGGCCGACCAATGATGTTTGGATTTTATTTCAACTATCAGTGGACCTATGGCCAAGCTAGGTCATGAGCATTTTTAGGTAGGAAAAGAGGCATGGTACTATAGGGATTTATATGAGCATCAGGTGCCATCATTAGAGAGGGCATTGAGCTATACACAAACTCAAATTCACAACAGGTCACACTCTTCCCGGTCTCAAAGTAGTGGGGGAGTGCCTAAGTCTTCATCATACCATCTATCATTAGGATCAGAGCATAGGGCTTTAGGATCACAGGATAGATAGGACATACCTTCATCGTCAAGGCCATCTCCATCAGGAGATATGGGTAGCTTCAACTAGATTTATTTATGATATGTATTTGGACACTGATATTTTTGATTGAGCCTACAAGCTCCATTTTGAGATACATCATGATTTTGTATTGTGGCACCCTTTTTTGGATATATATGTGAGATACATGATTTTGACAATGACTATATGATTTTTGTTCTTATGTTATTATATGCCTATTTTTATGTGATAGATTATGATGCTTATGATGTTATGCATTTATATGATTATGAGATGATTCTATATGTTATGATGCATTATGGATGTTTATTATATGGTTTATGCTTATATGTGATTTTCTATATGGTGATGTATGGATGGATGCACTTAATTAATCATTATTGTATGCTTTATGATGTATGGATGTATTATGACTATGATGTGATGCGATATCGATATGTATGATGTATGTAAATGCGATGATATGTATAACCTCTTTTTTATCTCTTTCCTATGGTATGTGATGATTATGGAGGATGTATGCAATGAGATGTATGTTAACGGTTTGTGGATGCAGGCTGGTACTATATGGTTATGACATGTGACGCTTATATGTCTATGACATGTGATTCTTATATGGATTCTTATATGAATGCATGTTCTAGTGATTCTTTATGATCGAATGATATCTATGTTTTTGTATTTTCTGATACAATATGGATGAACTAATATGTTGCATGTGATGCTCTAACATGATTATGTATGTAGGATATTTTTGTGTGTCATAAGATGCCATCAGGATGGGAAAAGAAGAAAAGTTAGTGTGAAGGGGATGAATGCTAGCATGAAGTTAGTCAAAACAAAGAGGGACTAATATTTTTCTTGATAAATGCTAGGCTTGCATTTTTATCATCATTGGGTGTTAAATTATGGCAATGGACAATAAACACCATGGTATTACATAGACCAAGGTGTGCAATGTTATCCTTTTTCAAAAACAGACACTTAACCGACAAGGAGTATTGTGGCATATACTAGGAGCCACGTTGCCCCATTTTTTTTGTCAAGACAAACCATAAACAAAAATAAAAGAAAAAGTAGGTCATGAGACATCATCGATACTCTAAATACTTCTTGGGACATCCTCGAGGTGGCTAGTAACATGACCAAAAGATAATAAAAAGATAAGATAAAATAGACTAGCATAGTCAACAACCATATAGATCATTTTTCGGTGATTATTTGTTGATAGGATTGGCGAGATTGAGTGATTGGTTGATTGATTGATAACATCTAGTTTCAGGAAAAGAAGCGTGTTGTATAATATGTCAAGTCTATTTTCGAACATGCATCCACCTATATAAGGAAAATGATAAGATTGGATAGATAATGATGTCTAGTTTCAGGAAGGACACATCCTGTATAAGACAGATGATAGGACTAGGTCTAGTTTCAAGACATGAGGCAAATTGTATAAGAGGTTGAGTCTATTTTCAACAATGCCATCTCTTGTATAAGACCATTGATAGCTAATAAGTGTTGATTTGATTAGGCAATTGATCAGTTTGGACTTAAGACTAGTTGGATAATTAGTCTGTTGATTCATGATTTGATTGAGAGTCTGATATCTGTTTGTGTTTGATCAAAGTGTTGACTTTAGCAAGGGACAACTTATTATGATATAGACAGTGACAAACCCTAAGGGACCGACCTAATGCCTCGGGGGCTCATCAAAGATGGCCTTGCCTATGTATCATGTGCATAGACATCGTAGTTTGACATACTTGGATTGACAGGAGTTGACACTATTTTTGGGATTTTGAAAGTTATTTGGATGTTTTTTGGATTTTGACATATTTGGATTTTTTGGATTTTTGACATGTTTAGATTTTTTTTTAGATTTTTTTAGATTTTTGACATGTTTTGATTTTTTTGGATTTTTGACATGTTTTGATTTTTTTGTATTTTTGAAATTATGACCTTTGATATCAAGTCTAGGATCCCATTAAAGATCTAAGTCAAGTACTTTCCCCTAGTCACGTATAGGACCAATTATTAGGGATGGAATCAGATAAGCCTTATTATGGATGTATATGGAAGGTGAAAGATGCATAATGTCAACCATTCATAGGCGATGGGAAGGACAACAAAGCATTATTATGGATGACATGAGGAAGCATGGAGGAAAATTTACTATGGATGAGGGTGAGAAATCAGATAGAATGATGGTAGAGGATGGAGCAAAGACTGACTACGCATGACACCTGTTTGCTAGGTTTTCACCATGGTACTTATCCAAAGCACCACCGAAGTGGTTTTCACTATTGGATGAATTATTTCTCTTTACTATTTTCTCAATTTGTTGATTTTTTTATCGTCACACAGGACCCCTGTTTTCTAGGTTTTCATCTATGTGACAATTTTTATTTTTATTTTTTGTATTTTTGAATTTTGATGAGGATCTCTGAAAGCTAGGTGTAGAACTTATGAAGGTGTTGGCTATTGATAGGCTCTGATAACAATTCACCTTCAGGAGTGGAAAGCTGATAAGCACCATATCCATATACTGCTATTATGATGTACAAACCCAACCAATTAGGCTCAAAATTTCTCGACTTCTCCCTCTCTTATTTATTCTTAGGATTCTCCATTAAGACCAATTCACCAATGTCAAAATGTCTAACTAGAACCTTCTTATTATAGCTGCGATGAAGACGATTTTGATAAGCTTGTAAGTGGACCAATTCATTCTATCTTCGCTCATCTAACAATTCCAACTCATGCAACCTAGATACACAATACTCTTCATCATCAATAAGCCCTTGCATGAATACCCTCAGGGAAGGTAACTCAACCTCAATAGGAAGGATGGCTTCAAAACCAAAGTCTAGGGAATACGGTGTGGCTCAAGTGGGAATGTAGATGCTAGTTTGGTAGGCCCATAAGGCAGGATTGAGTTGGAGGTGCTTGTCACAACCAATGTAATTGACAATCTTCTTCAGGATTTTGATGATGTTTTATTGGATGCCTCGGCTTGGTCATTACCTTGGAGGTAATATGGAGTGGCGAAGTGGTGTTGAATGTGGAATTTCTCACATAACTAGCATACATCCTGGTTCTTGAAGGGATGACCGTTATCAGTAATAATGGATTGTAGGACACCATACCAACATATGATGTAATTGAGGATAAATTTAGATATCTACTTGCTAGTAATGTATGTCATAGGGATGGCCTCAATCCATTTCATGAAATACTTGGTAGTCGTGATAATGAATTTATGGCCATTAGATGAGGTAGGGTGAATCTTACCTATGAGGTTGAGTTGACATTGAGAGAAGGTCCATGGTGATGTGATTGGTTGGAGTTCTTGGGCTGGTGCATGTATGAGATCTCCATGTATTTGACATTTTCAACACTTCTTAACAAAGTGGTATGCATCATGTTCTATGGTGGACTAGTAATATCCAACATACATGATCTTGGCTAAAGTAGGACTACTCGAGTGATCTCCACATATACCCTCATGTACCTTGCATATAAGGTTGTTTGTATTTCATTAGTATCAAGTTGTCTAAGGAGGGTGTTGTCGAAGCTTCAACGATAGAGGGTGTCACTGATGATGATGTATCTAGATGTCTTACATATATACTATTTACATTGATTGGAAGATAATTTAGGAGGGATAACTTGGTCATGGAGGTAGTTGTAGATATCTTTGTACCAAGGGGAATTGGGACCAACAAGTTCACACACCATCTCAGACTCAAGGATATCGAAGGTAGGGATCAACAACTGTTCTACCAAGAACTCGCACTGCAATACGTTGTTTGAGATGTCCAAGAGAGATCCTATTGTACCCATTGCATCAAATTCCTTATTTTGAATTTTGGGGACCTACCAATAGATGATGTCATAAAATTATTGCTTAAAGTTGTCAACCATTCGTTTGTAGGGAGTAAGTTTCTCATCCTTTGCATTGTAATCATCGTTGACCTATCGAATAACCAACTTAGAGTCACCATAGACTTGAAGGCTCTTGATTTTCCATTTAATGGCCATATGAAGTCCTATGAGTAGTGCCTCATACTCTGCTATATTATTGGTGCAAGAAAAGGCTATTCTGAATGATTTTGGTATTGTGTCTCCTTGAGGTGTGACAAATAATATCCCTACTCCTAAATCATGATTCGTGTGAGATCCATCAAAATAAAGTTTCCATGTGATTGAAGTATCTAATGTGAATATGGACTCATCGGGGAAGTTGGATACCAACAGATGATCGACTTGTGTGGGTGCATATGCAAGTTGATTGGCTATGACTTGTCCTTTTATTGCCTTTCGTTTAATATATTGAATGTCATACTCGCTCAATATCATGACCCATTTGACTAATCGACCCATTAAGGTTGCTTTGCTAAGGAGATACTTCAGGGGATCAACCTTTGCTACGAGCTTTGTTTGGTGATTCAATATGTAGTGTTTATGCACATTCAATAGGACTATAATTGAGCTTGTATCCAACAAGTGTGTGATTAATGTAGTAGATTGCTCTTTCTCTTCCATCATGATCATTTTGTGCTAGTAGTGCCCCCAGTACTGATGTGGTTGTTGATATGTATAGTATGAGATGTCTACCATCAATGGGAGGCACGAGAATAGGTGGTGTTAATAAATAGTCCTTTATTTGTTGAAATGTGTAACGCTAGGAAAATCTCACTTACCAATTATAACTCTTAATTTCCAAATCAATTTAATAGAATCATTAATTAGTTTCATCACTATATTTAAATGGATTATAATTTTCAAATTAAGTTAGTAATATAAAAATAATTATAAAAAGGTGTGGAAAAGAGGATTAATTAAATTACTTCATCACTACTTGTTCAAAAGGAGTCACATACATGAATGTATCAAAATATATTTTAACAAGGTGGAGCCTTCATTATATTTAGCCATGTATTCTTACACATGAGTTATCATCTCAACAATGCATGCAAATTCAAATATTGTAAAGCAATAGTAAAATCATAAAGGCGCCCTCAATAAAACCACTGACATGACCATTCATTACACAATTTTGGATATTATACATCACCCTTAACAAAAGGGCTTATTGAAGTGCTTGTACAAGTTACATAATTCTTCAAGTTACACTTTAAGTTCTACCAAAGCATCATCTTGCATATGACATTAGGTAATGCCTACACTATCTTGATTTGCTCCCAAGTATTTACAAATAAGACCATTCTACCTCCAATGATTTCTCAAATATCACACCAATACGTTGAAGGCCATAAGCCAATCATATAGAGCTTCATAAAAGTAAGTCTAGGCCTGCTAGAATGCACACATGCCTATACAACCAGAATGCTTACTTCTAAACTCAATGATTCATAGAGGTTTCATCAATAAGAAAATAATACTATAGAAGAGTTAAGAAGGTATAGCTCATGTATGTATGTGAATATATATATAAGCTAGTAACTATATATGAGTATACATTCTATTGCGAATAAATATCTAGATCAACTAAGTGTGGGAATTTCTAATGGTAAACCAAGATGTATAAGAAGAGTGTCATCATTGAACCTAAACTAATAATAAAGGAGGGTATGATTCTTCAATTACTTATCTTTTATTTATGATGCAACATCCATAATATCATTTAACTAATCTACTAAATGTACAAGTTAATATCTATTTCTTTCCACAACCTATTTTATCTGTTGCTTTAAGGAATATCGTTATTTTGCTTGTTAACGTAAAAACCCCGTTAAAATAAATGAATACAGGATTTTAATTCTTTTCTAGAAATAATTTTGTACCCAAAAGTTCTTCTATGTCATAATCATTAATTTAAAGACATAACTCATCCATACCTTTTAATTCACTATATTAGTTCCCATAATATAGTCTTATAAACCAAGTCCCCATTTAAAGAAACAATTTATTCTCTTGAATTTATTTTAACAACTTTGTAGGAAACACCATACTATTAGAAATATTGATAGTCACAACTTAAAATCTATGACTTCTTGAAAATTAATACACTAATTTACCAAATGTTTCAATCGAACATCATAATGATCTTTTAAGGATCACAAACAAGAATATTAGTGCTCAAGTGCCATGAAAGCCCCATGTTTTTTCATTACATAATGTTTCCTAGAGATGTGGATATGAGTAAGTGGTTGGGGTTCTCATTCTTAAATCTCACTCTCTTGATGACTAATAATATTATGCAAACTGAAGCTAATTCTATAGTAATTCCAAGGTAACGCCGAAGAGTGTCAAGAGCAATTTTCATCTTTCTAGAGTTGATGTTGGACATAAGTCAATATGATGGACTTTGGAAAATGTTTACTCTCACGTATATTTGGAGAGTCAACTACATTTAGAACTGTTACTTTTGAAGTTTTGTGTGACCGCTGTTGTATTTGTGAGCATCCTAAATCTGAAGGAATTAACAAGACTCAACTTCAATACTCCCCCCAATACTCAACAAGATCTGATACAAAGACATGACAAGGGATTCAAAGAATTGAAGTGCATAAGATATTTAAAATGTTTTTAGAAAGGGACTTTCATTTCTACAGAAAATAACATCATAGAGGTCAAACACACACTCAAACATGTCAAAGTAACAAGCATAGGGGCAAATGTGAATTGAGCATCGAAAGTTAAGCCATCAACTTAACAAATAAATAGTGCATAGATGTTGCACAATATATTGGAGTTTTTAACTTGTTTCCATGCCATGACTGATCAATTTTATAGTCTTGAAAGCAAATATAAGTTAGAACTCAATAAATAGTCAAATCCATAAGATATAAGCCCAACCTACAAATCTAGCTTAAATGGACAGTCCAAATCTTATGAATGAGAGCGGAACCATGTGATTATCTTCACAATAACTGATGTTGTTTACATGTTTTGAGTTGCATTAAAATTGATCTGGTCTTGTATGTAGCAAAATCAGTAAGTCTCGGGTGTCACAGGGTCATGAGAATATATTAGCAACTGCTTTTGTAGGCTCCAACGACATGCTGCTAGAGTTATTCAGGGAGCTCATAAATTTTAGAAAATACAAGATGGTTATTTAGATTGATTTGAAATTCACTGAATAAATGCAACTTTTATAACTATGTAAAAGAAGATTCAATAACACAGGATGAACATGTACACAAAGTAAGAATGGCACTTGCCTCTTGTAAGCAAGAGATGCTCAAACTTATCATGCATGGCAAAGGTGATTGGTATGTTCTATTAAACACCAAAGAAGACCCTACATTCACCCAACTCCCTGATAATTTTCTTGCAGGAACGGCTGGTATAGAGGCGGTGGCCTTCATGGGGAAGACACTACCTGTGGATGGCAGCGCCCATCCCACAGGCCGTGGCCTGTGGTATGGGTGTTGTCTCGACAACGCCCTTCCCTAAGGTTTCTAAGGCGATCCCCAGGAATAGAACAATTTTCCAACTGAAAACAAATAAAAATAAAAGAAACAACGGTCTCTGGTTCCCTCTACTAATGGAAAAATTACAGGATGTTTCTTCAGAAAATAATATAAAGTTATAAATATACAATACAGTATATTTATAAATATATATAATATCCTTTTGTATAAAACCAACAATTAAATTTAAAAGAAAAGGAGAGTTGCAGTCACATGAACAAGCACTACTAATTATTTGCTAGCTGAAATCTATTATTGTAATTAATTCTTTTATTTCCTTACATTTTTATGCACTACTAATTAATTTTATAAAGCAAAATAAAATACGAACTTAAAATAGTATTATTACTTATTGAAAATAGGGGTCGTGACAAAATACCTCTTGACATGGGTCAGTCCACATGAATGGTACTCCCTTTCGTAGAAAATGTTAGAATGGTTGACACTTATCCACCAATTAAGCAATGAACCTTCAAATGGACTGTAATCTTCCTTGCAGTGTGCGTAATTAACTTATACTATTTGGTGAGGGCATGTCGATGATAGGTTTCACCTTCGCGGGATCAACTTCAATGCCTCTTCGAGAAATGATATATCTTAGGAGCTTGCGAGAAGTTACCCAAAAAACACACTTCTTTGGGTTCAATCATACTTTATATTCTTCCAATCTTTTGAAAATCTTATCTAGTACTCGCAGATGATCACCCCTTGACAGTGATTTTGCTAGCAGGTCATCTGCATAATCCTCCATAAGTGTGTGCATGAGGTCATGAAAGATTGTAGCCATAGCTCATTGATATGTGGCTCCAACATTTTTCAAACCAAATGACATAACATTCCAACAACATGTTCCCCACAGACAAATGAAGGTTGTCTTATGTTGGTTTTCAAGAGTGATCCTAATCTGATTGTATCCCGAGAAACCATCCATTAGGGATAACATCTCATGCCTTGTTGTCAAATCCACTATAATGTCGATATTGGGTAACGAAAATTCATCCTTAGGACATGCCTTATTTAGATCTCTGAAATCAGTACAAATTCATATTCCACTTGTCGATTTTGTCAGGGACACCCACTTAACCTTTTCTTTCATTTTAAATTTCATCACCTACCATGTGCCATTATTTCCCACATGCTTGCCTACACATTTACCCAATAAATCCTAACCTTCCCCTCATTAAATTTTGAGACAAATGTCACCTTTTTAGTTGAATTTGTATGAGGCCATCTCTCTCCTACCCATAAAATCTAATTTTAAATTACAACTCCCTAGAGATAAGAAAAAAATCAAAGATTTGCCTCTCTTGGAACCCTATCATAATCCTACATAATCTCACCCAATCACCTTCATTCAAACCTCTATTCTCCATTAACCCTCACATGACACTTGTCATCTCCCTCTTTCTTGAGAGCATCTCTCAACATGAGCCATTGATCTTGTGGAAAGATCTCAACCCTCCATCCATTTGAACATCTTTCTACAAATAGAAGTCTTGAGCCTCCATTCAAGTTCATAGCAAGTAACCTTATGATGGTATAATGTTTCCATAATTTTCCATTTATAACAAGATTATAAATCCATACTTCTAGGTAGCTAGAGCATATCAATAAGCTTAGGGTGCAACCTATTTAGCTCAATCATGGAGTTTGGAGGTGTTTAAGGTATAACTTTAGCGTGTTTTATGCATTATTATTGTGCTATTTTACGCTATTGCATTTCCATATCTTTAAAACCTATAACAAATGTGTTAGTAGTTGTATAATGCCTTTGGTAAGCCATTTGTACATGAAAAGTGTTAAAAATATATATATTTTAATTTTTTAAACTTGGGGTAGTGACTACTTACAACAACAAAAATATTAAAAAATGCAAAAAAAACACCTACACATTAAATTATTAAGTTTTTATTATTATTTGACAACAAAAAATTCATTGGATTTCATTTCTGACAACAATTTGCTTAAGGTGTTGAATATTTCTTGTTTAGATTGAAAGGAAAAAGATGCAACTGTTGAAAGGTGTCTAACACCTAATCTATTACTTGCAAACTCTATTTTGATGAAGTTTGTGGCTAAGGCTATTTGAAATGTAAATTTTTACACATTGCTATCTAGGAACAATTTTAGAGATTGTAGGAAAAATAATTAATTTCATTTTAGATATGATGCTGACAAAGGGACCAGGTGTACACCAAGAGTTTCTTAAGTAGAATCCATGAAGCCTTTGTTGCAATGCAATTAACAAAGATAAAAGTGATTCTTTCCATAACAACACCAACACATTGATACAAAGAAATTGATTCTCACTTGCATGATTTAAGTAATATGCAATTTATCATTAACAAACCTTATGCATTCACTTGACCCAACACTTCTTGCACACTTGTAGACTCATAACCTATTGTGTTGGGTCTTTAAAATCCAACACTATCCTTCTCAATAATGTTATCTTTGTTCAAGATAAGAGTTTTGTAGATGGGTCTCTAACATAATCTTTAAAAGAAACTAAAAAACAAGAAGTATGTTATCAAATATATGGGCATTTTGTGGGGTTTTTGATTAATTTACTTTGTTGATGACATCTTGGCAAAGTAGAGTTATAGTGTGAGAGGTGGGAAGTTCATTAATGAACAACATGAGATTGAGAAAATAAGGTATCATGTATTAAAAGACCAATTAAAATGATATAATGAATTGAGACCCATTTCCAAATGGTGGGTTTTAAGAATTATCATTTATACATGTTTAGAAATAAATCCTCTTCTTTGTAGTTCATGACATAATACTACATAAGCAAAATTATTTGTGCCTTTCAATGGAAATATTATTGGATAAATGAATTGACACAACAATGAATAAAACAAAGAAATTATTGACATTGTAACATCTTTTAATCCTTCCCCATATGTTATTGATCACAAAAGGGCACATCAAAGAGTTTTTCTCTTCATTTCAAGTGTTGGGAGAGCACAACACTTTCAAGGGATTGAAATCATACACTTGCACTTACACTTGGTTGACAACTTGATACAGTTGCAACTCAGTTGCATGGATATATCACTTATTTTTTCAATGATTTTTGACAAATATTGACCATTATTGATGCTCCAAATGTTGTAACAAGAGTTAAAATGTCTAGACACAACTATAAGAATTCTTTAGAATTTTGTATGGATAATTAATAAATTCAAACCAATCTCCTTTTTGGTCAACAAAAGTGGGGTTAAAAATGGTTTTTTGTACTTTCAAAACTTATCTATTAAGATCAATGAAGATTTACTAAGCTAGAAGAAAATATGTAGTAGAAAAATAAGAAGTATTTACCATTACCACAAACTTGTAACTTGCAAATGCCAATCTAAAAATCTTGGTATATTTCAATCATTTCAAGTCATTAATATCCATAAATACTTCACAAGAAAAGTACTATAAATGATTTTCAAAATTTCAAAATTTCAATAAATGCAATAGATTAAGAGGTAGGTCTCATTGGGTGTGCTAGAATGTAAGCAAGAGAATAGGAAACAACAACTTAAGACTCAAACAATAGATTCAAATCTTAAATTTCATGTTCAATTGCTACCTCAATTAGAGATTAAGAGAAAAAATAAATATAATGAAAACTTTAAAACAAGATCTCTCATTGAAGCCCCTTGTTGCACACAAGAATGTGGGTTTGTGATAAATATTTGTTGGTGAAATATGTGGAGTGTAGGTGCTCATAATAGCAACATAACTTTGCATTCATGGAGGCTTCTTTTTTTGAAAATGATGGATTTGATCTTGGATTTATATATTTTTGCTAGGATGGATGGAGGGCTAAGATTTGATCTTGAATCACGAGTTAACTCCCATTAATTGTGGAGTGGATGTGGAGAGGTGGAAATCACTAGTTAGTTGTCTCACATTGATTGATGAGTTGATTGATTATTTAACTCAATGATTGATTAATTAACTAAATTGAGTGTGAATCATGTTTTTTTGTTTAATTATTTGAGGATATTATATTTATTAACATTTATTTAATATAATGAGAAAATGATTTATTTAAATATTTGAATATTTGGTGGGAAAATATTTAACTAGGTTTGAAATCCACCTATATATTATTGTCAAGGAGAAAAGTTAACATATTGGAACATATTATGTTAAACCCTAGCAGTGTGTGTTGGTTGTAGCATGCAGAAACTGTAGCAACAGGAGAACAGAACAATGGCTGTCGTTTTTCATTCCGACGTGAAGCTCTTTAATCGCTGGTCTTTCGAAGATATCCAGGTTACTCAATAGCATTTTCTGTAATACAGATATATCCATCTTCAATTAGGATTTAGTTTCAATCTTTTATTAGTTTTTAAAAATAAATAATCTTGTCCCTCTATCATCATGTACTGAAATTCCCTGTGGTTTTGTAGGTGAGTGACCTTGCACTTCAAGATTACATCGCAGTGTCGCCAGATAAACATGCCACATTTATCCCTCATACAGCGGGGCGTTACTCTGTTAAACGCTTCCGCAAGGCCCAATGCGCTATCATTGAAAGGTAAGGACGCACCCCATCCAGGGTGTTTAGGGTTCACAGTCTAGGGATTCTAGTGTTTACATTTTAGGGTTTCTAGGATTTGAAATTTTAGAACTTTGAATTTCCCTGTTTGTAGATTTTGTAGTTCACTTTTCAGAGCTTTTTAAGGTTTATTATTAAGGCTTTGTATTTTTTATTTGGAACGTTTGCTGGTGTTTTAGGAATTGCAGTTTTCCAGATGGTGCTTTTGGTTTCAATAGTTTAAGGGTTTTCTTTGTGTGGGTTGGTTTATATTCTTATGAATTATTGTTTGGTTTGCATGCAAGCTGACAAATTCTTTGATGATGCATGGGCGCAACAATGGAAAAAAATTGATGGCAGTGCGTATTATGAGACATGTGATGGAAATCATTCATCTTCTTACAGATCAAAACCCGTTGCAGATAATTGTTGATGCGATTATTAACAGGTTAGTGTTCTTTGTCCCTTTTTATTCATCCCTCTAATTATACGAAGCTCTTCATTTCCTCTTCAATTGGACCTTCGTTCGACTCGGGAGGGTAGTTTTTCATTATATTTCTTTGGTTTTGTCTCGAGTACTTCTAATGTTTGTTTATGTTGTTTTATTTCGTTGGATTTTGCCTTTGTTAAATCCATTAGTTCTTTTGCTTTATGAGCAACTGTGATTAGTGTCTCCATTTGTTTTGATTTTTGTGTTCATACAGGTTTTCCTCCACTGTCTTTCAATTGGATTCATTTGTAGAGAAAAGTGTCCACTTAATATTCCATGATTTAGTAGGGTTGGTCTCATTTAGTTGTAACATCAATCTTTTGACCTACCATCCAAACGTCTAATTGGCATTGTTTGTTGTGAATAGTTTGTGGTTTTGCAGGTTTTCTGTTACTGACAATTTTCTGGGATTCAAAGTGATTGTTTAAATTTGTTTTGTTACATTTTTATGATTCCAAAACATCTATTATGGTATCTTTTGAAACTTTTGGCAGTGGTCCACGAGAAGATGCTACAAGGATTGGTTCTGCCGGTGTTGTAAGGCGTCAAGCAGTTGATATATCTCCATTGAGGCGTGTCAATCAGGCAGTATATCTTCTAACTACAGGTGCACGTGAAAGTGCTTTCAGAAATATCAAAACAATTGCCGAGTGTCTTGCTGATGAACTAATAAATGCTGCAAAGGGTTCTTCAAACAGGTAAAGGATTGGTAATCCAATTAAGTGGAGAAAATGCCTTAAATTACCTGTTCTATTTGTAGGTTTGATGATTCAGATAGTTTCTAATTTGTCTTTGTTTGCATTTGCAGCTATGCAATCAAAAAGAAGGATGAGATTGAACGAGTTGCAAAGGCAAACCGTTGAGCATTTTTGGGTCTGTTTTTTTAGAAGCATCTTATATTTACTTTTTTTGTGATGACCAACAGGGGCCAAACATCTTATATTGACTCTGCAGAGTTTAACTTCTAGGCGTGAATCATATAATTTGTAGCAACAAACTAGATCGATAATTTGCTGGTTGAGGTCTGGAGTACTTTGAGCTATTTGAGAAATGGTAATTTTGGGCTGTTTTAAGATTACATCCGGACTTTTGTTGGCAGTACATACATTGAGAAAACGAGTAAAAGTAGAAGTGTATGACGTCCTACTAGTTAGTGGAGGACTTGGCTTACATTATATTATTCATCATTCATGTCAGAAGAATAGTGCAGATAAGATATTTGCTTAAAATGAGATTTCTTTTCAAATACAGCAATTGCCCAACCAGCCATTCTAAGTTATTTCATTTGAAAGTTAAAAAAAAAATTAGATTTAATTTTCTTCACTATTTGCTCAACTGTGATTATCAGGGCACAACGGGATAAGGAGAAATGCATAAATATGAGGAGCAAAAATAGGGTCACAGTATAAGTAATACAGAGGAAAAGTTGTTTTTAGCACTTCAAACTTAATGCTTTAAAACTTATTCAAAATTTAAGAATAGGGTCACCTTATACACATTACAGTAAAAAGCTATTTAGAGCAACCTCAAACATTATCATTGAAAACTTGTTTAAATTTACCTTTAGAAATATGCATGTTTTTTTCTACTTTTACTTCTAATTTTATTAAACATCATATGAAGCGTCGTCAATGTTTGGATCATGGCAAACACTTAGTTTTATTCTTGTTAGTGAGTACATAGAAAGCGAATGATGATTACTGTTAAGAAGGTTTGAAATTTGTCATCATAATGAAATGTTTATACTATTATTTGAGGATTAACCTTTTATCTTAATGAATGGTTGAATAACTCTCTTCAATTTTTAACTATTCTGTTTCAAAAATTGATTAGTAAATTAATGTGTTATGGATTTTAAACCTCATTGGCCATAAAGAGAAATGCACTTGCATATTAAATTGCATCTCAATGTTATTTTCAATTTATTAATATTGTAATTTAAATGTTAAATATCATTATACAGTAATTATCAAGTTAAAAATAGACCAATGAATTGCACCTGATGAGTGTACACACGAATAATGAGGTTTCTATTGGAGCTTTTACTATTTGAAAAATATAAACCTTTCACAAAGGTTAAAAAGTTTATATATATGACATACACCCTTAAACACCCTTGAAGCTACAACAAATATTGAAGGCTCGATTAACACTAGAGCCAAAATTTAATACCAAGCCTAAAAAGAGAAGACAAGAATGCTTGAAGGACCCTACAACCAACCACACCACCTACCACAATAGCATTGCTACTGTCTCTCACTCTCTAATTGTCACATCATCTTGATCTTGGGATTACATAGTCCTTCAAATTGGAGAATTCAACGCCAACAATCACTTCATTGTGTTTAGTTACCCTATACCACAAATGCCACCCTCCAAATTAAGTGGAAATACAAATTAATAACTTTGAAAACCAACTACTTTGCAGCCATCAAAGTCAAAATAGCAAAAGCAACATGCTTCTCTTCTTCCATAAGCCCAAAGCCACCATCTTGTTGGAAGAAGAGACATGGCAACCAAGCACAAACAAGCAGATTAGAGACTTTATCATGCAAATTTTGAAGAAATTCCTTTCGGATAGAAGCCCACAAACGAGCTACTCTCATCTTCAACCCCCTTAGGTACCAAGATATATTTAAATAATGGAATAGCTCCCACAAAAGAGGAATCAAAATTACATTTTAGAATAAGAATAAAATGGATCTAACAAAATGGGGATGCCTAACTACAACACACCTAATGGGATTCCTTCCTACATCAACACACTTAATTGAAATTCCTCCCTACAACAACACACCTAATTGGGATTCCTTCCTACAACACACACCTAATGTGGATTCCTCCCTACAATAACACACCTAGACGCCATAAAAGTAGTTGAAAATCACAACAAAAGTTAAAAGGAGAAATTGTTGTAGACATGTTGTACTTGAACCAAATTTTTTGCTTCATTAAAGACATTTTGCTTAAAATAGTCTAGCTTAAAATAGTCTAAACCTTGTAAAAATGAAGTCAAAAGTCAGTTTTTTGGGAAAATCAAGTATGGGCTTAGTTAGTTTGATGTCAGGAAGATATTGGCAAAATTTGAAAAAAATAAAAATTAGGGTTTATGGACCCCTATTTTTAGGTCAAAAATCCTAAAAATTGTAACTTGTCAAAATTGATTGAAAATTGTTTTGATTGGCTTATTTCACTTCACGATCACAATGGTGAAGTCAGATTCAGTTAAAAGTTAGCTTAAGTCTAGTGGGTAGTTTTCACTTTTTCAGGTGGAAAGTTAGGACCTCCAAGGTCATCAGTGGCAGATGGCCAATGACCAAGTGTCAAAATCTAAGCTTAAAACGCTCAAATGAAAAATCTATGGTGAGATGTTTAAAATGGTGCTTTGTTTGGGAGGGGATTTATCGCCGAGATGAAAATCATTGAATTTTTTCTAACTTAGGTGCAAAAAAGCCCTTGTAGGCCAGGGGTGCCCTAGATTTCAGAGGCCCAAATTTCATTTTTCGGGATTTGTCACTTCCAAGAATACTTCTCTGGAATACTGTCAGCTTCGCGATGAGCCTACCAGCCAGTCTAGAAGATTTGTCTAGCACCTGATACGGGAGATTGAACATGAAATGAAGGGGATGAAAAAATGACTAACACTGGAAGGAAAAGTGCACCTCCTAGCCAGGGGCGCCCATCTTTTTGAGGTACCAAATGAAGATTTTTGATCAAATGATACCTAGGATGTTTGTCTTAGACTTGATTAGGCTTCGCAATGAATCCGTCAGCAGGTTAATCTGAGTTGTTGAATTGTCGAAATCAAGAGTCAAACATAAGGTCTAATCATGGTCAAAAATGTCAAGAAACAACAAAAGCGCCCCTAGAGGCCAGGGGCGCCCAAGGTTTTCAAGCCTCAAATGTAGTATTTTTGGTGATCCCAGATACTCATCTTGTTTGTGACGCTTCTAGCTTTTCGTTGCATACCTTAGTTGGGTCAGAGGACTTCTTAGTAGCCCGCAGTCGGGGATTAAGTGTGGATTCAACCAGTTGAAAAATGGCCAAGTTTGGGAGCAAAAGCGCCCTTGGAGGCCAGAGGCGCCCCTGATTTTAACCTAGCAAATGATGATTTTTGGAAAAGTGCTCTCCAAGAGCTCTTGTGCAGAATGGAGCCAACTCCACAGTGAGTCTGTTAGTCGGTTATGAAGTTTTGCCAAATGTCGGAGGACACAAGATGAAGGGAGGTCAAAATCACCTTCAAAATGATGAAAATGCATGAAAATTTTGAATAAGTTTGAAGCCAAAAGCACCCCTGGAGGCCAGGGGCACCCTGAATTTTGAAGCCTCAAATCTTAGAATTAAGGTTTGTAGCCTCAAGGAGTTTCTTGTTAGTTTTGATCCTACTCTTCAATGAAACCGTCACCCAATCTTCTAGACACATCAGTCAATCAGAATTAGTGGTCGAACATGGGCTCTGGTGATGTTAGCAAATGAAATTTTCAAGAAAATTTTGAAGTCTGTAAAGGTGGCGCCTAGAAGTCAAACTTTGACTTTTGAACTGAAGAGCATGAATCGCCCTAAAAAGGTGGAGGTTGAGAACTCAATTTAAATAATATTTAATCTTCAGTGAGTCGACTTCAACTGAACTTAATCTTTGCTTGCAAAGGGGCGACTTAATTTTGCATGTATAGTTAACTTAAGTACTTGGAGGTGGCGCCCATTTCAGGGCGAATTTCTCATACAATTAACTAAGTTGGAGGTCCAATTAGGAGATGGTGTGCATTTTAGAGGTCCAATCAGAGGGAGGCGCCTAAATTTAGGAATTGCTTGCATATTGTGACGCCTTAAGTCTTGAATTTATTTATTTAAGTCATATGGGCGCCTATTTTTCACATCACAGGTGGAAGTAAACACGTATTTCTTGAGCAAGTAGAGATCTAAAGGTGCTTCAGACAATATTTTTCAGTATTCTTCACAGTGTTAGGTCCAAATTGTTCAGAAGATACATTTTTCATACTTCATTTTTCGAGTGCATGTAGACTTCATCAAATCCAGTTCAAGCATAGGCGACTTTTTCAGAGGCAGAATAATTTCTATTTTCTATCTCTAAAATTCTTCTATCTTTGTCTTAGGTTTTCTCTCGCATGTCAAAGTAAACGACCAAAATTTTTAGAATCTAATAATTTAGGTTCACATATTTCAATGTTAGCAGCAAAACCCATGTCTTATATTTTTTCAAGAAAATTGCCCTGTTGCTTCCATTTTGGAAGCACTACACTTTTTTTCGAAGATTCCTTTGCATGTGGGCCAAAAACAAACTTTTTTCCAAAATCGAGCCATCTGGGTTGGCTTAGAATTCCATTGCCTACAAAACCCATGTGCCAATTTTTCTTGGGAAAATTGCCCCCAAAAACCCTAAAACCCCAACAGTTCTCGACTGAAAAGTCTTTGCTTGCCTTGCTAAAACTCAGTTTTTTGAATTTTTGATGATCTGGGTTGCCTTAGAATTTAATTTTCTAAATAACCAATGTTTCAGAAAAGAAAATCAATTTTTTTTCCCGCAATTTGTTATTTTTAGCGTTATCCAAAGCCTTTTTCAACTTTTTTTGAAAGTTGTCCAAAGGTATCCGACTTTATAGTCAAAAGTCTAGATTTTCAAAATGCAATTCAACCTTATAGATTACAAGGCCAAGTCAATCTTGGTACACGACTCTTTGAAAACCTCAGACATAGACTTGGGTCATGTCTATCTAGTGGTCAAATTGAGCACGTTGGAAGGCATTAGCAACACCACAATAAAGAATCTTGAACATTCCAAATTGTTGGCAGTAGCATCTATTCCTATCACAGTTTTTGATCTCGAGTTCGTCATTGCATGCATAAAGCATTACGACTCTTCCACAAGACAAATCAGATCAGTCGATGGGAGAGTCATTTGTAGTCTCAAGCCGAGGGACGTTGAGAAGTGTTTGTCTATTCCTCCTCGCTTAGACAATTTTACCATAGTCATTGAGGATTGCGACAAGATATGACACGAAGACAAGGAAATATCTCAGAGAAATGTTGCTTAGAGATGGTTGAAAGAACAAAAAACCAACATGCCAAAGAAGGTTGGGCGTGGGGAGTTCAAGGATGAAATTGCTATCTTGATTACTTTACCCAACCGGGTTACAGGTAAGGAGGAAGCTAATATTTTCCAACTGTGGATGTTCTGTCATTTCTTGGATTATCGACAACAAGAAACAGTTTGACTGGGTCATGTTAATTAGCGAGTGTCTTCACCAACAGATCACAAGATTCCTTAAAATCCACGAGTTTCACATGGTTTCTTTCCTAGCCTACTTAATTGCATTTCAAGGAAATTTTAGACATTTGAAGACCAATGGGACTCTTGGCATTTGGCATGTTCAGGAATATTACTCCCAATTGGAGTTCTCAAAGGTTGAACAAGATTTCAAAACAGTGAATGATCACTTCCTAATGAAGACAGTTAGAGACCTTGATAATGAAATGCACATTAGGATTTCACCAGAGGCAAGATCAACAATGGAGAGTTGGGTGGATTGGTTCATTCAATTCCCTACTTTCACATATATTCTAGTGTATGGTTACACCAGAGAACCTTTGATGCTACCCAGGTACCCATCAGAAAAAGGTCCTATTCATGGAGTTCCTGAGACAAGCTCAAGAGGTTCACTCTTTTTTTTGCAATTGACACAAGCAAGCATTCACGGTCTTCCCTTATGGATGGGGTATTTACAAATGCAAGACAACTATTGATTGCAAGTTAATGACAAACATGTTACTCAATCTCAAGTATCTCATCGAGAGGTGTTCTTATGATCCATTAGGTCATTACTCAACATAGTTGGAGCGAAGTAATTCACACAGGCCAACACTTGAGGACTTTTGGGCCAACTACGAAGATGAATTTGAAGTGCATTGACTTCATTACTGCAGACTTACTCTTTCTCAAATTGTTGATTTCCTACCAGAAGATGTTGAGGGTTTGTCAGATGATGACAGAGAGGTGTTGCTTAGCACTTTCGTCAAAGATCAAGTTGCTCACCAACCACTTCACTAACCAGATTGGTACACTAGGGAGAGTACTTCAATTGAGGACATGTCTAAAACAGTTATCAAAACCAGTATGCACTTCTTTGACAACAAGAGAAGGCGAAGGACAGTTCCAGTTACAGAGCCGCCAGTAGGGTTTTCTTCACTTCTTTCTACATCTAGGTTGATGCCTCAAGTTAAGGTTATCTTGAAGCCGCCTAAAGGTGTTAGAGTCAATGGGAACACAAAGGGAAGAAACATAGGCAAACAAAAGCAAAAATAGGTTGAAAGGGCATCTAAAGTTCCAACGGAGACAATTATACAGGCTAAAGCAAATTCTTCATCTCTTGATGTGCCATTTTCACCATA
Organism: Sequoia sempervirens; assembly: GCA_007258455.2. Classification (NCBI taxonomy): domain Eukaryota; kingdom Viridiplantae; phylum Streptophyta; class Pinopsida; order Cupressales; family Cupressaceae; genus Sequoia; species Sequoia sempervirens. The sequence goes on from VDFB02281492.1 coordinate 561,672,051, forward strand.
GTCACCTCCCATTGATATTGACTCAGAGCCAGAATCACCAGTTCAGCCAGTCTCAACACTAGTTGATCCATTAGAGGTCGATACAACAGCAACAGGGTATGTGCAAGATCATGATGGGCCAAAAAGTGGCGATATGATGGGTATGTGTAGGGTATGTGGCAGATGAATTTTTTTTACCCAAAATTGATCAAACAAAAAGGGTTTTTAAAGGAGATTCTCAGCTTTCCACCAATATAAACTATGCTTTACTTTGAATTTAATAAATAATTATTATTCATTTTCTATTTGAATTATGACTAAAGTCCTGATTGATAGACTAATTGAAAAACATCTATAGCTTTCAAACGGTATCACATTTTTTAAATCTAAAACATGCATCACATTCTATGCTTCATACTATAGGATTAAAAAAAAATGAATTTCATGAAGTTTTGACCAAGTTAAGGTGGTCAAACATACGAGTTTTATATTTTTAAAAGTTGTCATAAAAAATCATAATTAATTATTTACTTGGAAAAAAATTACAAAAAAATATGCATCACATCAGCACATGAGTCCTCTACTTATATCTAAAATCTTATAAAAAATATTATCATTTTATTGTGGTTAGGGTGGTCAAACAAACAACTACTTATTTTTTCCTTGAAATTTAAGTACTATTGCATTGAAATTTCAAATTTTCATTAAATAGATTTAAAAAATAAATAAACCTAGCAGTTTAGAAACTACATTCAATTTGCTACAAATTCTATTCTTACATATTTTTGAAATAATATAGATAACTTATTCAAATTTTTACATCAAGCTGCCTAACTTTGATTTTTTTGAATTTTTCGCCACTTAAGGGCCTGTTTTTTCCATGATGATTGTGCACATACCCAACAGTCTCTCCTCGAGAAGATAACATTGATCATTCATGTTGAATTGAGAGGTCTTTAGGAAGACAAAGGCGAAAGCCTTCATATCGGCTTGATTTTTCTGAGTTTGGCGATCCTTATTAGGATAGGGCGAACAAGAAGGTCAAGAAGTAGGTGCATGTAGAGAAGACTCTTGAAGTAGAGATCGTCATTAAAGTTGTTACACAACTAGAAGGCAAAAGCCTAGATGAAGTTGAAGTTGGTTATTTCACCTTCGTCAAAGCAAATCTTGATAGGAGCACTCGACAAACAAATGCGAGCCTCTTTAAAGTTGTCACAAGTAATCTTAAAGAGTGCGTCATGAAGGACGAAGAAGATAAGGCAGCTCTCAAGGCTAAAATCAAGCAACTCCAATAGTACATCTCAGATCTCGTTCATGGAAACTCAAGTAGAGCACCTGGTCTTCCACACCTTCAAGGGACACCTGCAGAACAATAGAAGTTGGATCAATTCGTCAATCGTGGAAAGCTCTTGGACAACTAGGTTGAAGATTTCATTGTTGCAGATCATTTCCTTCTCACAGAGTTATATCAGTTAAGGTATGATGCACGTACTCTTCGTCAGGGGATCCATTGGCTTGAATTGTCTATAGTAGAGGGCAATCCAAAGGAACTAATACTCATATCTTAGTTAGCAGTTGCATATGACGCCATTGTAGAAGATGAGGATAAAAGGAAGGTTTTCACTTGGAGAGAACATCTCTTCAAGGTGGAAACATATGAAAGAATCTCTACAAGGTTGGATGCGCTCAAAGAGAATGTTACCAAAGCTCTCAAACTCATCAGTGAGTTTATTACTTAGATCCCGTGACATTATCTTCATGAATATGGTACTTACAGTGATCTTGATGCAGTACAGGCCGAGTTTGAGAAGCTTGTTTGTGATAATCTTGATGGAGATCCTGTGGCCTCCAAGTTGGATCACTTCTCAGTGATGACAACTAGTTTCAACAAGGTAGTTAAAGAGGTCAAAGAATGCATGAGGACGATTAGTCTTGAGTTCTAATTGTTGATTTTATGCATGCTTATCTCATCCTCAAAGATATCTTCAGAGGAGGTTGGACTTTCAGTTAGGACTTAGTTAACTGATGTTAGTTATTAATTAACTTTCATTTCAATAAGGACTTGCATGTTGCACATGTCCAGTTCAGTTTAGTTTTGTATTAGTTAATTGATGGTAGTTTGACAGTTAACTGTATAGTTTCATTTATTTAGGTTTAGCAATATATCTTGCATGCTTGCAAGACTCATGTTAACTCAAGGTGATTTTAGGGCTCCCTACACCTTGGAGTTCTATAAATAAGAGCATCCTTGCTCATTTGTAATAACTTTTGCACGTAATATCATACATGTTGAGCAACCTTATCTGTAGTATTGCTATTTTGTATTTGTTCACCTCAAATTAAGTATAATTGCTAGTTTGATCATTTATTGTTATGCATGTCTCGATATATAATATTTTTTTCTTGGTTATTATTTCATGTTGTGATTAATAAGCTTTTTTTCATATCTACACCTCGAATAGAGTATTTTACCTCCTTGGAAATTAAGAGATGAAGTTTATCATTCAATGTTGTTCCTAGTAATCTTGTTTGCATCCTACACCTCAGATAGAGTATTTTACCTCCTTGGGAATTATGGAAACTAGTTTACCATTTGTTGTCATTCTCAATAACCTTTATTTCAGCCTACACCTCAGATAGAGTATTTTACCTCCTTGGGAATCCTATGATAAAGTTTATCGTATACCAATTCCCTACTTCTAATTCCTCTTGCTTTGTTTATCTAGAGGGAATAGGATACTTTAGCGTTAGCCTAGTTGTAGTTAAAGATTTGCAAAACTAGAGAAAACCCTTAGCTGCAATGTGTTTGGTTTCTTAACCTTGTGCCTCTTCGAGTTGAGTCAAAAATATACGCATTGTGCATAGCTATCCATTGCCAATATACACTCCAAAGGTGTGGATTGTAATGCTAACAAGACAATTAGGAAATAAACAAGGCCAAACAACAACAATAGAAAAAACAACCAACAAAAGGCTTCATACATGGTAGGGGTAATATCATAATACACTAAACATCATTAAGGCATCCACACAAAATTAATGGTTGTGTAACTGTAGCTAAATGAATAATTCAAGTAATTCATAAAGGAAACACAAGTTTTTACAAAAAGAGGGAAGACATGGGATGCATAGAGTCCCCATCATAAGATTCTCCCCTAAGAGGCCACATTGGCTTAACACACGAGGCTGGAGGGGGAGCAAAAGCGAAGAACTATCTTTCTGAATCACATTTTTCAGAAGCAACCCACATGACCACCCTATCACTAATCAAAGAATTGAAAGGGGATTGATCCACACTATGGTTGACTAAAAAATTAGCCACCTCATTGACTTCTCTAAATCATGTGTCAAAGGAAATATATAGGGCAATTGCTTCTTCTATAATGCTATTAATTTTTCAATGAGGTCAATTACTTCTTTTGGAATGCTAGTAAATTTTCAATGAGGTCAAGATTGTTTGTGTAGTCTCAATGACCTATTATTAGGTTTGTACAATCCAAAAAAAGTCAACAGAGAAATACTTTTAGTTGTCACTTTTCACTATGTTTCATTATTAGTGTGCATTTTCAAAAAGAAAGAATCACTATGAAAACATGCACCCAAAAAATTCTAAAGAATCACATCAATTCCAACCAACCTTAGGTTGTTTCAAGAGGTGCCATCAAAGTTCAATTTTTAAAATCCATTAAGAGATCTGAACGATTGACCTTTTTCTCTAACAACCTTTTTATCTCTTATCCCATTAATAGAAGAGCTCTCTTCATTATATTATTTTAAAGAATAAAATTATTTTCTTCATTAAAATTAGGATTTACGAATATAGAAAGCAATACATTTCAATTAACCTAATTTAAAGCTATGATAAATGGTGATAGGATTTAAAAAAATAAAATTAAAAGGAGTGAAAAATATTTAACAAATTTCAACAATCGATAGATATCTTCCATTATTTTGAGATTTTTTAAAAATTTGTAAGCACTTATTTTTGTATGTAATTGCATGGATTAATATTTAGAGTTTGATGATAATTGATTCCACTCAGAATATCATTATGACATAAAAGCAATGATCAATTATGATAGCCAAATAAACCCCTTAGCCATGTTTTCCTTGTCTACATGTGTTTCTTAGTCCCCTTTGTCTTCCATTCCTTTTGTTGTTCATTCTACCTATTCAAATTACATGTTTCATCAATTGTGGCAAAACCATCAATTTCTCATAGGTAGCATTTGTGAAATAGCCATGATGAGTTCATTATTCATTGCAACTATCTTTTTACCACCTTGATGATTGCATCAACACCATGTCTATTGTGCATATGTTATAATTGTTTCATAGTTGCCTCTTATTAAAGCAATATTTTTGCCCCTAGGTGCATGAAAACCATAGTTTCAAGCAAGAAAAGGATGTTTTCTCTCCCTCTTCCCTCTTAGAAGCACCCTTTTACATCTCATTCACCTCAAGAGAGTTCTTACATCATTTTATTAAGTTTTGGAGTGATTATGAGAGATAATTATGAAACGCTAGAGACATTTTCCTAGAGAGAATTTTTAAAAGGATCTCTTCCAACCTTTCTTTAATCACCATCAAAACTTTGTAGTGTGGCCCATACTCTACACCTCCTTTAGGAAACCTAGTACTATTGCTTCTTTCTTATTTGATCCAAGCTTTATTTTTGTGTGCAATCTGTGTTCCCTGCACACTCACAATAGTCGCATCTTTTCTAGTCATTCTTTTACTTATTTCACATCTTCTAGCAAGTATTCACATTGTTTGAGGCATCAATATAGTTGGATTGCATGCAATAGAGATAGAGTTGGTATACTTCTAAGGACAAAGTTCATAGGTTCATTTATATTTTATTTTTTAGTTATTTTTTTACTAATGACATTCAACCAAAGATAATAATTTATAGTTTATTGTCTAGTTTTAGTTTTAGCTTATTAGTTATTAGTATGATTAGTATATATATTAGTTGGTAGTTAATATTGATATCATATATTAGCATTTATTTCATGTTCTTTCCAAGTTGGAAGTCATTAAGCAATTCATTCATTCAAACACAATAAGCATTTGATCAACACAAACAAACTTAAAAAATTTGAACATTGCAAACTCAAACATTTACACAATCAAAAGATTCATGGTAATTAAATCTTAGAAGTTGCAAGTCATGATCCTACCTTTCATGCTCCCTTGTAAAATTCTTGCATAAGTGATAAATTAATGCATACAACTTCAACATAACAACATTACGAACAAGCTTTACCATTCAACAATCAAACACTTATATTACATCTTTCCCCTTTTTAGCATCCTGACTCTCTTGTAACTTTGTAGTTTTACAATATTGTGATATTTTGACTTAACAATTTTATGCTATTAAAAAATTTCAAGCAATATTACAACTTCTCAAACTATCAAAACCAATGTCTATCTTGCACATACATCATCAAGTCAATTGAGAACTTTGTTAAGAAAACTTCTTGCCCCGCATAGAGTCTCATTTGGGGTTTCCATTTTATGGAAATTCCTTTATGGGTCACTTTGGGATTTTTTTTGAAGCATTTTTCTTTAGTCCCTAAACAAGACTCGATGACTCACTTTGTACCAACCTCAAGAAGTCACGTATACCCATTTTGGAGCATGCATAATTATATCTTAAAATCACTTATTCATTATGTACTAGAAGCAAAATAATGTAATATAATTGGGTAGTTCCAATAATTTGGCCTGGTTTAGCTTTGTAAGTGTGGAAGTGATTTTTTCTCACATATTTTACTTATTTTATAGAATGAATCTAATGCCTATAAACTTCTAGTACCTACAAAAAGATTCAACTAGATTTCAATAATCTACATTTTTAGAGGGGTCCATAAACACTATCAAGGCTTTTTCTAGGCAAGGGGAATCTCCCATGGTTGAGCCCTAATATTGATTCAATGATAAAAAGTAAATATTGGAGAGAATATATATTCATGAAATATGCCTAGAGTGCTAATGTAATGTTAATGCCATGTATTACAAAGCTCTCTAATTATTTCTCAATATGAGAATAAATTAGTTGTTATCGTTAAATATGTAACATAGTAACACACAAGTTAACAAACTTTGTTCTCTAGTAAGCTCATAACAACTAATTAGAGGGATTCGGTAGTACCCAAATAAAAAATTGAAATTTGAAAGTCAAGGGTCATTTGCATAAATTACAAAAGTGAATCAAGTTTACCTCTCCACCCACCAATTCAACCTAGGTACACAAATAGATGAATTAAGAATCAAGATTGATCCATAAAGATGTGTTTAGATGGAATCAATTAAGGGTCAATTTATTTGCTAAATTTTGTGCTAAAACATGCCAATTATACTCTAGTTATTCTATTAGATGCAATTGGTTAGAATTTTCCCAAAACAAATGGAAAAAGTGTAGGTTATGAAATTTTCACTATTATAGTTGACCTCCTCTCAAAATATGAACAACTGTGAAGATGCATGCCAAAGTAAAACAACTAGTCAATATGAAAGTCAAATATTTAGACACATAAAAAGATACAAATAAGGCTATCAATTTTGGTAGATTCTACTCACAGGAAATGGTCTAGTATTTTTTTTAATGAGTAACATTTGTCAAGCATTTTAAAATAGGCATTATCACAACTTTTTAAAATAGTCTATGAACAAAAAGGGTAAAACATAAAAATAAAAAAATGCTTAAGGGGATTTATCTCGTACAAAATAGGGGATTTATCTCGTACAAAATAAGGGATTTTAAAAAATAGAAATAATAATAGGATCCTTCCTAGATGAAAGAACAATGGTGCTCTTCTTGAATGTAGAAATATAAGTCCATTTACAAACAAAACATGACTATGTTTAAAAAAAGCATTGTGACTATGCTTTAATCGATACAATCATAGTCATCAAATAGAATAAATGATATTATATACTATCCCTCCCATTGGTTGCATATAAATGTTGAAAGGAATTAGAGGAGAAGAGAATAAGATATGATTGTGCAAAACCCAAGAATCTTATATGTGCCATTAATAACATTGCATGACAAACAATGAACATATCAAGGTGCAATTATGGAAGCACATATATCAAGATATATGTAAGTACACATGGTAAGATGTAATTGTGTATGCATATATATCAAAAGGGAATATGATTCTTTGCAACGTTGTCTTCAATGGTGAGAACACATGAATGATAAACATATAATGATGAATCATTGAATTACACAATAGATGTAAGCATGGAACCATAGACATCAAAAGCCAAGGAGTGTAAAAAATAGGATCACCTTTATTCAATGATATAACAAGAAAAGAACTTAGGTGAAACATAAACAGAAGAGGGAAAATATTATGTAATAACTATGTGATATTATGAAGGTATCTTCATGTGATAAGCATATAAAATCATAGCAAGATGTGAATATGAAAGCATGTATGAGTAGGGGAAGCAAGGTGGCCCCAATTTTGCATCTAAACAAGGAAAAATAACATGTTCTAATTGATGATATCATGAAAGCATAGGTAAATGTAAAATGTCATCTTAAAAAGAACTAAGCACTCATAAAATGTATCACCATAAACCTGTGATCATAATATATAAATATGAAAATCATAAACATGTGTAAGCTTATTATCATAAGATACACATAAGTGAACATGTAATCATCATAATGTAAAATATATGTAAGTGTGGATATCAATTTTGAACTAAAAAGGGAAAGTTAGATGCACAAACAAGCAATGAAACTCAAACTCAAACAAGACATACACATTCAAGTTAGAGAAAAATGGAAGTTAGAATAATAATGTAAATACAATAAAAAAGAATATTAAACCTCCATTTGATCTTGGTGACATGTGCTATGATGTTGAATGGTTGCAATGTGAGTGATATTACCCAATTTGGAAGTATATATAAGTACTGTGAATGATTAATGCATATACCCTTTTGTAAGCCTTCTTAAATTGACTTTTCAAGTTGGACATAGAGGGTAGAAATTGAAGGATGAAATCAATGAATAGGATTTCTTTGCATGCATGTGCATCCTAGCCTCTTGAAAAGTGGTATGAGGAGATGAGATATATGCTTGATAAATGGATGAAATTTTACTAAAACATAGGATGGAGTGAGATGCAAGAAAGTGGGAAGAGATAGAGGAGATAAGTGAAGGGTGGAGATTGAGAGATGAAATGGAGGGTCAAGATTCCTCCATGTTGCATGCTCACACATGTGTGAGTAAGGAGTGTTAACAAGTATTTTTTGGAAGAATGAGGAGTTTTTCATTGATGTTGTTGTTGACAACATGAGCATGAGGGATAAGCACAAGGTATATTTTTATGCATTCTAGTGTTGCCATTGATGTCAAAATTGTATCTTTCTTTGGAGATCATGGTGTATATCATTTATTTTGGCTCTAACACATTTTAGGATGTTTGCATAAGGAAATTTTGCAAGAAGGTTTGATTTGATAAGGACAATTGTGATGGAAAATGATAGTGTTAATATCAGTGATTTTGTGTTCAGATCATTTGGTTTTTGGATCCACATTGGTTCGTCATTCAGTGCTTGCTCTGTGGTTCTAGTATAATTTTTTTGGTTAATATAAGATCTAATTCTAGAGTTTCATCTCGTTTTGGCTCTTGGTGTGAAAGTTATGGGTAACAAAAGTTTAGCTTGATAGTTACATGTGTTTTCCAGTTCTATGCATATGAGTTGGAGAATCCAAACTTCTTCAGGGATTGGATTTTGACTTTGCAGATTTGAGGAGATGTTGATAAATGTCAATAGAGTGTGCACTCCATATGGCATAATGTTTTGAATTTTGCATGTTCGAATATGGGTATATAGTTGGAGAATTTTTGTATTAGGTCCTCTGCGGTGCCAATCCAATAGGTTTGAAGGTATGCAGAGCTTAATTAAGTATTGTAAGTTATGTGGGAGCTATTATAGGTCCATGCCGACCTATTTCAAATTGTTTTAAGGATTGAATCTTGGCGCGAGGCATGTGTGGAAGGATTTTGAGCTGACAAGTTATATTTTGTATATTTTGAATGATACATCTAATTAGGCCAACCTAATTGATGTTATGGGTGAAGCAAATATATAAGATAGATCATTTTTGGTGTTTTAATGAATTCCCTACATGAAAGTGATGTGAATGATACAAATGGAGCGAATACATTGTGAATCTAAATTGTGAATATTGAACAAAATATTAGAGTGATGCGAATGCAAAGGAAGCAGAGTGTTAGATCAGAGTTAGATGAAGTGTGTAAAGTCAGTCTATTGAACTTCATTGGAACTGTATGTCATGCATATGATAGATGCAATTGTAACAGTTCAATCTAGGTCATGAGCCAAAAACTCTCTTCTATCTCTTTTCTTCTTTCAGTGGGTAGTGAGTCCACTTGGATAGTGAGTCCACCTATAGTGAGTACTTCTATAATATACTATAACCAGTTATACTATATTGTGAGTTAGTCCTCATCGTGGTTTTTCCCATTTTGGGTTTTCCATATAAAAATCTTGGTGTTCATGTGTTATGGATGTTTTATTATTTCTTTCATTATTGCAACTAAAAAGCAACCAAATATGCTATGTGAGTTGGATGTTTAAATGTTTGAATAGTTTAAAAGAATACTAACTCACCCTTCTCATTATTTTGCGTGTTCAACAGTAGTTTGAGAAGGTATGTGTGAAGATAGAGGGCCTATCTTTTATCCTTACATTTAAAATGGATGGTGGAGGTTAGATGACAAGCTCTTTTAGCCTTAGTGGTCTAAGATGGAATTTTAAATTAGAAGAAAATGTTAAAAGTTGATTAATTAGCCCAATCAAATAAACAAACATGTATTATTTAATCGATTAGTTGGAGGAAGTTTGGAATAAGGTTAAATAAATAAGTGGATTAATAATAAAAATTAGGGATGTGAAGGGGGGTTAATTATGAAATGGAATTGATGAACTAAGTTGGTTGAATTAATTAATATGCGCCAGAGAGTAGTTAGTTTGGGAGAAATTATCTAAATTAATTAAGTAATAATATATTTAATTAATGCTTATGAAATCAATATGGAGAAGCAAGAGTAGATTTGGGGTGTCTATATTTTCCCCTCTTTGAAATGGTGTTGTTATTAAAAGAAGTGTTTTCATTTCAAAGAAAGTAGATATAGACACTCAATGATATGATATTGGTGATAGATGATGCCCCAAGTGTCAAAGATTGGTTGATTGATTTGATGCATTGATAACATTGTTGATGTGGGAACAACATATCCTGAGAACAACATGAGGATTAATTGGTAAGGCTGTTGATATGGGAATGATATATCCTAAAAATAATGTGAGGATTGATCGATTAATATTGAATTTGAAAGATGCTTTGATGCTTGGATAGGTTTCAAATTGAGGACTGAATTGGACGATGGGATTCCCCCTTGAGAGGATATGATGGATATTAAGAAAATATGGATGAGGATTTCCAAGATTAGTGGATGCATGATGTGATTGTTGAATAAGATAAAAAAAAAATAGGATTATCATAGGTGGGGAGGATAGATTTATAATAGGAGGGTAATATTCTTACATAGGTTTCATGATGTCATGACGTTTGTGCAAGAATAACATAGACACCACACTCGCATGGTGTCTACACAAAGTTTCAATGCAGGTGCCATGATCTTATGGCATTTGCACAAGAATGACACATGAGCCGAATGTTTGCACAATGTCTACATCAAAAAGGATAAATGATGGCTCAATGTTGGTGCCATGGTGTCATGGCATTTGAACACAAACAAAATAGGTGCCAAGTTTGTTTGTCATTTGTGTTAACAAGGAGAAATGGAGGCCCAATATAGGCACCAAGGTGTTGTGGTGTATATCCATAAAACACAAGCACCATGTTTGTGTGGCATGGGTCAAATTACAAAGCTATGTCACACTTTTATAAAGGAAACAACTAACATTGATCAAACTTTTTAACTTGAACTACAAGAAAGTGACATATGTTTTGAATTTTGAAATGATGTAAACTAATGAAGTGTATATTATTTATTGTATTTTATGTTCGTATTTTTTAATTATTTGAATATGGTTTTTAAAAAAATTTACCTTATAATTTAATTGCTAAAAAATATTGAAAAATGAAGTTAAATGAGACATTGGTCTTTACATAGTAATTTTTTCCTTCAAATTTTTTGGTGTAATATAACTTGAAACTTTTTTGCATGGATTTATTTTTTCCTTATTTTTCTAAAAATATATTTTAAAAATAAATCTTAAAATTTGTAGGAATTTAAAACATAAATGTTTCTATGGGACACCAACTTTTGTCTTAACTCTTTATCCAAAATATATATATATATATATATATATATATATATATATATATATATATCATTTTGACATAGAGTCTTTTCTCTAGTGCATCATATTTTTTAATAAATTTTAATATTTTTTCTTGATAAGTAATCAACCTTATATTTTGATGACCTACTTTTAATAAAAATAAAATATTAAATATAAATAATAATCAAACTAGAAATATATATATATACATACACGCATGAATATGAGTTGTTGAAACATCAAGTTTTTTGAATAATTTTATTTTATCATAACATAATATAATTAAACTCATTTCATGTTAGCACACGAAACATCACATTACACCTTGGTTCTCAAGACTTCATCCCATTATCAAATTTATTTATAAGTAATACTACTCTATATATAAAAATAATATTTTATATATACATACTTACATATGTTGGGTACGTGTGAAGCCCAACCATTTTGTCTTCCTTTGTAACTGTTGCCACCTCTCTTATATCGGTAGTATCAATCTTGTAACTACCGATTCCTTCTGGGAGTTGATGATGCGTAAGGCATCTTATTCTGAGTGAGTTGTAATTAATTAGAACATGGTATGAGAAATACAGAGTGTTGTATGATATAGAAACTGAAATAAAAGAGATAGCTATGCCAAAGTGGACGTAGCCCTTTTGGGTGAACCATTGTAACTTCGGTGTCTTGGTTCTGTGTTTTCTATTCTATTTTTATTTATATAGCTGCAACTTCTTTTTGTTTTGCAATTTCTAAAATCAACAATTGGTATCAGAGCTTTAGTTAGAAAGTTGTTTTGGAAATCCTGAAGAATTTCTAGGAAAATGGATATAGAAGCTTTGGATGATTGGGATCGAGCTCTCATGCATTGGTCGTGTGGCCATGAAGAGAGTTTTGATGAAGTGGGAGCTGTGACAACTGCAGACAGTGACCCGAAGCTAGATGAAACTGTGCCAATGGAAGTAGATGAATCTCCTGTTGTTGATCCTGATTCTCTGAGCACTACCCAGGCGAGGTATGTGTGGGAAAGGCCTCTGGAGGATTTGGGAGGTGAGGATCTTGACATGCTAGAAGAACCAGAGAGCCTACAAAAGCTAAAGGAAACAAAGGATACATCAACAACATATGTTGATGTGAAAGCTCCAACAAAACACTATGTACATTGGTGGGATGGCTGGACTAATGAAGAGGATTCCGCTAAAGAGGAGAAGGATGTTGGGTTTGGAGTTGAATATGAACCAGAAGAGTTTTTAGAAGATCTCAAAATTGAGCTTAGAGCACTTCTTGAACGCACTGGTGATGCACAACATAGGAAATCCATCATGAAGGAGTTGTAGAAGAAGGAAAAAGCTGATAAGAGAGGTAAGTCTGTAAAGGACCTGGTATTGCTCCTCTATGAAATGGTTTTTCTCACTTCTGGCTTCCGCATGAATGATCCAAATACCTTTGCTTCAAGAATTCTTAGGATGTTGAAGCTGGTATCACCATTTATGAAGAAAAAGATGAAGACGTGCAGGGAGAAAATTCCACTTCAAACCTCAGATGAGGAGGTCGGTGAGGATGAGGAGGTCCGTGAAGATGTTGTTGTAATCTCAGAGGCGAAGGAAGAGCCAAAGGTAACAGTTGTGGAAGATTTGTTTGAAGACTTCAGAAAGGCTAAGACTAAGACCTTTGAATCCCTTATATCAGCAAGGGAGAAACAAAAAAAATACGGAGGTAGAGTGAGAGGCAGAAGAGCTTATGCGGTAGCCATGGTGTAGGTTAGCTTTTATCGCAACTATGGACAACTTTTTCTGAAGCCTCATCGTCATAGAGGAAAACTGCAGTTAGAGCGGTTCAGGAGGCTCTGTGTGGTGTCTGAGCGCATTCTGGAGTCTCCGTGTGTTTCGGTGACAGGGGAGTACCGGCCGAGAAACTGGTCGCGTAGAAGTAAAGCCTTTCCGAGGAGATCTGGGAAGTCTTGTAGGTTGTGGTGGTGCAACCAGCTGAGCCCTCAAGTGGAGCACCATTCCACACTGCGGAGGCGCTGCTTGAGAAAAGTGGAGGGATCTTTGCTTTTCTCGAAGGAGGATGTGAAGACGTGGGAGCAGGAGTTTCAAATACATGACGGCGGATTAGAAAATTGAGAGCCAGAGGAAAGCAAGAAATCGCTCCATGAGAAGGCGCAGGAGAAATTCATAGTGGAAGCCCTCGTGCCTATTTTGACTGATCCAGTTTTAGGGAAGAACCATCCTGTTGCTGCTCAGGAAAGCCAACCATGGCATTTCTTAGATCCTCCCGATTTACCCAAAAATCTATGTATTGACAAATCGGAGTTGGAAAAATCTCTAATTATGGAGCTGGCAATGAATGCAATGGAGGAGTTGGTCCACATGACAAATACTGACGAGCCCCTATGGATGAAAAATGTCCACGACAGAGGTGGATTCGGGTGCGGCGACAAAGGTGGCCACGGTGATAGGGGTCGTGGACGTGGAGATTGCCGCGGCGGGCAAGGAGGCTGCAGAGAAGAAGAAAAATTGGTACCTGTCACAAAGCTTGGCCGTCTGGTAAAAGAAGGTAAAATTTGTTCTTTAGAGCATATCTATTTGTTCTCTTTGCCTATCAAGGAACATCAAATTATGGAATCCATGCTGGGCCCGCAGCTCAAAGACGTAATCATGAAGGTCACGCCCATCCAGAAGCAGACCAACGCAGGGCAGAAGACTAGATTTAAAGCCTTTGTTGTTGTTGTGATGGACAAATCAAAGCTGGTGGAGGGCCTTGGTGGCAACAAGCTGTCTATGCCCGTCGAGGTGGTGTCTATCTATTGGAAGAACAATGCTCATCGGCTTCAGGCACATTTTGATACCGAGGGTTGCCAGGCCAATTTGCGTATGGATGGTGAAAATCCTTCTGTGCCCGATAATTCAAATTATATTATCAATTTTTATTTTGAGACTCAAATGCATGTGAACGCTTTTCACATGAAACCCCTGGATAGAGAAAAGGAATTCAGTAAGTCTATTGTTTCAAGGGAATTGCGTGAAGCAGAAGACTTCACTAAAGGTGATATTCAAGAGGATCAAGCAAGAAAAATGGAAGTAGCCAGGAAATTGGAGGAGAGTCTAAGAGATGCTGCTCTGGGAAAGGCTTTTCTCTTGCAGGGAGGAGACTATGCAAAGAGCTTCAAAGAGTTCAATGCAAACAACATCAGGGATACATTCAGGGTGCTCTTGCAGATGTCTGTTGTACTTATGTTTGGAGGCCAAATGCTTATAGTCCCAAGCTATCGTGGAGACATTGTGAATGGTGATGGATCTGATCTGGACTCTCGTCAACCTGATCTTGAGAGGATGGTGCGCCCAGTTTGGACTGAAGATAATGTGGCAGAATGGGAGCTTTTGAGAGTTTCTATACCCATGGTGTTGACCCTTGGTCTTACTGGAATTGTGTTTTCTGGTGTTGATGTGGGTAGATTCTTTGGAAATCCTGAACCTGAATTATTACTTCATTGGTATCAATTACGTGGCTATGGTTATGGTGCAAGCATTCTTGGTAGTGACATCGAATGGGCCATAGCAATTTGTGAGTTTGCAAAGAAAGCAATGGGATTTTTTTTGCAAAAGGAAAGTGTTACGCTTGATTGGGAAGCTTGGAAATGATTGATACGGTGTGTCCTTGAATAGAGGTTAAAGCCCTGTTATAGGGGCTTATTTTCAAAATGATAATTGGATTGGAAATTGCAAGGGCTATCTCTGGGTAGTTTTTTGCAGCTCAGATTGGACTTCAAGTGTGAGATTGTTGGGCACGTGTGAAGCCCAACTGTTATGTCTTCCTTTGTAACTGTTGCCACCTCTCTTGTAACGGTAGTATCAATCTTGTAACTGTCGATTCCTTTTGGGAGTCGATGATGCGTAAGGCATCTTATTCTGAGTGAGTTGTAATTAATTAGAATAGGGTATGAGAAATACAGAGTGTTGTCTGATATAGAAATTGAAATAATAAAAGAGATAGCTCTGCCAAAGTGGACGTAGCCCTTTTGGGTGAACCACTGTAACTTTGGTGTCTTGGTTTTGTGTTTTCTATTTTGTTTTTATTTATATTGCTGCAACTTCTTTTTGTTCTGCGATTTTTAAAATCAACAACATATATATACATTTTTTATTTGTGAGCAATATTACTCTCATATATAAATAATAAAAACTTAAGCAATTAGCGATATTTCTTTGATCTATATATACATTATATAATAGCAAAAATCTTAATAATATATATAATAGTAGCAATCTTAATAATATTATTTTTTTCTTCATATATTATATCAATGTATATATAGATATATTTACTAAAGCGTTATTTTATTTCATAAAAAGTTTTTATTTTACTTTAAGAATTATTTTTATTAACAAAGGATTATATATAGGTTTGGGTTATTTTATTTATTTAAAAGGATTATACTATATATTTTTTGTTGTATTAATTTTTTAATAATATTGGTCATGTATTTTATAAAAATATAAATTTAAACATTGGGGTTGACCCCGCAGTGCAACGGTCAAGTTGTAAGGGCAACAGTTGGGATGTCTAAGGTTCGAATCCCATGATGGATAGTGGGATTTCCATAGGGAGAAATCAGTAGTAGGGTCAACAAAGGTAGCAACGATGGTGGATATGGTGGCAACAACAGTGGATATGGTGACGATGACAGTGGTAAAGGTGGTGGTGGCAGTGGTGGTTATGGAGATATCAGGGATGGGGTCCCCTATATGTGGCCTCACTGGTTCATAGCTCCAGTCAAAAGCGAGGGGTGATGCCCCTTAGCAGTGATTTACGGAATATATATATATATATATATAAACATAACTTTTGTGTCACTATGGTTTAATTCTTTTTTATATTGCAAGAATCGGGTAGCCCCCTATAAACTGTAGTATGCTTGGTAAAAAAAATTCACGTGACCAGTGACGGTGTGACATGCCCTCTGATACTATGAGGATGAGGGGAGACTAGACCTCGTGACTTCTTTCCTTCAATAGAATGCTTTAGCCAATCGAGCTAGCCCTCCCAACATGTCACTATGGTTTAATTATTATTCAATTGATATTATAATTTAAGAAATTCATTTTTAAAAAATTTAATTATACTTTTTTTATGTAATTAATAGGATAAAATTAAGTTTTGAGAAGAAGGGTTATGACAGATAGAAATATGAAATTTGTAATTTGTTTTTAGTGTAATTTATAGAAGAAGCTAAACACAAAGTTAGGTTTTAGTTCAACTTATCATCCACAAGCTGATGAGTATATGGAGGTTGCTAATAGAAGCCTCACAAATTTGTTGAGATGCTTGACCAAAAAGAAGCCAAACCAACGAGAATTAGTATTAGCACACTAAATTTTTGTATAACAACTCAATTAATAGAAGTAAAATAATAATTCCATTTTAACTTTGTTATGGTTATGTTGGGGATGGCCACCAAACCCAGGAGCACCAACTGCAAATAACACCTTCACAAATATGAGAGAAGTTCGGGGCTCTTTCACCAGAAGAATGGAAAAATGTATTGAGATGTGATGATTTACATATTGTACAATGTGCCTTATAAAGACAATAAAAACAGGTATCGGGTGAACAACCACCCAATATGGGAAAAAATTAATCAAAATAATTTACCCTAAGATAAAACTTAAATGCACTAACACCCCCCCTTAAGTGAAAACTTAGGGAGAATGAAAATGCAAAAATGCAATATGGGTCATGGCTACAAAACCATTTTAGGTACCCATTTTCAATGCAATCTCTCACAACCGAAGAAAAGGAGAAAAACCCTATGGGAAAAAACCCCTCTCCAAAAGAGAGAAAAGAAAATAAAATGATGCATGTATGGAGGAATCAATCACACCCCCCAAGGACTACATACATCATATATATATAATCAATAGCCCCCCCATAAGAGGCAAAGAGAGAGACTATATAGCCCCCCACAATGTGTAATCACCTACAAAATGGTAAGTGCTTGAAGACAAAACATAATCCAATGTCCACAAACAACTTGTCTCCCTTTTGGAAGAAATAAAACCAAATACAAATGCAGGTATGCTTCCCATTCTAGAGAGGAATTGAAAAAAAGAAGCATGAAAATTTATGATGATGTCTCTAAAATCTGCTCATGTGTCGCCAAGACCTTGGAAGATGATGCCACAAACCAATCAGAAACATTCCCAATCACAATAGGGGGTGACAAACAAGGTACCACTAGAAACTGATGTTGAACAATATCCAAAGGTAGAGATGGTTTGACAACATTGTACCACAACTATCATCAAATAGGAGGGATATACCCTCAAATGTGTCTTCCAAGTCAGAAATATGAGATTCTATGAACAATGAATCAATGTCCGACAAATAAGAATCCCAATCATGAAGACAATGAAATACTGGTTGTGATGAATCACTAGACGTGCTCAATGAATCATCAACACAAGATGAATGGTATTGCTAAATAGGAATGATAGGAGCCTCAATCAATGACTCTGCACAATGAATCACTGAAGGTGAAGGTACATCAACTATCCTGATGGAGCATCTGAAGAACCCTCATCATCTTAATCTGAAGATTCAAAGTATTCAAAAACTTCAAACTCTCGCATAGTAGCATGATCATAGGGTATCCTATTTGAAAAATGAAGAGGCACAAGACAATCTAAAATAGGATCATCTGGGAATAGCTGAATATCAGGATCTCCATGTATTTCCCAAATTTTAGTCCAAAGAATATGAGGACACTCAAAATTATCAATAGCATTCAAAGTGGCATCATCAATATGCATTGCAATAACTCCAAGGACATGACCCCTTTTGTAATTCCATACAAATTTCTTACTATCAGTACCAAGAAAGGGAAAAATATTATATAAATGTGGCAACAAATGAAGCCATCTGAGATGTTTTATGATACCATCTCTCCATTGATTATAGTTTCTCCTTTTCAACATAATCATATAAGGATGAAATGAAAACCCCATAATCAATTATGACAAATCTCCAAGAATACAAAGACATTAACCTTCAACAACAATTAGAAACTCCCAAATACTGCAAATGAAGCCTTCCCAAAATACTTCAGGAAGCAATAATGCAAAAAAAGGGCTGATTATTTGAAAATGGAAAAAAAATTGTGGGCACCTTTTCAAATGATTCACCAAGTGCCACCCATCAAGTTAATGCACAAACCATCGATTTGTGAGTCCTCCAAGTACACGAACAACCTTGCATTGGCGAAGGACAATATGCCCTTCTCGCGCGAGCGAGCCTCTTCCAATTGTGAGACTTGCTCACACTCAATGTGAAATCGTCGGTCTATTTGAACAACTAAACTCAAATACCAATGGGCAATGTGGGATAACTCATTTTGCATTCAAAACAAATTGGGCCCACTTCACTTTGCCCATGCAATGAAGCCCTAAATATTTTGATCAAACTTTATAAATTATAAAGAAGAAAAATTACTGTAGATTTAAATGTTGCCTTCAACTTCAAACATCTCTACACATCAAAGAGAAAAAAATCTTCCCTCACGAATGAAGGAAACACCGCTCCAAATCGGCTCTAGCAAGGATTTAAATGCAACCTTCCTCAAACAAAATCGTGGCTTCTGACAGAGAAAATTCCTCCACAACAAAATTGCGGCCTTTCAAAATATCTGCAACTCCTCTCACAAAAAAATGCACTGTAGATGTAAATTGCATTCTCTAGAGAGAAATTGTGCCTTAAACCACAGAATGTATCAGGCTTCAACAAAAGAAAATTGACTTGCAAAGCAGAGAATTTCCCTCCAAGGTAGAGAATCACCCTCACGACAAGGTCATTCGCTCCCAACAAAGGAAGGAAACACGCCTCCACACAATAGAAGATTGCTCTTCTAAGGACAATGCACCTCCAAACACACGAAATTTAATCACCCAATTAGGAGATTCATGCCTACAATAGAAAAATAATAATGAATATGAGGAAATTTTGAAATTTAGGAAAATTTCAAATTTCGAATAAAAACAATCTCAAAACTAATGAAAACTCTCAAAGGTGGAAGGAGGGAAGAGTGGTATGCTCTGATACCATGTTGGGGATGGCCACCAAACCTAGGAGCACCAACTGCAAATAACACCTTCACAAATATAAGAGAAGCTCAGGGCTCTTTCACTAGAAGAATGGAAAAATGTATTGAGATATGATGATTTACATATTGTACAATGTGCCTTATAAAGGCAAGAAAAACATGTATTGGGTAAACAACCACCAAATACGGGAAAAAAATAATCAAAATAATTTACCCTAAGATAAAAATTAAATACACTAACAGGTCACAACCCAAGAGGGATAAATGAATTCAAAGATATTGTTGATTTTGGAAGGTAGAATTCCATGAATTTTTGTTGTTGTTGAATACTTTCAAGAGGTGGAGATAGACTTGGAAAAGAGCACAATGAAATACAAGGAGCATGTAGATCTCAAGAGGAGAGGATAATAATTTCAGATTGGAAAGTTAGCTTTAGCACATTGATAGAATGAGAGGTTTCTTGAAGACACCTACAATAAATTAGAATGGAGAAAGATAGGATCATATTAGATTTTGAATAATTTTCATCAAATACATATGAGATTGAACTTCTAGAAGGAGTGGATATGTCACTAATTTTTAATGTTACAAATTTATATTAATGCCATGAAGGGAAGACAAGTGAAGAAGATACAATTTTAGATTTGTTAAAGGAAGAGTGGATACAATAGTTACCACAAAAATAATTGAATGAAGTTGAGACAATAATACTCTTGTGTGATCAAAAAAATGAGGGAAAGAATATATCGAGAGTATTTAGTAAAATTGAAGATCAAAATAGTAGATAAAACACTATGGATGAATGTGTTTGTGCTTTTTAAGAATGGAATCACTATTCTATTTTTTGTAAAATATTCACAAGCCTTAACTCATGAACTATTTCTCCTATATGATATGTCAAGTGCAAGAGCATATGGTCTTATATGCAAAATTGTATCTCCAAAAATATTTGCGTAGTTTTGGTTTTTAATTTTTTTTTAGTTTTGTGTGTGTTGTTGTTTGTAGTTCATACATTTTTTTTGTTGTGTGTTGTTTAGGCTTGTATTTGATTTAGTCATCAATATTAGTATTAAGAAATTACTAGTGTGTTGTTTTAGACCCAAATCAAGCTAATATAGGATTTTTTTTATTAAAAATGAATTGAACTACATAATGGTGATAGGAGTTGTGTGTGAAAACACCAAGGTTCTATAGGGGCAATAGGAGGTCTAATATACTCTTGGACACATTTTAGTGATTGTAAGAGAGTGTTTAGAGTTTCTTCAATTTTCTGGCATGTTGAGTTGGACTTTGACCAAGCATAGAGGTTACAAAAATTAGAAAAATCCAAAGCTATTCTTTAAACTTCTAAATCCACAAGCTATAATACCTTTTTAGGAAGCTTTCATTTTTTTCTTTTCTAGCTAGGTTGATCTAACCACACAATTACTATTTTCCAAGGCAATGTAATCAATTATTCCACGGATTCTTACATAATTTATGGTAGTTTAATAACTGTTTCCAACAAGTTTTTGAATTATTTTCTTCTTTGGAAAACTATCTCCCTTCCAACTATGAGTATTCATTTTCCTTGAGCTTAGGGAGAATGATTTTATCATTTCTTGGTATGTTCAACCTACAAACATTATTGCTCTTACATGATAGATGAATGGGTGCTTTTTCCCTACATATTGGCTACTAAAAATATGATGAAAGTCATGTATTTCCTATTGTCTATTTATATAAACCTAAAGGGATTTAGTAATTGGTTTGGAAGGGAAATACCTTTAGTTGTTAGGTCGTGGGTTGGAAAAAAGAACACATTCAAGATAAAAAAGGGGTTCAAATGGATAAGAGAGAATAAATCAAGTTGGGTATGAATTTATAAATAATATGTAGAACATGGAAAAAAAGAGTAAGTAAAAACAATCAAAATAGAGCTTATACATGAAGGTTACATGGAGAGAAATAAGAACCTAAGATGAAGATTGAAGAATAGATCTTTGTATAAAAAATATTTTGTTTAATAACATATTGTATGTGACAAAATGCCTAGTATAGAAGGGTTTTGATTCTTGAAGCACTTGTACTTCTATTTGTGTGCAAGTTGAAATGAGCTACACAAGCATAAATCAAGCATTGTTGATTATTTGTTGCTTTTAAATTTTTATGGGGTGTACAAATTTATGTTTGGTTGTAAAATTTGGTATATTTTAATTAATCTCCATAATCTTGACTATACTAAATACACGAGGCACTACCCTAGTAATCTAAAAGCACTTATAGATGCACCACTTCAAGTATAACATTGTTAACTTGTAACTAAATTTTCCTAAGAACATTAGAACAATTCATAGCTTTACTCAAAATCAATAAATGAATATTAGTATAAGATCTAATGAAGATAATAGAATTTCCATATTTATAAATGTTAAAAATATTTTCATCCTAAAAAACATGTCAAATTTAGGTGAATTTAACAAAAATTCTAGACCAATATCCTAATAAGACTAAATGCCATGAGAAAGGCTAAGGTCTGAAAGGCTTGAAAAAGTTATGAATATAAATCTAATTTATCTAAGATCTAGGATAAAAATAGAAAAGGTTCTTAAGAATCATTTATTCTCCACATAATGGGCAATAAGAATTGACAAATCCTAGATGAGTTAATTTGGTACTAATGGGAAGGCCCTAATAAATAATGCACCAAGAAAATGGGAAAATTTTGGTTTGAGAATAGTTGACCAAATAGTTTAAAATTTGTGTTACCAAGAGACCAAAAAAGACTGGAGAAGCCATATGGTTCAACTTAGACACCATGTGAAGATGTGAAGGAAGCCATACATATCTTTGTGAGGTATGTAGTTACAAAATGGTGTGTTTGAATACCCATTTCAATACTTCCACCAAGGTTTGATACATCTAACCCATATTTTGTGAAGCATATTAGGGTAAATAAATCACTCACACTTTTGGTAAGTCTCCAAATCCTAGTTAGAGAGCCTACATTTCAATTTAGCCTCATGCTAGGGGATAAAATTCTTTGTAGTCTTGGGAAAAGGTCAAGTAGAGTCTTGATACCTCAATCATAAAATTTGAAAGCATAAATCCATGGAGCCTTGGAAAGTCTAGGTGTTCTTGACAAGAAAGGATATGGGGCAACCAAATATATTATTGATTGATAATTGTGGAATTCATTGCCTTCCATAAGAACCAAGGTTTCATGGCCTCACAAGCTTTCCATATGTTATTAATAACAAAAGTGTGTTGAATCTTAATAGATTCCTTCATATAAGAATGACATGAAGACCAAGGCATTTCCAAGCTTGACACCAATAGGGCACTCCAACAAAAATGTAGTGTCTAATAAGTACCTTTAAGGCTTCATTTCCTTCGAGGGCTTTGATTATTCATTTAGCACATAATGCTAATCCTTGTCATTGGGTTTAAAGAAACTTGAGGCCTATACAATCTTGTGGGAGGTAGTAGTTTTCCCAAGCCACACAATGAAATCCTTCAAGTGTATCAAAGGAGGTGATGAGTCCAATTAATGGCTCAATTTTGATAGGGTTTATCATATATTTTCTATTGATACTATAGACTTTGACACCTAGTTATTGACATTCTCCATGCTATTTCCCTAGATTTATGAACCTTGGGAATGAACTTATCCTTGTGACTTTTGATGATATTAACATGCTATGCAGATTATTTATGTTAATTTTACATGTGGTTGAATGGATGTTACTTTAAGGTAATTATGGATATTCATTTGTTTTGTGCGTGCTAATGTCATTATGCAGGCTCACATTAAGATGTTGATATAAATGAAGCCTACAAAGTAGAAGAAGTTCTTGCCAACTGGTCGGTTGCTAAGGAAGTAAAAAAGATGGTCATTAAAGAGGTCAATGGAGAGAAACTTCCAATGGAGGGAAATTCCTAGCTTGTATGGAAGTTGTAACTAACTTTTAAATGATCATGTTTGTTAGTTGAGAAAATCTAGGAAGTGTGCTGTGCTGGATCCTCATTGAGGCAAGTTTGCTTTGACTAAATCTGGCGCATGCATAACGTCCTCCCTCTCTTTTCCATGTTTTCAATAAATGGCATCCTCCTATTATGTTGGAGTCAACTGCCTAGTTAGTTAGGGTTAATTAGAAGCTTTTCCCTCTATAAATAATGGCCAGATGCCCCTTTTCACAAGGTTGGATGTTCTAAGATTGTACTTGCATTTTTAGTTTAATTAATAAAGTCATATTGCTGATATGTTGTAATCATATTTGCAAGGAATAAAATGATATTCCGAGTTGCTACATTTGAGTTAGCTTAGGGAAGACTCATTCAAGGGGCCCCACTTGGTGAGAATTCCATCCATTTAGTTTAATAGTTAATTTTATGTTCAGTAACTAGTTTCGGTTTCAACAGTTGTTTGTTCCTACAACCAAGGCAGACATAGTAGTTTCCTTTCTATTTGCTGAGATTTCTATTTCTGTCATCCATTTCTAGTTCAGTTGTTGATGCTTAGTGTAGTTGTTGATTCATGCTCAATGCTTATGTTAATTTCTTTCCAGCATTTTACTTTTAGTACTGTTTCTTTTCTAGTTTAAGGATGACTACAGTGGAATCCTAGTGCACATACAGTGCTGACCCATTTCAAGTTTACATCCCTGGGTTGACAATGAAATGCACCTTCATGATGAGTAAGATAACTACTTAGTGTAGATGTCCAATATCTAAGGGCTTAGTTATTGAACCATTAGAGGAGGCCAACATTTTTGGCACCGTTGTTGGGGATGGTGTCAAACTAGGAAGTTCTTTGGAGTCATTTCTAGTTTCTTTCTTGTTTTAGTATCTTTGGAGTTTGTTCTAATTAGCATACCCTTCATTTGAGAAAAGTAATGATTTCCTATTCTTTCGCCAATTCTTTGTGTGAGTTGGCTGATACTGAGTTAATGCCGCATGCATAGAGGCAGGAGAAGAGATGCTCATGGGAGATTCCTTCCTAATGACCCTAATCCTGATAATCAGCTAGTCAAGAGTTTTAAAATATGCCAAGAGATGAAGAAGACGAGGAGGAACATCCTTTTGCTGATGCATTTCCCAATTTGACCAGTTCTGAAACTTCCTCTGAGGACCAAGCTACCCAAAAATTGATTGAGAATCCATTTGCTTCGACACTCCATCAAGCAGATATGGCTCATGCAAATCCAAACAAACCTAACCAACCATATTTTCCATTTCCTATCACTCATCAAAATGAAGTTGATAATCTCAAGAACATCCCTACTTCAGTTCTTCCTAAGTTCTATGGGCTTGTCATAGAAGACCCTGACACTTTCTTGTTTAAGTTTGATATCCTCTATAGAAGCTATGACTATACTACTGATGCTCATAGGCTTAAATTTTTTCCTAAGACCTTGAAAGAAGTTGCATTAAGATGGTTTGTGAGCCTAGGTAGGAATACTGTAGAGACTTGGGATGATATGAAAACAAAGTTTCTTGAGTTCATAAAGAATACTATAGGGGCAATGATATGAGAGGAGATGATATCTTCAAGATGCAACAAGAGGAAGATGAGAGTTTGGAGGACTATATTTCAAGGTTCCTGTTTTTCCTGCAGAAATCTCCACATCATGCACTCAATGAGGAGTCTCAAAAGTTGCTCTTCCTTAGAGGGATGAATGAGAATTGCATTAATGCTCTAGACCTAATGGGAGGAGGAGATATCACCCAAGTTACTTGGGATGATATTAAGAAGATATGTCAGAATTATTCCAGGGTAGCTCTAAAGAAAGGAAGAGGTTACCAATCCTCTATGGGTAAATCCTCCACCAATGGAGTCTCAAGGATGGAACTTACTCACTTGTTGGCATATTTCAAGTAGGATATCATAAACAATAAGGATACTCAGCTAGACACCCTTCAAACAAAGAAGAAACAAGAGGAGGCAGAGGCAATGTTGGCAAAACATTGTCCTCATTATAGACAAAAGAAGGACTACAAATGCAAAATGGTAGCCAACATTGACAACAAAAAAATTTCACCAGAATTTAGGCCAGTTCAGATTAATGATGATCTAGTTTTCTACATTGCACAAAGAAGACCATGGACTCCAAGACAAGGTATGCCACCAAATCCATTATCTTTTAGTGGACCTTATTTCAATTCCTATGCATTTGGTAATCAATGAAAACCCCCATACCCCTCCAACTATGGAGGATATCCACCACAACCTTGGAACAACCCTCCAAACACCTAGTCTAATTACCAAAACTCTCCACCCCAGTGGCAACAATCCCAAGGGAATTGACAACATTTCTAGGGGAATTGGCAGCCACCTCTAGGAAACTGGCAGCAAACATCCCAATGGAGGGGAGGACAACAATGGCCAAACCATGCAACTGGTTACATGTAGTCACCTCCACAGCCTCAATAGCCTGCCATAATGCCTCCTCCTACAAGCTCAAGTTCTAGCACACCTAAACCTACTCAGTTACCAGCTCAACTCACACCTAACCCAACTAACAAACCACAACAACAACCAGTCTACTCTGCATATCCTAATCAATTTCCTACATATGTTATGAGTGTGAGTGATATTCATTTGCATTCAAGAACCACTTTGCCAACTCCTTCCACTCCTATCATCACCGAGCTTCCTATGGAAGAAGAGGAGCACCAAAATGTCCCTATTCAATCAAGTATGCCTAAGAGTCTTGAACTAGTTCAACAGTCTAATCAAGACCCACCATTTCCTTAAAGGTTAGAAGTTGTTAAACAAAAGGAAGAGAAGGAGGAAACAACCTTTGATATTTTGGATCAGTTGAAACACATATGTGTTAAGATACCTTTGTTCCAGGCCATAAAAGATGTCCCCATATATAGTAAAGCAATCAAGGAAGCATGTCTCAAAAAGCCAAGGAGGAAAGAGAAAGACCCCACTACTGTTCATGTGGTGGGACAATTGGTAGATATCATGCTTGGGAAAGTTATTGTTCCTAAATACATTGACCTAGGTAGTCCTGTGGTAGGAGTTATTATAAATGGAATCCAAGTAAAGAATGCTCTAATTGACTCGAGAGTAGCTTATGAAGACATGATTTAACTTGTGCTCTTCTAGTAGTGATTGTTAGCAATTTATTTTTGTTGGCAAAGCTTAATAAATCTTAACTAGAAGCAAGAGAAAATGGTTGAGACCCAGAGGTAGCTATGACTTGGTAGAGTTTTGAGGTAGTGGCTTCATATGAATGACAATAGAAGCGGGACTTGGTGTTTGAGAGCACCATTTAAACAATTGATCTAACTTGTGATGTATGAGATGTGGATCCAAATTCCAAAAAACATTAGATGTAGGACAAAATGGGTTGGTGAATTAGCAAGGATGTGTTAAGAAAGAACTTTAGCTTTTTAGCTTTGGGAGTAGCAAATTACCATTCAATGTAAAGCCATATGGGAAAGTGAGATGAAAGGATAACATCTGGTAAAGGCTACATTGGCATGTGGAAACAACTAGCAAATAAAAGTAAAGGCTATGTTGACAACATAGCTCTATCAAGACATCTATACACTTTGTTAGAGCTGTCCCTCAAATTGCTCCGCATAAACTAAAACATATAATCATGATGATGATCAATATTAGGATAAAAGCACTAATTTATTGCACATATAGTACCATGCCTCTCTTTTGCCAGTGGTCCAACATATAGACAAAGCCCCACATTTATCACTAACCGTTTCAATCATATTAAAATCACCACATAAAACCCAAGTGGCAACAAGAATTGAATCATTGATCCATTGTTAGAAGGAAAATCTTTCACAACATTATTAGAATCATTAACATTAATAAATCCAAATGAATGATTACCAATGTTAAAAGAGGTCTATAGAGCTCTCTTGGTGGAGTTATAGTTTTGCTCATCTAAATGTGACTATCATTTAGGAGAGAGAAATGTGATAACAATACCACAACTTACATTATACTTACTAACCAAAAAATATATCTTCTCATTTAAAAGAGAGATATGTGATAACACTACTATATTATAGAACAAATAATAGAAAATTTCACTTCTTACAAAAACAATTTTTTTTTTCTAAATCTAAAAATCTTTGTCAAATGTCTCATACAAAATATAAAAAACAAAATTCATTAACTAAAAGTCAAAAGTCATACTCATGCTATCTAACTTGTCAAGATCAACTTTAACATTTTTTCAAATATTCACTTTCTAAACAGCCATTGAAACTAGCCAATTAAGTTACTAATCAATCAATCATGTCTTCTTTGAATGCATTTTTCACCATTACAATCATATATAAGGCGTAATTGAACTCCATATCATAGAGAAGGCCCACAAAACAGTCTAGCCTAATTGAGTAAAACGTTAAAAGAACGTGATCCCCAAAACACAATATTCTAAACACTATCTCCGATTTATTGGAGAAAGATAATTATTTTAATTTCCAACGTTTTTATGTGGGCCGCGTCCACGTCAGAAAAGTGTACAGGACAAAATCAACACGTGGTATGCCCATCACTCCCTCGCCGTAATAATCTGTGACAGTCCAATTCTCCGGCATCAAAAGATTGATTGAAAAACACAAAATACACCTACCACCGGCCTGTCACAAAATGCTCGGGAGTTGAAGTGGCAAGACAATCCGGGATGCAGCTCAAATGTCAACACGAATGAAGTGACTTCAGCGCTTCTTCTTTCTGTTCAATTTAACTCCGAGGGCTGCGAAGTTCAAACTTTAGGGTTTTCTACGTTTCGATTTGAATCAAATGCATTTAGAAACTTGAGGGTTGGTGCTGTTGCTTGAAAAGCGGCAAATTTGTGAATTTGCTGGGAGAAAAGGGCGTAAATATCACTTGTTGGGAGCCTTTAACAATTGCGGAGGTTCATTCAAAGGAAATGCTGTGGATGAGCTGAATTTTACCGCCATTCTTTTGCGTATTAGTTAACTTTCTCCTCATTTGTTTCATCTTTTGCTTTCTTTATTATCAATTTTAGTTTTGCGCAATTTGTAGATGACCAAACGATTGTTGCCAAAATGTTACATTTGGATAATCAATAAGTTGAATTGGATGAGCTGAATTTAACCGCCATTCTTTTGTGTATTAGGCAACTTTCTCCTCATTTGTTTCATCTGTTGCTTTCCCTATTAAATTTTTTAGGTTTGCACAATTTATAGATAACCAAACGATTGTTCCCAAACTATTACATTTGGATAATCAATAAGTTGAATTCGATGAGCTGAATTTAACCGCCATTCTTTTGTGTATTAGGTAATTTTCTCCTCCTTATTTGCTTCATCTTTTGCTTTTTTTATTATAAATTTTTGTTTTTCACAATTTTGTAGATAACCAAACGATCGTTATCAAAATATTACATTGTGATAATCGTTAAGTTGAATTTGACCCCCAAGATGCGTTTTCGTCATACACCTTTTGTTTCCACGAACTTTTTGTTTTAATGAATTGAGGCGAAATTTCTACTTTCGTTTTAGATTAAAATGTTACACTTTTTTTTGAGATTTTGGAGAAGTATTAGAGTGAAGTTTCTGTCGTTTGCGATTTTATTGCTCTTATTTAATCTTTGTTTCTTTTTATATTTTCCTTTTTCTATAAAATTTACAAAGACATTCAACTATTAATTCAAATATCTTCGACTCACACAAGCATTGGAGTGGAATTTGGTTCTCACTTGTTGCCTTTTTCTTGTAGCAGGTAAATTTATCATTCTCATTTTAATTTTTTTTCGTTTTTATATAAAGTTTGGGACATGTCTGCATTTTAAATCTAAATTTAGAGAATCTAGGTCAACTTTCTAATTTTCTATGGTAAAATTTTGACATTTCATTTTTGAGTAAACATTTCCATGTTTAGAACACATTTCAACCATTATTCGAAATATGGTGGTTTTGAACGAGCATAACAGTTGAATATTGACAATCATTCTACACCTCTTTCTTGTAATATTTATTTAATATTTATCATTCTCTAAGTAAACTTTTGTACATTTGGACAACAGTCAACAAAATATTTTAAAAGGATTCATTTCGGGAAGCATAAGAGTTGAATGTGACTGTCATTTGATACAAATTTTTAGTCTTTTATGGCAAAGTTTTTACTTTAGATTATTGAGTAAACTTTTGCACGTTTTGAAGGCCTTTCAGCTATTTTAGAAATGTTCTGGATTTGGAGAAGCATTAGAGTAAATTGGACTGTCTTCTAGGTAATATTATGGGGCCCCAACCCAGAACATGAACAAAAGAGAACATTACTAGAAAAGATACTATCAAAATCTGCATGAACAACCCAGGAATGTAGTAGGTACAAAAACAAGAAACAATAAATGAAAACTAACCAGAGCAGCAGAGTAACCAAAATTGAAACAACACTCCACACCAGAATATTTAGGGAAGAGCCGGAATCCCCCAACGGCCGACACCTACATCCACAACCACCTCTTGATGATCAAACACCCAGCTGTTTTACCCATCAGCTGCTGCTGCCACCATCTTGAGCTTGACATCACCACTACTAGCCGAGTTTTCAATCCCCTCAAACTTGATTCCATGAATCATCTCCATTCTTTTTGCAGCCCTCATCACCTTTCCTGCTGACAGGGGAGGAAAGGCATACACACTAAAAACTTCCAAAGTAACTTTATAGTGGGAAATAAGCAAATACTTCCCACTGTTTGAAGATCTTGACAGAAAGTAGTGAGAATGTCTATGTCCATATTCACCTCTCTTAGCTTGGCCTTCACCATTGCCAACTCTGATCCATCCACCCTAGAACACCTGACATTTTTTAGATTGTCCTTCTGCTTTGTCTTTGACATCCTCTTTTGATTTGTCCTCGACATCCTCTTTTGCTTTGCCCTCGACCATGTGGCATTCTTGGGAAGGAGTAGAAACAATTCTAGCCAGCCCCTAACTTCCTCTGAAGGTACTATCCTAGCCAGTTTCACAAAGAAATCTACTACTATCATTGCATGAGAGCAAAGTGTTCTGCTGTCTGCCTATCCCTCCTCACCTATAGGCTATAACACTTTTAACCAAGTTCAGTAAGATGAAGTTAGGTCAATAGGCATTTTTCCTAAGCCTATGGTTAGACACCTAGCTGTGACACAGGGGGTCCCTGCTTCTACCTATTCTCTTCTGAGGCATAACACCAAGGGAAAATAACACATAGCAAATTGTGCACAAAGACACCTCAGTCAACCACAACTTCAAAAATGATAAGCCAACCCAAAATTACCACCATGAAAACACTATGAAAGATCTGTTACAAGATGAGAGGAAACGAACCATTGAAAATGAATCTTCACACTCAGTGGTGTTAATACACCTTACAAAGCCATCACTACATGCCTTGGACAAAAGCAAGACACCATCTCCACACACCAATGAAAGGACAAATCATTATGAAATTGAATGGTATTGGGTAAAAGGAAAATCAGGGAGGTTTCTCATTAAGGATGATGGCAGTCTTCAACATTTGAACTTACTAAAGACAAGAAAGGATTTAATTCGATACCTTTGTTGGCAAGCAAACCTGCCATCTTGTCACATTTTCTGTAATAGTGGGAAAATATAATTGAATCAGAGCACTTGCAAATGAAGATGGCTTCTTCCAATAGTCCATGGAACTTTTATATTGGGCAATTCTTGTTTTGTAAACCTTTAACAATGTTCATCCAGTCACCTTCCACCAACAATTTATTACAACTCTCTGATTTGGCCTGTAGTGTGATTATTGCACTCCATTTCAAACTTTTCTCCACACTGCCTTTCATCCCTGTCTTCCCCTTTCTTCCTAGCTTTCCCCAATGTTCTTGTGTCTTACAGTCTTAGCATTGATAACCAACCTGAGATAATTTAACTAAGGCTCCATTTTTGTACTTCCCCCAAGCATCATTGTTACCCTGTTCTTGTTCTTGGCCTTCTGTATTGACATCCAATCTAAGATATCTTTTCATGACCTTATTTCATACCCACGTGCTCTGGTCCCTTCCTTACCACATTAATGATCATATTTTCCTTGCTGTGGTTGAGCTTTGAGTTCTTATTCATGGCGGCCTTATTCTAAGTTGCCATAGGTGGGTCCTCTATTGTTAAAGGTCTTGGTCTTTGTTGGTTATCTGTTTCCTCTAATTTGATGGCATATGGGAGGTTGAGTGTTTATTATGCTCCCAATGTGTCGAGCTCTCACCCACCATCCATCACATTTGATTTGATGGTTGGTAAATTGATTGGTTTTGCTTTGTTGTTGGGAACCCTTTTTTCTCGTAGACTATTGGATTCCCCTCTCTTGGTTTATGGCCTTCTTTGATTAAGTTTTATTTTCATGGTCTTTTCCCTTTTCCCTTTTCCTCTTTCAAGTGACAAGTGAGAGCTCATTAAAAATATTTCCCTTTTCCTCTTTCAAGTGACAAGTGAGAGCTCACTAAAAATCTTACAAGGAGCTGACCTTTGAATCCTAGAGATCAATTTGTAGGTTGCATCCCACATCTGCAAATCTTTCCTTGTGCTCTATGCATGGTGTTGATATAGAGCACACCCAACCGTTACCATGGGTAGCTACAATATTTGAGGATCAACAATTTTCTAGCACAACTGATTTTCTCGTTCCATTCTAGTTAAGATTTTGGTGAAATATTAACTATTTTCTTGTTTGAAGCATTTCCCTTCTCATTTGGCGACTCCATGTTGTGAACTTAACATTTCAAGTGTGTCCTTGCCCTTGATTTGTAATGTTTTGTAGGCCTATGCATTGCAACAATTATTGGTTTCCATATACAAGTTCCTTCCTACTATGATCACATACAACAACCTCACACCTAGTCACACTGCCCCTATATCTGTTGCCATGTCCATCAAATGGAGTATCTTGTTGTTTCTTGTCCGTGAGTCTTTTGCAAGCAATGTAATCAATGGCATTCCAAGGAGGAATTTTAGTGTCAAGAGATCTTAGGAGGAGGAACACATCAAGAAGGCTAAGTTAAAAATGCTCACCAAATACAAAGGTTGAGACATGCCATGGATGAGATAAAGAGAAATCAAGAATTCAGGCCATGCTTGAAAAGTGCTTTGGAGTGAAGAATGAGGTTGCACTTGTTGAGAGAGATGCCTTGGATCAAAGTAATGTGGCTATGCTTGCTGAAATGCATAGGTTGAAACATACTTTGGAAGACATTGAGAAAAAGTAAGTATATGTGGTGTGCCTTTGGCAATAGAGGCATGAAGAAGAAATGGAAACAATGCTGCTATGTGTTCAAAATTTGCACTCCCAATCAGTTGCACCTAATGAAGAACCACTCTATGGCTAAACCTTTGCTTTCAAAGTTGAATACATACAAAACGGGGCTGCTTGTGGAAGGGAGATCTCTAGCACACCTGTGATTGCATTGTCTATTGATGCTAGAGATCATTTCCCTTCCTTGAATCCGATGAGTGATAATGATGGCTTGTATCCTCCTTTCAAGGGGTTTACTTGGCTTGATATCTTTGAGGAGGATGATTCTATAAATGCCTATTGCTTCCTTGTTCCCTGTAATGTCCCCCTTTTAGCTGACATTGTTTGTTGAGGAGTGAGCCTATCATTTTGACCCTCGTAGGCTGACAGATTTGATTAGAGGGTTGTCCATGGCAGTTATTCAGAGTTTCAGGACATTACTCCACCAGTTGATTTAGGTTTGGGCCTTTGTAGAGTCTTATAGAGTGATATTTAGGCACTTACTATTTATAGTAAGTCAGGCAAACAGGGGTTACTATTTCTGGTAGGGCACCTGGTTCAGTTGGTCATCTCAGTTTCGACCCAGTTTGATGATTTGATGAGCAAACAGTGATTATTGGAGCATTTGATAATTATTAAAAGATTATTAATTTGACTTTATAATATAAAGTCACTTTAATGAAATATTAAAGTAATTATTAATGGCAAATTATAAAGTATTTAATACTTTATAATAAAGAAGTAAATTAATATTAAATGAGTATTTTATTACTCATTTAAAAGGGATGCCATTTATTAATTGATTTGCCTAAGTCAAGAGGGGCGATTTAATTATCTTTAAATGCTCATTTACTTGCTTTTTGAGAAGGGTCGAACTTTTGAGAAAAGATATATATTTCACCAAAGACAAATCAAACTCATTATTGATGATTATTTGAATTTGTCTTTTCTCTCTGAGAACATTGGAGTTTGGGGAAACAAGGGTTTCTGCAACTAGATTGTGGAGAACGTCACCTCTTCATTATCAAACATACTGAGACTGTGTGAAATATTCCGAGTCAATTTTTTTCAATTTTTCAATTTTTCAATTACAATGAGCAATGCAACACACATCCGTTAGGGTTAGCACTTAAACCAAAATGATGCGGAATTCAACTCTAACCAAGAATGTACACTAGGATCCCGAGATGGGCAAAGTGTGAGCATATGGTTAGAGGATCTCAATGCAATGCAATACTGAATAACTCTAACCAAGGATGCACTAGATGACGGCGAGCATATGGTCAAAGGATCCCTATCAACTACAATGTTGAAAGTAACTCAACACCAAGAATGTGCTATCCAATCCAAGGTGGGAATGGAGCTACCATAAGGCGGAGATTCTGATGAACTACAATGCAATATAGAAAGTAAATAGGTGGCAAGCCAGCCTCTTCCACTTATTCAGTGGGTATTACAAGCATGAAGAGAAAAATGAGCTGAGATGTTGATAGTACTACTGTTCAGCTTACAATATAAAGAGAATTGCCTGCCAAGAGCACAAGATAAGAATGTCTAACAATGCTGCAATAAAGTATAATGTCATCCTCAATGCTCACAATGACGTCCCTTTCAAACCCAACTCAAATGATGGACTTTATGTAAACTGTCATGACTGATCATGGATTGAAATTGCTTAACCAGCAATACAGAAACCTATTGAAATGCTCACAACTCACTCATTACTCACTCAAATTGCATAAAATCTGATGCAAAGTACTCCTATGATGAAGACGCCTAAGAAGACATCATAAAATTGACCCTAAAAGCTGATATTTATTTTTGGCACAAACTCCAATGAAACCCAAAAGGTACGGCTGCAAGAGGGGCGATTTTGAGTTATAAAAATAAAGACTTCATTAAAAATCCTCAAACTTCACAGAGAGGGGCGCCCTTAGCTAGCAAATGCATTAAGACAATACCCAGAAGGAGATAAATTTATTTTCTGATTTATGAATGAAACTACAGATTCAGCCTTGTTATCAGCAACTCCAGAAAATGATAAGAAATGCAATAAACTGAACTACAAAAGCAAACCGAAGCTACAATGCAAACCTCACTACAAAGTTCTCTCAACAACAAGCAAACTCTTCCACTAGGTGTCATCTCTCAAGCACGAAGTTGAGCCAAAGCTAGGAGGCATTCATTCCTCGAAGCAGTCCCAGCACCATTCCGGCAGCATAACAATTCTGTAGACATAAGATGATGAAATAAAGACCCTAGGCTTCCATTTATATTTTTGAGAAGACCCTTCAGAAGCTTCTAGAAGAGAAACCCTAATTTCAAATTTGAATTCACCTTTTTTCCCTCCAAGAGAAGGCGTCACTTTTTCAAGGCTTCATTTTTGACTTTATTTTAAAAACCAACACTTCATAAAAAGGGCATCCCTTTTCTCAAGCAATATTTTGAACCTTAGAATATTTTTAAATCACCTCAATGAGGCGTCACCCTTGAAGTCCACCTTTTAAAACAACTTGAAGTTCAAGCACTAGGCTAAGGGGTCAAAATATTGTTGGTTGAAAATTTTGTATACCTTGAGGATATGCAAAATTGTGGTTTTAGCCACAGTGTGTGAGATAAACTCTCCTATTTTCAAAGGGAAGGCTCCCCCTTTTTTGTCTATTTTAACAATTCAGAATACACTCTAACTATAAATCTATTCTAAATCTGGGTGAAACTCTGTCTTTTTCTCTTTTTTTAGAAAAGACACTTATTCTTTTCTCTTGTTTCAGAAAAGAATCACAGCTGAAAATATAAATGATTTATGAAGTAAACGAAAAGAAGCAAAGTTTCCATAAAGGCACAAAGTCCTCCGTTGCTCCTCCGGGACGGGAAATCAAATTGAAAGCACAAAATCTTTGACAATTTACTCTCCTATCAACCTTTTTAGATGATTTTCTGGTAATTAAGTACAGTATGTAGCAGCTCAAAATCTAACTACATGATGTACTTTTAATGCACAAACATAGAAAATAAAAGCAACAAAAAGTCTGCAAGTTATCTCCTTTGCTTGAGCGTTCTACAATAGCTTCAAATGTGACAAACAGCTCAAAGTCTGCAGTATCAAATCTAAAAACCAATTTAAAACTTTAAATACAATTTGCAGCTCAAAGTCTGCAAGATTGAGTTTAAATCTCTCTTGTATAACACCACAAAACCCACAATCAATTCCAGATAATGTCGTCACATCACAATTTGTACCAACACAAAGTTTGGAAGCAATTTGTTTTCTTTATTGATTGCAATCTGATTTACATCTAAACTCAAAGTCTTAGAATGCATCCACAAATTGGCAGAATTCTGTTGCATTGCCAAAAGATACAAAATTACAATAGACCCCCTCAAGTATTTATAGGAGAGAGGTCTAGAGAAAAAGGTGGGAGGATCCCAACTAACTTGAGAAATTCTCTCAACCACCAACTACTTGCAATTGACTTATTCAAAATTACAATCCAAATTGTGATTTGTTTTGTAAGATCTTACATGTAATTACATTTTCCAAAACTGCAAGGAAAGAACACTTGCAATTGCAAAACTTGTTTCTACATATACTTTGTCGAAAGTAAAATACATAAAACAACCTAATATTTTAATTTGTCTCATTCCTATCTTTGAAAGACAAGAACTTGCTGATGATTTCTTGCAACTCAGCTGGATCAGGGCCTAGTGTGTTCTTGGCAACAGCAACAGTCTTAATGATAACATCATGATCTCCAACTGTGACCTCTCTGTGTTCTTCGAAAGCAGCTTGCATCTTATCAAAGATTGTTCGATGATTGACGAACTTGTGGATTGAATCCATGAAGAACCGATCTGAATCAAACTCTTGGTGAGGATTTGCAGTAATCTAAGAAATAACATCATCGGTTGCAAGCAATTCTCTTTCATAACTTAACATTGTGCAAGGGATTTTCTCAAAGCTAGAAAGGATATCCTGCTGTACTTCATCTTTTTGTTTGTTAGAGAAGAAGGTTCCTCCGTCATCGAACAGGAATCTGTAAGGCTAATGAAAAATGGTGGAGAATGAACGGTGAAGACGAATTCAAGTCTTGATGGAGTGATTACAACCAAAAGCAACGCTTTGTCTTCTTGAAACAGCAAGACAAAAAGATTTTTAGCTTGGATTTGGAGTCATGTCTAAAAAAGTTCAACTTTTGAGCCTTTTTTAAGTATTTCGGGTTTTTCAATGACTTCAACAATTTTACAAAAGGCAGTCGGAATTTCTGGGGCATTTAGCAATTTTTATTTTTTGCAATTTTTATAATTGCAATTCTGGCTACAAACCCCGACTTGCAATGGATAAACAAAAACCGGAATTACTTTGAAAGAGCATCACTTTTTGTTTTTGTTCATCTTTTCAAAGAAATGGGAATGGGATTATGAAAGGTTATGTAAGACATGAGAACATAATGAAGGATGTAAATGAAAGATGAAGGCGAGTGAAAGGTGAAGGGATATTACGGATGGACGAGAGGATAAAAATGAATGGTATATGAAGAAAAATGCATTTTGAAATGAAAGACGTTTTTATAAAAACGTTTCAATAATGAAAGGCATTTGTATGTAGGGCGGAATAGAATAAGAGTGACGTTTTCATAATAGATGGAGGTATTTTGAATGGGGGCAATGCGTTTTGAAAGAAGGTACATTTGAACATGTGAATATCAAATGCATCCAAAGGTGCCATGAAAAGAAAGACGTTTTTATAAAAACGTTTTTTTTGAAATGCAAGACAAATGAAAACACGTTTTGCTGTGACAGACGCATTAATAAAGAAATCAATGCCCCAAAATAGAAGAAGTGTTACCTTCTAAAGAAGATGACGTTTCTTAGGAATATAAAAATGCGAATGAAATGCCATGACAAGGGCAAACAAAAATACGAAAAATGAAAGAGGCGTTTTAAAAACAAAATCACGTTTTTGGCATAAGAGCCACATTCATGAGTGAGGATATATCAAAGATGGAAGGCGTATAGGATGAATAATGCGTTTTTCAGAAAAGTATAATGAATAAATGTATGACGTTTTAGTATGGAGGTGAAAATAGGGTAAATGAAAACGAATTTTCAATGAAGGCGAGTTGAATAAATGTCATTTTAAATGAAAACGCGTTTTCAGAAAGGCATAATGAATAGAAAATAGACGAGTAAAAGAAATGCGTTCAATACAAGACATAAACAAAAAACGTTGGAAGAAAACCCTAGGCGCAGGAATGGCATCGGACTTTCTGGAATTCTTTGCAACTTAAAATGTCATTCAAAACTGAAATCGGGGTTTTAAGATGTAAACGCAAGTTCTTTAAAGAGAAATCGGGGTTTTTAAGATGCTATTGCAAGTATTTCAAGAGAAAATCGGGCCTTTTTAATCTAATTGCAAGTGCTTTTGCAAAATCGGGTTTTAAAAATGACTTTGCAAGCTTTTAAAACAAATTCGAAGCTTTTCAATCACTTTGCAATTTAACTTAAAGTAAATCGGGTTTTTATAACCATTCAACAATTTTATTTTTTGACAAAAATGAGTATTCTTAACAAATTCGGACTTTTTGACTCACTTAAGCAATTTCGGAACTTTTTGAATCTTTAGCAATTTTGCTTTTAAGCCAAAATTTCCCTACTTGCTGAGTTGCCCAAAAAACCCGAAATGGACCAAAAATACACTAAAAATGACTCAGAATTTCACGAAAACGGAGAAGAATGTGTAAAAAGTGGTAACCCAAAGGACTATAGACTTAAAATTGAGACTCGCTGATCTTTGCACCTCAAAATGCGTGCCCTAGAAGAGAAAATCTTCAAATTTTATCAAAATTTTAATTAGTTGTCTTGATTTTTAACAAGTCAAAAATCTGGGACAACAAATATAACATTAAAATATGCCATTATTTAAATAAATTGAACTTAACCTTCCAAAAGCATCCCAAGGCCAAAAATGAACAAGCCAACTGAACTGACAGAAGAAGAAAGCCAACTGCACTGGAAACCACATGATCACTGCCAAAAATAGAATTTACTAAAAATAGTAAATTCCAAAAGATGCCCGGAATGCACCGCAAGTCACACCGTTGCGAAGCTCTCTGAAAACCCAGAAAGAATTCGCAAACAAATCTCCCAACTTCGAGCAACCACAACCACCAAAAAGGGAAACCCTAATTTTACCTTCCGAGTAGCCTACGGGTCTCTGGAATAGGCCAACGGTCAACAAAAGTCATCATGCTTGAGAAGGGGACATTACACTGTGAGATACCAGTTGAAGCTTGTTAGTTGAGTGGCTTCATTCAGAAGTCATTACAAAGCTTATTGTGAAGTTTTTAATCAAGGGTTTGGATCGATTTTCTTCCATAAGGAGATCATTTTCATTGGCCATTAATTATCTAACATCTGGCACTCTATTCAAGGCCGTACGGATTTTATCATTGCTGGTTTGAGGCCGTACTTTACAGCAGCAAGGCCGTACCTTCATTCTTAGGAAAATCGCCTTGCCTTTTTGCTGCCTTTTTGTTCTACAGTGGGCGCCTTGGGTTTCTGGAGCCTTTGCATTGATTTTTGGGTTGGGAGACTGCTTCTTTTCATCTGGCCGTACCATCACAGGCTTTCTTCAAGCGGCTGCAAGCTTCTCCAGGTTCTTTAATAAATAGCTTGCCTTTATTATGCATGTTGAAATATCGCAGTTGTAATCATTTTGAAAGAGCAATAAATCATCTGTCATCAGACTATAAATGGTATTCTTTCATATTTAGATCTCTAGTATTTTATTTTATTTTTCCAAGCATTTCTTTCCAAAATCGCACCATTTTCCCTTATTGCAAAAATTACAAAAAAACACAAAAATACAACAAAACAAACAAAATTGCATTTACCGTCAGAAGTCAGGGTTGAGAGACACCTGGTCTCTTACATTCCCTCCATCTTGTATCTCCTGCAAGTTGTCCAATGTAACCCAATGCAAATCTTGAGCCAATAAACCTCTCCTCTTGTTGAATATTTTAATCTAAAGGATGTGGCTAAGATGAAAAGCCTTGTTTTACAAGATTCTAATGAGTTGATGGCTTTTAGTCGACAAGTTATAGCTCTAGTTTCCCTTCAAGCTCTCATGTGCCTTGCTAGGTCCTAAAACTATAGGTCCACAATCCTAAAACATGCTTGTCATGCCCAAGGGGTGCCTTAAGGAGGGTGAAACATATGTGCATCAATAGATTGAGGGTGGTCAAGGGCCTACAACAAGAATGGTTAAATTCTCTTGCTCTTTGGGCTCTGCTTAAACCTAGGAGGGTGTTCCTAGAGGTCTCCTTAATAGCTTTTTACATAAAAAATGTAACAATCTATAGCTATACCCAAATGTACACTTAACTCCAATAACTATCATTAGGTTAAGATCAACTAGCCTCTTTAAACCTTTATATAGCTGATAACACCTTGCACATGCACCTATAGGTATTAGTGTCATTATAATCCCTTAAAATGTTTTCATCTGTTATTACATACACGGTGGCAAGGTGTAGCATGCATGTTCAAATTCTCTAATAATTTAATTGTTGTATTTCACTTAAGATTCATCCATGGGTTAGAAAACTGAATACTGCACAACATGCATAAAACCTAATATAAACCTAACATTTCTTACAATTAAACAAAATAGAGTTGTTGTTTTAATAAGAGTGTTTTATCTTGAACCAACAAAGACTGATGCTTGCTCCATTGGACAACAAAGTTATAATAGCAAAGAGGAAAAATAAAATACTTAGCAAAGCATCAACAAATTTAGGTTTTCAGTCATATGGAAACCAAAGATGACATCTTATTGATAAACATACTTAATCATCCATGACCATAACTACAATGATTCATATGAATTAAAAGAATGGTTATAACAAAAAATTTGCAATACATTAGGTGCTGTCACACACACACCAAACCCTCATGACATTTGTGCTAGCAAATGTGACAAAAGCAAATACTTAACTTCAATTACAATATTTCCCTAAATTGCTGCAAACAACCATGGAGGCATTCATTGGTAAAAATGTACAAAATAGAACCCCTCCTACACTGTTACAGAGCATATCTCTTTGGTTATAGTTAAAACATTAAACATTTGTTACAATAGAACAACCTACATACTTAACTAGGCCCTAAAATTGGTTTGACAACCAACCTTGAGTACAAAAAGCCAATTGGTTTTAATAGATCTGTCATTGCATTTTTTCCAGCTATCTTAGGAGCCTCAAGTTGATGGAAAACATTAATGATGTGAAGAAACCCACCTATACCCTATTCACAATTGTCATTTCTTTGATAGCTGCATTCCAAAATGCATAAAAACTGCCTGGAAGATGTTGAAATTTGAGCAGATATCATACACCTCTATCTAGACTTGAAAAATATCTTTCCATTCATTAGGCCTCTAGATTTGGAATGAAATGGCATGGAAGAGCCAAAAATCTTGTTGCAGGCATGTCACTAGGGGATAGCATGAAGAAAACGACTCGCAAAAACCTAATGGGTGCAATAAATGCAACATAGACTTGTGTTGTTTTTCCATTTGAATCCACACTTGCATGAATAAAAGTGAGTTTTGGGTGGCATCTGATTCAATTCAGTAGCTGTAGAGCTTTGACAAGATGATGTTAGGGTTTCTAGACCATTTCTTGCTTATCATTTTAAACAACAAGTAAATCTATGCTCTTTTGGATGAACAATACTTTTTTGGGAAGAGAAATCCTAAACAAGAAAATAATGATGTCAACCCTACTTAGAAAGTGGCTTTCTTAGTGTATAGGGAGGTAGGTGACATCAAAGGTAAAAAACATAAGAGTTTTGAATTGTCAAGGGTTGGGGGTTAGGGGCACCTCATGGTAGGTACTTGGGGAGAGGGAAGTTTGATGGGATGACAAGGGTAAAGGGAATTGAACTTA
Organism: Sequoia sempervirens; assembly: GCA_007258455.2. Taxonomy (NCBI): domain Eukaryota; kingdom Viridiplantae; phylum Streptophyta; class Pinopsida; order Cupressales; family Cupressaceae; genus Sequoia; species Sequoia sempervirens. The sequence goes on from VDFB02281492.1 coordinate 561,713,668, forward strand.
GGTGGAGTGGCATGATGAGATAGGAAAGTTTGACATCTCAATTAGGAACAAAGGGAAGTGGTGGTGGGTAGAAAGGTATGCCTAGCAGGAAAACTCCAACAACTCCAACAATTTGCACAGGTTTAAACATTTCAGCCAACAACTAAAACAATTAGACATCTTTTGGAAATTTGGCAATTGCAACACATTATAGGCATGTGGGGAATGGTAGAAGACCACACTTAGGCAAATTTAACAACTCAAGATCCACATAAAATATCTCAGATTGGTTATAAGTATTAGGTTAGAAACACTAAAGGGAAGGGATTCAAGCAAAATTTGACATGGCAGATTGAGTCCCAACATGCCCTAAATTTGAAGATCCTCACCTTGTGGTGCAAGATGAAGTGTTCCTTGAAAATCCTCAATGGTCTAGGATTTGATTCTTTTGAGAGTTTTGACATGCCTTCCATGAAGTAGAAAATAAGAATAAGAAACCTATTTTATAGCATGGGTGTTATATTACATAGATGAATCCAAGCCATGCATTCTACATAAGAAATTGAGCATAAAACAGCTTGTTGAAGCTTAAATTATTGATGAATTCTTGGCTACAATATAGATGAACAAATTCATAGAGATAAATGAAGATGAGTTCTCTTCTATAGAGGAGCTCCTATGGCAAGAAATTTTGGGGGGTTTCAAGAGGAATGACATGATTGACTTGTTTGAGGAATTCCCCTATTTCATTGGGGATATTTGTGTTTGCACAGGTCAAAGAGGTGCCTTGCTTAATGAGGATAAGCTAAAATGTAATAATGCCACAATTGGGGTTGAGCCTACAAGCACAAATGTGATGCACTTGTTTGCTGCTTATGTAGGAGGCCCATTGAAATTCAAGTCCATTTTGAGGACCAACATAGATGATGAGCAACATGAAGAGGCATCTAGTGCCATGGAGTCCCTAGGTATGCTCACTTTCAAGCATGTGGGAGAGCTTCAACTCTCCAATTTTCTTCAGAAGCTCTTGCTTGTTATGAATCAATATTCTGATCATGCAAGAAGGGCAATCCAAATATTCAATTGGTAGAACATTAAAGGGCAAAGAAGTACTAGTTTTTGCTTTTCTTCTTTATGTAGTTTGTCTAGTTGATCACCACCTCAAGGTTAGTTTCATGGAGCACACTCATAAGAAGAGGCGGCTATTTCATCCTACTTGTGAATGAGTTTGTTCTATAAGTAGTGGAATTTTGTTTCAATTTTGGATTTTTGTAAATGTTGCTTGCAACATCATGATAGATAAGTTTTTTTAGAGATTTGGTTTGACTTTGCATTCTTGGCATAGTTTTGTTCCTTTGACCTTCATGTGGGAAGGCGGATGTTGTGCGTAGTGGGGTTCTTGTTCTAGATGAGGGCGTTCTTTCTTTTAGTGCTTGACTTATTGCACAATGAATTAAGGTTGGTGTTCATTGCTTCTAGGTTTATTCCAAGTGGAAAAGCCCTTGTGAGTTGCCAAGAGGGCCCAAGACTATAGTACAATTTTTGCACTCCAATTCAAACTTTTCTTTGTGCTACCTTTCATTCTTTTCTTCCCCTTTTTGCCTAGCTTTACTTGATGTTCTTGTGCCTTAGCATTGATAACCAATTTGAGATAATTTTACTAAGGCTCTATTTTGTACCTTGCCGAGCATCATTGTTCCTCTATTCTTGCTTTTAGTCCTCTAAGTTGACATCTGATTTGAGAGATCTTTTCATGGCCTTGTTTCATAGCTACATGCTTTGGTCCCTTCCTCTCTCCATTAATGATCATATTTTTCTTGTTGTGGCTAAGCTCCAAGTTCTTATTCATGGAAGCTTTATTCTAAGTTGCCATAGGTGGAATGCTCTATTTATTAAAGGTCTCGATCTTTGTTGGCTGTTGGATTCCTCTAATCCAATGCCCTACAAGGGTTGGAGTATTGTTATGCTTCTTGTGCCTTGGGATTTTGCTCATTGTCCATTGAATTCAATTTGATGGTTGGTATGAGTCGCATGACGTCTTTATGAGGAGGAAGGAAAGGGCTCCTATTATTGGTTGATATATGCTAGTGTGGTAGTTTGATCGGTTAGCGAGGGTTCCCAAGTGTGTTAGTGATAAATATTAAGCTCGGGTCTCGTGAGTTGTTGGTATTGTGAGTTTTTGGATCATTCTTAGCAAGTTAGCACTAGCTTTTTTCTTTTCCTTCTTCAAGTTCTAAGCTTGGTGAGTTATGATGTTAGTAGTGGTATGTGGTGGCCTCCTATTATTTGGAGTTGTTGTTAGAGTTTTGTGTTCTTGCATTTGCAATAGCCATCTAATCCATTTTGATCCAGTAGTTTGAACAATCTCATGGAGGCTTTCCGTGAGTAGTTAAAGGGTGGATGTGCCTTTTGTCCATTATCGCTAGATCATCTATGGTGGGCCTTGACATGTTTACTTTTAACTCCTGTCATGTGCATCTTATTTGTCCACATCATCAACTAGTGGCAATGAATGATTTCTATTGCTTGGATCAATTTGTGATCTCATCCAAGTGTTCAACTACCATTGATCTTCGTAATTGTTTTGCTCATCAACTAGTGGCAATGAATCCTTTCTATTGCTTTGTTGGATCAATTTGTGATCTCATCCTAGGTGTTTGACTACCATTGATCTTTGTAATTTTTTTGCAATGGTATTTTGTGAAGTGTCAAGCTTAGATAATGCCATTGGTCCATTTGTGTGAGGTGGCTATCTCAATGGGAGGCAACAATATTAAGGTATGGTTGTATTATTTGCATTACCAATTGTTTATCTCTTGATCTAATAGCTTGTGGGAGCCAAAAGGAAAACTGAGCGGAAAAGCATTGTAAATGTTTGTTGATTGTCTAATTTAATTTGATCAATGCCCCATGGGATCTTGAAGCCATTTTTTCATGTCTAATAGTGTTGTGAATGAGTATTTGATGGCCACCATGAATAGTAAGCAACATTTATTCATTCTAGTGGCTTGTGATTCTCTTGGGGTGCACATCATATATCTTGAATGCAAATTTGGATGCCTTTTTGAAAACCAAATCTTTCTCACTAACACATTTAGGTGCAACCACTCTCTTGTAACTTTAGTACAAGTTGCTATTTTTCTAGTGTTGCAAGTGTTTGTGTGTATGTTTGAGAAGAGTGATTTCCTCAATTTCTCCACAAGTCTGATCTAGATTTTCTTGAGCACCCATATAAAAGTCAAATCTGACTGCAGCGTTGTTGGTGGAGAGTTTAATGATCTAGAGAGGTTGTAAATTTTTTTAAAAAATGCCATGGTGCAACTCCAAAATTGTGACATGTGTCTTGTTAGGTCCCAAATTTGTAGGTCCACAATCCTAGAACATGCTTGTCACACTTCAAAGGCTAGGGATGTCTTCAAGAGGGTGAAATAGATGCTCATCAATAGACTAAGGATGATCAAAGGCCTACAACAAGAGTAGGGAAACTCTCTTGATCTTTGGACTTAGCTTAAACCTCGGAGGGTGTTCCCAGAGGTCTCCTTAACAGGTTTTTTGCATCAATTAAAATGTAACAATCAATATAATAAACAATAGCCATACCCAACTATACATTTGACCTCAATTTCTATCACTAGGTTAAAGTAATTGACTGCAAAGGACCTTTACATAGTTGATCAGACACCTTGCACATGTAAGTGTGAATATCTGCATTTCTAATCCCTTAAGATAGTTTCATTTATCATCTCTTACATAATGTTAAGGTGTAGGCATGCATATTCAAGTTCTTTGATGATATACAATTTTGGTTTGCTTAGAATGTTTCCTTGGTTTATAATAAACAATATGCAAAACCTACTCTAAACCTATAGCCAACCATAATAGAAGCATTGTTTAAATTAATATTTTTGAACTTAAACCAATAAAGATTGGTGCTTGATTCATTGGGCAACAAAGTTATAATAGGAAAGAGGAAATAAATGTAGTCTGGTATAATATTAACAAAACTAGATATGTATTCATATACAAATCAGAGATTACATTTCATACAATGGACATACTTAATAATCCATTATTGAACTACAATGACCCGCATGAAACAAAGGAATGGTATTATGAATTGTTTGAAATACATTAAATTCCACCACACACACACACCAAACTTTAGTTACATTCAAACTAGCAAATGTGGTGAGAGCGACCATAGTTGAAAACTCGCACTTAGCAAAAACTCGGGAAAAACTTGGCAATAACTTGGCAAATTTATCGAACATTTTAAAATACATAAATTTTTAAAATATTCTTCAAAAACACACATATATACTGAATTTGTAGAGCATATTACTGATTTCCATCATGTATAAATCAAAATTTGAGTTCAATTCATATCATAGACCAAAGAACAAGTTCAACTTCTAAATACATATCAACTTCAAGTTTCCGTATCAATGAAAATTATAAATCATAAATTTCATCTATGACAAAAACTCAAGCTTTTGTTGCTGCTGTGTGGGTGTTGCTGAAGTAGATGGTATAGGTGCAATATGCTCAACAGTTGCCTCAATAGGTGCCTCATCCATAGTGATAGAATCAAGCTGTGTATGTGAGGAAATTGCCTCTGCTGGCTGACCAACTCAGCATGGGGACAACCTTAATTTGTGTGGCTTGATTAGTGAGTATGGATTAGAAAAGAAAAATGTATATGGGTTTCTTTTCTAATCCATACTCACTAATCAGGCCACACAAATAAAGGCTTACCCCATGCTAATCCATCTTAACCATAGCTCAATGCATTTCACATTATCATTATAATTTATGACAACAAAGAAGTTGTAACTTGTGACCTGGCAAACTTTATAGAGTTCATTCAAATTCATCTAGATTCATAAGTTCTTGAGCATGAGAATTTCATTTGTAATCAATTAAAAAGTAGATAATCTTTAGTGTTCATGTTTACAGATTTCAGTTGAGTATGTTAGTGTTGAGTCATTGACTGTTTAAGAAAGGATGCCTTGTGTTTAAACTTTAAACCCACAATTGACTGTAAACAAAACAAAAACCCTCGCACATCGTGGTTGTTCCGTCGTGCCTTTTCCACATCCAGAAAGCATAACAAAAACCCTAAAAAAATTGTGCATTTTTGGTTTAATACTTTTTGTGATGAGTTTTGGCTGAGTTTTAGGGATTAAACTGTAAGTTTTTCATGATTTTTTAGTAAAAATTGCTAGCAAGTTATTCTACGATTTACTCGCTGCAGAGTTTGATTCGTGAGTACTTGCGAGTCTTGCGAATACTCGTAGAGTTTTTCAAGTATGAGAGCAACTATCTAGCTATGACTATACAATCCCTTGAATTACTACAAACCATCATGGAGACATACCATTGCAGAGATGTGCATTTACAAACCCTTTATATACTCTACAAGATACATTCCTTCATTTACAATTCAAATGTGCATTGTTTGATGCCCTAGAACAATCTGCAGACTTAACGAGGCCCTAAATTGGCTCAGTGACCAACCATTTGAATTTGGAACTCATTGGTATATATAGATCCACTATTTTGATACCTAGCTTGCTCAAAGAATCCTCAAGATGATGAAAACCTAGATGATGTAAGAAAGCTTGTCATCCCCTACTCAGCCATCACATGTCATGATTCACATTTGAAATTCCATGAAAATTGTCGAGAATTGAGTTAAAATATTGCGGAAAGCATGGAGGAAAATTATTCAAATCGGAAAAATACCTTTTCATTAATGATGCCTCTAGATCTAAAGAGATATGGTCTAGAGAAACCCCCAATTTTGTTGAAGACATGGTCATGAGATGGTGTGTAGACATCAAGTCGCGAAACCCTAGTTGTAGCATTAAATTAGTGCATGGGCCATGCTATTCATTATTCCCATTGAACCTACACCCGTTTGAATAAAAAATGGTTTCTACGTGCTTAGAAATCACTTATTATAGTTGTAGGGCCTTACTAGCCTCATTACTAGTTTTTTGGGCCATCCAAGGGGTAGGTGGGAGTTACTATGAAAAAGCATAGGAGTTTTGGACTTCGAAGGTTGGGAATGACATATGCTTCATACATGGCTAGGGGCATTGGGGATCGTGATCGAGCATGACAAGGAACTCATATCACAAAGGGTTGGAAATGGAGGGAAGTATGAACAAGGAAGTCCGATGTGGAATTCTAGTGGAAAATGTTTGGGTTTGGGGTTTGGGGACTACCTTATGATAGGTACTTGGGGAGGGGGAAGTCTAACGATAGATATAAAAGAAAATTGGACTTTAGGTGGATGGTATGATGGGAAGGAAAGGCCTAAAAGGTTGACAAGGAATAAAGGGAATTGGGGATGAATGGAAATGTATGCTTGGTAGGGAAACTCTAACAACTCCGACAATTTCCACAAACTTAGACATTTTAACCGACAACCTAAACACACATTATTTGGAAATTTGGCAATCCCAACATACTATAGGCATGTGGGGAATGGGAGAAGAAATTTAACAACTTAGAACACACAACAAAAATTTTATTAGATCAGTTATAAGTGTTGGGTCAAAACTAGGGTTAGACACACAAAAGGAAAGGGACTCTGGCAAAATATGATATTGCAGGGTTGAGTCCCAACATGTCCTATGATATTGTAATGTTCCCGTTTTAGCTGACGTTGTTTGTTGAGGAGTGAGCCTATCAATTTGACCCTCGTAGGCTGACAGTTTTGATTAGAGGGTTGTCCTTGGCAGTTATCCAGAGTTTCGAGACATCACTCCATCAGTTGATTCAGGTTTGGGCCTTTGCAGAGACTTACAAAGTGATATTCAGACACTTACTATTTATAGTAAGTTAGGTAGACAGGGGTTACTATTTCTGGCAGGGCACCTGGTTCAGTTGGTCATCTCAGTTTCGACCCAGTTTGACAGTTTGATGAGCAAACGGTGAATAAGGGAGCATTTAATAATAATTAAATAATTATTATTATGACTTTATATTATAAAGTCACTTTAAGTGAAATATTAAAATATTAATTAATAGCGAATTATAAGTATTTAATACTTTATAATAGTGGAGTAATATTAATATTAAATGAGTATTTATTACTCATTAAAAAAGGACGCCATTTATTATTGAAATTGCCTAAGTTTCAAAAGAGGCGAATTTTATATTATTAAATGCATTTAAATTGGTTTTTTGAAGGGGGGTCAAATTTTTGAGAGAGGTATTTATTTCTCAAAGACAGAATAGAACTCATTATGATATGATTATTCAAATTTTGTCTTTTCTCTCTGAGAACATTTGGAGTTGGAGAAACAAGGGTTTCTGCAATCAGGTTTTGGAGAACGTCAACTCTTCAGAATCAGACATACTGAGGCTGTGAAATACCAGTTGAAGCTTGTCCATCAGGGTGACTTTATTCAGAAGTCATATTTGTGCTTACAGAGGAAAAATCAGGAAGGGTTTGAGAAGAACGTATTTATCAAGGCAAGGAATCGATTTATATCTTGTTGTTCCAGTATCCTGGCATCTCTTTTCTCAGCCATACGGCCTCTTTGCTTGCCGCCATAGCCGTACTGTTTCAGCTGGAAGGCGTGTGGATTTAAAGCTTGAAACGCCTTGCTTTTTGTTGCATATTCACTTCCATTGAGGTCGCACAATTCCTTGGATGCATCTGTGATCAATTTGGAGCTGGATATCTTTGTCTTTTGTGCACATTGAATGCTACAGCTGGTTATCAGATCGCTGCAATAAAATACCAGGTTTCTTACTCATTTAATAGTTGCTTTTTCCCTATGCATGCTTGCCTTTTGGCTCACACATCATAGATCTATTATTGTAATTGATTTGCAAGATTAATAGGGTCTTTTGGCACCAACTTATGAGTACATTTACTTCAAATTTGCATTCTAGAATTTATCATAATTTTTAGAAGCATTTAATGCAAAATTGTACCATCTCCTTTATTTGCAAAAGCCACAAAAAAAATAAAAAAACGACAAAACAAACAAAATATTGCATTCACCGTCAGAAGTTGGGTTGAGAGACACCGGGTCTCTTATAGATATGCAAAATGATTTTTACTTGCAAGATTTGGTGTGGGTCACAACATTGATTGCAACATTCTTTCCCAGTTCTCTCTCTTTCTCTCTCTTCTTTCTTCTTTTGGGCCATAAATGTAATGAGCTCATACGAGTTAAAGGGAGTCTTGAGGATTTTTTTTGGGTGAAGCATACTATTTCATAGTTTTGAGCCTTACAACAATTTTATCTCTGTTATTCTCAAACCTTTGATGCAAATATGTACTTTGCCTTTACCTCTTACATTGTTGTTCATTGTGTTCACTTTGGTGATCTTGCTTTCTATGTTCGTTTGCTTTGCCTAGGAGTCTTCTTCTTTCTTCGTTCTTTCCATTGTTGTTCAGATTATCTTGATCTATGTTAGGGATTGATTAATCTTCTTGGAGCAGTTTTTGACCTTGGGCATGTTGATGATTGTGCATGCTTCCTTCTTGCCTTGCATTGCTATAATTTCAAGAGTCTCTTTGTTCTTGTAGACTATTGGATCATGTGTATAAACCTTGGCACTATAGAAAGATCCCCTTCTCTTGGCTTATGGCTGTCATAGATTAGGTTTTATTTTCATGTTCTTCTTTTCCCCTTTTCTTCTTTCAAGTGACAAGTGAGAGCCATTGAAAATCTTACAAGAAGCTGACCTTTGAATCTTGGAGATCAATTTGCAGGTTACGTCCCACATTTGCAAATCTTTCCATTGGTGTGTTGAACACACATCACTGATATAGAGTGCACCTGGCCATTGTAACCAGTGACTGATATTTGAGCATTAACATTTCCAAAGAGAGCCCAATGATCATAGCCTCCCATTCTGCTTTATTGTTGCTTTAATGGCCCAACAAAAGGGACCCTTTAATAAAATTTCTAGATGAAATGTGAATGACATAACTGGCCCTCGCTGGACCAAGATTGCCTTGAGATACCTTGTTGAAGTTCAATTTCCAATATCCTTCTAGGGTTGGGTGAGTGAAATTGGACAATTATTCAGTGTCATTTATAGCATTTTTGTAAAAGGCTATTTAGTACTTTTTGGTTTTTTTTTTTTGATCTTATGTGTTTTACTTAAATTTTCATTTTTCATTTTTCAAATTGCTACACGGGGATTTAACACTTTCTGTGATGCTTTTTTTTTACTATGATTTGCAATATCAACGAGCTCTCTCAGGATTATTCTATGCATGGTGAAATTTGTAGAAAATTGGTGCTTTCCATGGTATAGTACTTGCTGCACTGGGTACCTCTGCTTGGATTTCTTTTTATCATTATACGTTTTACTTTGTGGATGTGGAAGACCTTGGAGTGATATTTTATGATTTTGTGGCATTAGGGCTTTGAAATGGTCCATACTCAAGGATCTCACTTGAAGTTGATTATTGAAATATTATTTCTCATGCTAAAGCAGCGGTTATTGATTTAAAACAATGTTTTTCTTTTTCTTATCCTTAACTGTTTGCAGATGAATTAGAGTCATTTTGTGTTCAAAAAGTGAAATTAAATTTAAGTGCAGCAAGTTCCAAAACAAGGTGTATCTGCCCTGTTTTTCTGATTTCTTTGCAGTTGAAATCGTTTTTATTTTTTGTTTTTAAATTATGCTTTATTGAGATTAAATTTAGCAGAACTGCAAGGCATTATTACTGAGATTTAGAGTTATGGTGTCAAGGTCCTCTTTTTTAAAGATTTTGATGAAAAGTTCCTGAAGGTTTCTTTTCATTTGCAGATTTTCAAGAATCCGGCGTGCAGGAAGATTTATGTCTGTTTAATACAGAACATTTTTGTTTGCTAAGGTCAAACTCACTTGGTTATTTCTCAAAAATGACAATAGGATATTTGCCAGGAACATCAGGATCAAATGTCTCACAGCAGCACAAGACATCCTTCTTTGGAAATCGATACATAATTGGTTTGACTTTTGTTGCTGGTATTGGTGGCTTACTTTTTGGATATGACACAGGTATGTACTATGCATTGCTTATGCTTCAGCAGAACCTTCTTAGATTTATTGTGATTATCAGGGTTTTGATAAATGCAGGAACATTGTGGTTCATTGCACGCACTTCTGTTTTTCTTACTCATTTCTTTACCTCTGCTATTGTTAAATTTAGTCTTTTGGCTTTTGTTTCCCGAAGTCATTTCTTTACCTCTGGCTATTATCTTGCCTCTACTAGTGTTAAATTTAGTCTCTCAGTTTTTAACTTCTTAAATCACTCCTTTACCTTTGGGTATTGTTATAACTTTGCTTTTGTTCAGTTCAGTCTCTTGGCTGTTCTCTTTTGGCTCATTCATATATCGCTGTCTATTGTTCAGTCTTCTCTTTTGACTGTTCTATGATTGCTATCTTATTGATTTGAATTTATCTATTAGTTAGTCAAGTTATTCATTCTCTTTGAAGACAAGCAGGATAGATTACTATTTTCTGAGAGAATAAAATCTTATGTGTTCATGAATTGTTTTATGATTAGTTCACATGTGTTCCTTCTGTTACATACACTTGTCTGATTTTAGTCTCATTACCATACTATTGGCATGATTAGGTTGTCCTTGAGCACATTTATTTACCTTTTGTTACAGTAAATTTCAAATTTTTGGGTGTTTAACTTTATCATCTTCCTGTTTAGAATTCCGCCACTAGTTAGTTTTAAGTTATTTATTGTATTAGAAAGAAGTGGGGAACACATTTCTAATCTCAGGTGTACATTTCTTGTCAATGCTGTTTCCAACTAATCTGAGTCAAATTGGAAATACATTGCAGGGATTGGGTTATGATTGGCTCAAATTGTGTTCATTATGTCCTATATATTTGATTCTAATTTGGGTATCATCAGGATACTATGGTTGCCACATGAGAGACTGTCCAGGAGATTCTTGCATGTTCTTTCACCCATAGCCATTGTTAAATTCAGTCTTTCGGCTGTTCAGTTGTTACCATCCTCTCACTTTAAATTCAGTTACTATTTCCTGTGTACAACATTCCCTGGCAATGTTGAATTCCGAAGTAATCTGACTTGAATTGGATAAGCATTATAAAAATTGGGTTATGATTGGTTCGCATCCTGATGTCATATACTTAAACTTGGTTTGGGTTACATCAGTAGAGTATGGTTTGCCATAATGAGCTTGACCAGCAGGTACTTGCTCATTTTAATGAACCAAGCTAAATGTTAGTTTTCAATGGAGGGCTTTCAATTGTTTCCTTTATTGAATTCAAATGCCAGAGCTAAATTTAAAACTAACTTTTTGAATTGAGATATTGTAATGTCCCCTTTTGGGAATGAGATTATAATAGTAATAAATATATATATATATATATGAAGAATAAAGACTATTGAAGGAAAAAAGATATATAAGAGACACCAAACAAGGAGAAGGAGCATCATACACAGAATTCATCTTTTACTATCTGATAATTAATCCTAGAGAGCATGGAACAGCAGTTCATTTAACTTCAAGGACAAAACCTCTCATGGCAGAAATTGAAGGACAGAAACCCACAATTTCTCTTGTCAAGTTAAAGGACGAAAACCCCTAACTTGGCAGAATTCGGACACATTTCAAGTCATTTATACAAAGAGAGATAACTGCAAATTAAAAGAATATTACAGCAGAGACATGAGAATAAGTTTTATATTTTCAAAACTATGTTATAAGCTTTAAATCTGAAGTATATATAATCAGAATTATATTTTTTAGGATAAATTAATATTTATAATCAACTATGCAATTCTTATTGTGAGTTGGGGTTATTTATTTAAGGCAAAATAAGGAAAATTTAAAAAGGGACATTACAGATATCCATCTTGTTATATCTTATTCTTCTAAATCTGGCGCACAACTGTGGCTTCTTACATGCATTTTTGTTAAGCTTTGAAAGTGGCATTACTTTCTAAAGAATATTTTGAGGCAAAGCTTAGGCACAACTTGGCATCGTTCCTGTTAGGGTAATGCCTTTCAAAAGTTTATGAAATCCAGACAATAATGAAATTATTAATGCTTCTATATGACTTATCTTGATCAAGTTCACATGTATCCTGAAATGTCCAGCTAAATAATTTTAGTTATCCTTTTTCATTTGTTCATGTTTGTATGTGTTAGAATTGTGTATGGGTATGCTAGCCAGGACAAGATCTATGTTCTTTGCTAGGTTTCCTTATTATGCTTCTGATGTTTTCTCTTGGTATGGATCTTTCTTGGATCTGTGGATCTTTGTATAAAACCTTGATGTTCTAAGAAAGCAATTTCAGTGGAACTTGAATTTGTGTTGTTACTTCTGTTAGGGAACTAATTGTCTTACTGTCTTACAGTTTTGTTGCCAAACCATGCTTTTTTTATAGGGCTGTCTATTATGGATTAAGGAAGCAAGTATGTGATTGTGTCTGCTGGTAGCATTTCAAAACAGGGTTGGCTACATTTGGTGGAGATTGTTTAATTTTTTTACAGTTTAGTCACGTTTAATAATGATGTAATGCCCTAAATCTGACTTGAGCAGAACACACAAAAATATGACCAACAATAATTTTTTTAAACAAGAAGCACTACACAGCAGTAGTGCACAATGCACACAGATGTTCCCTCCCCATATGAAATGCCAAATGATACCAAACACACATAGAAGATATGTGTTGGCAATACCCAAGGAATAGGAAAATAGAAATAAACAGACGGACGGGTGGCACATGTCCCCACATGGCACACCCTGCAATCTGGGAAGCTTCCTAATATGTAAATGGCATCAACACATGTGATGCCTAAGGGAAGTGGCATCTTCATGACAACCACACCTCTAGGGTACTCTATATGGAAAAGAAACTTCTACACTCTTTCAAGATGATAACACAAAGATAGAGGTGCTTAATTTATCCAATTAAATGATAGAGTGATAAAGCTGTCTTATTAAGCATGACAATAAATAATTGTATGCTAACATTTCTTTTCCATTATAATACAAAATTGAAAGTTCATACAATCACAAGACTAGGCTAATCTTTCTACCACATGCAAGAGTTGGGGGAAGAGTATATATTGGTTAAT
>VDFB02281492.1:561726843-561750866 GCA_007258455.2 Sequoia sempervirens
CTCTCCACGAAGTCACGGTGAATTTAATTTTGCCCATCCCGGTTTTATCTCTAGCGGCACAAATTATTTTCCTCCAAAACATCGTCGGCGAATTAGATTTTGTCCAAGGCATTTAAATTTCCGAGTAGTTGAGAATAAATTATTAAAATATTGGAAATATTTTAATTAATTCCAACCCGTTCGTTTTGGACCCATGGTTATCTCGATTTTCCTTCCATTTTTCTTGGCTAAGAGTGTATTTTCCAATTTTATCCTCAATTTCGTCTAGCCAAACCAAAATTTAAGCCGTTCCGTTGAAAATTTTATTGCCAGATCCTTATTTTTCTTTGCCGAGGCGAGATTTTAAGCTTATTTTGCTCTGCCAAAGTCAAATTTTCCCCTGCTCAGTCAAATTTTTCTAGGCAAAATCCTTGTCTGAATGTCTTCATTGGGCGAATTTCCTTGACGTCTGACATATTCTTCCTCCTTCTGGCCAAGGACGATCCTTCGTCTCTCCTTGCCTTGTGCATTTTACTTTGGCCAAAGTTGACAATTTCTCAACATTTTCTCCATACTTAGGCAAATTTTAGCTCTTTTCTACCTTTGAGTTAGGCACATTCCGTTTTATTCTTTGCCACATCCTGATCTTCTTTAGCACGTGTCCTTTCAAACTTGGCATTTGACCTCTCGAAAGTGTCATACTTCCTAGCCAGAATCTTCATTTTTCATCCTCTAGCCTCCATACTTAGGCAAATATTCGAACCTTTTCTTAGACTTGGCATTAACACTTAGCCAAAAAAATCATTCTTTTATCCTCTTAGGCGGACCTCCTTAATATTTTGGACAAGCATTTTTGGATGTCCCTCTTTTCTAGGGCGGATTTCCTTAATATTTTAGCATTTGTCTCCAAGAAAAATCAGTTTTCCACCCCTTTAAGCTTTCATACTTAGCTAAATTTCGAAATTTCACTTGGCTGGGCATCAACACTTAGCAAAATTTTTGATTTTTCCTTCATCTTATATGCCTAGGCGGACTTCCAATGTCTTCAGCCAAGTCCCACCTTTCAAGGGCGGACTTCATAAGCATTTTGGACGAGTCTTCAAGTCAAGGCAGACTTCTAAGGCCTTTTGGACGGGTCTTCAAGCATATGGCGGACTTTGGAGGGGTCAAGGATGAGCTGGGCGGACTTTGGATGATGCTGGGATGAGCATGCTTAGTGCTGGGCGGACTTTGGAAGATCCTAGGATGAGCATGCTTAGTGCTGGGCGGACTTTGGAAGATCCTAGGATGAGCTTGGGCGGACCTTAGAACATTTTGGCACTTCCTCCTTTGATGCATGGCGGACTTCAAAGGATCCTAGGACATGCATGGCGGACTTTCTATGTCTTTTGCCATTTTTCCTTAGTGCTGGGCGGACTTCACCAGCTTCCAGACTTTTCCTTCATCCTTCTTGACCTTCCTCTACTTGGAGATGGCGAATTTTCCAGACTTAACCATTTATTTCATGAATTTCATCTTTTTTGAGCTGATTTTTGGTGATTTCAACCTTCAGATCTGACTGGTTTTGACCTGATTTTCCAGAATTTGAATGTTTTTTGGGTCTGATTTTTTGACTGTTTTTCCAGATTTTTCAATAATTTTTTCAAATTTTCTCTTTGATTTTCTGAGAGATTTTTTGATTTTTTTGGACTTCTGAGTGCATTTTTGGAATTCGAGACCTTCTAAATATAGAAACTTTCCAAATATAGAAACTTTCAAAAATAGAAACTTTCTAAAAATAGGAACCTTGTTTGGTCGAAAATGCCAAAAATGAAAAATCGAAAAAGCAACTTTTCCTAAAATGGAAGTCTGAAGTGGCGAATTCACGGTCGATCTTCGTTTCCTGGGCCTTGAGCTTCCATGGCGATCTAGCGGATTCAAGCATGATTCCGACTGGCAGGTAACTCGGCGGGGTGACTAACCGGGAACCTCAAAATGATGACCTCATTGTAAAAAAGACAAGTGATAAGCAGTTGCAACAGAGGCAAAAGCAAAACGGGGGTCCCCATTTGCAATGGATGTGTGAAATGGTCACAACACTATGTAAAGGTCCTTTGCAGTCAATTACTTTAACCTAGTGATAGAAATTGAGGTCAAATGTATAGTTGGGTATGGCTATTGTTTATTATATTGATTGTTACATTTTAATTGATGCAAAAAACCTGTTAAGGAGACCTCTGGGAACACCCTCCGAGGTTTAAGCTAAGTCCAAAGATCAAGAGAGTTTCCCTACTCTTGTTGTAGGCCTTTGATCATCCTTAGTCTATTGATGAGCATCTATTTCACCCTCTTGAAGACATCCCTAGCCTTTGAAGTGTGACAAGCATGTTCTAGGATTGTGGACCTACAAATTTGGGACCTAACAAGACACATGTCACAATTTTGGAGTTGCACCATGGCATTTTTTAAAAAAATTTACAACCTCTCTAGATCATTAAACTCTCCACCAACAACGCTGCAGTCAGATTTGACTTTTATATGGGTGCTCAAGAAAATCTAGATCAGACTTGTGGAGAAATTGAGGAAATCACTCTTCTCAAACATACACACAAACACTTGCAACACTAGAAAAATAGCAACTTGTACTAAAGTTACAAGAGAGTGGTTGCACCTAAATGTGTTAGTGAGAAAGATTTGGTTTTCAAAAAGGCATCCAAATTTGCATTCAAGATATATGATGTGCACCCCAAGAGAATCACAAGCCACTAGAATGAATAAATGTTGCTTACTATTCATGGTGGCCATCAAATACTCATTCACAACACTATTAGACATGAAAAAATGGCTTCAAGATCCCATGGGGCATTGATCAAATTAAATTAGACAATCAACAAACATTTACAATGCTTTTCCGCTCAGTTTTCCTTTTGGCTCCCACAAGCTATTAGATCAAGAGATAAACAATTGGTAATGCAAATAATACAACCATACCTTAATATTGTTGCCTCCCATTGAGATAGCCACCTCACACAAATGGACCAATGGCATTATCTAAGCTTGACACTTCACAAAATACCATTGCAAAAAAATTACAAAGATCAATGGTAGTCAAACACCTAGGATGAGATCACAAATTGATCCAACAAAGCAATAGAAAGGATTCATTGCCACTAGTTGATGAGCAAAACAATTACGAAGATCAATGGTAGTTGAACACTTGGATGAGATCACAAATTGATCCAAGCAATAGAAATCATTCATTGCCACTAGTTGATGATGTGGACAAATAAGATGCACATGACAGGAGTTAAAAGTAAACATGTCAAGGCCCACCATAGATGATCTAGCGATAATGGACAAAAGGCACATCCACCCTTTAACTACTCACGGAAAGCCTCCATGAGATTGCTCAAGCTACTGGATCAAAATGGATTAGATGGCTATTGCAAATGCAAGAACACAAAACTCTAACAACAACTCCAAATAATAGGAGGCCACCACATACCACTACTAACATCATAACTCACCAAGCTTAGAACTTGAAGAAGGAAAAGAAAAAAGCTAGTGCTAACTTGCTAAGAATGATCCAAAAACTCACAATACCAACAACTCACGAGACCCGAGCTTAATATTTATCACTAACACACTTGGGAACCCTCGCTAACCGATCAAACTACCACACTAGCATATATCAACCAATAATAGGAGCCCTTTCCTTCCTCCTCATAAAGATGTCATGCGACTCATACCAACCATCAAATTGAATTCAATGGACAGTGAGCAAAAGCCCAAGGCACAAGAAGCATAACAATACTCCAACCCTTGTAGGGCATTGGATTAGAGGAATCCAACAGCCAACAAAGATCGAGACCTTTAATAAATAGAGCATTCCACCTATGGCAACTTAGAATAAAGCTTCCATGAATAAGAACTTGGAGCTTAGCCACAACAAGAAAAATATGATCATTAATGGAGAGAGGAAGGGACCAAAGCATGTAGCTATGAAACAAGGCCATGAAAAGATCTCTCAAATCAGATGTCAACTTAGAGGACTAAAAGCAAGAATAGAGGAACAATGATGCTCGGCAAGGTACAAAATAGAGCCTTAGTAAAATTATCTCAAATTGGTTATCAATGCTAAGGCACAAGAACATCAAGTAAAGCTAGGCAAAAAGGGGAAGAAAAGAATGAAAGGTAGCACAAAGAAAAGTTTGAATTGGAGTGCAAAAATTGTACTATAGTCTTGGGCCCTCTTGGCAACTCACAGGGGCTTTTCCACTTGGAATAAACCTAGAAGCAATGAACACCAACCTTAATTCATTGTGCAATAAGTCAAGCACTAAAAGAAAGAACGCCCTCATCTAGAACAAGAACCCCACTACGCACAACATCCGCCTTCCCACATGAAGGTCAAAGGAACAAAACTATGCCAAGAATGCAAAGTCAAACCAAATCTCTAAAAAAACTTATCTATCATGATGTTGCAAGCAACATTTACAAAAATCCAAAATTGAAACAAAATTCCACTACTTATAGAACAAACTCATTCACAAGTAGGATGAAATAGCCGCCTCTTCTTATGAGTGTGCTCCATGAAACTAACCTTGAGGTGGTGATCAACTAGACAAACTACATAAAGAAGAAAAGCAAAAACTAGTACTTCTTTGCCCTTTAATGTTCTACCAATTGAATATTTGGATTGCCCTTCTTGCATGATCAGAATATTGATTCATAACAAGCAAGAGCTTCTGAAGAAAATTGGAGAGTTGAAGCTCTCCCACATGCTTGAAAGTGAGCATACCTAGGGACTCCATGGCACTAGATGCCTCTTCATGTTGCTCATCATCTATGTTGGTCCTCAAAATGGACTTGAATTTCAATGGGCCTCCTACATAAGCAGCAAACAAGTGCATCACATTTGTGCTTGTAGGCTCAACCCCAATTGTGGCATTATTACATTTTAGCTTATCCTCATTAAGCAAGGCACCTCTTTGACCTGTGCAAACACAAATATCCCCAATGAAATAGGGGAATTCCTCAAACAAGTCAATCATGTCATTCCTCTTGAAACCCCCCAAAATTTCTTGCCATAGGAGCTCCTCTATAGAAGAGAACTCATCTTCATTTATCTCTATGAATTTGTTCATCTATATTGTAGCCAAGAATTCATCAATAATTTAAGCTTCAACAAGCTGTTTTATGCTCAATTTCTTATGTAGAATGCATGGCTTGGATTCATCTATGTAATATAACACCCATGCTATAAAATAGGTTTCTTATTCTTATTTTCTACTTCATGGAAGGCATGTCAAAACTCTCAAAAGAATCAAATCCTAGACCATTGAGGATTTTCAAGGAACACTTCATCTTGCACCACAAGGTGAGGATCTTCAAATTTAGGGCATGTTGGGACTCAATCTGCCATGTCAAATTTTGCTTGAATCCCTTCCCTTTAGTGTTTCTAACCTAATACTTATAACCAATCTGAGATATTTTGTGTGGATCTTGAGTTGTTAAATTTGCCTAAGTGTGGTCTTCTACCATTCCCCACATGCCTATAATGTGTTGCAATTGCCAAATTTCCAAAAGATGTCTAATTGTTTTAGTTGTTGGCTGAAATGTTTAAACCTGTGCAAATTGTTGGAGTTGTTGGAGTTTTCCTGCTAGGCATACCTTTCTACCCACCACCACTTCCCTTTGTTCCTAATTGAGATGTCAAACTTTCCTATCTCATCATGCCACTCCACCTAAGTTCAATTCCCTTTACCCTTGTCATCCCATCAAACTTCCCTCTCCCCAAGTACCTACCATGAGGTGCCCCTAACCCCCAACCCTTGACAATTCAAAACTCTTATGTTTTTTACCTTTGATGTCACCTACCTCCCTATACACTAAGAAAGCCACTTTCTAAGTAGGGTTGACATCATTATTTTCTTGTTTAGGATTTCTCTTCCCAAAAAAGTATTGTTCATCCAAAAGAGCATAGATTTACTTGTTGTTTAAAATGATAAGCAAGAAATGGTCTAGAAACCCTAACATCATCTTGTCAAAGCTCTACAGCTACTGAATTGAATCAGATGCCACCCAAAACTCACTTTTATTCATGCAAGTGTGGATTCAAATGGAAAAACAACACAAGTCTATGTTGCATTTATTGCACCCATTAGGTTTTTGCGAGTCGTTTTCTTCATGCTATCCCCTAGTGACATGCCTGCAACAAGATTTTTGGCTCTTCCATGCCATTTCATTCCAAATCTAGAGGCCTAATGAATGGAAAGATATTTTTCAAGTCTAGATAGAGGTGTATGATATCTGCTCAAATTTCAACATCTTCCAGGCAGTTTTTATGCATTTTGGAATGCAGCTATCAAAGAAATGACAATTGTGAATAGGGTATAGGTGGGTTTCTTCACATCATTAATGTTTTCCATCAACTTGAGGCTCCTAAGATAGCTGGAAAAAATGCAATGACAGATCTATTAAAACCAATTGGCTTTTTGTACTCAAGGTTGGTTGTCAAACCAATTTTAGGGCCTAGTTAAGTATGTAGGTTGTTCTATTGTAACAAATGTTTAATGTTTTAACTATAACCAAAGAGATATGCTCTGTAACAGTGTAGGAGGGGTTCTATTTTGTACATTTTTACCAATGAATGCCTCCATGGTTGTTTGCAGCAATTTAGGGAAATATTGTAATTGAAGTTAAGTATTTGCTTTTGTCACATTTGCTAGCACAAATGTCATGAGGGTTTGGTGTGTGTGTGACAGCACCTAATGTATTGCAAATTTTTTGTTATAACCATTCTTTTAATTCATATGAATCATTGTAGTTATGGTCATGGATGATTAAGTATGTTTATCAATAAGATGTCATCTTTGGTTTCCATATGACTGAAAACCTAAATTTGTTGATGCTTTGCTAAGTATTTTATTTTTCCTCTTTGCTATTATAACTTTGTTGTCCAATGGAGCAAGCATCAGTCTTTGTTGGTTCAAGATAAAACACTCTTATTAAAACAACAACTCTATTTTGTTTAATTGTAAGAAATGTTAGGTTTATATTAGGTTTTATGCATGTTGTGCAGTATTCAGTTTTCTAACCCATGGATGAATCTTAAGTGAAATACAACAATTAAATTATTAGAGAATTTGAACATGCATGCTACACCTTGCCACCGTGTATGTAATAACAGATGAAAACATTTTAAGGGATTATAATGACACTAATACCTATAGGTGCATGTGCAAGGTGTTATCAGCTATATAAAGGTTTAAAGAGGCTAGTTGATCTTAACCTAATGATAGTTATTGGAGTTAAGTGTACATTTGGGTATAGCTATAGATTGTTACATTTTTTATGTAAAAAGCTATTAAGGAGACCTCTAGGAACACCCTCCTAGGTTTAAGCAGAGCCCAAAGAGCAAGAGAATTTAACCATTCTTGTTGTAGGCCCTTGACCACCCTCAATCTATTGATGCACATATGTTTCACCCTCCTTAAGGCACCCCTTGGGCATGACAAGCATGTTTTAGGATTGTGGACCTATAGTTTTAGGACCTAGCAAGGCACATGAGAGCTTGAAGGGAAACTAGAGCTATAACTTGTCGACTAAAAGCCATCAACTCATTAGAATCTTGTAAAACAAGGCTTTTCATCTTAGCCACATCCTTTAGATTAAAATATTCAACAAGAGGAGAGGTTTATTGGCTCAAGATTTGCATTGGGTTACATTGGACAACTTGCAGGAGATACAAGATGGAGGGAATGTAAGAGACCAGGTGTCTCTCAACCCTGACTTCTGACGGTAAATGCAATTTTGTTTGTTTTGTTGTATTTTTGTGTTTTTTTGTAATTTTTGCAATAAGGGAAAATGGTGCGATTTTGGAAAGAAATGCTTGGAAAAATAAAATAAAATACTAGAGATCTAAATATGAAAGAATACCATTTATAGTCTGATGACAGATGATTTATTGCTCTTTCAAAATGATTACAACTGCGATATTTCAACATGCATAATAAAGGCAAGCTATTTATTAAAGAACCTGGAGAAGCTTGCAGCCGCTTGAAGAAAGCCTGTGATGGTACGGCCAGATGAAAAGAAGCAGTCTCCCAACCCAAAAATCAATGCAAAGGCTCCAGAAACCCAAGGCGCCCACTGTAGAACAAAAAGGCAGCAAAAAGGCAAGGCGATTTTCCTAAGAATGAAGGTACGGCCTTGCTGCTGTAAAGTACGGCCTCAAACCAGCAATGATAAAATCCGTACGGCCTTGAATAGAGTGCCAGATGTTAGATAATTAATGGCCAATGAAAATGATCTCCTTATGGAAGAAAATCGATCCAAACCCTTGATTAAAAACTTCACAATAAGCTTTGTAATGACTTCTGAATGAAGCCACTCAACTAACAAGCTTCAACTGGTATCTCACAGTGTAATGTCCCCTTCTCAAGCATGATGACTTTTGTTGACCGTTGGCCTATTCCAGAGACCCGTAGGCTACTCGGAAGGTAAAATTAGGGTTTCCCTTTTTGGTGGTTGTGGTTGCTCGAAGTTGGGAGATTTGTTTGCGGATTCTTTCTGGGTTTTCAGAGAGCTTCGCAACGGTGTGACTTGCGGTGCATTCCGGGCATCTTCTGGAATTTACTATTTTTAGTAAATTCTATTTTTGGCAGTGATCATGTGGTTTCCAGTGCAGTTGGCTTTCTTCTTCTGTCAGTTCAGTTGGCTTGTTCATTTTTGGCCTTGGGATGCTTTTGGAAGGTTAAGTTCAATTTATTTAAATAATGGCATATTTTAATGTTATATTTTGACCCCTTAGCCTAGTGCTTGAACTTCAAGTTGTTTTAAAAGGTGGACTTCAAGGGTGACGCCTCATTGAGGTGATTTAAAAATATTCTAAGGTTCAAAATATTGCTTGAGAAAAGGGATGCCCTTTTTATGAAGTGTTGGTTTTTAAAATAAAGTCAAAAATGAAGCCTTGAAAAAGTGACGCCTTCTCTTGGAGGGAAAAAAGGTGAATTCAAATTTGAAATTAGGGTTTCTCTTCTAGAAGCTTCTGAAGGGTCTTCTCAAAAATATAAATGGAAGCCTAGGGTCTTTATTTCATCATCTTATGTCTACAGAATTGTTATGCTGCCGGAATGGTGCTGGGACTGCTTTGAGGAATGAATGCCTCCTAGCTTTGGCTCGACTTCGTGCTTGAGAGATGACACCTAGTGGAGGAGTTTGCTTGTTGTTGAGAGAACTTTGTAGTGAGGTTTGCATTGTAGCTTCGGTTTGCTTTTGTAGTTCAGTTTATTGCATTTCTTATCATTTTCTGGAGTTGCTGATAACAAGGCTGAATCTGTAGTTTCATTCATAAATCAGAAAATAAATTTATCTCCTTCTGTGTATTGTCTTAATGCATTTGCTAGCTAAGGGCGCCCCTCTCTGTGAAGTTTGAGGATTTTTAATGAAGTCTTTATTTTTATAACTCAAAATCGCCCCTCTTGCAGCCGTACCTTTTGGGTTTCATTGGAGTTTGTGCCAAAAATAAATATCAGCTTTTAGGGTCAATTTTATGATGTCTTCTTGGGCGTCTTCATCATAGGAGTACTTTGCATCAGATTTTATGCAATTTGAGTGAGTAATGAGTGAGTTGTGAGCATTTCAATAGGTTTCTGTATTGCTGGTTAAGCAATTTCAATCCATGATCAGTCATGACAGTTTACATAAAGTCCATCATTTGAGTTGGGTTTGGAAGGGAAGTCATTGTGAGCATTGAGGATGACATTATACTTTATTGCAGCATTGTTAGACATTCTTATCTTGTGCTCTTGGCAGGCAATTCTCTTTATATTGTAAGCTGAACAGTAGTACTATCAACATCTCAGCTCATTTTTCTCTTCATGCTTGTAATACCCACTAAATAAGTGGAAGAGGCTGGCTTGCCGCCTATTTACTTTCTATATTGCATTGTAGTTCATCAGAATCTCCGCCTTATGGTAGCTCCATTCCCACCTTGGGTTGGATAGCACATTCTTGGTGTTGAGTTACTTTCAAGATTGTAGTTGATAGGGATCCTTTGACCATATGCTCGCCGTCATCTAGTGCATCCTTGGTTAGAGTTATTCAGCATTGCATTGCATTGAGATCCTCTAACCATATGCTCACACCTTGCCCATCTCGGGATCCTAGTGTACATTCTTGGTTAAAGTTGAATTCCGCATCGTTTTGGTTTAAGTGCTAACCCTAACGGATGTGTGTTGCATTGCTCATTGTAATTGAAAATTTGAAAAATTGAAAAAAATTGACTCGGAATATTTCACACAGTCTCAGTATGTTTGATAATGAAGAGGTGACGTTCTCCACAATCTAGTTGCAGAAACCCTTGTTTCCCCAAACTCCAATGTTCTCAGAGAGAAAAGACAAATTCAAATAATCATCAATAATGAGTTTGATTTGTCTTTGGTGAAATATATATCTTTTCTCAAAAGTTCAACCCTTCTCAAAAAGCAAGTAAATGAGCATTTAAAAGATAATTAAATCGCCCCTCTTGACTTAGGCAAATCAATTAATAAATGGCATCCCTTTTAAATGAGTAATAAAATACTCATTTAATATTAATTTACTTCTTTATTATAAAGTATTAAATACTTTATAATTTGCCATTAATAATTACTTTAATATTTCATTAAAGTGACTTTATATTATAAAGTCAAATTAATAATCTTTTAATAATTATCAAATGCTCCAATAATCACTGTTTGCTCATCAAATCATCAAACTGGTCTAGATGGCCAAATAACTCCTCAACAAACAATGTCAGCTAAAAGGGGGACATTACAGGGAACAAGGAAGCAATAGGCATTTATAGAATCATCCTCCTCAAAGATATCAAGCCAAGTAAACCCCTTGAAAGGAGGATACAAGCCATCATTATCACTCATCGGATTCAAGGAAGGGAAATGATCTCTAGCATCAATAGACAATGCAATCACAGGTGTGCTAGAGATCTCCCTTCCACAAGCAGCCCCGTTTTGTATGTATTCAACTTTGAAAGCAAAGGTTTAGCCATAGAGTGGTTCTTCATTAGGTGCAACTGATTGGGAGTGCAAATTTTGAACACATAGCAGCATTGTTTCCATTTCTTCTTCATGCCTCTATTGCCAAAGGCACACCACATATACTTACTTTTTCTCAATGTCTTCCAAAGTATGTTTCAACCTATGCATTTCAGCAAGCATAGCCACATTACTTTGATCCAAGGCATCTCTCTCAACAAGTGCAACCTCATTCTTCACTCCAAAGCACTTTTCAAGCATGGCCTGAATTCTTGATTTCTCTTTATCTCATCCATGGCATGTCTCAACCTTTGTATTTGGTGAGCATTTTTAACTTAGCCTTCTTGATGTGTTCCTCCTCCTAAGATCTCTTGACACTAAAATTCCTCCTTGGAATGCCATTGATTACATTGCTTGCAAAAGACTCACGGACAAGAAACAACAAGATACTCCATTTGATGGACATGGCAACAGATATAGGGGCAGTGTGACTAGGTGTGAGGTTGTTGTATGTGATCATAGTAGGAAGGAACTTGTATATGGAAACCAATAATTGTTGCAATGCATAGGCCTACAAAACATTACAAATCAAGGGCAAGGACACACTTGAAATGTTAAGTTCACAACATGGAGTCGCCAAATGAAAAGGGAAATGCTTCAAACAAGAAAATAGTTAATATTTCACCAAAATCTTAACTAGAATGGAACGAGTCCAATCAGTTGTGCTAGAAAATTGTTGATCCTCAAATATTGTAGCTACCCATGGTAACGGTTGGGTGTGCTCTATATCAACACCATGCATAGAGCACAAGGAAAGATTTGCAGATGTGGGATGCAACCTACAAATTGATCTCTAGGATTCAAAGGTCAGCTCCTTGTAAGATTTTTAGTGAGCTCTCACTTGTCACTTGAAAGAGGAAAAGGGAAATATTTTTAATGAGCTCTCACTTGTCACTTGAAAGAGGAAAAGGGAAAAGGGAAAAGACCATGAAAATAAAACTTAATCAAAGAAGGCCATAAACCAAGAGAGGGGAATCCAATAGTCTACGAGAAAAAAGGGTTCCCAACAACAAAGCAAAACCAATCAATTTACCAACCATCAAATCAAATGTGATGGATGGTGGGTGAGAGCTCGACACATTGGGAGCATAATAAACACTCAACCTCCCATATGCCATCAAATTAGAGGAAACAGATAACCAACAAAGACCAAGACCTTTAACAATAGAGGACCCACCTATGGCAACTTAGAATAAGGCCGCCATGAATAAGAACTCAAAGCTCAACCATAGCAAGGAAAATATGATCATTAATGTGGTAAGGAAGGGACCAGAGCACGTGGGTATGAAATAAGGTCATGAAAAGATATCTTAGATTGGATGTCAATACAGAAGGCCAAGAACAAGAACAGGGTAACAATGATGCTTGGGGGAAGTACAAAAATGGAGCCTTAGTTAAATTATCTCAGGTTGGTTATCAATGCTAAGACTGTAAGACACAAGAACATTGGGGAAAGCTAGGAAGAAAGGGGAAGACAGGGATGAAAGGCAGTGTGGAGAAAAGTTTGAAATGGAGTGCAATAATCACACTACAGGCCAAATCAGAGAGTTGTAATAAATTGTTGGTGGAAGGTGACTGGATGAACATTGTTAAAGGTTTACAAAACAAGAATTGCCCAATATAAAAGTTCCATGGACTATTGGAAGAAGCCATCTTCATTTGCAAGTGCTCTGATTCAATTATATTTTCCCACTATTACAGAAAATGTGACAAGATGGCAGGTTTGCTTGCCAACAAAGGTATCGAATTAAATCCTTTCTTGTCTTTAGTAAGTTCAAATGTTGAAGACTGCCATCATCCTTAATGAGAAACCTCCCTGATTTTCCTTTTACCCAATACCATTCAATTTCATAATGATTTGTCCTTTCATTGGTGTGTGGAGATGGTGTCTTGCTTTTGTCCAAGGCATGTAGTGATGGCTTTGTAAGGTGTATTAACACCACTGAGTGTGAAGATTCATTTTCAATGGTTCGTTTCCTCTCATCTTGTAACAGATCTTTCATAGTGTTTTCATGGTGGTAATTTTGGGTTGGCTTATCATTTTTGAAGTTGTGGTTGACTGAGGTGTCTTTGTGCACAATTTGCTATGTGTTATTTTCCCTTGGTGTTATGCCTCAGAAGAGAATAGGTAGAAGCAGGGACCCCCTGTGTCACAGCTAGGTGTCTAACCATAGGCTTAGGAAAAATGCCTATTGACCTAACTTCATCTTACTGAACTTGGTTAAAAGTGTTATAGCCTATAGGTGAGGAGGGATAGGCAGACAGCAGAACACTTTGCTCTCATGCAATGATAGTAGTAGATTTCTTTGTGAAACTGGCTAGGATAGTACCTTCAGAGGAAGTTAGGGGCTGGCTAGAATTGTTTCTACTCCTTCCCAAGAATGCCACATGGTCGAGGGCAAAGCAAAAGAGGATGTCGAGGACAAATCAAAAGAGGATGTCAAAGACAAAGCAGAAGGACAATCTAAAAAATGTCAGGTGTTCTAGGGTGGATGGATCAGAGTTGGCAATGGTGAAGGCCAAGCTAAGAGAGGTGAATATGGACATAGACATTCTCACTACTTTCTGTCAAGATCTTCAAACAGTGGGAAGTATTTGCTTATTTCCCACTATAAAGTTACTTTGGAAGTTTTTAGTGTGTATGCCTTTCCTCCCCTGTCAGCAGGAAAGGTGATGAGGGCTGCAAAAAGAATGGAGATGATTCATGGAATCAAGTTTGAGGGGATTGAAAACTCGGCTAGTAGTGGTGATGTCAAGCTCAAGATGGTGGCAGCAGCAGCTGATGGGTAAAACAGCTGGGTGTTTGATCATCAAGAGGTGGTTGTGGATGTAGGTGTCGGCCGTTGGGGGATTCCGGCTCTTCCCTAAATATTCTGGTGTGGAGTGTTGTTTCAATTTTGGTTACTCTGCTGCTCTGGTTAGTTTTCATTTATTGTTTCTTGTTTTTGTACCTACTACATTCCTGGGTTGTTCATGCAGATTTTGATAGTATCTTTTCTAGTAATGTTCTCTTTTGTTCATGTTCTGGGTTGGGGCCCCATAATATTACCTAGAAGACAGTCCAATTTACTCTAATGCTTCTCCAAATCCAGAACATTTCTAAAATAGCTGAAAGGCCTTCAAAACGTGCAAAAGTTTACTCAATAATCTAAAGTAAAAACTTTGCCATAAAAGACTAAAAATTTGTATCAAATGACAGTCACATTCAACTCTTATGCTTCCCGAAATGAATCCTTTTCAAATATTTTGTTGACTGTTGTCCAAATGTACAAAAGTTTACTTAGAGAATGATAAATATTAAATAAATATTACAAGAAAGAGGTGTAGAATGATTGTCAATATTCAACTGTTATGCTCGTTCAAAACCACCATATTTCGAATAATGGTTGAAATGTGTTCTAAACATGGAAATGTTTACTCAAAAATGAAATGTCAAAATTTTACCATAGAAAATTAGAAAGTTGACCCAGATTCTCTAAATTTAGATTTAAAATGCAGACATGTCCCAAACTTTATATAAAAACGAAAAAAAATTAAAATGAGAATGATAAATTTACCTGCTACAAGAAAAAGGCAACAAGTGAGAACCAAATTCCACTCCAATGCTTGTGTGAGTCGAAGATATTTGAATTAATAGTTGAATGTCTTTGTAAATTTTATAGAAAAAGGAAAATATAAAAAGAAACAAAGATTAAATAAGAGCAATAAAATCGCAAACGACAGAAACTTCACTCTAATACTTCTCCAAAATCTCAAAAAAAAGTGTAACATTTTAATCTAAAACGAAAGTAGAAATTTCGCCTCAATTCATTAAAACAAAAAGTTCGTGGAAACAAAAGGTGTATGACGAAAACGCATCTTGGGGGTCAAATTCAACTTAACGATTATCACAATGTAATATTTTGATAACGATCGTTTGGTTATCTACAAAATTGTGAAAAACAAAAATTTATAATAAAAAAAGCAAAAGATGAAGCAAATAAGGAGGAGAAAATTACCTAATACACAAAAGAATGGCGGTTAAATTCAGCTCATCGAATTCAACTTATTGATTATCCAAATGTAATAGTTTGGGAACAATCGTTTGGTTATCTATAAATTGTGCAAACCTAAAAAATTTAATAGGGAAAGCAACAGATGAAACAAATGAGGAGAAAGTTGCCTAATACACAAAAGAATGGCGGTTAAATTCAGCTCATCCAATTCAACTTATTGATTATCCAAATGTAACATTTTGGCAACAATCGTTTGGTCATCTACAAATTGCGCAAAACTAAAATTGATAATAAAGAAAGCAAAAGATGAAACAAATGAGGAGAAAGTTAACTAATACGCAAAAGAATGGCGGTAAAATTCAGCTCATCCACAGCATTTCCTTTGAATGAACCTCCGCAATTGTTAAAGGCTCCCAACAAGTGATATTTACGCCCTTTTCTCCCAGCAAATTCACAAATTTGCCGCTTTTCAAGCAACAGCACCAACCCTCAAGTTTCTAAATGCATTTGATTCAAATCGAAACGTAGAAAACCCTAAAGTTTGAACTTCGCAGCCCTCGGAGTTAAATTGAACAGAAAGAAGAAGCGTTGAAGTCACTTCATTCGTGTTGACATTTGAGCTGCATCCCGGATTGTCTTGCCACTTCAACTCCCGAGCATTTTGTGACAGGCCGGTGGTAGGTGTATTTTGTGTTTTTCAATCAATCTTTTGATGCCGGAGAATTGGACTGTCACAGATTATTACGGCGAGGGAGTGATGGGCATACCACGTGTTGATTTTGTCCTGTACACTTTTCTGACGTGGACGCGGCCCACATAAAAACGTTGGAAATTAAAATAATTATCTTTCTCCAATAAATCGGAGATAGTGTTTAGAATATTGTGTTTTGGGGATCACGTTCTTTTAACGTTTTACTCAATTAGGCTAGACTGTTTTGTGGGCCTTCTCTATGATATGGAGTTCAATTACGCCTTATATATGATTGTAATGGTGAAAAATGCATTCAAAGAAGACATGATTGATTGATTAGTAACTTAATTGGCTAGTTTCAATGGCTGTTTAGAAAGTGAATATTTGAAAAAATGTTAAAGTTGATCTTGACAAGTTAGACTGCATGAGTATGACTTTTGACTTTTAGTTAATGAATTTTGTTTTTTATATTTTGTATGAGACATTTGACAAAGATTTTTAGATTTAGAATTTTTTTTTTGTTTTTGTAAGAAGTGAAATTTTCTATTATTTGTTCTATAATATAGTAGTGTTATCACATATCTCTCTTTTAAATGAGAAGATATATTTTTTGGTTAGTAAGTATAATGTAAGTTGTGGTATTGTTATCACATTTTTCTCTCCTAAATGATAGTCACATTTAGATGAGCAAAAATATAACTCCACCAAGAGAGCTCTATAGACCTCTTTCAACATTGGTAATCATTCATTTGGATTTATTAATGTTAATGATTCTAATAATGTTGTGAAAGATTTTCCTTCTAACAATGGATCAATGATTCAATTCTTGTTGCCACTTGGGTTTTATGTGGTGATTTTAATATGATTGAAACGGTTAGTGATAAATGTGGGGCTTTGTCTATATGTTGGACCACTGGCAAAAGAGAGGCATGGTACTATATGTGCAATAAATTAGTGCTTTTATCCTAATATTGATCATCATCATGATTATATGTTTTAGTTTATGTGGAGCAATTTGAGGGACAGCTCTAACAAAGTGTATAGATGTCTTGATAGAGCTATGTTGTCAACATAGCCTTTACTTTTATTTGCTAGTTGTTTCCACATGCCAATGTAGCCTTTACCAGATGTTATCCTTTCATCTCACTTTCCCATATGGCTTTACATTGAATGGTAATTTGCTACTCCCAAAGCTAAAAAGCTAAAGTTCTTTCTTAACACATCCTTGCTAATTCACCAACCCATTTTGTCCTACATCTAATGTTTTTTGGAATTTGGATCCACATCTCATACATCACAAGTTAGATCAATTGTTTAAATGGTGCTCTCAAACACCAAGTCCCGCTTCTATTGTCATTCATATGAAGCCACTACCTCAAAACTCTACCAAGTCATAGCTACCTCTGGGTCTCAACCATTTTCTCTTGCTTCTAGTTAAGATTTATTAAGCTTTGCCAACAAAAATAAATTGCTAACAATCACTACTAGAAGAGCACAAGTTAAATCATGTCTTCATAAGCTACTCTCGAGTCAATTAGAGCATTCTTTACTTGGATTCCATTTATAATAACTCCTACCACAGGACTACCTAGGTCAATGTATTTAGGAACAATAACTTTCCCAAGCATGATATCTACCAATTGTCCCACCACATGAACAGTAGTGGGGTCTTTCTCTTTCCTCCTTGGCTTTTTGAGACATGCTTCCTTGATTGCTTTACTATATATGGGGACATCTTTTATGGCCTGGAACAAAGGTATCTTAACACATATGTGTTTCAACTGATCCAAAATATCAAAGGTTGTTTCCTCCTTCTCTTCCTTTTGTTTAACAACTTCTAACCTTTAAGGAAATGGTGGGTCTTGATTAGACTGTTGAACTAGTTCAAGACTCTTAGGCATACTTGATTGAATAGGGACATTTTGGTGCTCCTCTTCTTCCATAGGAAGCTCGGTGATGATAGGAGTGGAAGGAGTTGGCAAAGTGGTTCTTGAATGCAAATGAATATCACTCACACTCATAACATATGTAGGAAATTGATTAGGATATGCAGAGTAGACTGGTTGTTGTTGTGGTTTGTTAGTTGGGTTAGGTGTGAGTTGAGCTGGTAACTGAGTAGGTTTAGGTGTGCTAGAACTTGAGCTTGTAGGAGGAGGCATTATGGCAGGCTATTGAGGCTGTGGAGGTGACTACATGTAACCAGTTGCATGGTTTGGCCATTGTTGTCCTCCCCTCCATTGGGATGTTTGCTGCCAGTTTCCTGGAGGTGGCTGCCAATTCCCCTAGAAATGTTGTCAATTCCCTTGGGATTGTTGCCACTGGGGTGGAGAGTTTTGGTAATTGGACTAGGTGTTTGGAGGGTTGTTCCAAGGTTGTGGTGGATATCCTCCATAGTTGGAGGGGTATGGGGGTTTTCATTGATTACCAAATGCATAGGAATTGAAATAAGGTCCACTAAAAGATAATGGATTTGGTGGCATACCTTATCTTGGAGTCCATGGTCTTCTTTGTGCAATGTAGAAAACCAGATCATCATTAATCTGAACTGGCCTGAATTCTAGTGAAATTTTTTTGTTGTCAATGTTGGCTACCATTTTGCATTTGCGGTCCTTCTTTTGTCTGTAATGAGGACAATGTTTTGCCAACATTGCCTCTGCCTCCTCTTGTTTCTTCTTTGTTTGAAGGGTGTCTAGCTAAGTATCCATATTGTTTATGATATCCTACTTGAAATATGCCAACAAGTGAGTAAGTTCCATCCTTGAGACTCCATTGGTGGAGGATTTACCCATAGAGGATTGGTAACCTCTTCCTTTCTTTAGAGCTACCCTGGAATAATTCTGACATATCTTCTTAATATCATCCCAAGTAACTTGGGTGATATCTCCTCCTCCCATTAGGTCTAGAGCATTAATGCAATTCTCATTCATCCCTCTAAGGAAGAGCAACTTTTGAGACTCCTCATTGAGTGCATGATGTGGAGATTTCTGCAGGAAAAACAGGAACCTTGAAATATAGTCCTCCAAACTCTCATCTTCCTTTTGTTGCATCTTGAAGATATCATCTCCTCTCATATCACTGCCCCTATAGTATTCTTTATGAACTCAAGAAACTTTGTTTTCATATCATCCCAAGTCTCTACAGTATTCCTACCTAGGCTCACAAACCATCTTAATGCAACTTCTTTCAAGGTCTTAGGAAAAAATTTAAGCCTATGAGCATCAGTAGTATAGTCATAGCTTCTATAGAGGATATCAAACTTAAACAAGAAAGTGTCAGGGTCTTCTATGACAAGCCCATAGAACTTAGGAAGAACTGAAGTAGGGATGTTCTTGAGATTATCAACTTCATTTTGATGAGTGATAGGAAATGGAAAATATGGTTGGTTAGGTTTGTTTGGATTTGCATGAGCCATATCTGCTTGATGGAGTGTCGAAGCAAATGGATTCTCAATCAATTTTTGGGTAGCTTGGTCCTCAGAGGAAGTTTCAGAACTGGTCAAATTGGGAAATGCATCAGCAAAAGGATGTTCCTCCTCGTCTTCTTCATCTCTTGGCATATTTTAAAACTCTTGACTAGCTGATTATCAGGATTAGGGTCATTAGGAAGGAATCTCCCATGAGCATCTCTTCTCCTGCCTCTATGCATGCGGCATTAACTCAGTATCAGCCAACTCACACAAAGAATTGGCGAAAGAATAGGAAATCATTACTTTTCTCAAATGAAGGGTATGCTAATTAGAACAAACTCCAAAGATACTAAAACAAGAAAGAAACTAGAAATGACTCCAAAGAACTTCCTAGTTTGACACCATCCCCAACAACGGTGCCAAAAATGTTGGCCTCCTCTAATGGTTCAATAACTAAGCCCTTAGATATTGGACATCTACACTAAGTAGTTATCTTACTCATCATGAAGGTGCATTTCATTGTCAACCCAGGGATGTAAACTTGAAATGGGTCAGCACTGTATGTGCACTAGGATTCCACTGTAGTCATCCTTAAACTAGAAAAGAAACAGTACTAAAAGTAAAATGCTGGAAAGAAATTAACATAAGCATTGAGCATGAATCAACAACTACACTAAGCATCAACAACTGAACTAGAAATGGATGACAGAAATAGAAATCTCAGCAAATAGAAAGGAAACTACTATGTCTGCCTTGGTTGTAGGAACAAACAACTGTTGAAACCGAAACTAGTTACTGAACATAAAATTAACTATTAAACTAAATGGATGGAATTCTCACCAAGTGGGGCCCCTTGAATGAGTCTTCCCTAAGCTAACTCAAATGTAGCAACTCAGAATATCATTTTATTCCTTGCAAATATGATTACAACATATCAGCAATATGACTTTATTAATTAAACTAAAAATGCAAGTACAATCTTAGAACATCCAACCTTGTGAAAAGGGGCATCTGGCCATTATTTATAGAGGGAAAAGCTTCTAATTAACCCTAACTAACTAGGTAGTCGACTCCAACATAATAGGAGGATGCCATTTATTGAAAACATGGAAAAGAGAGGGAAGAAGTTATGCATGCGCCAGATTTAGTCAAAGCAAACTTGCCTCAATGAGGATCCAGCACAGCACACTTCCTAGATTTTCTCAACTAACAAACATGATCATTTAAAAGGTAGTTACAACTTCCATACAAGCTAGGAATTTCCCTCCATTGGAAGTTTCTCTCCATTGACCTCTTTAATGACCATCTTTTTTACTTCCTTAGCAACCGACCAGTTGGCAAGAACTTCTTCTACTTTGTAGGCTTCATTTATATCAACATCTTAATGTGAGCCTGCATAATGACATTAGCACGCACAAAACAAATGAATATCCATAATTACCTTAAAGTAACATCCATTCAACCACATGTAAAATTAACATAAATAATCTGCATAGCATGTTAATATCATCAAAAGTCACAAGGATAAGTTCATTCCCAAGGTTCATAAATCTAGGGAAATAGCATGGAGAATGTCAATAACTAGGTGTCAAAGTCTATAGTATCAATAGAAAATATATGATAAACCCTATCAAAATTGAGCCATTAATTGGACTCATCACCTCCTTTGATACACTTGAAGGATTTCATTGTGTGGCTTGGGAAAACTACTACCTCCCACAAGATTGTATAGGCCTCAAGTTTCTTTAAACCCAATGACAAGGATTAGCATTATGTGCTAAATGAATAATCAAAGCCCTCGAAGGAAATGAAGCCTTAAAGGTACTTATTAGACACTACATTTTTGTTGGAGTGCCCTATTGGTGTCAAGCTTGGAAATGCCTTGGTCTTCATGTCATTCTTATATGAAGGAATCTATTAAGATTCAACACACTTTTGTTATTAATAACATATGGAAAGCTTGTGAGGCCATGAAACCTTGGTTCTTATGGAAGGCAATGAATTCCACAATTATCAATCAATAATATATTTGGTTGCCCCATATCCTTTCTTGTCAAGAACACCTAGACTTTCCAAGGCTCCATGGATTTATGCTTTCAAATTTTATGATTGAGGTATCAAGACTCTACTTGACCTTTTCCCAAGACTACAAAGAATTTTATCCCCTAGCATGAGGCTAAATTGAAATGTAGGCTCTCTAACTAGGATTTGGAGACTTACCAAAAGTGTGAGTGATTTATTTACCCTAATATGCTTCACAAAATATGGGTTAGATGTATCAAACCTTGGTGGAAGTATTGAAATGGGTATTCAAACACACCATTTTGTAACTACATACCTCACAAAGATATGTATGGCTTCCTTCACATCTTCACATGGTGTCTAAGTTGAACCATATGGCTTCTCCAGTCTTTTTTGGTCTCTTGGTAACACAAATTTTAAACTATTTGGTCAACTATTCTCAAACCAAAATTTTCCCATTTTCTTGGTGCATTATTTATTAGGGCCTTCCCATTAGTACCAAATTAACTCATCTAGGATTTGTCAATTCTTATTGCCCATTATGTGGAGAATAAATGATTCTTAAGAACCTTTTCTATTTTTATCCTAGATCTTAGATAAATTAGATTTATATTCATAACTTTTTCAAGCCTTTCAGACCTTAGCCTTTCTCATGGCATTTAGTCTTATTAGGATATTGGTCTAGAATTTTTGTTAAATTCACCTAAATTTGACATGTTTTTTAGGATGAAAATATTTTTAACATTTATAAATATGGAAATTCTATTATCTTCATTAGATCTTATACTAATATTCATTTATTGATTTTGAGTAAAGCTATGAATTGTTCTAATGTTCTTAGGAAAATTTAGTTACAAGTTAACAATGTTATACTTGAAGTGGTGCATCTATAAGTGCTTTTAGATTACTAGGGTAGTGCCTCGTGTATTTAGTATAGTCAAGATTATGGAGATTAATTAAAATATACCAAATTTTACAACCAAACATAAATTTGTACACCCCATAAAAATTTAAAAGCAACAAATAATCAACAATGCTTGATTTATGCTTGTGTAGCTCATTTCAACTTGCACACAAATAGAAGTACAAGTGCTTCAAGAATCAAAACCCTTCTATACTAGGCATTTTGTCACATACAATATGTTATTAAACAAAATATTTTTTATACAAAGATCTATTCTTCAATCTTCATCTTAGGTTCTTATTTCTCTCCATGTAACCTTCATGTATAAGCTCTATTTTGATTGTTTTTACTTACTCTTTTTTTCCATGTTCTACATATTATTTATAAATTCATACCCAACTTGATTTATTCTCTCTTATCCATTTGAACCCCTTTTTTATCTTGAATGTGTTCTTTTTTCCAACCCACGACCTAACAACTAAAGGTATTTCCCTTCCAAACCAATTACTAAATCCCTTTAGGTTTATATAAATAGACAATAGGAAATACATGACTTTCATCATATTTTTAGTAGCCAATATGTAGGGAAAAAGCACCCATTCATCTATCATGTAAGAGCAATAATGTTTGTAGGTTGAACATACCAAGAAATGATAAAATCATTCTCCCTAAGCTCAAGGAAAATGAATACTCATAGTTGGAAGGGAGATAGTTTTCCAAAGAAGAAAATAATTCAAAAACTTGTTGGAAACAGTTATTAAACTACCATAAATTATGTAAGAATCCGTGGAATAATTGATTACATTGCCTTGGAAAATAGTAATTGTGTGGTTAGATCAACCTAGCTAGAAAAGAAAAAAATGAAAGCTTCCTAAAAAGGTATTATAGCTTGTGGATTTAGAAGTTTAAAGAATAGCTTTGGATTTTTCTAATTTTTGTAACCTCTATGCTTGGTCAAAGTCCAACTCAACATGCCAGAAAATTGAAGAAACTCTAAACACTCTCTTACAATCACTAAAATGTGTCCAAGAGTATATTAGACCTCCTATTGCCCCTATAGAACCTTGGTGTTTTCACACACAACTCCTATCACCATTATGTAGTTCAATTCATTTTTAATAAAAAAAATCCTATATTAGCTTGATTTGGGTCTAAAACAACACACTAGTAATTTCTTAATACTAATATTGATGACTAAATCAAATACAAGCCTAAACAACACACAACAAAAAAAATGTATGAACTACAAACAACACACAAAACTAAAAAAAAATTAAAAACCAAAACTACGCAAATATTTTTGGAGATACAATATTGCATATAAGCCCATATGCTCTTGCACTTGACATATCATATAGGAGAAATAGTTCATGAGTTAAGGCTTGTGAATATTTTACAAAAAATAGAATAGTGATTCCATTCTTAAAAAGCACAAACACATTCATCCATAGTGTTTTATCTACTATTTTGATCTTCAATTTTACTAAATACTCTCGATATATTCTTTCCCTCATTTTTTTGATCACACAAGAGTATTATTGTCTCAACTTCATTCAATTATTTTTGTGGTAACTATTGTATCCACTCTTCCTTTAACAAATCTAAAATTGTATCTTCTTCACTTGTCTTCCCTTCATGGCATTAATATAAATTTGTAACATTAAAAATTAGTGACATATCCACTCCTTCTAGAAGTTCAATCTCATATGTATTTGATGAAAATTATTCAAAATCTAATATGATCCTATCTTTCTCCATTCTAATTTATTGTAGGTGTCTTCAAGAAACCTCTCATTCTATCAATGTGCTAAAGCTAACTTTCCAATCTGAAATTATTATCCTCTCCTCTTGAGATCTACATGCTCCTTGTATTTCATTGTGCTCTTTTCCAAGTCTATCTCCACCTCTTGAAAGTATTCAACAACAACAAAAATTCATGGAATTCTAC
>VDFB02281492.1:561760847-561852358 GCA_007258455.2 Sequoia sempervirens
CTCTGGCGCATATTAATTAATTCAACCAACTTAGTTCATCAATTCCATTTCATAATTAACCCCCCTTCACATCCCTAATTTTTATTATTAATCCACTTATTTATTTAACCTTATTCCAAACTTCCTCCAACTAATCGATTAAATAATACATGTTTGTTTATTTGATTGGGCTAATTAATCAACTTTTAACATTTTCTTCTAATTTAAAATTCCATCTTAGACCACTAAGGCTAAAAGAGCTTGTCATCTAACCTCCACCATCCATTTTAAATGTAAGGATAAAAGATAGGCCCTCTATCTTCACACATACCTTCTCAAACTACTGTTGAACACGCAAAATAATGAGAAGGGTGAGTTAGTATTCTTTTAAACTATTCAAACATTTAAACATCCAACTCACATAGCATATTTGGTTGCTTTTTAGTTGCAATAATGAAAGAAATAATAAAACATCCATAACACATGAACACCAAGATTTTTATATGGAAAACCCAAAATGGGAAAAACCACGATGAGGACTAACTCACAATATAGTATAACTGGTTATAGTATATTATAGAAGTACTCACTATAGGTGGACTCACTATCCAAGTGGACTCACTACCCACTGAAAGAAGAAAAGAGATAGAAGAGAGTTTTTGGCTCATGACCTAGATTGAACTGTTACAATTGCATCTATCATATGCATGACATACAGTTCCAATGAAGTTCAATAGACTGACTTTACACACTTCATCTAACTCTGATCTAACACTCTGCTTCCTTTGCATTCGCATCACTCTAATATTTTGTTCAATATTCACAATTTAGATTCACAATGTATTCGCTCAATTTGTATCATTCACATCACTTTCATGTAGGGAATTCATTAAAACACCAAAAATGATCTATCTTATATATTTGCTTCACCCATAACATCAATTAGGTTGGCCTAATTAGATGTATCATTCAAAATATACAAAATATAACTTGTCAGCTCAAAATCCTTCCACACATGCCTCGCGCCAAGATTCAATCCTTAAAACAATTTGAAATAGGTTGGCATGGACCTATAATAGCTCCCACATAACTTACAATACTTAATTAAGCTCTGCATACCTTCAAACCTATTGGATTGGCACCGCAGAGGACCTAATACAAAAATTCTCCAACTATATACCCATATTCGAACATGCAAAATTCAAAACATTATGCCATATGGAGTGCACACTCTATTGACATTTATCAACATCTCCTCAAATCTGCAAAGTCAAAATCCAATCCCTGAAGAAGTTTGGATTCTCCAACTCATATGCATAGAACTGGAAAACACATGTAACTATCAAGCTAAACTTTTGTTACCCATAACTTTCACACCAAGAGCCAAAACGAGATGAAACTCTAGAATTAGATACTTATATTAACCAAAAAAATTATACTAGAACCACAGAGCAAGCACTGAACGACGAACCAATGTGGATCCAAAAACCAAATGATCTGAACACAAAATCACTGATATTAACACTATCATTTTCCATCACAATTGTCCTTATCAAATCAAACCTTCTTGCAAAATTTCCTTATTCAAACATCCTAAAATGTGTTAGAGCCAAAATAAATGATATACACCATGATCTCCAAAGAAAGATACAATTTTGACATCAATGGCAACACTAGAATGCATAAAAATATACCTTGTGCTTATCCCTCATGCTCATGTTGTCAACAACAACATCAATGAAAAACTCCTCATTCTTCCAAAAAATACTTGTTAACACTCCTTACTCACACATGTGTGAGCATGCAACATGGAGGAATCTTGACCCTCCATTTCATCTCTCAATCTCCACCCTTCACTTATCTCCTCTATCTCTTCCCACTTTCTTGCATCTCACTCCATCCTATGTTTTAGTAAAATTTCATCCATTTATCAAGCATATATCTCATCTCCTCATACCACTTTCCAAGAGGCTAGGATGCACATGCATGCAAAGAAATCCTATTCATTGATTTCATCCTTCAATTTCTACCCTCTATGTCCAACTTGAAAAGTCAATTTAAGAAGGCTTACAAAAGGGTATATGCATTAATCATTCACAGTACTTATATATACTTCCAAATTGGGTAATATCACTCACATTGCAACCATTCAACATCATAGCACATGTCACCAAGATCAAATGGAGGTTTAATATTCTTTTTTATTGTATTTACATTATTATTCTAACTTCCATTTTTCTCTAACTTGAATGTGTATGTCTTGTTTGAGTTTGAGTTTCATTGCTTGTTTGTGCATCTAACTTTCCCTTTTTAGTTCAAAATTGATATCCACACTTACATATATTTTACATTATGATGATTACATGTTCACTTATGTGTATCTTATGATAATAAGCTTACACATGTTTATGATTTTCATATTTATATATTATGATCACAGGTTTATGGTGATACATTTTATGAGTGCTTAGTTCTTTTTAAGATGACATTTTACATTTACCTATGCTTTCATGATATCATCAATTAGAACATGTTATTTTTCCTTGTTTAGATGCAAAATTGGGGCCACCTTGCTTCCCCTACTCATACATGCTTTCATATTCACATCTTGCTATGATTTTATATGCTTATCACATGAAGATACCTTCATAATATCACATAGTTATTACATAATATTTTCCCTCTTCTGTTTATGTTTCACCTAAGTTCTTTTCTTGTTATATCATTGAATAAAGGTGATCCTATTTTTTACACTCCTTGGCTTTTGATGTCTATGGTTCCATGCTTACATCTATTGTGTAATTCAATGATTCATCATTATATGTTTATCATTCATGTGTTCTCACCATTGAAGACAACGTTGCAAAGAATCATATTCCCTTTTGATATATATGCATACACAATTACATCTTACCATGTGTACTTACATATATCTTGATATATGTGCTTCCATAATTGCACCTTGATATGTTCATTGTTTGTCATGCAATGTTATTAATGGCACATATAAGATTCTTGGGTTTTGCACAATCATATCTTATTCTCTTCTCCTCTAATTCCTTTCATCATTTATATGCAACCAATGGGAGGGATAGTATATAATATCATTTATTCTATTTGATGACTATGATTGTATCGATTAAAGCATAGTCACAATGCTTTTTTTAAACATAGTCATGTTTTGTTTGTAAATGGACTTATATTTCTACATTCAAGAAGAGCACCATTGTTCTTTCATCTAGGAAGGATCCTATTATTATTTCTATTTTTTAAAATCCCTTATTTTGTACGAGATAAATCCCCTATTTTGTACGAGATAAATCCCCTTAAGCATTTTTTTATTTTTATGTTTTACCCTTTTTGTTCATAGACTATTTTAAAAAGTTGTGATAATGCCTATTTTAAAATGCTTGACAAATGTTACTCATTAAAAAAAATACTAGACCATTTCCTGTGAGTAGAATCTACCAAAATTGATAGCCTTATTTGTATCTTTTTATGTGTCTAAATATTTGACTTTCATATTGACTAGTTGTTTTACTTTGGCATGCATCTTCACAGTTGTTCATATTTTGAGAGGAGGTCAACTATAATAGTGAAAATTTCATAACCTACACTTTTTCCATTTGTTTTGGGAAAATTCTAACCAATTGCATCTAATAGAATAACTAGAGTATAATTGGCATGTTTTAGCACAAAATTTAGCAAATAAATTGACCCTTAATTGATTCCATCTAAACACATCTTTATGGATCAATCTTGATTCTTAATTCATCTATTTGTGTACCTAGGTTGAATTGGTGGGTGGAGAGGTAAACTTGATTCACTTTTGTAATTTATGCAAATGACCCTTGACTTTCAAATTTCAATTTTTTATTTGGGTACTACCGAATCCCTCTAATTAGTTGTTATGAGCTTACTAGAGAACAAAGTTTGTTAACTTGTGTGTTACTATGTTACATATTTAACGATAACAACTAATTTATTCTCATATTGAGAAATAATTAGAGAGCTTTGTAATACATGGCATTAACATTACATTAGCACTCTAGGCATATTTCATGAATATATATTCTCTCCAATATTTACTTTTTATCATTGAATCAATATTAGGGCTCAACCATGGGAGATTCCCCTTGCCTAGAAAAAGCCTTGATAGTGTTTATGGACCCCTCTAAAAATGTAGATTATTGAAATCTAGTTGAATCTTTTTGTAGGTACTAGAAGTTTATAGGCATTAGATTCATTCTATAAAATAAGTAAAATATGTGAGAAAAAATCACTTCCACACTTACAAAGCTAAACCAGGCCAAATTATTGGAACTACCCAATTATATTACATTATTTTGCTTCTAGTACATAATGAATAAGTGATTTTAAGATATAATTATGCATGCTCCAAAATGGGTATACGTGACTTCTTGAGGTTGGTACAAAGTGAGTCATCGAGTCTTGTTTAGGGACTCAAGAAAAATGCTTCAAAAAAAATCCCAAAGTGACCCATAAAGGAATTTCCATAAAATGGAAACCCCAAATGAGACTCTATGCGGGGCAAGAAGTTTTCTTAACAAAGTGCTCAATTGACTTGATGATGTATGTGCAAGATAGACATTGGTTTTGATAGTTTGAGAAGTTGTAATATTGCTTGAAATTTTTTAATAGCATAAAATTGTTAAGTCAAAATATCACAATATTGTAAAACTACAAAGTTACAAGAGAGTCAGGATGCTAAAAAGGGGAAAGATGTAATATAAGTGTTTGATTGTTGAATGGTAAAGCTTGTTCGTAATGTTGTTATGTTGAAGTTGTATGCATTAATTTATCACTTATGCAAGAATTTTACAAGGGAGCATGAAAGGTAGGATCATGACTTGCAACTTTTAAGATTTAATTACCACGAATCTTTTGATTGTGTAAATGTTTGAGTTTGCAATGTTCAATTTTTTTAAGTTTGTTTGTGTTGATCAAATGCTTATTGTGTTTGAATGAATGAATTGCTTAATGACTTCCAACTTGGAAAGAACATGAAATAAATGCTAATATATGATATCAATATTAACTACCAACTAATATATAT
Source organism: Sequoia sempervirens (assembly GCA_007258455.2). Lineage (NCBI taxonomy): Eukaryota > Viridiplantae > Streptophyta > Pinopsida > Cupressales > Cupressaceae > Sequoia > Sequoia sempervirens. Next base: position 561,765,904 of record VDFB02281492.1, read on the forward strand.
ACTAATCATACTAATAACTAATAAGCTAAAACTAAAACTAGACAATAAACTATAAATTATTATCTTTGGTTGAATGTCATTAGTAAAAAAATAACTAAAAAATAAAATATAAATGAACCTATGAACTTTGTCCTTAGAAGTATACCAACTCTATCTCTATTGCATGCAATCCAACTATATTGATGCCTCAAACAATGTGAATACTTGCTAGAAGATGTGAAATAAGTAAAAGAATGACTAGAAAAGATGCGACTATTGTGAGTGTGCAGGGAACACAGATTGCACACAAAAATAAAGCTTGGATCAAATAAGAAAGAAGCAATAGTACTAGGTTTCCTAAAGGAGGTGTAGAGTATGGGCCACACTACAAAGTTTTGATGGTGATTAAAGAAAGGTTGGAAGAGATCCTTTTAAAAATTCTCTCTAGGAAAATGTCTCTAGCGTTTCATAATTATCTCTCATAATCACTCCAAAACTTAATAAAATGATGTAAGAACTCTCTTGAGGTGAATGAGATGTAAAAGGGTGCTTCTAAGAGGGAAGAGGGAGAGAAAACATCCTTTTCTTGCTTGAAACTATGGTTTTCATGCACCTAGGGGCAAAAATATTGCTTTAATAAGAGGCAACTATGAAACAATTATAACATATGCACAATAGACATGGTGTTGATGCAATCATCAAGGTGGTAAAAAGATAGTTGCAATGAATAATGAACTCATCATGGCTATTTCACAAATGCTACCTATGAGAAATTGATGGTTTTGCCACAATTGATGAAACATGTAATTTGAATAGGTAGAATGAACAACAAAAGGAATGGAAGACAAAGGGGACTAAGAAACACATGTAGACAAGGAAAACATGGCTAAGGGGTTTATTTGGCTATCATAATTGATCATTGCTTTTATGTCATAATGATATTCTGAGTGGAATCAATTATCATCAAACTCTAAATATTAATCCATGCAATTACATACAAAAATAAGTGCTTACAAATTTTTAAAAAATCTCAAAATAATGGAAGATATCTATCGATTGTTGAAATTTGTTAAATATTTTTCACTCCTTTTAATTTTATTTTTTTAAATCCTATCACCATTTATCATAGCTTTAAATTAGGTTAATTGAAATGTATTGCTTTCTATATTCGTAAATCCTAATTTTAATGAAGAAAATAATTTTATTCTTTAAAATAATATAATGAAGAGAGCTCTTCTATTAATGGGATAAGAGATAAAAAGGTTGTTAGAGAAAAAGGTCAATCGTTCAGATCTCTTAATGGATTTTAAAAATTGAACTTTGATGGCACCTCTTGAAACAACCTAAGGTTGGTTGGAATTGATGTGATTCTTTAGAATTTTTTGGGTGCATGTTTTCATAGTGATTCTTTCTTTTTGAAAATGCACACTAATAATGAAACATAGTGAAAAGTGACAACTAAAAGTATTTCTCTGTTGACTTTTTTTGGATTGTACAAACCTAATAATAGGTCATTGAGACTACACAAACAATCTTGACCTCATTGAAAATTTACTAGCATTCCAAAAGAAGTAATTGACCTCATTGAAAAATTAATAGCATTATAGAAGAAGCAATTGCCCTATATATTTCCTTTGACACATGATTTAGAGAAGTCAATGAGGTGGCTAATTTTTTAGTCAACCATAGTGTGGATCAATCCCCTTTCAATTCTTTGATTAGTGATAGGGTGGTCATGTGGGTTGCTTCTGAAAAATGTGATTCAGAAAGATAGTTCTTCGCTTTTGCTCCCCCTCCAGCCTCGTGTGTTAAGCCAATGTGGCCTCTTAGGGGAGAATCTTATGATGGGGACTCTATGCATCCCATGTCTTCCCTCTTTTTGTAAAAACTTGTGTTTCCTTTATGAATTACTTGAATTATTCATTTAGCTACAGTTACACAACCATTAATTTTGTGTGGATGCCTTAATGATGTTTAGTGTATTATGATATTACCCCTACCATGTATGAAGCCTTTTGTTGGTTGTTTTTTCTATTGTTGTTGTTTGGCCTTGTTTATTTCCTAATTGTCTTGTTAGCATTACAATCCACACCTTTGGAGTGTATATTGGCAATGGATAGCTATGCACAATGCGTATATTTTTGACTCAACTCGAAGAGGCACAATGTTAAGAAACCAAACACATTGTAGCTAAGGGTTTTCTCTAGTTTTGCAAATCTTTAACTACAACTAGGCTAACGCTAAAGTATCCTATTCCCTCTAGATAAACAAAGCAAGAGGAATTAGAAGTAGGGAATTGGTATACGATAAACTTTATCATAGGATTCCCAAGGAGGTAAAATACTCTATCTGAGGTGTAGGCTGAAATAAAGGTTATTGAGAATGACAACAAATGGTAAACTAGTTTCCATAATTCCCAAGGAGGTAAAATACTCTATCTGAGGTGTAGGATGCAAACAAGATTACTAGGAACAACATTGAATGATAAACTTCATCTCTAAATTTCCAAGGAGGTAAAATACTCTATTCGAGGTGTAGATATGAAAAAAAGCTTATTAATCACAACATGAAATAATAACCAAGAAAAAAAATTATATATCGAGACATGCATAACAATAAATGATCAAACTAGCAATTATACTTAATTTGAGGTGAACAAATACAAAATAGCAATACTACAGATAAGGTTGCTCAACATGTATGATATTACGTGCAAAAGTTATTACAAATGAGCAAGGATGCTCTTATTTATAGAACTCCAAGGTGTAGGGAGCCCTAAAATCACCTTGAGTTAACATGAGTCTTGCAAGCATGCAAGATATATTGCTAAACCTAAATAAATGAAACTATACAGTTAACTGTCAAACTACCATCAATTAACTAATACAAAACTAAACTGAACTGGACATGTGCAACATGCAAGTCCTTATTGAAATGAAAGTTAATTAATAACTAACATCAGTTAACTAAGTCCTAACTGAAAGTCCAACCTCCTCTGAAGATATCTTTGAGGATGAGATAATCATGCATAAAATCAACAATTAGAACTCAAGACTAATCGTCCTCATGCATTCTTTGACCTCTTTAACTACCTTGTTGAAACTAGTTGTCATCACTGAGAAGTGATCCAACTTGGAGGCCACAAGATCTCCATCAAGATTATCACAAACAAGATTCTCAAACTCGGCCTGTACTGCATCAAGATCACTGTAAGTACCATATTCATGAAGATAATGTCACGGGATCTAAGTAATAAACTCACTGATGAGTTTGAGAGCTTTGGTAACATTCTCTTTGAGCGCATCCAACCTTGTAGAGATTCTTTCATATGTTTCCACCTTGAAGAGATGTTCTCTCCAAGCGAAAACCTTCCTTTTATCCTCATCTTCTACAATGGCGTCATATGCAACTGCTAACTAAGATATGAGTATTAGTTCCTTTGGATTGCCCTCTACTATAGACAATTCAAGCCAATGGATCCCCTGACGAAGAGTACGTGCATCATACCTTAACTAATATAACTTTGTGAGAAGGTAATGATCTGCAACAATGAAATCTTCAACCTAGTTGTCCAAGAGCTTTCCACGATTGACGAATCGATCCAACTTCTATTGTTCTGCAGGTGTCCCTTGAAGGTGTGGAAGACCAGGTGCTCTACTTGAGTTTCCATGAACGAGATCTGAGATGTACTATTGGAGTTGCTTGATTTTAGCCTTGAGAGCTGCCTTATCTTCTTCGTCCTTCATGACGCGCTCTTTAAGATTACTTGTGACAACTTTAAAGAGGCTCACATTTGTTTGTCGAGTGCTCCTATCAACATTTGCTTTGACGAAGGTGAAATAACCAACTTCAACTTCATCTAGGCTTTTTCCTTCTAGTTGTGTAACAACTTTAATGACGATCTCTACTTCAAGAGTCTTCTCTACATGCACCTACTTCTTGACCTTCTTGTTCGCCCTATCCTAATAAGGATCGCCAAACTCAGAAAAATCAAGCCGATATGAAGGCTTTCGCCTTTGTCTTCCTAAAGACCTCTCAATTCAACATGAATGATCAATGTTATCTTCTCGAGGAGAGACTGTTGGGTATGTGCACAATCATCATGGAAAAAACAGGCCCTTAAGTGGCGAAAAATTCAAAAAAATCAAAGTTAGGCAGCTTGATGTAAAAATTTGAATAAGTTATCTATATTATTTCAAAAATATGTAAGAATAGAATTTGTAGCAAATTGAATGTAGTTTCTAAACTGCTAGGTTTATTTATTTTTTAAATCTATTTAATGAAAATTTGAAATTTCAATGCAATAGTACTTAAATTTCAAGGAAAAAATAAGTAGTTGTTTGTTTGACCACCCTAACCACAATAAAATGATAATATTTTTTATAAGATTTTAGATATAAGTAGAGGACTCATGTGCTGATGTGATGCATATTTTTTTGTAATTTTTTTCCAAGTAACTAATTAATTATGATTTTTATGACAACTTTTAAAAAATATAAAACTCGTATGTTTGACCACCTTAACTTGGTCAAAACTTCATGAAATTCATTATTTTTTAATCCTATAGTATGCTAAGCAGAATGTGATGCATGTTTTAGATTTAAAAAATGTGATACCGTTTGAAAGCTATAGATGTTTTTCAATTAGTCTATCAATCAGGACTTTAGTCATAATTCAAATAGAAAATGAATAATAATTATTTATTAAATTCAAAGTAAAGCATAGTTTATATTGGTGGAAAGCTGAGAATCTCCTTTAAAAACCCTTTTTGTTTGATCAATTTTGGGTAAAAAAAATTCATCTGCCACATACCCTACACATACCCATCATATCGCCACTTTTTGGCCCATCATGATCTTGCACATACCCTGTTGCTGTTGTATCGACCTCTAATGGATCAACTAGTGTTGAGACTGGCTGAACTGGTGATTCTGGCTCTGAGTCAATATCAATGGGAGGTGACTATGGTGAAAATGGCACATCAAGAGATGAAGAATTTGCTTTAGCCTGTATAATTGTCTCCGTTGGAACTTTAGATGCCCTTTCAACCTATTTTTGCTTTTGTTTGCCTATGTTTCTTCCCTTTGTGTTCCCATTGACTCTAACACCTTTAGGCGGCTTCAAGATAACCTTAACTTGAGGCATCAACCTAGATGTAGAAGGAAGTGAAGAAAACCCTACTGGCGGCTCTGTAACTGGAACTGTCCTTCGCCTTCTCTTGTTGTCCAAGAAGTGCATACTGGTTTTGATAACTGTTTTAGACATGTCCTCAATTGAAGTACTCTCCCTAGTGTACCAATCTGGTTAGTGAAGTGGCTGGTGAGCAACTTGATCTTTGACGAAAGTGCTAAGCAACACCTCTCTGTCATCATCTGACAAACCCTCAACATCTTCTGGTAGGAAATCAACAATTTGAGAAAGAGTAAGTCTGCAGTAATGAAGTCAATGCACTTCAAATTCATCTTCGTAGTTGGCCCAAAAGTCCTCAAGTGTTGGCCTGTGTGAATTACTTCGCTCCAACTATGTTGAGTAATGACCTAATGGATCATAAGAACACCTCTCGATGAGATACTTGAGCTTGAGTAACATGTTTGTCATTAACTTGCAATCAATAGTTGTCTTGCATTTGTAAATACCCCATCCATAAGGAAAGACCGTGAATGCTTGCTTGTGTCAATTGCGAAAAAAAGAGTGAACCTCTTGAGCTTGTCTCAGGAACTCCATGAATAGGACCTTTTCTGATGGGTACCTGGGTAGCATCAAAGGTTCTCTAGTGTAACCATACGCTAGAATATATGTGAAAGTAGGGAATTGAATGAACCAATCCACCCAACTCTCCATTGTTGATCTTGCCTCTGGTGAAATCCTAATGTGCATTTCATTATCAAGGTCTCTAACTGTCTTCATTAGGAAGTGATCATTCACTGTTTTGAAATCTTGTTCAACCTTTGAGAACTCCAATTGGGAGTAATATTCCTGAACATGCCAAATGCCAAGAGTCCCATTGGTCTTCAAATGTCTAAAATTGCCTTGAAATGCAATTAAGTAGACTAGGAAAGAAACCATGTGAAACTCGTGGATTTTAAGGAATCTTGTGATCTGTTGGTGAAGACACTCGCTAATTAACATGACCCAGTCAAATTGTTTCTTGTTGTCGATAATCCAAGAAATGACAGAACATCCACGGTCGGAAAATATTAGCTTCCTCCTTACCTGTAACCCGGTTGGGTAAAGTAATCAAGATAGCAATTTCATCCTTGAACTCCCCACGCCCAACCTTCTTTGGCATGTTGGTTTTTTGTTCTTTCAACCATCTCTAAGCAACATTTCTCTGAGATATTTCCTTGTCTTCGTGTCATATCTTGTCGCAATCCTCAATGACTATGGTAAAATTGTCTAAGCGAGGAGGAATAGACAAACACTTCTCAACGTCCCTCGGCTTGAGACTACAAATGACTCTCCCATCGACTGATCTGATTTGTCCTGTGGAAGAGTCGTAATGCTTTATGCATGCAATGACGAACTCGAGATCAAAAACTATGATAGGAATAGATGCTACTGCCAACAATTTGGAATGTTCAAGATTCTTTATTGTGGTGTTGCTAATGCCTTCCAACGTGCTCAATTTGACCACTGGATAGACATGACCCAAGTCTATGTCTGAGGTTTTCAAAGAGTCGTGTACCAAGATTGACTTGGCCTTGTAATCTATAAGGTTGAATTGCATTTTGAAAATCTAGACTTTTGACTATAAAGTCGGATACGTTTGGACAACTTTCAAAAAAAGTTGAAAAAGGCTTTGGATAACGCTAAAAATAACAAATTGCGGGAAAAAAAATTGATTTTTTTTCTGAAACGTTGGTTATTTAGAAAATTAAATTCTAAGGCAACCCAGATCATCAAAAATTCAAAAAACTGAGTTTTAGCAAGGCAAGCAAAGACTTTTCAGTCGAGAACTGTTGGGGTTTTAGGGTTTCTGGGGGCAATTTTCCCAAGAAAAACTGGCACATGGGTTTTGTAGGCAATGGAATTCTAAGCCAACCTAGATGGCTCGATTTTGGAAAAAAGTTTGTTTTTGGCCCACATGCAAAGGAATCTTCGAAAAAAAGTGTAGTGCTTCCAAAATGGAAGCAACAGGGCAATTTTCTTGAAAAAATCTAAGACATGGGTTTTGCTGCTAACATTGAAATATGTGAACCTAAATTATTAGATTCTAAAAATTTGGTCGTTTACTTTGACATGCGAGAGAAAACCTAAGACAAAGATAGAAGAATTTTAGAGATAGAAAATAGAAATTATTCTGCCTCTGAAAAAGTCGCCTATGCTTGAATTGGATTTGATGAAGTCTACATGCACTCGAAAAATGAAGTATGAAAAATGTATCTTCTGAACAATTTGGACCTAACACTGTGAAGAATACTGAAAAATATTGTCTGAAGCACCTTTAGATCTCTACTTGCTCAAGAAATACGTGTTTACTTCCACCTGTGATGTGAAAAATAGGCGCCCATATGACTTAAATAAATAAATTCAAGACTTAAGGCGTCACAATATGCAAGCAATTCCTAAATTTAGGCGCCTCCCTTTGATTGGACCTCTAAAATGCACACCATCTCCTAATTGGACCTCCAACTTAGTTAATTGTATGAGAAATTCGCCCTGAAATGGGCGCCACCTCCAAGTACTTAAGTTAACTATACATGCAAAATTAAGTCGCCCCTTTGCAAGCAAAGATTAAGTTCAGTTGAAGTCGACTCACTGAAGATTAAATATTATTTAAATTGAGTTCTCAACCTCCACCTTTTTAGGGCGATTCATGCTCTTCAGTTCAAAAGTCAAAGTTTGACTTCTAGGCGCCACCTTTACAGACTTCGAAATTTTCTTGAAAATTTCATTTGCTAACATCACCAGAGCCCATGTTTGACCACTAATTCTGATTGACTGATGTGTCTAGAAGATTGGGTGACGGTTTCATTGAAGAGTAGGATCAAAACTAACAAGAAACTCCTTGAGGCTACAAACCTTAATTCTAAGATTTGAGGCTTCAAAATTCAGGGTGCCCCTGGCCTCCAGGGGTGCTTTTGGCTTCAAACTTATTCAAAATTTTCATGCATTTTCATCATTTTGAAGGTGATTTTGACCTCCCTTCATCTTGTGTCCTCCGACATTTGGAAAAACTTCATAACCGACTAACAAACTCACTGTGGAGTTGGCTCCATTCTGCACAAGAGCTCTTGGAGAGCACTTTTCCAAAAATCATCATTTGCTAGGTTAAAATTAGGGGCGCCTCTGGCCTCCAAGGGCGCTTTTGCTCCCAGACTTGGCCATTTTTCAACTGGTTGAATCCACACTTAATCCCCGACTGCGGGCTACTAAGAAGTCCTCTGACCCAACTAAGGTATGCAACGAAAAGCTACAAGCGTCACAGACAAGATGAGTATCTGGGATCACCAAAAATACTACATTTGAGGCTTGAAAACCTTGGGCGCCCCTGGCCTCTAGGGGCGCTTTTGTTGTTTCTTGACATTTTTGACCATGATTAGACCTTATGTTTGACTCTTGATTTCGGCAATTCAACAACTCAAATTAACCTGCTGACGGATTCATTGCGAAGCCTAATCAAGTCTAAGACAAACATCCTAGGTATCATTTGATCAAAAATCTTCATTTGGTACCTCAAAAAGATGGGCGCCCCTGGCTAGGAGGTGCACTTTTCCTTCCAGTGTTAGTCATTTTTTCATCCCCCTCATTTCATGTTCAATCTCCCGTATCAGGTGCTAGACAGATCTTCTAGACTGGCTGGTAGGCTCATCGCGAAGCTGACAGTATTCCAGAGAAGTATTCTTGGAAGTGACAAATCCCGAAAAATGAAATTTGGGCCTCTGAAATCTAGGGCACCCCTGGCCTACAAGGGCTTTTTTGCACCAAAGTTAGAAAAAATTCAATGATTTTCATCTCGGCGAAAAATCCCCTCCCAAACAAAGCACCATTTTAAACATCTCACCATAGATTTTTCATTTGAGCGTTTTAAGCTTAGATTTTGACACTTGGTCATTGGCCATCTGCCACTGATGACCTTGGAGGTCCTAACTTTCCACCTGAAAAAGTGAAAACTACCCACTAGACTTAAGCTAACTTTTAACTGAATCTGACTTCACCATTGTGATCGTGAAGTGAAATAAGCCAATCAAAACAATTTTCAATCAATTTTGACAAGTTACAATTTTTAGGATTTTTGACCTAAAAATAGGGGTCCATAAACCCTAATTTATTTTTTTTTCAAATTTTGCCAATATCTTCCTGACATCAAACTAACTAAAAGCCCATACTTGATTTTCCCAAAAAACTAACTTTTGACTTCATTTTTACAAGGTTTAGACTATTTTAAGCTAGACTATTTTAAGCAAAATGTCTTTAATGAAGCAAAAAATTTGGTTCAAGTACAACATGTCTACAACAATTTCTCCTTTTAACTTTTGTTGTGATTTTCAACTACTTTTATGGCGTCTAGGTGTGTTATTGTAGGGAGGAATCCACATTAGGTGTGTGTTGTAGGAAGGAATCCCAATTAGGTGTGTTGTTGTAGGGAGGAATTTCAATTAAGTGTGTTGATGTAGGAAGGAATCCCATTAGGTGTGTTGTAGTTAGGCATCCCCATTTTGTTAGATCCATTTTATTCTTATTCTAAAATGTAATTTTGATTCCTCTTTTGTGGGAGCTATTCCATTATTTAAATATATCTTGGTACCTAAGGGGGTTGAAGATGAGAGTAGCTCGTTTGTGGGCTTCTATCCGAAAGGAATTTCTTCAAAATTTGCATGATAAAGTCTCTAATCTGCTTGTTTGTGCTTGGTTGCCATGTCTCTTCTTCCAACAAGATGGTGGCTTTGGGCTTATGGAAGAAGAGAAGCATGTTGCTTTTGCTATTTTGACTTTGATGGCTGCAAAGTAGTTGGTTTTCAAAGTTATTAATTTGTATTTCCACTTAATTTGGAGGGTGGCATTTGTGGTATAGGGTAACTAAACACAATGAAGTGATTGTTGGCGTTGAATTCTCCAATTTGAAGGACTATGTAATCCCAAGATCAAGATGATGTGACAATTAGAGAGTGAGAGACAGTAGCAATGCTATTGTGGTAGGTGGTGTGGTTGGTTGTAGGGTCCTTCAAGCATTCTTGTCTTCTCTTTTTAGGCTTGGTATTAAATTTTGGCTCTAGTGTTAATCGAGCCTTCAATATTTGTTGTAGCTTCAAGGGTGTTTAAGGGTGTATGTCATATATATAAACTTTTTAACCTTTGTGAAAGGTTTATATTTTTCAAATAGTAAAAGCTCCAATAGAAACCTCATTATTCGTGTGTACACTCATCAGGTGCAATTCATTGGTCTATTTTTAACTTGATAATTACTGTATAATGATATTTAACATTTAAATTACAATATTAATAAATTGAAAATAACATTGAGATGCAATTTAATATGCAAGTGCATTTCTCTTTATGGCCAATGAGGTTTAAAATCCATAACACATTAATTTACTAATCAATTTTTGAAACAGAATAGTTAAAAATTGAAGAGAGTTATTCAACCATTCATTAAGATAAAAGGTTAATCCTCAAATAATAGTATAAACATTTCATTATGATGACAAATTTCAAACCTTCTTAACAGTAATCATCATTCGCTTTCTATGTACTCACTAACAAGAATAAAACTAAGTGTTTGCCATGATCCAAACATTGACGACGCTTCATATGATGTTTAATAAAATTAGAAGTAAAAGTAGAAAAAAACATGCATATTTCTAAAGGTAAATTTAAACAAGTTTTCAATGATAATGTTTGAGGTTGCTCTAAATAGCTTTTTACTGTAATGTGTATAAGGTGACCCTATTCTTAAATTTTGAATAAGTTTTAAAGCATTAAGTTTGAAGTGCTAAAAACAACTTTTCCTCTGTATTACTTATACTGTGACCCTATTTTTGCTCCTCATATTTATGCATTTCTCCTTATCCCGTTGTGCCCTGATAATCACAGTTGAGCAAATAGTGAAGAAAATTAAATCTAATTTTTTTTTTAACTTTCAAATGAAATAACTTAGAATGGCTGGTTGGGCAATTGCTGTATTTGAAAAGAAATCTCATTTTAAGCAAATATCTTATCTGCACTATTCTTCTGACATGAATGATGAATAATATAATGTAAGCCAAGTCCTCCACTAACTAGTAGGACGTCATACACTTCTACTTTTACTCGTTTTCTCAATGTATGTACTGCCAACAAAAGTCCGGATGTAATCTTAAAACAGCCCAAAATTACCATTTCTCAAATAGCTCAAAGTACTCCAGACCTCAACCAGCAAATTATCGATCTAGTTTGTTGCTACAAATTATATGATTCACGCTTAGAAGTTAAACTCTGCAGAGTCAATATAAGATGTTTGGCCCCTGTTGGTCATCACAAAAAAAGTAAATATAAGATGCTTCTAAAAAAACAGACCCAAAAATGCTCAACGGTTTGCCTTTGCAACTCGTTCAATCTCATCCTTCTTTTTGATTGCATAGCTGCAAATGCAAACAAAGACAAATTAGAAACTATCTGAATCATCAAACCTACAAATAGAACAGGTAATTTAAGGCATTTTCTCCACTTAATTGGATTACCAATCCTTTACCTGTTTGAAGAACCCTTTGCAGCATTTATTAGTTCATCAGCAAGACACTCGGCAATTGTTTTGATATTTCTGAAAGCACTTTCACGTGCACCTGTAGTTAGAAGATATACTGCCTGATTGACACGCCTCAATGGAGATATATCAACTGCTTGACGCCTTACAACACCGGCAGAACCAATCCTTGTAGCATCTTCTCGTGGACCACTGCCAAAAGTTTCAAAAGATACCATAATAGATGTTTTGGAATCATAAAAATGTAACAAAACAAATTTAAACAATAACTTTGAATCCCAGAAAATTGTCAGTAACAGAAAACCTGCAAAACCACAAACTATTCACAACAAACAATGCCAATTAGACGTTTGGATGGTAGGTCAAAAGATTGATGTTACAGCTAAATGAGACCAATCCTACTAAATCATGGAATATTAAGTGGACACTTTTCTCTACAAATGAATCCAATTGAAAGACAGTGGAGGAAAACCTGTATGAACACAAAAATCAAAACAAATGGAGACACTAATCACAGTTGCTCATAAAGCAAAAGAACTAATGGATTTAACAAAGGCAAAATCTAACGAGATAAAACAACATGAACAAACATTAGAAGTACTCAAGACAAAACCAAAGAAATATAATGAAAAACTACCCTCCTGAGTCAAACCAAGGTCCAATTGAAGAGGAAATGAAGAGCTTCGTATAATTAGAGGGATGAATAATAAGGGACAAAGAACACTAACCTGTTAATAATCGCATCAACAATTATCTGCAACGGGTTTTGATCTGTAAGAAGATGAATGATTTCCATCACATGTCTCATAATACGCACTGCCATCAATTTTTTTCCATTGTTGCGCCCATGCATCATCAAAGAATTTGTCAGCCTGCATGCAAACCAAACAATAATTCATAAGAATATAAACCAACCCACACAAAGAAAACCCTTAAACTATTGAAACCAAAAGCACCATCTGGAAAACTGCAATTCCTAAAACACCAGCAAACGTTCCAAATAAAAAATACAAAGCCTTAATAATAAACCTTAAAAAGCTCTGAAAAGTGAACTACAAAATCTACAAACAGGGAAATTCAAAGTTCTAAAATTTCAAATCCTAGAAACCCTAAAATGTAAACACTAGAATCCCTAGACTGTGAACCCTAAACACCCTGGATGGGGTGCGTCCTTACCTTTCAATGATAGGGCATTGGGCCTTGCGGAAGCGTTTAACAGAGTAACGCCCCGCTGTATGAGGGATAAATGTGGCATGTTTATCTGGCGACACTGCGATGTAATCTTGAAGTGCAACGTCACTCACCTACAAAACCACAGGGAATTTCAGTACATGATGATAGAGGGACAAGATTATTTATTTTTAAAAACTAATAAAAGATTGAAACTAAATCCTAATTGAAGATGGATATATCTGTATTACAGAAAATGCTATTGAGTAACCTGGATATCTTCGAAAGACCAGCGATTAAAGAGCTTCACGTCGGAATGAAAAACGACAGCCATTGTTCTGTTCTCCTGTTGCTACAGTTTCTGCATGCTACAACCAACACACACTGCTAGGGTTTAACATAATATGTTCCAATATGTTAACTTTTCTCCTTGACAATAATATATAGGTGGATTTCAAACCTAGTTAAATATTTTCCCACCAAATATTCAAATATTTAAATAAATCATTTTCTCATTATATTAAATAAATGTTAATAAATATAATATCCTCAAATAATTAAACAAAAAAACATGATTCACACTCAATTTAGTTAATTAATCAATCATTGAGTTAAATAATCAATCAACTCATCAATCAATGTGAGACAACTAACTAGTGATTTCCACCTCTCCACATCCACTCCACAATTAATGGGAGTTAACTCGTGATTCAAGATCAAATCTTAGCCCTCCATCCATCCTAGCAAAAATATATAAATCCAAGATCAAATCCATCATTTTCAAAAAAAGAAGCCTCCATGAATGCAAAGTTAAGTTATCTTAGGCTTCAATGAGAGATCTTGTTTTAAAGTTTTCATTATATTTATTTTTTCTCTTAATCTCTAATTGAGGTAGCAATTGAACATGAAATTTAAGATTTGAATCTATTGTTTGAGTCTTAAGTTGTTGTTTCCTATTCTCTTGCTTACATTCTAGCACGCCCAATGAGACCTACCTCTTAATCTATTGCATTTATTGAAATTTTGAAAATTTGAAAATCATTTATAGTACTTTTCTTGTGAAGTATTTATGGATATTAATGACTTGAAATGATTGAAATATACCAAGATTTTTAGATTGGCATTTGCAAGTTACAAGTTTGTGGTAATGGTAAATACTTCTTATTTTTCTGCTACATATTTTCTTCTAGCTTAGTAAATCTTCATCGATCTTAATAGATAAGTTTTGAAAGTACAAAAAACCATTTTTAACCCCACTTTTGTTGACCAAAAAGGAGATTGGTTTGAATTTATTAATTATCCATGCAAAATTCTAAAGAATTCTTATAGTTGTGTCTAGACATTTTAACTCTTGTTACATAATTTGGAGCATCAATAATGGTCAATATTTGTCAAAAATCATTGAAAAAATAAGTGATATATCCATGCAACTGAGTTGCAACTGTATCAAGTTGTCAACCAAGTGTAAGTGCAAGTGTATGATTTCAATCCCTTGAAAGTGTTGTGCTCTCCCAACACTTGAAATGAAGAGAAAAACTCTTTGATGTGCCCTTTTGTGATCAATAACATATGGGGAAGGATTAAAAGATGTTACAATGTCAATAATTTCTTTGTTTTATTCATTGTTGTGTCAATTCATTTATCCAATAATATTTCCATTGAAAGGCACAAATAATTTTGATTATGTAGTATTATGTCATGAACTACAAAGAAGAGGATTTATTTCTAAACATGTATAAATGATAATTCTTAAAACCCACCATTTGGAAATGGGTCTCAATTCATTATATCATTTTAATTGGTCTTTTAATACATGATACCTTATTTACTCAATCTCATGTTGTCCATTAATGAACTTCCCACCTCTCACACTATAACTCTACCTTGCCAAGATGTCATCAACAAAGTAAATTAATCAAAAACCCCACAAAATGCCCATATATTTGATAACATACTTCTTGTTTTTTAGTTTCTTTTAAAGATTATGTTAGAGACCCATCTACAAAACTCTTATCTTGAACAAAGATAACATTATTGAGAAGGATAGTGTTGGATTTTAAAGACCCAACACAATAAGTTATGAGTCTACAAGTGTGCAAGAAGTGTTGGGTCAAGTGAATGCATAAGGTTTGTTAATGATAAATTGCATATTACTTAAATCATGCAAGTGAGAATCAATTTCTTTGTATCAATGTGTTGGTGTTGTTATGGAAAGAATCACTTTTATCTTTGTTAATTGCATTGCAACAAAGGCTTCATGGATTCTACTTGAGAAACTCTTGGTGTACACCTGGTCCCTTTGTCAGCATCATATCTAAAATGAAATTAATTATTTTTCCTACAATCTCTAAAATTGTTCCTAGATAGCAATGTGTAAAAATTTACATTTCAAATAGCCTTAGCCACAAACTTCATCAAAATAGAGTTTGCAAGTAATAGATTAGGTGTTAGACACCTTTCAACAGTTGCATCTTTTTCCTTTCAATCTAAACAAGAAATATTCAACACCTTAAGCAAATTGTTGTCAGAAATGGAATCCAATGAATTTTTTGTTGTCAAATAATAATAAAAAACTTAATAATTTTATGTGTAGGTGTTTTTTTTGCATTTTTTAATATTTTTATTGTTGTAAGTAGTCACTACCCCAAGTTAAAAAAATTAAAAAATATATTTTTTAACACTTTTCATGTACAAATGGCTTACCAAAGGCATTATACAAACTACTAACACATTTGTTATAGGTTTTAAAAATATGGAAATGCAATAGCGTAAAATAGCACAATAATAATGCATAAAACACACTAAAGTTATACCTTAAACACCTCCAAACTCCATGATTGAGCTAAATAGGTTGCACCCTAAGATTATTGATATGCTCTAGTTACCTAGAAGTATGGATTTATAATCTTGTTATAAATGGAAAATTATGGAAACACTATACCATCATAAGGTTACTTGCTATGAACTTGAATGGAGGCTCAAGACTTCTATTTGTAGAAAGATGTTCAAATGGATGGAGGGTTGAGATCTTTCCACAAGATCAATGGCTCATGTTGAGAGATGCTCTCAAGAAAGAGGGAGTTGACAAGTGTCATGTGAGGGTTAATGGAGAATAGAGGTTTGAATGAAGGTGATTGGGTGAGATTATGTAGGATTATGATAGGGTTCCAAGAGAGGCAAATCTTTGATTTTTTTCTTATCTCTAGGGAGTTGTGATTTAAAATTAGATTTTATGGGTAGGAGAGAGATGGCCTCATACAAATTCAACTAAAAAGGTGACATTTGTCTCAAAATTTAATGAGGGGAAGGTTAGGATTTATTGGGTAAATGTGTAGGCAAGCATGTGGGAAGTAATGGCACATGGTAGGTGATGAAATTTAAAATGAAAGAAAAGGTTAAGTGGGTGTCCCTGACAAAATCGGCAAGTGGAATCTGAATTTGTATTGATTTCAGAGATCTAAATAAGGCATGTCCTAAGGATGACTTTCTATTACTCAATATCGACATTATAGTGGATTTGACAGCAAGGCATGAGATATTATCCCTAATGGATGGTTTCTCGGGATACAATCAGATTAGGATCACTCTTGAAAACCAACATAAGACAACCTTCACTTGTCTGTGGGGAACATGTTGTTGGAATGTTATGTCATTTGGTTTGAAAAATGTTGGAGCCACATATCAATGAGCTATGGCTACAATCCTTCATGACCTCATGCACACACTTATGGAGGATTATGCAGATGACCTGCTAGCAAAATAATTGTCAAGGGGTGACCATCTGTGAGTACTAGATAAGATTTTCAAAAGATTGGAAGAATATAAAGTATGATTGAACCCAAAGAAGTGTGTTTTTTGGGTAACTTCTGGCAAGCTCCTAGGATATATCATTTCTCGAAGAGGCATTGAAGTTGATCCCGCGAAGGTGAAACCTATCATCGACATGCCCTCACCAAATAGTATAAGTTAATTACGCACACTGCAAGGAAGATTACAGTCCATTTGAAGGTTCATTGCTTAATTGGTGGATAAGTGTCAACCATTCTAACATTTTCTACGAAAGGGAGTACCATTCATGTGGACTGACCCATGTCAAGAGGTATTTTGTCACGACCCCTATTTTCAATAAGTAATAATACTATTTTAAGTTCATATTTTATTTTGCTTTATAAAATTAATTAGTAGTGCATAAAAATGTAAGGAAATAAAAGAATTAATTACAATAATAAATTTCAGCTAGCAAATAAATGACGATGTTTAGTAGTTAGAAATAAACGTTTTATTTGCAAATAAATGATATATTTTTATAATATTTGAAATACATATTTAAGTTGAAATTAAAATGGTACTTTCTTTAATATTTACTGAATAAATATTGTGCAAGAAATAAAACTTTATTATTATTAATATTACTTTCAAGATTCAGTTTTTGGAGGAAACTGAAAAGAAATCTTTAAAAAGGAGGAAAAAGAACAACCGAAGGGGAGACAATGTCTATCATAAAATTTTCTTGATTCTTTGCATAAGATAACTAAAAATGGGGGCTCGAGAAAAGGGTTTTATGGAAGCACGGTAAAAGAAGAATGGTGGAGAAGGGAAGAAAAAAACAAGAGAGGAAAGGAAAACAAGAAGAACAGCATCTACAGGAAACGATTAAATCCAGGTGTTTCAATCCTTTTTCCATTGTATTTAGATTTCAAATGTAGGAGTAAATTTATTGTATTGTGGAAAAGTGAGATTCTTTTGTCAATTGATTGTGATTATGTGTTGAAGTTCAATTGATTTTACATACTGTTTGTGGAGAACGAAATCGTGCTTGTTCATGTGACTGCAACTCTCCTTTTCTTTTAAATTTAATTGTTGGTTTTATACAAAAGGATATTATATATATTTATAAATATACTGTATTGTATATTTATAACTTTATATTATTTTCTGAAGAAACATCCTGTAATTTTTCCATTAGTAGAGGGAACCAGAGACCGTTGTTTCTTTTATTTTTATTTGTTTTCAGTTGGAAAATTGTTCTATTCCTGGGGATCGCCTTAGAAACCTTAGGGAAGGGCGTTGTCGAGACAACACCCATACCACAGGCCACGGCCTGTGGGATGGGCGCTGCCATCCACAGGTAGTGTCTTCCCCATGAAGGCCACCGCCTCTATACCAGCCGTTCCTGCAAGAAAATTATCAGGGAGTTGGGTGAATGTAGGGTCGTCTTTGGTGTTTAATAGAACATACCAATCACCTTTGCCATGCTTGATAAGTTTGAGCATTTCTTGCTTACAAGAGGCAAGTGCCATTCTTACTTTGTGTACATGTTCATCCTGTGTTATTGAATCTTCTTTTACATAGTTATAAAAGTTGCATTTATTCAGTGAATTTCAAATCAATCTAAATAAACATCTTGTACTTTCTAAAATTTATGAGCTCCCTGAATAACTCTAGCAGCATGTCGTTGGAGCCTACAAAAGCAGTTGCTAATATATTCTCATGACCCTGTGACACCCGAGACTTACTGATTTTGCTACATACAAGACCAGATCAATTTTTATGCAACTCAAAACATGTAAACAACATCAGTTATTGTGAAGATAATCACATGGTTCCGCTCTCATTCATGAGATTTGGACTGTCCATTTAAGCTAGATTTGTAGGTTGGGCTTATATCTTATGGATTTGACTATTTACTGAGTTCTAACTTATATTTGCTTTCAAGACTATAAAATTGATCAGTCATGGCATGGAAACAAGTTAAAAACTCCAATATATTGTGCAACATCTATGCACTATTTATTTGTTAAGTTGATGGCTTAACTTTCGATGCTCAATTCACATTTGCCCCTATGCTTGTTACTTTGACATGTTTGAGTGTGTGTTTGACCTCTATGATGTTATTTTCTGTAGAAATGAAAGTCCCTTTCTAAAAACATTTTAAATATCTTATGCACTTCAATTCTTTGAATCCCTTGTCATGTCTTTGATTCAGATCTTGTTGAGTATTGGGGGGAGTATTGAAGTTGAGTCTTGTTAATTCCTTCAGATTTAGGATGCTCACAAATACAACAGCGGCCACACAAAACTTCAAAAGTAACTGTTCTAAATGTAGTTGACTCTCCAAATATACGTGAGAGTAAACATTTTCCAAAGCCCATCATATTGACTTATGTCCAACATCAACTCTAGAAAGATGAAAATTGCTTTTGACACTCTTTGGCGTTCCCTTGGAATTACTATAGAATTAGCTTCAGTTTGCATAATATTATTAGTCATCAAGAGAGTGGGATTTAAGAATGAGAACCCCAATCACTTACTCATATCCACATCTCTAGGAAACATTATGTAATGAAAAAACATGGGGCTTTCATGGCACTTGAGCACTAATATTCTTGTTTGTGATTCTTAAAAGATCTTTATGATGTTCAATTGAAACATTTGGTAAATTAGTGTATTAATTAATCATGTATTAATTTTCAAGAAGTTATAGATTTTAAGTTGTGGCTATCAATATTTCTAATAGTATGGTGTTTCTTACAAATTTGTTAGAATAAATTCAAGAGAATAAATTGTTTCTTTAAATGGGGACTTGGTTTATAAGATTATATTATGGGAACTAATATAGTGAATTAAAAGGTATGGATGAGTTATGTCTTTAAATTAATGATTATGACATAGAAGAACTTTTGGGTACAAAATTACTTCTAGAAAAGAATTAAAATCTTGTATTCATTTACTTTAACGGGGTTTTTACGTTAACAAGCAAAATAACGATATTCCTTAAAGCAACGGATAAAATAGGTTGTGGAAAGAAATAGATATTAACTTGTACATTTAGTAGATTAGTTAAATGATATTGTGGATGTTGCATCATAAATAAAAGATAAGTAATTGAAGAATCATACCATCCTTTATTATTAGTTTAGGTTCAATGATGACACTCTTCTTATACATCTTGGTTTACCATTAGAAATTCCCACACTTAGTTGATCTAGATATTTATTCGCAATAGAATGTATACTCATATATAGTTACTAGCTTATATATATATTCACATACATACATGAGCTATACCTTCTTAACTCTTCTATAGTATTATTTTCTTATTGATGAAACCTCTATGAATCATTGAGTTTAGAAGTAAGCATTCTGGTTGTATAGGCATGTGTGCATTCTAGCAGGCCTAGACTTACTTTTATGAAGCTCTATATGATTGGCTTATGGCCTTCAGCGTACTGGTGTGATATTTGAGAAATCATTGGAGGTAGAATGGTCTTATTTGTAAATACTTGGGAGCAAATCAAGATAGTGTAGGCATTACCTAATGTCATATGCAAAGATGATGCTTTGGTAGAACTTAAAGTATAACTTGAAGAATTATGTAACTTGTACAAGCACTTCAATAAGCCCTTTTGTTAAGGGTGATATATAATATCCAAAATTGTGTAATGAATGGTCATGTCAATGTGACAGTGTGAACATTTCCAATGAGGCTCCTTATAACCATTGAGAATTTGTAGCCAGTAAGGCATTGGCAGAAAGGCATTTCATTAAGCCAGTAAGGCACTTTGACGAGTGGTTTTTCATCCCTACGAGGTTTTTCCACTCATGAAATTTCTTTGTGTTATGGTTTTATTGAGGGTGCCTTTATGATTTTACTATTGCTTTACAGTATTTGAATTTACATGCATTGTTGAGATGATAACTCATGTGTAAGACTACATGGCTAAATATAATGAAGGCTCCACCTTGTTAAAATATATTTTGATACATTCATGTATGTGACTCCTTTTGAACAAGTAGTGATGAAGTAATTTAATTAATCCTCTTTTCCACACCTTTTTATGATTATTTTTATATTACTAACTTAATTTGAAAATTATAATCCATTTAAATATAGTGATGAAACTAATTAATGATTCTATTAAATTGATTTGGAAATTAAGAGTTATAATTGGTAAATGAGATTTTCCTAGCATTACACATTTCAACAAATAAAGGACTATTTATTAACACCACCTATTCTCATGCCTCCCATTGATGGTAAACATCTCATACTATACATATCAACAACCACATCAGTACTGGGGGCACTACTAGCACAAAATGATCATGATGGAAGAGAAAGAGCAATCTACTACATTAATCACACACTTGTTGGATACAAGCTCAATTATAGTCCTATTGAATGTGCATGCCTTGCGATAGTTTTTTCCACTCAAAAACTCAAACACTACATGTTGAATCACCAAACAAAGCTCATAGCAAAGATTGATCCCCTAAAGTATCTCCTTAGCAAAGCAACCTTAATGGGTTGATTAGCCAAATGGGTCATGATATTGAGTGAGTATGACATTCAATATATTGAACGAAAGGCAATAAAAGGACAAGTCATAGCCAATCAACTTGCATATGCACCCACACAAGTCAATCATCCGTTGGTATCCAACTTCCCCGATGAGTCCATATTCACATTAGATACTTCAATCACATGGAAAATTTATTTTGATGGATCTCACACGAATCATGATTTAGGAGCAGGGAAATTATTTGTCACACCTCAAGGAGACACAATACCAAAATAATTCAGAATAGCCTTTTCTTGCACCAATAATATAGCAAAGTATGAGGCACTACTCATAGGACTTCATATGGCCATTAAATGGAAAATCAAGAGCCTTCAAGTCTATGGTGACTCTAAGTTGGTTATTTGATAGGTCAACGACGATTACAATGCAAAGGATGAGAAACTTACTCCCTACAAACGAATGGTTGACAACTTTAAGCAATACTTTTATGACATCATCTATTGGTAGGTCCCCAAAATTCAAAATAAGGAATTTGATGCAATGGGTACAACAGGATCTCTCTTGGACATCTCAAACAACGTATTGCAGTACGAGTTCTTGGTAGAACAGTTGTTGATCCCTACCTTCGATATCCTTGAGTCTGAGATGGTGTGTGAACTTTTTGGTCCCAATTCCCCTTGGTACAAAGATATCTACGACTACCTCCATGACCAAGTTATCCCTCCTAAATTATCTCCCAATCAATGTAAATAGTATATTTGTAAGACATCTAGATACATCATCATCGGTGACACCCTCTATCATTGAAGCTTAGACAACACCCTCCTTAGACAGCTTGATACTAATGAAATACAAACAACCTTATATGCAAGGTACATGAGGGTATATGTGGAGCTCACTCGAGTAGTCCTACTTTAGCCAAGAAGATCATGTGTGTTGGATATTACTAGCCCACCATAGAACATGATGCATACCACTTTGTTAAGAAGTGTTGACAATGTCAAATACATGGAGATCTCATACATACACCAGCCCAAGAACTCCAACCAATCACATCACCATGGACCTTCTCTCAATGTCAACTCGACCTCATAGGTAAGATTCACCCTACCTCATCTAATGGCCATACATTCATTATCATGACTACCAAGTATTTCATGAAATGGATTGAGGCCATCCCTATGACATACATTACTAGTAAGTAGATATCTAAATTTATCCTCAATTACATCATATGTTGGTATGGTAACCTGCAATCCATTATTACTGATAACAGTTGTCCCTTCAAGAACCAGGATGTATGCTAGTTATGTGAGAAATTCCACATTCAACACCACTTCGCCACTCCATATTACCTCCAAGGTAATGACCAAGCCGAGGCATCCAATAAAACATCATCAAAATCCTGAAGAAGATTGTCAATTGCATTGGTTGTGACAAGCACCTCCAACTCAATCATGCCTTATGGGCCTACCAAACTAGCATTTGCATTCCCACTTGAGCCACACCGTATTCCCTAGACTTTGGTTTTGAAGCCATCCTTCCTATTGAGGTCGAGTTACCTTCCTTGAGGGTATTCATGCAAGGGCTTATTGATGATGAAGAGTATTGTGTATCTAGGTTGCATGAGTTGGAATTGTTAGATGAGCGAAGATAGAATGAATTGGTCCACTTACAAGCTTATCAAAATCGTCTTCATCGCATCTATAATAAGAAGGTTCTAGTTAGACATTTTGACATTGGTGACTTGGTCTTAATGGAGAATCCTAAGAATAAATAAGAGAAGTCGAGAAAGTTTGAGCCTAATTGGTTGGGTTCGCACATCATAATAGCAGTATATGGATCTGGTGCTTATCAGCTTTCCACTGCTGAAGGTGAACCGTTATCAGAGCCCATCAATAGCCTACACCTTCATAAGTTCTACACCTAGCTTTCAGAGAGCCTCGTCAAAATTGTCACCTAGATAAAAACTTGGAAAACAGGCATCTTGTGTGACGATAAAAAAATCAAAAAATTGAGAAAATAGTAAAGAGAAATAATTCATCCAATAGTGAAAACCACTTCGGTGGTGCTTTGGATAAGTGCCATGGTGAAAACCTAGCAAACATGTGTCATGCGTAGTCAGTCTTTGCTCCATCCTCTACCATCATTCTATCTGATTTCTCACCCTCATCCATAATAAATTTGCCTCTATGCTTCCTCATGTCATCCATAATAATGCTTTGTTGTCCTTCCCATCGCCTATGAATGGTTGACATTATGCATCTTTCGCCTTCCATATACATCCATAATAAGGCTTATTTGATTCCATCCCTAATAATTGGTCCTATACGTGACTGGGGGAAAGTACTTGACTTACGTCTTTAATGGGATCCTAGACTTGATATCGAAGGTCATAATTTCAAAAATACAAAAAAATCAAAACATGTGAAAAATCCAAAAAAATCAAAACATGTCAAAAATCCAAAAAATCAAAATATGTCAAAATCCAAAAAACATCCAAATAACTTTCAAAATCCCAAAAATAGTGTCAGCTCTTGTCAATCCAAGTATGCCAAACTATGATGTCTATGCACATGATACATACGCAAGGCCATCTTTGATGAGCCCCCGAGGCACTAGGTCGGTCCCTTAGGGTTTGTTGGGTTTGTCACTGTCTATATCATAATAAGTTGTCCCTTGCTAAAGTCAACACTTTGATCAAACACAAACATATATCAGACTCTCAATCAAATCATGAATCAACAGACTAATTATCCAACTAGTCTTAAGTCCAAACTGATCAATTTCCTAATCAAATCAACACTTATTAGCTATCAATGGTCTTATACAAGAGATGGCATTGTTGAAAATAGACTCAACCTCTTATACAATTTGCCTCATGTCTTGAAACTAGACCTAGTCCTATCATCTGTCTTATACAGGATGTGTCCTTCCTAAAACTAGACATCATTATCTATCCAATCTTATCATTTGCCTTATACAGGTGGATGCATGTTCGAAAATAGACTTGACATATTATACAACACGCTTCTTTTTCTTGAAACTAGGTGTTATCAATCAATCAACCAATCAGTCAATCTTGCCAATCCTATCAGCAAACAATCACCGAAAAATGATCTATATGGTTGTTGACTATGCTAGTCCAGTTTGTCTTATCTTTTTATTATCTTTTGGTCATGTTACTAGCCACCTCGAGGATGTCCCAAGAAGTATTTAGAGTATCGATGATGTCTCATGACCTACTTTTTCTTTGATTTGTGTTTGTGGTTTGTCTTGACAAAAAAACTGGGGCAACGTGGCTCCTAGTATACGCCACAATACTCCTTGTTGGTTAAGTGTCTGTTTTTGAAAAAGGATAACATTACACACCTTGGTCTATGTAATACCATGGTGTTTATTGTCCATTGCCATAATTTAACACCCAATGATGATAAACATGCAAGCCTAGCATTTATCAAGAAAAATATTAGTCCCTCTTTGTTTTGACTAATTTCATGCTAGCATTCATCCCCTTCACACTAACTTTTCTTCTATTCCCATCCTGATGGCATCTTATGACACACAAAAATATCCTACATACATAATCATGTTAGAGCATCACATGCAACATATTAGTTCATCCATATTATATCAGAAAATACAAAAACATAGATATCATCCCATCATAAAGAATCACTAGAACATGCATTCATATAAGAATCCATATAAGCATCACATGTCATAGACATATAAGCGTCACATGTCATAACCATATAGTACCAGCCTGCATCCACAAACCGTTAACATACATCTCATTGCATACATCCTCCATAATCATCACATACCATATGAAAGAGATCAAAAAGAGGTTATACATATCATCGCATTTACATACATCATACATATCCATATCACATCACATCATAGTCATAATACATCCATACATCATAAAGCATACAATAATGATTAATTAAGTGCATCCATCCATACATCACCATATAGAAAATCACATATAAGCATAAACCATATAATAAACATCCATAATGCATCATAACATATAGAATCATCTCATAATCATATAAATGCATAACATCATAAGCATCATAATCCATCACATAAAAATAGGCATATAATAACATAAGAACATAAATCATATAGTTGCTGTCAAAATCATGTATCTCGCATATATATCCAAAAAATGGTGCCACAATACAAAATCATGATGTATCTCAAAATGGAGCTTGTAGGCTCAATCAAAAATATCAGTGTCCAAATACGTATCATAAATAAATCTAGTTGAAGCTACCCATATCTCCTGATGGAGATGGCCTTGATGACGAAGGTATGTCCTATCTATCCTGTGATCCTAAAGCCCTATGCCCTGTACCTAATGATAGATGGTATGACGAAGACTTAGGCAAGGACACTCCCCCACTGCTTTGAGACCGGTAAGAGTGTGACCTGTTGTGAATCTGAGTTTGTGTATAGCTCAATGCCCTCTCTACCGATGGCACCTGATGCTCATATAAATCCCTATAGTACCATGCCTTTTTTCCTACCTAAAAATGCTCATGACCTAACTCGGCCATAGGTCCACTGATAGTCAAAATAAAATCCAAACATCATTGGTCGGCCCTCTATCTCGCAATGATGGCCATGCCTCTCTCGGTGGTCTACCTATCCACCGCTACATGTAACCCCTGAATCCATGTGTCAACGACTTGGAGCCATGCTTGTAAGTCTATGATTTGTGGGTCCACTACCTTATCTCCCTTCACCTCCTCCATCACCTCCAAAATGGGCACATCCTGATATCCCTCGCCTAGACCCTCTCCCATCACAATCTCCTCTTGTGCAACTCTCTCCTCTCCCACTCTTGAACCCTCCTACTATGCCTCCTACATAGCCACCTCTTGATCTCCCTCTTTTCTAGCCTCCTCCTGCTTGGCCTCCTCCCTGATAGGTGAGAGTTGTCTAACTGCTCTCTATCCTTTGTCCCTCCTTTTCCTAACTCTGCCTCCCCTGTCTCCCCTGTCGCCATCTCCACCCACTAGTAGAATTTAGAAAATAAATGACTAGGTGACTAAAACTTTCAGTCACAACAACTAAAAATGACTAAATTCTACTAGTTTTTTTCAACTCAACTATAAATGAGTAAATAAATGACTAATTTGGTTGTTGAATAAAAAATTATTTAGTCACAAAAATAAAAATGACTAGATAGTTAGTCACCAAATACAAATTAGACAAAATTTAAAAAAAATATTTCATCCAATTATTGGCACGATGTATTGGCACAATTCATGAATTCATGTTTATTCACGTTCATTCCAAACCTGGCTTCATTCGTTCATTGCAGTTGGTTAGCCTAGCATTGAGGCGTGTGGTTTTGAGTTACAACATCTGGGCGTGCGAACTACACTAGGAATTTTGAGTTTCAACACTTGCATGGGCAATAAAGATTGTTTGGAGAGGACCTAGAGAATTCTAAAAAGGTGGGCAAGGACTTTGGTGTTTGCTGCAAACTATTTGAACTCTGCAACAAAGTCAGATTTGGGGATGCCCTCTACAGTAAATTCAAAGGTAATTTAAAACCCTCATTACATTAAACACAAAATCTATAACTTTCCATTTGGAAACTTACAGTAGTTACAATCTATTGCTCTTAATAATGCTCTTTTACAATCTTGCCACAGTTCTGCTTCATAATGTGTTCGAGCTAAATATAATAAAATTTGGGTGTCAGTGCCAAAATAAAATTTCCTCAAACAATTTTGATACATTTTCACTGCAAGCGCAAACTGTCCTTGTGCAAAGTAAACATGTGCTAGATTTACCCACACATTAGGCATCTAAACAAAGATGTTTCCTGCAAGCATCTTCTTGTACTTGTGTAAAAATTTCCTTTGCAATATCAAATTGACCCCTTTCAGCTAGCACAATGGCTGCCCCATTTGTAGCATAAACATTTTCATTGCAAGTGCAAACTGTCCTTGTGCAAAGTAAACATGTGCGAGATTTACCCACACATCAAGCATTTGAACATAGATGTTTCATACAACAATTTCTTGTACCTGTGTAAAAATTTCCTTTGCAATATCAAATTGACCCCTTTTAGCTAGCACAATGGCTGCCCCATTTGTAGCATAAACATTTCTTGGTCTCTGTGCTAACATTTTACAATGGTTGCCCCATTTACAACATAAACATTTTCATTGCAAGCACAAACTGTCCTTGTGCAAAGTAAACATGTGCTAGATTTACCCACACATCAGGCATCTGAACAAAGATGTTTCATACAACAACTTCTTGTACCTATGTAAAAATTTCCTTTGCAATATCAAATTGACCCCTTTTAGCTAGCACAATGTCTGCCCCATTTGCAGCATAAACATTTCTTGGTCTTTGTGCTAACACTTTACAATGGTTGCCCCATTTACAACATAAACATTTTCATTGCAAGCACAAACTGTCCTTGTGCAAAGTAAACATGTGCTAGATTTACCCACACATCAGGCATCTGAACAAATATTTTTCCTACAACAGCTTCTTGTACTTGTGTAAAAATTTCCTTTGCGATATCAAATTGACCCCTTTTAGCTAGCACAATGGATGCCCCATTTGCAGCATAAACATTTCCTGGTCTCTATGCCAACACTTTACAATGGCTACCCAATTTGCAACATAAACATTTTCATTGCAAGTGCAAACTGTCCTTGTGCAAAGTAAACATGTGCTAGATTTACCCACACATCAGGCATCTGAACAAAGATGTTTCCTACAACAGTTTCTTGTACCTATGTAAAAATTTCCTTTGCAATATGAAATTGACCCCTTTCAGCTAGCATAATGGCCGCCCCATTTGCAACATAAACATTTCCTAGTCTCTATGCCAACACTTAAGTGGCCCCTTTTATGACATTAAGATCCTCTTGAGTTATTATTATACTCCTATTTTCCAAGAGAAAAATCTCCAAGGCCCATGGGAAATGAATGATGAGCATTTGAGTTTCAACTTGCTTTCATTTCAAAAAGGGGACATTACATTGTACAAGATTTGTTTAACAATAGAATAATTTAATCCACCTATTTGGGACTGTAAAATAAAAATAGATGAATTGATCTATTTTCAATTATAGGTTCTTTTAATCTAGAATCCGATAGAAAGATAAACCATAATACATTGAAGGACACAAAAAATATTCTAAAATAAGGACTAAAATAGGTTGCCCATAAAAAACAAGAAAGAGGAAAAATGAAAAGATAACATACAAATGATTCATTTGAGGTTTTTGATAAGATCTCATTTAACTATGTCAAATGGATTTGGAAGGGACAAAGCATATTTGATTGACTAAAATTTTGAGGTAGCTTATCCATAGTCATTGTATGCATCATCTTCTCTTGGAATCTGTTTCTACAATGCACCAAGAAGATCTTGGGCATTTTTTGCATCATCTTGTGCCTTATCACTCATATAGTTTGCCTCATCTTCCATGACAACATCAGGTTCCTCCATACAAGAATCATAAGCCTTGTGGTCCTTATCCTTCTTCTTTTTCTTCTTTTTATTCTTTTTCTTCTTTTCCTTCTTTTGTTTCTTCTCGGACTGACTAGCCTCATCATCATCATCATCCCAAATGCCTCCATAAAAGTTTGTTGAGCCAACTCTAGTTCATCACGCTCAAAATGAAGAACCCCAATGTTGTTTAACAATTCAATGGGTACTTCTCTACTCTTCTTTAGAAGAGACTTTGTTGTCTTAAGAGAATCTAAGGCTACACTAGGGTCTGTCAATATTAATAACTCATCCATCTTGATAAATGCATGGGCATCACGTGGATCTACGCGAGTTGCCTTTCTTAAAATTTCCAAAGCCTTCTCTACCTACCCTTGCTGAGCATATATATGGCCTACAACTTTTAAGCTCACAATTCTCAGGGTGGACCTCCATAACCTTTTCAAAATTTGAGAGAGAACTCTTAAGATCTCCCAACTTCAATTGAACCTATCCACAAAATCCTATGGCCTTTGGCTTTCCTTGACTGATGCCATGTAGTAGCGGCCAGTGGTGTCATAATCACCTTTACTATGATAAGATTGTGCAAGATTATAATATGAATGATATTTCATGAGAGGGTGGTTAGTTCAAACAAGAGTTGTCTCAATCAACTGTTCCACAAGAAAATGTTTCCCTACGAAGAAATAAATGGTTTTCTAAATGATTCAATGCCATCACACAATACAGGTATAATTCAAAGGCTCTACGCATCTTTACCATTCCTTCATGAACACTACCCTTTTCACTAATTGTGAGAACCTACAATTAAAAAATGCACAAAACTAACCACAAAGATTTTTCCCCATTTCAAATAGCAAAATTGCCAAAAAAATGCATTTAAAACCTGCAAATAAAATCACGTTGATTTTCGCGCCAAAAAAAAACATGATACCATAGCTTGTTGCTTACTATTATGCTTTGATAGATTTTTTCCAAGCATCCATAGCTTGTTTGAAATCACATATTTTTAGCTATAGTAGCAAGGCAGTGAATTGTTTGATAAAATGCTTTGGTAGACATGTATGAAAAATGTGGTAGCATAGACAAGGCAATGAACTTTGGAAAAAATGCCTCACATAAATGTGGTCTCATGGTGATGGAATGCCATGACAAGCGAATTGTTATGGATTGTCATGGCATTCCATCACCATGAGACCACATTTCTTTGAGGCATAATTTCAACCAGTTCACTACCTTGTCTATGTTATTGCTTACTATTATGCTTTGATAGATTTTTTCCAAGCATCCATAGCTTGTTTGAAAGTACTTTTTTTAGGCTTTTAGCCATAGCAACAATGCAGTGAAATTTTTGATAAAATGCTTTGGTAGATAATATGTATGAAAAAAGTGGTAGCATAGACAAAGCAGTGAGCTGTTTGAAAAAATACCTCAAAGAAATGTGGTCTCATGGAATGCCATGACAAGCAAATGCAATTGGCAGCTGCTCCTAGTTATTAGTTATGCAATGTGAAGTAATTGCATAACTACTTAGGTTGACTTTGTAAAAACTATATTGTAATTGAAATTTTGTCATCTATGAGCATCTAGTTATTAGTTGTGCAATGTGAAGTAATGCTTTGAGTTTGAAATATGTGCAATGCAATGTAATCAACAATTTGAATATAAACTACAAAAATCCATTTTTTACAATTCATTAGTTAAAATATCTATTTTATTTGCTCTTTATAACTCTATTGCTATGGAAATGCCTTTCAATTAAAAAAATAGTTTGTCTCTTAGTCTACAATTTTTGGTTACTAAGTGCAGAACATTACAGATGGATCAATGTCGAAGGTTGACTATGAATCAATACCATGCATTTGATGAGAGAATAGTTGATGAGAGGGACATGGACAAATATCCATGTCCATGTAATGATTGTCTTGGCAGAAAGGTGAAAAAAAGAAGTCAGATTTATTGACATATGATAAGATATGGGCATAGTGGTATAAGCCCTTGGAATGTCAATTACTATGAAGATATGATAGAATGGCAGAGTGTGAGAGATGAAGTGGCACCAAACATAGATGAAGAGGAAACAATGTTAGACAAAGGGTTTGAACTTGATAGAATGTTGAATGAGGGTCTAAACGATGATTAGGTCAAGTTGATGGAGGAAGCTTCAAAGCCTATGTATGCTAATTGCAAGTGTGATTAGATGGATTAGTATGGGTCGATTACGCTTGATCCATGAAGAATCAAAGCATATTGAAGCCACTAAAGTCAACTATCAATAGGATCATTCAAATGAAAGTTAAACTAGACATTTATCAAAACAAGCATTCCAAACTACGAAAGTATTTAGATGTCTACTCTAATCCATTCAAAACTTATCCCATTGTGGGAGTGGTGTTGCATTGATGTGGAACAACAACCCTTTCCCAATCCCGTGGATAAATGAGCTTGCCCCAGTTAGTTTTATTGAAGAAAACTGATGGAACAGTTGTGAGATGTGTATGAAAACATGATTTTAATCTAAATGAGCATGATGCAAGCTAGTGTAATCTTATTTATGCTAAAATGATGAAGATATACAAATGCTAAGCTAATTCTAAATGGATTCTAACCTAAAAGATCCAAACCCTAATTAATTAAACAAGCTAAATGGATGCATTATGTGATCATGGAAGCCATTAATGGAAGCTTAAAGGTAATTAATGCAATTAAAATGAACTAAAAGATGCTAAATGTGTGCTAAATATGAGCGTGAGTGTGAGTGATTTCAACAGCATAAGTTTTCTTTGAAAGTTGGATCCATTTGTCTCCAAATAGTGGCCTATTTATAAGAAAGTAAATGAGAAATGAATGGTTGAGATAAAAAAGGTTAATCAACGATTAAGGATGGAAGAAATTAGAGGCTATGGATTCTCATCAACATATGAGAACAATGATGATAATTAATCAAGGGTTGACATTCCTTCAAACAAACACACTTTCAACTTGTCCAAGATGTCATAAGTTAACTCGCACAAGAGGTCACAAGTTAACTTGCTCAAGAAGCTAAGTAAGTTTGTTGAGAAAAAGGAATATTCCCCTTTTTCAAATGAGTGAGGAGAGAGAATATTCTTTGGAATATTCTCATGGGTGAGGGAAAAAGGTTGATTTAGTTAATTAAAACTAAATTAAATTGTGCAAAGGAATATTCCCTTTTTGGAGGAATGTGCAAAGGAGGAATATTCCCTTGCAAGTGGGGGGAATTAGATTTAATTGATAATTAAACAATATTAATTATGCAATTAGGGGAATTAGAAGAATTAGATGATATTCATTAAATAAATGATTTAATGAATGGGGGAAAGGTGGAATGACATTTAATTATTAAATACCTTAGGGTTATTTAATTAAATAAAACGATTTAGGGATTTAAATTAAATAGTTTGATTTATTTAATTTAATAGGATGAAGTGTTAGCACGAAAGGGGGGGAATTAACCCAATTAAATTAATGAGGTTAATAGGTGAAAATGATGCCATTAATTAATTAGCTAGGCTAATTTAATTAATTAAGCAAAAAGAGGATGGGTTTCAAGAGGAAATGATGTTAGTATACCTGATTTGAGTGTATGATATGATTCAAGACATTTTTTAGTGTCCACATTTTTTCCCTCTTTGAAGCGAGGTACCTACTGCTTCGGTTCAAAGACTGATACCCTTTAGATGAAAAACTGTTGCTTAAATAAAAAAATAAAATTTTTCTGATTTTTAGATGCCCCACTATTGCCCCAGTGGTTCTGATTTTTAGATGCCCCATTGTTGCCCCAACAGAAGGAATAAGCTAGTTCCCTGCCACCTTGAGAAATCGGGCAATTTTTTTGAATTTTGGGTTGATTTCTTGACAAAGGTAAAAGGCTGCCCCAGAGGTCCAAAAAGGTTCCAGGATGAAAAAAAATGCCAAAAATGTGAAAAACGATGCAAAATAAGGTTCAGTTTGGAAAAATTGGTAAAAATGGTGAAAAGCCCTAGGTTGATGGCTAAATTAGGGCAAAAAACCCTAATTTGCAAGCATAAATAGGTGAGGAAGGGTTACTTTCAATTCATTTGTGCATTCACACCTTCAGGATTTCTTGCATTTTGAGCTCTGACCCTCTAATGAAATGGCACAACGAGTGCTCCCACGACACATTTCTGACCAGGTTTGAGAGTACTAGAGGCTTCCAAGTGCATGACCACCGGTATGTGATTCAAAAATTGATTTAAAAATTGACTCTTTGGTGCATTTAATGCATTTTGAAATTTAAACTTTGGCGACATCGCTCTACAACGACATTATTTTTAGAATCAGTGATGCTAATTTGACTTTTAGCGACGCATATGTGTTTAGTGATGTAGTTCACAATTTAGAATTAGGGTTTCAAATTCTAAATAGTGATGCATATGTAAATAGTGACACTTCTTGTGATTTGAAAATTAGGGTTAGGGTTTGCCAGAGTCAAATAGTGACACACATGTGTTTAGTGACGCATATCATGATTTGTAATTTAAATGCTTTGGGTGTCACAGTTTGAAATTTGAATTATAGTAACACTATCATAAATAGTGACGCTATTGTCATTTTGGGGGATACAAACTTCAAACTTAGCCAATTTTTTTTTAAATTTGAACGTCATACGCTTCGTGGGTGCAGGAGGTTATCCCACCTTTGATGTCCCACAAGCACCAGCCCATAGTTTTGTCCATACTTGGTGATTTATCTGAGTTGTGATAGGAGCATTCGAGGGAGATTGGTCTGTGGTACGTTGCGTACAAGCCCGTCGTCCGGACACATTTGGCGATGATGACAATGTTGTGTGAGCGATAGCACAACGAGACCTTGTCATTCCACCTACCTACCAGCGAGGCAATAGTGGCCCTAGAGGATATATGGCGGATATTGTATTTGCTGATACACGGTGAGCATGTGATATACGATGTTGACACCGGCTATGATGCATGTCATGAGGTGATGGACCAAGAGGACATTGTTCTAGTCACTTCACAGATTGACCTTGAGATGTATAGAGGTTCGATGTCTACTTTCAAACTGATTATTGTAGCGATTATCTCTTTTTGGTTGGTCCAAATCGACGAAGTAGAGGATTTAGTCTGGGATGGGGTCTGGCCTAGCATAGGATGATGTTTAGAAGGACTCAATATGCATGGGGGCCAGTGATGCTAGCCTCTCTATACCATGATATGCACAATTTTTTATATTGCGATGGCAAGGTGATTGGAACAGGGGTCACCTTACTACACATTTGGGCCTAAGAGCACATCATTGTGCTCTGACTAATTGTTCAGATGGCGGATGTAGAGCTAGATGATCCTATTGTATGGAGGTACAAAGGTGCCATCACACTACAACACACAAGGCAACTTGGCATTCCCTACTAGCATAGGGTCATCGATGATATGAGGTTGTCGAGGGACTTTGATAGTTGGTTGCTTGACCATGGGCATATGATTAGGGATAGGTGGATGCTCAGGCGATGCCTATGTATGATGCATGGTTCACACTCCCTCACTGATTGACGAATCTAGCAGGTGCACCTCCACGAGGGAGACCGAGAGGGAGGGGTGCAGGAAGAGGCAGAGGGCAGCTAGGTGATGGGTAGGGTAGAGGTCAGGGCAGAGGACAAGATGGTTAGGATCAACAAGATGGACAGGTCCTCGGGGCACCACTAGTGCATTAGTAGCCTCCATAGTAACCTCTGATACAACAAAAGCTAGTGCAGCAGTAGCCAGTGCAGCCACCACTGTCGAGGCCAAATCCCCGTGATTATTGCTAAGAGAGATCAGGCTCGTCAACAAATTTTGGTGATTACTATTGAGAGAGATCAGGCTAGGTAGCAGGTATAGGCTATCATGACAAAGAGAGACCATGAGTTTCAGCTCAGGCAGACTGTTGAGATGTAGTTAGCACAGGAGGTCAGGCAATGCCAACAACTAGAGACCATGAAAACTGCAGCCTAGGGGCAGACAGTGTTTTCCAGATTATATATAGAGGTTGTTATTGAGGCAACCTACTATCAGATACACTACCACAGGGATGTGCCACATGCGTTTAGATAGCCAAATTACTCTCAGAGGAGTGGGGCACACCCTAGGGCCGAGGATCAGCCAAAGAGACAACTTGGTGAGGGGAGCAGCCATCAGGGCTAGCTCATTTGTACAGTCACTTTTTTATTATTCCCGATTCTTTACACATATATACATTCATGGGATCCATTTTGATAGCCTCGTGGATATTGTATTTTTGATCGATATACATACACTGATTCCAATATTGTATTATGACAGTCACCATTTTTTGATATATATATGATACGACTCAATGTGATGTGATGTGTTCTTTTTATTCCATGCTAAATGAATGCATATGATATGATGATGTGACATGCTTATATATTATCATGTATGGATGCAATTTGTTCATTTATGCTTATGTGATATGTGATAGTATATGTGATGATATGAGATGTAATGACATGGAATTGATGCAATGATATATTCTTTTTCAATATCTTTTCATGATATGTTATGGGATGGATGATATGATATGTAGATGTTATGCTTATGCAAATGATATGGATGCACTTCTCTTTGTGTATTTTCTTATGTATTTTTATGAGATGATGATGTATGCATATGGATGTATGTATGGATAATGCAGATGCTCATGCTTATGATAGGATGATGTAAGTTTGTAAGATGTGATGCAACGATTTAAGATGCTTAGAATAACAAATCTATATTATTCATCACAACTTAAATGAGAATGATGGTGTAGGATGGATGTTTTATGATATGCTATGATTATGCTATGGTGCATGCATGTTGATGATTTGTGGATGTAGGATGGATGCATTGATGATATTTTTGTTGACTGTCATGATACCAGGTTAGCGCGGAGAGAAGATATAAGAAACAAGATGATTGACCATTGATTTTGATGATTGCTTTAAAAGATCCAACAAGTCTATGATCCACTAAGACTATTAGAGATGGTGATGAGAAATACACAATGATGATGATGATGATGATTTTCTCATATCTTGGGATTGGGATTTTCCATCGTTCCTTATTGTTTGATATAACACATAGATAGGATGCATCAAGGTATTGATAATGCGGATGGCGTTGTATCTAGTGTAATAGACTTTGACTCTGCAAATAGATAGAATAGTTCTTGTTCACATCTTGACATACAAAAACCTTGTTGGAATGTAAGTTAGAAGCTTAAAATAGATTAGACCAAAGCATACACAATAGTCAACAATGTACTCCAAAAAACTTTCCTACACACAACTAAGCAAGTATGCACCAATATTATTTTACAAGAATACCCACGAGCACAACAAACGAAAGATAATGATCGATGCCTCATTCCTTTCTCTCTAAATCGTTTTGATAGACATCATTGAGAGGTCCTTAGAATGGGTCATTAAGATAAATCAGAAGAAAAGATCAAAGACAAATAGTTAGTGTTATCTATATCTCTTGCCAATTTAACTTGGCTAAGGTGATTTTTGATACTAATGCCCATCGCAGGAAGGATACATCCTATGACATGTTGATCAGGGGTTGTTTGATTAGGATGAGGTTTATGATAAACCGTTGATACAAACTTCACTGACACATTTACCTATGATTTAGCCTTTATATTTTGACACTTAAGTTCTCACTTTACAACTTGTGATACTTGCTTTCTACTTGTTCTTCCAAAGGTTGAAGGTGATGATTGATTTATTATGGATGAAGGTTTATTGTGGGTGAAAGTGAGATGGGATGGGTAGTTTTGGTTTTTTTTGGAATATTTCAATGTTTTTGGTATTTTGAAAATGTTTTGAGGTTGTTTTTGGTCTTTTCGAAAGTTTATGTGAATGTTTTGGTTTTTTTTTATTTTGAGGCTTTTTAGGGTTTTTTCTAAGATATTTGATGCTTTTTAGGTCTTTTGAATGTTTTCCAATGTTTTAGGTTTTTTAAGTTTTCCAAGTGTTTTTGTGTTTTCTGATATTTGAATGTTTAGGGATTTTCTAAGTTTTGACCAAGAACCTAACCTAAAAGACCTATCCTAGGGACCTCGGGGGCTTATCAAAGATTAGCCTTGCCTACGTTATACACGTAGAGATCACGTAGTTCGAATGACACAACTTATTGAAGATGAAGATATAAATAGTTGAGGGGAATGCCAATTTATTATGATAGACTCCTAAAGGACTGACCTAGGGTGTCTCGGGGGCTGATCAAAGATAAGCCTTGCCTACCTTCAAGCTCAGAGACAACATAGTTTGACATGGTTCTATTTTTGGATTTTTGATGTTCGACCTTTTTATGGTTTTTGATGTGATTTGGATGTTTTGGATTTTGACTTTACAATTTTAAGAATGTTTTTGGATTTTAGCTATACAGGATTTTGAAAATGTTTTTGGATTTTCTGATGAACATTTTACAAATGTTTTTGGTGTTTTTTTATTGCTATTTCCAATAACCTTAAGATATACAAGAACCCAATTCAATCCATAATGAATTGTCTCCAGCATGATGTAATAGACTACCTCGATATAGGTAGGACAAACTAACCTTTGGAATATGCCAAGTAGTTCTAAGGGGATACGATACTTCACAATATCAAGCTCTGAAAAGGACGCAGATGGGTGATGAAAATGAAGGATGTGATGCGATGGAGGTACTTTATTTACGCGAGGTGCCTATTTTTCAGGTTTTCACCAAGGTACTTTCCCAAAGCACCATCGAAGTGGTTTTCACTAGAGGACGATTGTTTTTCTTTACCGTTTTCAATCATTTTTCTCATTTTTTTGGACTTTTTTATCATTTTTTTTATTTTTTTGTATTTTCAGATTTATACCCTTTAAGATTAGGCATTAAAGTTTTTAAGATGCAAGTTGTTGGTTGGTTCCTGCAAGGGCTCACCTTCAGGTGTTGACAATTGGTATGCTCCTAATCCATAACTTGCTATGATGACAAAAGGACCCAACCAATTAGGTTCAAACTTTCCTTTACTTTCCTGATCAGGAAGGTTCTTCTGATTCTGCTTTAGGACAAGATCCCCTACTTGGAAAGACTGACATTTTATTTTCTTGTTATAGCTCCGTTTTAGTCAGTTTTGATATACTTGCAAGTGATTGAAGGTGTCAAGATGACACTCATCCAAGAATTCTAGCTCATTTAGTCAAGATACTATGTACTCTTCATTGGTGATCAGGTTTTGTAGTGACACTTGCAATGATGGGAGCTCAACCTCAATAGGAAAAATGGCTTCATATTCGTAGATCAAGGAGAAAGGGGTTGCACCTAATGGTGTGTGGATACTAGTTCGATAAGCCCAAAGAGCAGGATTTAGCTGTAGATGCCAGTCACGACCAGCTTCATTGACTATTTTCTTTAGGATTTTCAGAATGGTTTTGTTTGTAGCCTCAGCTTGATCGTTGCCCTAGGGGTAATATAGGGTAGAGAATTGGTGTTGGATGTTGAATCTTTTATATAACTCTTTCACATCCTGATTCTTAAAGGGTGTTTCGTTGTCTGAGATAAGGGTTTGTGGAACATTGTAATGAAAAATGAAGTAGTTCATGATGAACTTAATTTTTTTATTTCTCATTATGTAGGTCATAGGAATGGCTTCAACCCAGTTGGTAAAGTACTAAGTGCTTATTATGATAAACCTGTGGTCATTGGATGAGGTTGGAGTGATCTTTCCTATGAGGTCAAGCCACCACTGCGACAAAGGCCAAGGTGTGACCATTGGTTTCAACTCTTGAGTTGGAGCATGAATCATATCTCCATGTTGTTGACACTGAACACACTTCTGCACATACTAATGAGCTTCTCTTTCCATGGTTGGCTAGTAGTACCCCGTCCTCAATAATTTCTTAGCTAAAGTCATACTGCTAGAATGGAAACCACATATGCCATCGTGTACTTTTGTTAAAGCGATCAAGGCTTCCTCTTGGGTAAGACATCGTAGTAATGTCCCTTCGATGCTTCAACAGTAAAGGGTATCACCTAGGATCACGAATCGGGATGCCTTTTTAACAAAGGCCTTTTTAAGGTTGGAGGTGATATCGAATGGGAGGTTTCCTTTGCTTAGGTAGGTAAAGATGTCATGGTACCATGGGGATCTAGGACCAACAATGACACACACGAATTTAGATTCTAGGATTTCAAAAATTAGTACGAGAAGTTGTTCTACCAAGAATTTGCATTGTAGGACATTGTTTGGCATGTCTAATAGTGATATGATTGTTTCCATAACATTTGATACTTTGTTGTTCATGTGAGGAATCTACTCAAAGGTTATGTCTATGAAAAGGTCCTTGAGACTCTCTACCATATTTTTGTAAGGAGTAAGCTTATCATCCTTAGTTTGGTAGTTGTCATTGACTTGGTTGATAACCAGCTGTGAGTCCCCATAGACTTTTATTTCTTGTATCTGCCATTGAACTGCTATCCTTAAACATGCAATTAGGGCTTCGTACTCAACAATGTTGTTAGTACACATAAATGATAGCCTGGATGACTTTGGGATACAATCACCTTGAGGGGTGATGAAGAGAATACTCACTCCTGATCCATTTTGGGTGAATGATCCATCAAATTACATCTTTCACTGACTTGTGAGATTGACAAGGAACACTGATTCATTGGGGAATTCATATATCAATGGGTTCTCTGCATAGATAGGTGCCTCTACTAGTTGGTTTGCGATCACTTTTCCATTGATTTTCGTGTGCTCCACATACTCTATGTCAAATTTTATTAAGATCATCACCCATTTGGCCATTCACCCAGTGAGAATTGCTTTAGATAATAGGTATTTCAATGGATCAATCTTTGCAATGAGTTTGATTTGATGTGACAGCATGTAGTGTCTAAATTTTTGTGAAGCAAAAACCAATGCTAAGTAGACTTTCTCAATGGATGAATAGTTTTTTTTATAGCCCACCAAGGTCCTGCTGATGTAATAGATGGCTCTTTCCTTTCCATTTTCATCATGTTGTGCCAGAAGAGCACCTAGTGCTGCTGATCTTGTTGAGATACATAGAATCAATGGTTTGTTTGGTATTGGTGGCATGAGAACTGGAGGTGTCAATAAACAGTCCTTGATCTATTGGAAGGATTTATCACACTTCTCATCCCACTCGTAAGTTATTCCTTTATGGAGAAGATGTGAAAAAGGGTGGATTTTATCTGATAACTACACTATGAACCTCCTGATGGACTGCAATATTCCTTGTAACCCTCTCATCTGCTTTAATGTTTGTGGTGGTTCCATGTCTAGGATGGATTTTACTTTTGCTAGGTCAATTTCTATCCCTCTTTGTGAGACAATATAGCCGAGAAGTTTCCCTGATGTAACCCCAAAGACACACTTCTTCGGGTTTAGCCGTACCTTGTATTCTTCAAGCCTATCAAAGATGGGTCCTAAGACTTCTATGTGCTCATTCCTTTTCTTTGATTTTTCCAAAATATCGTCCATATAATCTTCAACTGTTTTATGGATCATGTCATGAAAGATGAGGGTCATTCCTCTCTGATAGGTTGCTCCTGCATTCTTTAGCCGAAATGGCATCACGTTCCAACAATATGTCCCCCATGGAAAAGTGAATGAAGTTTTGTGTCGATCCTCCTTAGCGATCATGATTTGATTATAGCCTGAAAAACCATTGATGAGTGATAGCATTTCATGCCTAGCTGTTAAGTCTACTATGATGTCGATGTTAGGGAGAGGGAAATCATCCTTCGGGCATGCTTTGTTCAAATCTCTAAAATCAATGCATATTCTGATGCCCCCAATGGGTTTTGAGACTGGTACCAAATTTGAAACCCACTCAGGATAATCTATTGGTTGGATAAATCCCACGTCAAGAAGTTTTTGTAACTCAACTTTGACCAAGAGTGCTATCTGAGGGTGCATCTTCCTTAACTTTTGCTTTACTAGTTTAGCTTCAGGATAGACTACTAAATGATGTACTACTATTTTTGGATCAAGCCCTAGCATATATGTGTACGACCACGCAAAGTTAGCTCTTCGCTCTTTTAGGAATGCTGCTAGGCTCTTCTATTCTTCATCCAATAGGTATTTAACATAGAAAGTGATCTTGGGTTTTTCTTCTGTTCCCACATTGATTGGAGTGGCCTTTTCTATTAAGACTGATGATTTCTCTAGATGTATTTCACTAAGGGGGAGATTGAATCCCTAATCCTTGGGCACCTCAGAGAGGTTTTCACCCTCAAATACATCCTTTCTTTTTACTATTTTAGGATTAGAAAGTGCCATAGTGTGGTTTTCACTCAAAGATCGGCACGTTAGTTGCAAGTTTTCCATTTTGTGACTAAAGGATTCAATCATCTCCCCATAGTACACCCCTATGTCTAGCTCTATGTCAAAACCTACCTTGTGATCTGCCCATGGTAAGTTGTCACAGAGTCCCATGAATTATGAGATCGCTTCATCATTTTCAAATAAATCTAGAATCAGTGGTCCTTGTTGGTCCAAATTGTTGGTTTGTGGTAACTGATCATGCTATACTATTAACTCTTCATTTTTTTCCCATTTTTCGCTTTGTCACCGACAAAATAAAAAACTAACTTTGTAGAACCCTAATTCTGGAAGCTTCTAAAAATCTTGTTATAAGCGGTTTTGATGGGGGTTGCAGTAGGGAATTATTTAGCGAGATTGTAATATGCTTTACACTGGATAATAAAATCATTGGATGGTTGCAGTTTTGTGGATGTAGCCTGGATTGGGTGAACCACGTTAAATTGTCTATGTTGTCTTATTTCTGCTGTAATTTTCTATGTGTTTTATTTCTTTGTTTTATTGATCAAATATGCATTTAATTGTTAGATATCTTCCTTCTAACCCTAACAAGTGGTATCAGAGCGGGTTGTGTTCGATTATTGTCTGCAGGAAAGTCTCACAGTTGAGTGGGAGTCTCACGGTTAAGTGGGAGCAATGGCGGATGAGGGTAAATTGAAGGTAGATAAATTCAATGGGTAGAACTATCAGTTATGGAAGATGTAGATGGAGGATTATCTCTATCAGAAGGATTTATGGAGGCCATTGGAAGGAATATCTAAGAATCCGACAACAATGAGTGATGAGGATTGAAATATTTTGGATAGAAAGGCACTGGGAGCCATTCGTTTATGCCTGGCACAATTGGTGGCATTCAATATTACAACAACAAAGACAACTCAAGAGTTGATGGAAACCCTGGAGAAGTTATATGAAAAGCCTTCCACTTTAAATAAGGTATTTCTTATGAAGAGTTTATTTAATATAAAAATGGTAGAAGGTGGGTCAGTTGTTGATCATTTAAATGAGTTTAATACAGTTACCAGTCAATTAACTTTTGTAAATGTAAACTTTGATGAAGAAGTTAGGGCTCTTTTGATTCTGTGTTCTCTACCTGAAAGCTAGAATAGCTTGGTAATGGCTATTAGCAATTTTGTTTCTAGTTCGAATACATTGAAATTTGATGATGTTGTTGGGGTTATTTTGAGCGAAGAAATTCGTAGGAAAAGCTCAGGTGGAACATCCACATCAAGCAGTGTTTAAAATGCAGAAAGTAGGGGCATAACAAAGGAGAGAGGAAACAATTTTGGAAGTCATGGGAATTCATGAGGAAAATCAAAGGACAGAAGGTCCCAATCTAGAGACAAGAGGGATTGTCAGTACTGTGGTAAGCTAGGTCATTTAAAGAAAGATTGTTGGTCTCAGAAAAATAAAGGAGACAAAAAGGAAGGCAATAAAGAGAAAAAAGTGGTAAGTAATAAATCTGATGAGGATGCTTTGATTCTTTCCCTTGATAATGCTGATGATTCTTGGGTGTTAGATTCAAGGGATTCATTTCATGCTACACCCCATAAAAGTTATTTTCTTGATTATGTCTAAGGGGATTTTGGGTTGGTTTATTTGAGAGATAATGAACCCTGTCAGATTGTTGGAAAGGGAAGAATCAAGATTAAGCTGTAGAATGGGAATCATTGGCTACTACATGAGGTAAGGCATGTTCTAAAGTTAAAAAGAAATTTAATTTTAGTAGGGCAACTAAATGAAGAAAGTTGTGTTGTTACATTTAGTGATAAAAATTGGAAGGTTACAAAAGGTGCCTTAGTGCTAGCAAAAGGTGTGAAAGTAGGCACCTTATATATTTGTTCAGGTCATATTTTTCCTTCTACTTTAGCTATTGTAGATAAAAATCAATGTTTAGGAACAGTTGTTGCAATTCAACAAGCAGAAAATCAAACAGTTGCCATGGATTCTGAATCAACAATGTGGCATAATAGACTTGGGCATATGAGTGCAAAAGGTATGAAAGTACTTCATTCAAAGAATGTTTTACTAGGTCTAAAATGTGTTAATATGGATTTCTGTGAAACTTGTGTGTATGGCAAACAAAAGAGAGTTAGTTTTCTCAAGGATGGGAAGCAAAAGAAAGATGAGAAATTGGAGCTTGTGCAACGGATGTATGGGGACCAACTCAAGTATCTTCTCTTGGTGGCTCTCGATATTATGTACCTTTTATTGATGATGCAACAATGAAGGTATGGATTTATTTATTGATGGTGGTGAGTATTGCAGCAAAGAGCTTGAATATTATTGTTCCTCTAATGGTATTCATAGGTAGAAAATGGTTCCAAGGACTCCATAGGAAAATGGAGTGGCTGAGTGGATGAACAAAACAATA
Source organism: Sequoia sempervirens (assembly GCA_007258455.2). Classification (NCBI taxonomy): domain Eukaryota; kingdom Viridiplantae; phylum Streptophyta; class Pinopsida; order Cupressales; family Cupressaceae; genus Sequoia; species Sequoia sempervirens. Next base: position 561,809,274 of record VDFB02281492.1, read on the forward strand.
ATGGAGCATGCACAGACTATGAGATTGCATGTTGGGCTACCTTTAAACATGTGGGAAGAGGTTGTAAACACTATTGTTTATTTAATTAATAGAGGTCCCTCTAATCCTTTGGGTTGTGGTATTCTAGAGGAAGCATGGATGGGTAAGAAGGTGAGTTATTCTTTTCTCAAGACCTTTGGTTGTGAAGAATTTGCACATGTAGATTATGAAAATAGAACCAAGCTTAATGCAAAATCAAAGAAATGTATATTTGTTGGATATGGCATTGATGAATTTGGTTATAGGCTTTGGGATTTTGAAAATAAAAAAATTGTGAGAAGCAGGGATGTCATATTCAATGAGAAAGTGTTGTACAAAGATCAGTTGCAGCAGCATGAGAAGAAAGAAAATGATTATGTAGTGCTGGATGATACAGTGGTTCCTCATGCTCCACAACAACAAACACCACAAACTCTAGTAAATGTTAGACGATCTTCAAGGATAATTAGACCTCCATAAATATTTTTTCCCTCTTTGTATTATATTTTATTAACTGATGCTGGTGAAATAGAATGTTATGACGAAGCTATGCAAGTGGATACCAAGGTTCAGTGGGAGCATGGAATGGAAGAAGAAATCGACTCCTTGCTCAGACTTGGGACTTATGCAAGCTTCCTACAGGTAAAAAGGCTTTACCAAACAAATAGGTTTATAGGTTGAAAGAGGAGGATGGAGGTAAGAAAATATTTAAAGCTAGATTAGTTGTAAAGGGATTTGCACAGAAAAAGGGTATTGATTTTGATGAAATATTTTCCCCAGTTGTTAAAATGACTTCTATTCGTACTATTTTAAGTATTGTGGCTGCTGAAGATTTGCATTTAGAATAACTTGATGTTAAAATAGCCTTTCTCCATGGTGATTTGGAAGAGGAAATATATATGGAACAACCACAAGGATTTGAGGTGAAAGGTAAGGAGAAACTAGTGTGCATATTGAAGAAAAGTTTATATGGCTTGAAGCAAGCGCCTTGACAATGGTATATTAAATTTGATAGTTTTATGGCTAAGCAAGGCTACAGCCAGTGTAATTTAGACCATTGTGTTTATTTTAAGAGGTTAGATGATGATATGTACATTATTTTATGTTTATATGTTGATGATATGCTTGTAGTGGGGTCTAACATGGATCACATAAAGGAGTTAAAACAACAGTTAGCAAATTCATTTGCTATGAAGGATTTAGGGGTAGCAAAGAAAATCCTTGGTATGAAGATTACAAGAGATAGGAAACACAAAAAAATTGTTTTTATCTCAGGTGGATTATGTTGAAAAGGTGTTGCAGAGATTTCATATGGAGAATGCAAAAGTTGTCAGCACACCTTTTCCCAGTCATGTTAAATTGACTAAGGATATGTGTCCAAAGACACAAGAGGAAGAAGAAAAAATGTCCAAGATACCATATGCTTCAGTTGTAGGCAGTTTAATGTACACCATGGTATGCACACGACCAGATATTGAACATGTTGTAGGAGTTGTTAGCATGTATATGAGTCATTCTGGAGTTGAGTATTGGAATGTGGCAAAATGGATTCTCAGGTATTTGAGAGGTACATCCAATAAATGTTTATGTTTTGGGGACTCTAATACTGATTTAAAAGGCTATGTTGACTTAGATTTGGTAGGGGATGTAGATACTAGGAGAAGTACCATGGGCTATGTATTCACAGTTGGTGGGACAACAGTGAGTTGGATTTCTCAATTGCAAAAGGTGGTTGCTTTATCCATCACAGAGGAAAAGTACGTTGCTACAACAAAGGCGACAAAGGAGATGATATGGCTGCAACTTTTCATGGAAGTGTTGGGAAAACAACAGGTTGAAAATTACTTGTTTATAGAGAGCCAGAGTGCTATACATCTTGCAAAGAATTCAGCCTTGCACTCTAAAACCAAACACATACAGTTGAGATATCATTTCATTCGGTTAGTGTTGGAAGATGGATAGGTAAAGCTGGAAAAGATACATATAGATGCCAATCCAGCGGATATGTTTATGAAGGTCGTGACAAGGGAGAAGTTGATCTCCTCTTCAACTTCGGTTGGCCTTCAAGGTTGAATTCAAGCATAACAAATTAGCAGGGTCCAATGTGCTTATTTCCAGTGGGAGTTGTAAGTGTAGCGGTGTCATCCAGGATCAGTCTCCAAGTGGGAGATTGTTGGTTTGTGGTGACTGATCATGCTATACTATTCACTCTTCATTTTTTTCCCCAATTTTCGCTTCATCACTAACAAAAGAAAAAATTGACTTTCTAGAACCCTAATTTTGGAAGCTTCTAAAAAACTTGTTATAAGCGGTTTTGATGGGGGTTGCAGTAGGGCATTATTTAGTGAGATTGTAATATGTTTTACACTGGATAATAAAATCATTGGATGGTTGCGGTTTTGTGGATGTAGCCCGGATTGGGTGAACCACGTTAAATTCTTTGTATTGTCTTATTTCTACTATAATTTTCTGTGTGTTTTATTTCTTTGTTTTATTGATCAAATTTCCATTTAATTGTTAGATATATTCCTTCTAACCCTAACACAAATCAATGAGTTGTAGGTATACTAGGTGTATTTCATTTGGTCAGTTGCTTGGGGTGAAGGTTGATGTGGATATCATCAAGAGGGAGTTATTCTCAAATAGGTCAGTAACATCTAGGGGGAAGTCATCTAGGGTAGTATCACGCGATGTTGGTAACCAAGAGGAAGCCTCAACCCGTTTAGCGGAAGTACCTTTTCCGATAAGGGTGAACTTGCTAGTAGTACAACCTAGGCCAAGATTCTTTGGATGTTTCTCAGGAATGATAGGTTCTAGCAAACCATTGTCATTTTGTATCATTTTCTCATTCTTAGTATAACCCATGCCATTCATTAGTTGTAAGCCTTTGTTGTCATCTTCCATGGGAAGAACAGGAATAGGTCTTTGGTCCTAATATTTTAGAGATATATGCCTCATTAACATCTTCTTTGTTCAGGTCCCCCCATTTGGTGAAGTTCGTAGCTGCCATTTTGATAGTTTCTAGGATATTGTTGCTAGGTGTGGGTTTCCCATGGGATTTGGGAGAAAGTGGTAACTTTCCCAGTACAAAAGTATCTTTTGTTAGCTTATAGTTTCCACAACCATCATCCTAGATCACTACCTTGATGTTGGGTATGATCTCCACAATGAGTTCCTTCGTTTCAGAGGTAGATGCAAGGGATGATGGGTCAACAAATTAGGTAGAAGGTGTAGTCCCTTCGTCATTCTTGGGTATTTGGCTGATTTTATAGAACTTGGCCTCAATATTTTTGCAGTAGTAAAAAGGCCCAGGATCTCCATGAATGGTAACTTCTCTTCCCTCAAATGGAAACTTTACACATTGATGGTAGGTTGAAGCTATAGGTTTTAAGGCATGGATCTAGGGTCGACCAAGTAATATGTTGTAGGGAAGATCCAGGTATAACACTTGGCATCTAGTTTCTGCAATGAGAGGGCCCACTTGGATGGGTAGTGCGATGATGCCTTGTGGTACCCGTTCTTGGTCGTCATATACCCTAATGGTGGTACTTTTTGTCTTCTCAATAGTATCCTTTGAATAGCCCATATTTTTAATCAACTGAAGGGTGCAAATGTTCATACCAACACCTCCATCTACTAAGAATCTTTTAACCTTGTTCTTATGAATGATAACCTCAAGGTGTAAAGCAGGGTTATGAGATGGCTACAATGGTAGGTCTTGTTCCGAGAAGGTGAGAAGGTGATTAGTGATATGGCCTACCATAGCTTGAAATTTTTTGGTATCTACATCCTCGAGAACATATGATGTAGACAAAGCTTCCTCTAGGATTTCCCTATGTGTAGGTGATAGCCTCAATAGTTCTAAGATAGAAATATATGTGGGGGTCTTTTTAAGCTAGTCTAGGAGATTATACTTGTTAGTGCTTGCCGCTGGCTGAGTAGGTTGTACCCTAGATTGGGATGGGACTCCTTGGATGGTGACTTTTCCATGTCGTGTGGTGACTCAACACTCTACACTATTCCATTTGATAGTGACAATAGTGATGACGCTATCACAAGAAGTGACCGCATTTGAATAGGTATGCTCTACGTTTGTGTAATCTTTAGCTTTTCCAGTGTTGTTCCCTTTGCTATGATCTAGCATAGGGTTCTTGTATATCTTAAGATCCTGGTTACCGGTTGGTACCTCAACATATATGATGTCATTCTTTGTAAGGTCTTGGATAATGTTTTTGAGCCTCATGCAGTTTTTCATTTTGTGTCCTTTAATCTTGTGAAAGTCACAAAGATCATTCTCGTTATACCAAAATGGTTTCTCTTGTGGTTCTTGATAGTTTTCAAAGTTGGGAAGCATTATCAGGTTTGACTCTACCAATTTCTTCATGATGGTTTCGATGGGTTCAAATAATTGTGTGTACTTGCATTTAGGATAGTTGTTCTTGTTAGGGGTTTTCCTTTGTTGTGAGTCGATGTTGTTGATCTGATTATTCTGAGGGGGTGTTGTTTGTTGCACAGTTGGTTGAATGCTAGCAACTTGGTTGTTGTTTGGTCTAGGAGAACTTAGGACCACCTTAGCATCTACCACACCATCATTTGTTACATTTTTGTTCTTAGCCCAGACACAAGGCTTGTCGTTTGAACTAGTTGATGGCTGATTGTCTTTGTAAGCTTGGGTATTTCCCTGTGAGATTAGAGCTCTCTTGATGTTAAGGGCTCTAGGGACAAGCTTGTCATAAGATGTGATGCATTGCATTTTTAAGTGGAAGGATAGTTCCAGATCTAAATTTACTATGATGATCCCCACTTGTTGTTCATCAAGAAGAGGCCATTTGCTCTTACTAGCTCTTTGTCTCCATCGTTGCAAGAAATTAGTAAAAGTTTCTCCTTTGTTTTGTCTAAGAGTGTACAACTCTTCTATGTTTATGTCCATGTCAAGATTAAATGAGAAATGATCTATGAATTTATTGGTAATTTCTTGAAAAGTTTTGATACCATGAGGTAGTTGAGAAAACCAGTCCATGGCACGACCTATTAGACTTCGGGGGAAGAGGCACATTAAATAAGAATCATTGTAAGCAACCTCCATACACATGATGTTAAATTATTTGACATGGTCCATAGGACTTCCTCTCACTTTGTATTTATTGAATTTGTGGATTTCAAACTCGGGAAGGAACAACACCATTGTGATGTTTCGATTGAATGGATAGGGACATAAGTTTTGTGTATGAGGATTCTTTGTCTTACCCATCCAAAGGTCTTGCATTTATTGTGAAAATGCCTTAAGTTGTGATGCTAGATCATCTTGCGGGTTTGGTGGAGGAACATATGGTGGGATGATGGATGGGTTTTGATATGATAAAGTGTTGTATGGGGTGTATGGTGGTGTGAGATTTTATGAAGGTGATTGAGGTGTTGATGTATATGTCCATAACGTGTTTGTATTGATGATGTTCTATTGAGGGTTATAATAGGAACTTTTTTGTTGTTGTTGTTGTTGGGAATAATGTTGAGCTAGTAAGGCTTGTTGTTGAGCTTGCTATTGTTGTTGTGCCAGTAGGGCGTGTTGTTGGGCCTGATGTTGTTGTTGTGATACTAAGGCTACTTGATGGGCTTGATGTTGTTGTTGTGTGAAGGCTGCTTGTTGTGCTGCTAAGGCTACTTGTTGTTGATGTTGTTGTTGTGCTGCTAGGGTTGCTTGCTATTGTTGTTGCTATTGTTGTGCTGCTAGGGTTGCTTCTTCTTGTTGTTTTTGTGTTGTTAGGGCTGCTTCTTGTTCTTGTTGTTGTGCTACTAAGGCTACTTTCTTTTGTTGTTGTTGTTGATGTGCTACTAAGGTTGCTTGTTGTTATTGATATTTTTGTTGTGCTACTAAGGCTACTTGTTGTTGGTGATGTTGGATGGCTTGTTGATAGGCTTGTTGTGCTTGTTGTAAGGCTAAGGAATGTGCTTGTAATGTACGATCAGGTGGTTGTTGGGACATCTATGATGGGTTTTGAGTGGTGATTTTTTGAGTGGGTAGTGAATTACTGATGAGAGGTTGTGGTGGTCAAGGTGTTACCTTGGTTGGTGGGATTCGTGATCAAGGGATTGTTTTATTTTGGGTTGATGATGTATGGGATAGATGTGTTTTAGACAACCACTGTGTTTGAGGTATCAATAGGAGGATTGGATGAAGAGGTACCATGTGGTGTTAAAGGCTGATTTTGTATGAGGGTACTTCCTTGCCCTTGTTGATCAACTTGCGACACTTGGTCCACACTACTCTGCAGGTTTTTAGGCACACTTATAGTACTCATGGGTATGGATGAAGAGGGGTGTCCTCAAAATGTTGAAATTATTGTGGATATGAAGTGTAAGTGGTTTATATGGCTGTTTGGGATCTTCAAAAACTGGAGGAGTGTCAAATGTTGAGGTCCAAGTGGTCATTTGGGATGGAGGGTTGGTTTCAATGGTACCCACAAGTGTGCTTCTTTCAAATGGAAGAGTATGGCTAAAGTCCTTGGCAAGACTAGTTGCAATGCTAGGTGTTGACGTTTGATTTAGCCCTAGGGATGGAGTTGTTGGAATAGTGGATGACATCAAGCCTTGCATTAATGGTTGTGCAACAAAAGACAGGGAGTTGGGAACTATATTATCTAAGGCTTGATGCTCCATGATTTCTTCCCTAGTAAGTCCAAATGGGTTATTCGTAATATCTTCTATCTCATATGGTCCTGATGGTGATGAAGGTTGTTGTGATGGAGTAACGTGACTTCTTGGATCAAATTCTAGAGGATTTGGATCACTTGAGGTAAATGTGACTTTGGTTTTCTCCATGATTCTCTTATGTTGTGATTTCATTTTTACCATAAATTTTGGGTCACCTCTGGGAGATTTGTGTTGTGATTTACAATGTTTGAACTCTCTAGTTGAATCAAATATAGGTAAAAGGGATGTTCTAAGTATTTTTGGAGAAATGATGATAATGGGTGATGATAAGGTGGGTGATGTAGGGAATGATCTTTGCAAATGTTTTGGGACAATACTTTTTACTTACATTTGAAGTTTTGATGTTTGGATAAAGGATGTTGATGAACTTGGAAATCTTTAGAGTAGACTTGTGACCTTCAAGATGACCTAGTTCAAAGATGATAACTAACTTAGCCAAACGCATGGAAAATGATTCATTTCACATAAAAATTAGCTAAGTTAGGGGTTGGTTTGATAGATGTTTTAAGTCAAAAAGGTGTTGGTGTATTCAAAATCTTTGCAAAGTTTGATGAAGTGAAGGATGAAATTTGATGAAGGGGTGAGTGAAATGATTGACCCAATGTTGACCTAAAGTGAACCTTTGTTTGATAAGACCAAAGGTAGTGAGAAACATGCTATACCTCTAAAGTTTTCAACTCTTAAAGACTCAATTATTTAGAGTCGAAGTTCAAGATCCAAAAAAAGATGATGGTTTTGACTCCAAAAGAATGCATACAATTTTGGATTGTTTCTTGAAGCATATTTATAAAAGTTTGCTACCAACCGGTTTCTGTTTTGGTAAAGTGCTAAAAGGTGTCTTTTCATAGATTTTGGACTATGATGCCTAAGTTTAAAGTGACGACTGATAGAACTTCTTTTTGGGATTTTGATTTTGCGTGAGATCATTTAGAGAAACTTAGGATCATGAAAAAGAGGATATTTATTGCCACACAAGTGGTGGTAGTATGGGCCTTCCAGCCACAATATCTACTTGTTCATCTTCTTCGTCTAAGATTGTTGTTGCATTTCTCCATTGAATGGGTGTTTCTTTTGTTTCAAAAGTGAAGCTTCTCAAACTACTAATTATATCGGTTTGTTCTCTGTTAATGAGTTCAAAGTTTGGTTGAATAATAACACCTTTGAGATTAGGTTGTTCAATGAGAGCGATCAGTCTCCAAATAGTCATGTGGGGTTCAATTTGTATATTTATCTTGCTTAAGTGAGTTTATTTTACCACAAACACTTGTCTTGATTATGTTCAAACTAGATGTCTATGTAAAAAACATCATAAATTTCACAAGTTCCATTTTGCGAAAAGGATGAAGTTCAAGCTGTAGTTTGTTTATGTTAACTTTGGAAAATATGGATTGAGATATAAGTCAAGATATTTAGAAATATCTAAGGATATAAATCCTTAGGGCAAACATTAATATCAAGGTTATTTCAAAAAGGTATCCATACTTAGACCAAAGGGTTTGAAATTTTGAAAAGACTTGTTTTGATGTTCGTTTTCAATGTTTTTGGAACCAAGCAAAGTATTAAACTAACTCACAAGTATTTACAACCTTAGGTTCAGAAGATAATACTTGTTAAATCCCCACTTAGATTTCTCCAAACGCTAAGATAATGTGAACATATAGAGATTTGGTGACACTGGCTCCCCTCCATGGCACACACTTCTCGGGACCACCAAATCTCAAATCCTAAAGATCTAAAGATCCTGAGGATCTTCCTGTTTTGACAATTGAATAGTAAATTGTGGGATGGCTTCAGAATGACTGTTCCTGCACCAACAAGCATAAAGGTTTTTGGCTTCTAAATAGTTGGTTCATAATAAAGGATTTCGTTCAAGGTGAACATACACGCGACGAGATTAGCTCAAGATTATGGAAAATCAAGTGGCCTCCTAGTCTCTTCCTAAGAAGAGACTTTATCATATCACACAAATACTAAGGGTGACACTTGTCGGTATGACGCATCTGCACCTATTGTTTATGACTTTTGTCAAAAACACATTTTTATATAGCGACTTGAAAGAGATTGGCTTTAGCTCGTTACCACTTGGTTCGTTCCCTCCTTTCGAAGTGGGGAGGTAGGCCCTCTAAAGATAAACAATAGCAAGGAAGTACACTTGTAGTTTGATCATCCCAGTCTGCATGAAACAAGGAGAGAACACACACCACACCTTTTCCCTACACTAGCAAGGGGTTCATTTTTAATCCAAATTGAAAGATGTAGGTGATTATAACAAGTGTTAAGGAATGTTTCTGATTCTTAAGATCACCGAGTGGCGTGAGAGAATTGCATATGCATTCAATAACAAAGATGTAAATTAAGACATAGAAAACACTTGTCAATTTTAACCCCTAAAGCTAGGATGAATTCATTTATGCACCAAATGAAATGTTAAGTTGTTTTGTCCAATTTTAAACCCAAAGTAAAATGATGAAGTGAGGATTCAATTTTAGTCTCGTTTGAGCATTCTTTTTAAACCCAAATGAAAATTAGTGTGGTCCTAAAGCATGATAAATGGGTTATAATTGCCCCAAAAGTGTCAAAACACTTGTTGCAATTATAATATTCAAAGATGAGAATGCCTCTTCACTTCAAATTTTATCATCCAACCTACAAAACCCCGTTAGTCTAAAAACCAACACAATGTTAGAGGCATGTTAGTAATCTGATGAAGCGAAAAAATTAAAACACATGCTAAAAAATGATCGTCATTTTTCTTATTAGAGTTGGGTGTCGCTATTCATGATAGCATCGATTTGGTGAACTTGGGCATCGCTCTGCAGGAAAACTAGTGACGACGATAGCGTCACCATTTGAGGAGTGTCACCAATTGCAAATTTTGATACCTCTAAAAAGTGTTAGCGTCACCGTTTAGTTTAATTAGTGCTGGGATATTAAATAGGCATCATTGTTTTAGATGACAATAGCATCGCTATATGGTGACGCCTAGCAAAGGCATCATTGAAATTATTTTGAGCATCGCTGTATCCTGCAAAAGTTAGAAAAAATGGAATTTCGTGATAGAAATTGATTAAATTTGATCGGTTTTTCCCTCCTCCTAGCACCAGAATGTGATCAGACGGATTAGTATGGGTCGATTACACTTGATCCATGAAGAATCAAAGCATAATGAAACCACTAACATCAAATCTCAACAGGATCATTCAAATTAAAGTTAAACTAAACATTTATCAAAACTAAGCATTCCAAACTATGAAAGCGTTTAAATGTCTACTTTAATCCATTCAAAACTTATCTCATTGTGGGAGTGGTGTCGCGTTGATGTGGAATGACGACCCTTTCCCAATCCTGTGGATAAATGAGCTTTCCCCAGTCAGTTTTATTCAAGAAAATTGATGGAACGATTGTGAGATGTGTATGAAAACATGATTTTAATCTAAATGAGCATGATGCAAGCTAGTTTTATATAATTTATGCTAAAATTATGAAGATATACAAATGCTAAGCTAATTCTAAATGGATTCTAACCTAAAAGATCCAAACCCTAATTAATTAAACAAGCTAAATGGATGCATTATGTGATCATGGAAGCCATTAATGGAAGCTTAAAGCTAATTAATATAATTAAAATGAACTAAAATATGCTAAATGTGTGCTAAATATGAGTGTGAGTGTGAGTGATTTCAACAACATAAGTTTTCTTTGAAAGATGGATCCATTTGTCTCCAAATAGTGACCTATTTATAGGAAAGCAAATGAGAAATGAATGGTTGAGATCAAAAAGGTTAATCGATGGTCAAGGATGGAAGAAATTGGAGGCATGGATCATGGATTCTCATCAATAGATGAGAATCAATGATGAGAATTAATCAAGGGTTGACATTCCTTCAAACAAACACACTTTCAACTTGTCCAAGAGGTCATAAGTTAACTCGCACAAGAGGTCAAAAGTTAACTTGCTCAAGAAGCTAAGTAAGTTTGTTGAGAAAAAGGAATATTCCCCTTTTTCAAATGAGTGAGGAGAGAGAATCTTTCAAATATTCTCATGGGCCAGGGAAAAATGATGATTTAGTTAATTAAAACTAAATTAAATTGTGCAAAGGAATATTCCATAGGAATATTCCCTTTTTGGAGGAATGTGCAAAGGAGGAATATTCCCTTGCAAGTGGGGGGAATTAGATTTAATTGATAATTAAACAATATTAATTATGCAATTAGGGGAATTAGAAGAATTGGATGATATTCATTAAATAATGAATGGGGGAAAGGTGGAATGACATTTAATTAAATACTTTAGGGTTATTTAATTAAATAAAGATTATTTAGGGATTTAAATTAAATAGTTTGATTTATTTAATTTAATAGGATGAAGTGTTAGCACGAAAGGGGGGAATTAACCCAATTAAATTAATGAGGCTAATAGGTGAAAATGATGCCATTAATTATTTAGCTAGGCTAATTTAATTAATTAAGCGAAAAGAGGATGGATTTCAAGAGGAAATGATGTTAGTATACCTGATTTGAGTGTATGATATGATTCAAGACATTTTTCAGTGTCTACAATAGGTTAAGTTGTTTGACAACAATCCTTCAAGTTCTTAACTTGCAAGTGGTGTTTGGTTGGACAAATAAGAGTGTAGATAAGTTATTGGTATTATTAAGTTTGTTGTTACCACCTAACTCCACATTGCCAACAAATGAAGTCAATGTAGAAAGGAAATCACTAAGCTAGGCTTAGGGTATGAAAACATCCACACATGTGTGAATGGTTGTGTATTATTTCGTAAGAATCTTGCAAGTGAGAGTGAATGTTTGAAATGCCATGAAGTGAGACCTATAGACAAGGGTTGAAATCAGATGTGGTTCCTAGAAAGGTTCTTCACCACTTTATGATAATCCCACGATTATGCTGAATGTATATGTGCAGAGACATTGTTTAACTTATGCAATGGCATGCCCAAAACAAGAGTACTGATGGAAAACAATGACATGTACCAAATTCTAAGACGTTGATGGAATTTGATAATAGATGGCCTAATTTTTCTCAAGATCCTTGTAATATAAGGTTGGGTTTGGCTCTAGATGGGGTGAACCCATTCTCATATCAAAGTACTAAATGGTCAATTTCCCCAATGTTTTAAAAAAATTATAACTTGCCTCCATGGTTAGCAACTAAACCATTTTTCTTAATGCTATCATCGATTATACCAGGAAAGAAAAGTGTGACTTCAGATACAATTGATGCTTATCTAGAGCCATTATATGATGAGATAATGAAAATATGGAAAGGAATTGAAGCAATTCAATCTTTAAAGGATGGTCATTCAATCAAATTCACTTTAAGAGCTTCCTTATTGTTTACGATTCATGATCTTCCTGAATATGGCACATTGTTTGGTCTCAATGTTCATGGATACCATGGATGTTCTTCTTGCAACTTTAAGGGTTTTGTGAGGCACTCAAGAATTTTGTGTAAGTGTATTTATTGTGGACATCGTGCTTACCTTAAAATGGATCATCCATATCGTCAACAAAAAACATGGCTCAATGGTCAAGAAGAGAATTGTGAAGCACCATTGCTAATAATAGGTGATTACATTGTTGAGAATGGACAAAAAAGAATGTCATTTATTGAAAATGATGGGATTGCTAGTAATGGATATGATCCATGTAATGAAAGTGGTGTAAAAAGGTTGTGCATATTCTATAAGTTTCCATACTTTAAGGATAAAGCCATTAGGCATATTCTTGACTTTATGCATACTGAGAAAAATAGAGCCTATGCTATTACAAAAACTCTTTTTGGTGCTTTTGGTACTATTTCATCACGTGAAGACTTTCAAAAACTACAGATTCATCGAAATCTGTGGGTTGAGAAATATGATGAAAAATATAGAAAACCTAGTGCGCTTTATGTCTGGACAAAGGAACAATGTGCATAATTCTTATAGTTGATGTCTCATACTCGCTTTCCCACTAGATATGTAAGTAGTGGTATTAGAAGCCAAACTGGCATTAATGGCTTAAGAGGCCTCAAGACCCATGACTATCACATGTCATAATGGACAATATTTTACCTATTGTGGTAAATATATTAAGTTTGGAAAAGGGGCCAAGATTGGCAGTTATAAGGTTGGGCCTAATATTAAAAAGAATGAGTTTACATGTATTAGATCCTTCAAACTTTGATAGTTTGAGGGAGGAGGTTGTTGAAGTCCTTTGTCTATTGGAATGGGAATTTCCACCAACAATCTATAAAATTTCTATGCATTGTTTGATACATCTACAATATGAACTAAAGTATTGTGGCCCGATAAGAACAAGATGGATGTATCTTATAGAATGACATATGAAGGTTTTGAAAAAAAATGTTCGTACTAGGGCAAAACCGGAAGGCAACATGTCTGAGGGATATTCAATGCAAGAGGCCATGGGATTTTTCATAGAATATATGAAGGATCTTGAAAATGTCAATTGGCGTGTATGGGATGATGACAAAGAAGAGACACTTGCAGGTGAAGTATTAGAAGGAAATGGATGTTGCTTCATGCTATCACATCAAGAAAGAAGTGTGATACATGCTTATATTCTTCAAAACACATCTTCGTTTGATAAGTGGCGTAGGTAAAAAAAAAATTACACAATAATTTATTTACTCAGTTGCATTTACACATTTATATTATTAATCTTACTATTTGTACGTTAATATTCTATGTAGAAAATATGAAGAAGAAAATCAAGTTTGGATGCAACATCGACCTCAAAAGCACATACGTCACGCTAATTTTATTGGAGGTGATTCTTTTCCAAAATTTGAAGAATGGATTGCTAATGCAATCAGTGATGCAAAAGAAGAAAGTCAAGATATAACAACGGAGGAAAGTGAGCTTTCACAATCTCCACATTTATGGGCTACACATTTCAGTAGAATGTGGGCCTATGGTAGTAATTTAAGAGTGGAAGAAAAAAGACAAAGGAAAGACAAATTGTGATTGTGTTGTTAGTGTTGAATTTCTTCACGAAACTGAGAAGAAATTTTATGTTGGATTCATCCAAGAAATTATTCTAGTGGACTATGGTGAAAATAGTCCTGGTCTTGATATTAAAATGTAAGTGGATCCAACCATCTGTAGTACAAATTGACGAGTATAGATTTGTACGTGCAAATACAAGACAACTTTTATCAAAGACGGATGAGTCGTATGTTTCCCCTCTTCAAATTAACCAATCATTTCTAATTGATGATGTAAGAATCCCAGGATGGTCGTATGTCATTCAAACAGAGTATCATTCAAAATGAAAATTCATGGAAGTTGTTGATATAATGCTTAATGGGAAATATGTTAATTTACAAGAAACATTCAAAGAAGTGGATGAAGATGATGATGGAGTGTTTGAAGAAGACATTTTGATTACCAATGAAGAGATTGGGAGAGATAATTCATTGCATGTCACAGATGAGGATGAGGAAGAAAATCAAGTAGATGCAGACACGAATGATCAAGATTATAATCTTGCTGGCAATGTAGATGATTATGATGATGTTTTATCACCTTAAGAGGTTAGCTTGTCACCTAAAATTTAGTTATATGTATGTTGTAATTTATTATTGAATGTAATAAAGATCTGAGTATAGGTATGCTTATTCATTGTTGTTTTACTAATACATTTTTTAATGTAATCATTATTATTCTACTGGTACATTGTATACAAAACCTGAGATGTTCACTGTTGATTTGAAGTGCATTTAAAGTTAGGTTCAATCATTCTTCTTAGTTTTCTTACTTTGGTTGAAAATTTGAAATTAATTTTGTTTAGTTAGAATATAATTTCTTGTATGCCCTATATGTTTTCTAGATGCAAACATATAATGAACATCTATGATTTAATAATACATATAGATATCTTAGCATTAGGTGAACTAAGCCTCCTCATTACAAACAAATAAATGATCTCTTAGGTCTGATTGACACTAAAAACTAAAATTGAGAGACTGCAAAATTAGAAAATTGTTCAATCTTTTCAATAAAATGATATCTAAAATATTGCATTCATAATAAAATCCAATACCGCACTATCGCAACAGTTAATAGAGGTATGTGCGGGATGGCGAGACATATAGGGAAATGTACAAATGTTTACTACAATACCATGACAACCAAATATGAATACCATAGGGTGGCAATGAGAACATGTTAACAACTAAAGTAAACCACAGCCTCGCAAGGGGTAAATAGTGACACTGCGGTATGGTAGTGAGCAATCACTCAACCATTAGAATTAACCCATTGTCCCGCAAGAGTCCAAATGGGTGTGCATGGGGTGGTGGTACTACTAACCCTACCATACCGCTACCCCGAAGTGGTCTTGAAATGACAGAGTAGTACTGTGGTACAAGCTGTCAAAGCATTCAATGATTACACCATTCGATTTCCCAAGATCAAAGGCATGTATTCAAACTCGAAATATGGGAAAATTATAAAATATTTTGCATGAATGGACATTAATAGTGAGGTGACCGAGCTCAACAACAAATACTACTTGGGACTCGATGAAATTTTGGCAATCATTCACACAGCTCAGCGTACCGGAGGCAAGGGAGTTCAAGCGGGAAGACTCTGCAACTATTATTTCGCTAGGTAAGTTCACATAAACCCTTTGTAGCAAGTGTATAAGAACTAAATTTTCTTCTACATGTAGACACTTAAAGAAATCAAGTAGGAGTAAATTCTTCATCATGTCACCCAAAATAAGTCAACTTGCAAGTAAAAAGAAAGAGTCCACAGTTTTTAAAAGAGAGAAGAGGTCCTTGCAACAATCCATTTTAGATGTGTTACCTAATTCTGTAAACAAAGGATTCAAAAAGGTGTTTAGAGATAAAGCCCATGGATGTAGAGACCCAATTATCCCTATTTCAGGGTGGGATCTGTTTTAGTACTACTATGAAAAAAGAGATGACAAGATTCCAGTTTCGAATCCTTGGACCTTAGATTTGGCCAAATTGATAGTCCCAAATGTCTTCATAAATGTTGAGTTTATTAAAGTATTGGCACAATATTATCACCTGGCTACTAGGACTATAAGAATGCCAGATGGTTCACCATTAGTGGTGTTGACTAAAGAAGCAATTATAGAGTGTTTTATGTTAAACAAGCAAGCTTTCACTACGATAAACTTGGATAGAAGTGAGGAGGATTATAAGAGATTGAGAAAAACCCACAGGAGTGATGAAATTCCTTTACACATGAAAAGGGCTGTAAACAATAGGAGGATACCTATCTCCCTCTCCCAAATTGAGCCATTTTCCATAGAAGACTTCCAAGTATATTTCAAAAGAACTTATTTTGCTTTGTGTCGAGTGCTTGGAATAGATGTTGAAGAGAGGATGGAAACCTATCTCATGATGATTGCAATGAAGATGAAAAATCTTGAAGTCAATATTAAGTATGACTTTGCTACTGAAATTGAGAAAAGGGCTACATGAGGTATTTTTGCAAGTAAGAGAGAACTTAGCTCCCATCACTTCCAGAAAATACTCTTTGCTGTGTCATTTAATATTGTACCAAAATAGAAATAGATGGACTAAAAGAATGTGTTTAGGAATGACTGATGATGAAGGTAATAGGTTGCCTATACAAAATTGGTGTTACATCTCGGATAATAGATGTAAAAATAGTGATTATGTAATATTTCATGATGATTTTGTAATAAAGGTCATGGTTGCTCTTGGTCATATTTCACCAAGATTGCCTGATAAAATCATGCAAGTATTAATACCTTTAGCATTGAAGCCAAAGCAAGGACACACTCACAATTTTGGTAACTGGTTCTTCTTAGCATACCAAATAGTAATAAGGGTCTATGGGTGTCCTCAAGCCCCACATGTTTTACCTAAATTTGTTTCTATTTGAATTGTATTTTTAGAATTTATGTGGTAAATGTTATGGATGGAGCAGGATGTTATGAAAAGATAGAAAAAGGGGACATTCCTCCCTGACCCAACTAAATGTGAGGAGCTATCCATAGGGTCTGACACTCTTGAAGAACTGCAGAACTATTTGAAGATGAGGTATTCATTGAAGTCATGAGGATAAAGGGCCTTTGATCCTGAAGGGAATACTAATTTTATAAAGAAGACACTTCTCACTAAAGCTGGGATTACTCATGTAATGGATTACAAAGAAGATGTAATAAAAAATTTCTTTACACTTAATGAAGTTTTTCAGAGGAAGAGGAAGTGGGAAATAATAAAGAGGCTTGAGGAGGAGGAGAAGAAAAGGGCCACTGGATTCCAAGGATTCTATGTTGAAGAAGGGGATCCTATCAAAAGGATGAATTTAATAATTGAAAACTTTGAAAGATTATATGTTGAACCAGAAAAGAAACCTAAGGGCCAGTCTTCAAAACCCTCCAAGCTGCCCATCAAGCCAAGTGGTATTGTAATCACAAATCCCCTACCAGAAACTGCCATAATACAATCAGAAGCATCCCCTGAGCAACCAAGTCCTAAAAGGTAGAAGACACATGGAGTGCCCCCCTTAGTGGCATATGAAATAAGTGAATGATTAGGGGATACTGAAGAGGTAGCCGATGTACTTTTGAATTTTAAAGATGATGAAGTTGATCAACCACCGCCTAAGCTTGCAATTGATTCTCACAAACTAGAAGAAAGAGTGGATGTACATGGGCATAATGATCAAGAAGTGTATAATGATGAAAGGGTGATTGTTGCCTTTATATTTATTGAAGATGAAGAATTTATTCAAACTCCCGAGTTTAAGGATTTTTGGTTTAAGATGAAAATGAAAGAATTTGAGGAGAGACTCCAAATTAATAAGATGGGCACTGAGGAGTCACAACATGACCAGATTGTTTCCTATAATTTTGAATAACTTAGGATTAATGAAATTACTGTTAGCCCCCAAGAAGCAAGAAAATTGGTCTTAGAAAGAAATATACTAATTATTCTTTGGATGGAGTTAAAAAATATATTCTTACTAGATCAAGTAAGAATCCAAGAAGATCCCATGCTGGTTTCTGAATTCAATTCAGATGAGGGAATGAGTGGCATAGGTTACAATCCAAGACTTGAAACCCTAGCCTTTTGGACAAAGCAAAAAAGAATAGAAAAACCAAGATTTCTTGATGTTGTAAAATAAATGAGAGGGACCACCATGGTAAAGACACTTCAAGAAACATCAACATTGGAGGCAGTTACTATGACAATGCACTCATCAATGTTTACTAGGGATGCGGTTAAAGCTATGGAGCTTAGGTTGGAAAAATATGAGAAAGCACAGACTGATTTAAATGATGAAGTGAATAGGTTATTCATAGAAAATGTGAAATTGAAAGAGAAGTTGAAGGGAGTAGGTCCTTCCCAAAGCACAAAATTAATAGTATACCAGCCCCCTACCATCCAGACTGATACAGGTGCAATCACTGTTGAACAATTAAATGTGCTAAAATAAGAAATTGAGAAGTTGAAAAAGACTAATGAAGAAACAAAGGAAAGAGAAAAGAGAGAAACCCTTAAGGTATTGGAACAAATCTTGGAGCATAGGGTTAAACTAATTGTGGAAAAATTGGAAAATGTGTATGAATGTTATGTCTCCTTGTCACAAGCCGTTGATCAAATAAAGTCCCATGTACCTATATTGGACCCCTTATTCAAGAAATGACAACTTGTACATCACACCTTAACGACTTTGTGCAAAATTTTACAAAGGAGTGTTGAGGCCCCCACAACTTTAAAACCTATTGAGCAAATGGTCCGAATGATCACAAATGAATTTCAATACATATCTGTAGAAGACCAAAAGATCAAGGCAAGAATGGATTCATTTTACACACTAAAGAAGTGATTCATGCCTAAGATACTAAGGGGTGATGATCAACTGAAAGGCTCCAAGGATTGGATAGATGAGTTTAGCAAAATTGTTCCCAACTTCCTCACTAATTTACAAAAGGATGGTGACATAAATATTCACCATCTCAATTTAACCTTGGATGGAATAATTGCATTGGATGCTGGATACTCAAAATTCATCACGGATAGCAGAGGGTTATTAGATAGTAGATGGAAGAGTCACTTGGAAAACACAAAAAATCCAGGAGTACAAATGGCCTCATGATTACACAGTGTACCAATGGGAGCAGACATATCTAGCTCCCCTAGAAGAATAGGCCTTGCAGTGAAGTACCACGCCTTGCAGATACTATCATGGAGAGAGAACCTTGCCAGATCTAAATGATCACGGGTACCTTATGATGAGTAACAAACTTCCATATCTTGTGAGTGCTTTGGACTTCAATATCTGATCATTTCTCATCTTTCATTGTTTTTATGTAATCCTATGTAAACAACGATAATTAAGACTTTTTCATTTATGTTAAAAGTGGGTAATTGAAAAGACACTTTTTGACATGTCAATCAAGAAAAAAATTTGAAACGTATTGTAAAATATTTTTGAAGATCAATAGAATGAAGTTATAATTGGTGGCCGAATTTTGGTTTCAATTGTTTGTTGAAGTGAATTAATGAATGTTATCTTGTTGTCTCCAGTTTGATCTTTCCTTGTTATTTAAATCAATATATCAAAGGTATATCTGGTTTATCAAAACACATTTTCTATCAAACAATTCATTTTGCACTACATTTTGGTGTCAAATCTTTGGTAATTATGGTTAATTTCATTATATTCAAATTCTAAGTTTCGGGAAATTATATACAGTAAATAGATTGATGGTTGTTTGGATAGTAAAATTAGCTCTCTTAGAAATTAACTGAAATATCTTGTCTTGAAATATCTAGAAGGATTATTTTAATTAAAGAGGATTTTGTGGTTATTTTTCTAACAACAATTAACAATGATTTGACAATGCAACTAACTTGCTATTTTCATTCAAGATACAAGTCATGTGGTCAAAGTCAAGCACATACCAAGAAGATGGTACTCTACTTTCAAACCCTCAACCTCACTTAGTTTAGTCTACTTACATGGGGATATTAAGGAAGTTGTTGAAAAATTAATATATAGCATTTGTTGTTTGTGAAGGAGAATCCTATGAGATCCAATATGGTAGTGGATCAATATCCAGTTTCTCAAGTAAAGATGATGTCACAATTGGGAAACTTGTTGTGAAACATCAAGTTATTAATTTTTGGATGTTAAGGCTTCCCGGTTGGATATCAAAGATTTTTTCTCAACTTAATTTGGAATTTATGTATAAATGGATTCTTTCATGGTGTAGGTCTTTATTGAGACAACACATGAACCATGGTTGACATTTTTGTTGTCCAAGTTTGATGGCATTCTTGGGCTTGGTTTCTAGGAAATTTATGTTGATAATGTTGTTCCAGTCTGGTTAGTGTCGATAGCTTTCATTCTATAATATGTCAACTTCATTCTATAATCTGAGCGTATCACCTTTCTTAAATTTTGAACAAGGTTCTGAATTCAAGGGTTCAATATGCATATTTTAGGCCTATGTTGAACACTATGTTTAAGGCATTTGTTGACAAGGCTAAATTTTTTTAATTGATTTATCTTTCTGCTATGTTTGGACTTACTTTTGTAAACTTGCAATAGACAATGCACTTTTATTCTTTCTGAATTGAGACTAATAGTAATTTTGTTGGTTGTATTGAGGCACAACATTCATGGCGGAAAAGGCAACACCCTATTGCTCATATCAGATGGTACATTGCATATAAAGGAGGAAAGATTCTAGATGGGTTATTGTTGACTGCATTGAAGGATAGAGCTTCATATGTGGGACATGATCAACACTCCCCTTGGATTCTACACGTTACAACTTGCTCTAGGAAGATTTCCCACGTTGTAGAAGTTTTAAGAGATGAAAGGGGCACGTGTTCACATTGAAGGGCTTCAAGCATGTGTTTCCATCATCACACATAAGTTTTTTGGAGAAGTTTCTTTCTTGTAGTCATTTCTGCGCAATATTGTAACTTAGTTTTTTAGTCTTGTGATTAAAATAATAATTGTAATACTCCATTTCTAAGCTGTAACTAGAACAATTTTCTTTTATTAATAAAGTTCACATATTTTTCCTTCTCAATGGTTGTCTTATTGTGTGCAATTGATGATTGATGTGTATTTCTGTGTTTTATGCTTAAATCCTCAAATAACAATTAAAATGACTCAATTAAAATGACTAAATATACTTCCAAATTGATCAAAATGATGATTAAAATTAATGAATAAATACACTATGAATGCATAGAAATTAGTGAATAAAAATGACTAAATAAGTGACTAGTTAACAACAATCAATGACTATATATATCAGTGAATAAAAAAATGACTAAATAAGTGACCAAATTACAACAATCAATGACTAAATCAATAACTAAATAAGTGACCAGTTAAATATATTAATGAATAAAAAATGACTAAATAAGTGACCAGATTACAACAATCAATGACTAAATATATCAATTAAAAAAAATGACTAAATAAGTGACCAGATTACAACAATCGATGACTAAATCAACGACTAATTATAATACCAAATCGATCAATCAAAACAACCAATAAATGACTAAAAATGGTTTAGTCATCAATCTGGTCGTGTTATATATGATTGGCAATAAACTACTAATGGTCACATGACCAAGTTCAGTCATTTATAAGCAATTTTAAGTAGTTTTTTCAATAGTTTATTGTTGTTTCTGTACTAGTGATCATCATCTCCTCTGCCTCCATCTCCTCCCCTCCCTCGTCCTTGGTCTCATAATCTACCCCATGGAACTCTATCCCTTCGCTCCACTAGGGTAGGCTGATCTAGATTTGTCAATGGAATAGGCCTATGCTCCATTGGCCTATGCTCGACCCACCATGTGTCATACTCTATCATGGTCCCTGCATCGACAACCTTTGCACCGACACCCCACTGAATAGGCTACAAGGCATCAATATCTTGCTCGATTGTAACCATGTTGATCATCTATCCCACTACATGTAATCTCTCGAGAGGACTTGGAAAACTCGACATTACCATTGAGAAGCCCCTGTCATTCCCAAAACTATCTAAGAACCCGCTATAGAAGGTACTAATTGATAATGTGTTGTGACTGTACAATCCTCCCAATTAGATATCACACCTGACAACAATAGGGAAAATGCTCCACATCATCCTCCCATGGCTGACAGTCCCGATACAGTCTCTAGAAAAAAGGAGCAAGAAGATCAATGGCATGAAGCTAATACCCGACATCACTGACTCTGGTCTGTGTGACTACTCCTCCATACAAGAATGCATAAGAAATCCCTTCTCCAAGCTTTCTCGCAATAGGAGGTTGAAACACAATGATATGCTCCCACACACAGATCATAAGCAATGTAGTCCCATAGTTGATGGGTTATGCCCATCTATAGGCAACACCGTGAAACTAAAAGTATAGCATGGCAAGAAGGAATGGACCCCACACGTACACTGTCCCATGGGTCATCATACCAATCAACATCTCTCCCCATTTGACAAGGAATCTATGTCCTGGGCGATTGGGTATCACGATCCCCCTGATCACAGTGCATGGAACCATGATGAACCTCTCATATTTGTAAGCTAGCACATCCCATAGGATCTCGTACTCCTCAACGCCAAGCTCTGTGATGTCCTTATGCTCAAAGGATATCTAGATAGCAACATACCCACCCTCAAGATTATATGAAACTTGCTCCCTACAAATTGAAAGCCGTAGAATCCACCATACATCCTCCAAGGTTATGGTAGCCTCTCCTATTGGTAGGTGGAAGGAGTTGGTCTTTGAGTGCCACCTCTCAGCTAGCACAGTCAACAATCCTTTGCTAGCCCTAATCACGGGCATAAAAGTAACATAATAGAAACCAAGGGCATGCAGTTGATCCCTCTCCTCATCAAATAGTTGATCTCATAGTTTGAATGTCGAGGGGAATCTCTCTCATGTATAAATGGTGTCATATCTCACCTATGATCACAATATGTCAATTGGAAAATCTAAGCAAACTTGTTTGACCTCAATCACAAAAGAAATTTTATCCAAAACTTATAGGGCAAAAACCTAATCAAGAAAATGTGTCGCATTGTCTAAACAAATTCACTATTCAAATGTGTCGCATGGTCTAATGCATGCATCACACAAATCACTTACAACATACAAACCAACAATTGTGTCACATCAATACACATGTGTTGCAAAATCCCTCACATGCGACTCACAATCTCACTTGCATCATATAAGACCATAGTTGCATTGCACTAATCACATGCATCACACTTAGCAATTGTGTTGCAACACATTTGACAAACCCTAACAGATAGATGCATTGCATCAAGCAAATACAATGAACTGCCACATTTGCAATGAATGCGATAACAAATGTGGCACATGATGTGCACCTCATATGCTTGCCCTCATTGGAGCCCTAAAATCTAGCAAAAATGACAAAATGACGAAGAAGGAAAGGGGTACATACTACATCCCTAGAGCCCTTTGGTCATTTGTAGGTCCAAACTCAAAATCCATGATGTGAGGTGTGTGGTACACATGACATTTTGGCAACAACTCTATAGCAAAGTCACTCTCACAACTCACTATCTACTCTAGTAAAAATGCACAAGTGACCAATTTTATCCCAAAAATCCTATTTATACCCCCTAGGGTAGGGTTTTTACTGGATGCATCAAATAATAAGCCTAAACCTTAATGCAAATACTCTGGAGGTCCTAAAATTGAAACTTTTTGCTATAAATGTCTTATCCAATGTCAGATTTGTTTGTAAGAATAATTTTTCAAATTTTTTGATCTTTTTCAAAATTTGCAAAATTTTCCGAGGGGGCATAGGTCTATCTTGTCGTTACCACAACACACTAGGGCATATTTTTGAATTGAATTTCCTTGATACAACATTCAGATGGCTTCACATTGTATGAAAGAGGGGCAAAATGTAGACATTGAAAAATGTCCTAGTCCCGTGAAAGCTAATTTTCCTTATCAATTCCCCTTCTTCTCTACATAATTGAATAATTTTAATTATTTAATTATTGTTTAAAGTCATATTTCTTCTATTAATTAAATAATTTTAATTATTTAATTAATTCATTTTCCCTTTTATTCTTCCTTTGATTAATTAATTAAATTATATTTATTTAATTACATCCCTAATTACCCCTTGTCTTCTATAATTAAATAAATTCTTATTTATTTAATTATTTTTATTTTTCTTCTATGATTAAATAAATATTTTTTATTATTTAATTATTCATTAGCCTCTTCTTCCATAATTAAATAATTCCCACATTTTCCCCTCCACTAGTCCATCCTTAACTAAACCCTATTTTTTCCCTAACCCTATTTCCTTGCTTCTCAAAGAAATCTCATCCATTGATTTTCATCATTTGATCTTGGCCCTTCATTCAAATTTGGTTTTCTATAAAAGATACCTATCACTTTCATTTCAAGGCTACAACCACTATCTTCAATATTTTTTGTCTCTATCACTAGGCTTATTCTTGCATACTACAAATCTAAGGGAAAGCAAGCATATAAAGCAAAATGAAGAAGAGCAATGAAGGTGATTCAACCATGGCATAGGAATTATGGTAATATTGCTTTATTATTGTTTATGTTTCTATGTTCATTTGTACTTCATTGTTTGACTAGGGTCTTTAGGGCTTGAGTTTTATGTATTTGGTGGTTGATACTATTGATTCATGCCTTTTTCCCATGATTTTACCCTATTCTGTAGTGGGAATTAGAAAATGATAATTAATTAATTAATCAAGGATTAATTAATTAATAGGTTTTAGAAGAAATAAATGGCAAGAACTAAGGTTATAATAATTTAATAATTCAACCTTTAGAAGAATGACATAATAGGAAAATTAAATTTAATTAATTTAGAAGAATGGGGAAATAATTACTTAAATAATAAGATATTTAATTAATTACAAGATAACGAGGTAAATTAATTAAAAATCAGAACTTTGATTCATTTATAATGTAAATTCAATTTTGGGGTGTCTAAATTTTGCCCCTCTTTCATGCAACATCCAAAGTGATTTTGCTTCAAATAAGATTAATTTTTTCCCCAATATACATGCATTTTTAGTGATGATTACATTGGCAGGGTTACAAATAGTGGAGGCATTAAGCCTAAACAAAGTCCTTATTCAAGATCCCTTTGCAATCACCAAACTCCCTCTTGCCAAGCTACAACCAAAATTGTCAAATGTCACATGCATTTCAGAATCATTCAACTTGGATACTGAAAGTAAATTTCTCACAAGTATTGGAATATGTAAAACATCGTCAAGACTTTTAACCCTTCCATCACTGAAACACAACTTTACCTTTCCCTTACCAACAATCTTCTTCGTGCTATTATCAAAAAGGAAAACATCTCTCTCGTCATAAGCTGAATATGAAGTAAACCAATCCTTGTGAGGAGTCATATGGTAGGAGCAACCTGAATCAATAAGCCAAGCATCGTTACTAATAGTGCTAACAGCAATAAACAAAGGATCAGAATCACCATCTTCTGAGGACTTTTCTGAGGAAGTATCTTAACTCTTTTTCTTGTTTATGCACTCCTTCTTCACATTCCCTCTCTCAACCACAATTCCAACACTTTACTCTTCTCTTCTCGAAGGTTTTAGAACATCCTTTAGACTTATCACTTTTTTTATCCCCTTTAGGCCTTCCTTTTTCTTTGGACCTTCCTCACACATGCAAGGAATCTTGGGAGCTCACATTCATGGAATTTCTTCTCATTTCTTCTGAAAGAAGTGTAGCAATGAGATTATCCATCGTTGGCTCTACACCACCACCACTTATGACAACAATTAGATTTTCTCAAGATTTCAAGTAAAGAACAAAGCAATAATATGCATTTATCTTCTTCTTCTATATTAACATATATAGATGCAAGCTGACTTATAACCATATTAAAATCATTTGAGTATTCTACAATAGAATCACCATCCTTCATTTTCAAAGAATATAAACGTCTTTTGAGATACAATTTATTAGTTAGACTTTTAGTTTGATAAATACCACTTATCCTCTTCCAAAACTTGTATTTGTTAGGATTTAGGTGACATTAACCTTGTAAATCCATTAATTAATTTTTTTCCTAATGTCTTTTGTAAATTAACCATAAGATATGAAAACGTTTAACCAATGGTGGTGAAAGAGCTCATGTAAAGACAAAGTTACTGTTACCGTTTGTCTTCTAGGAAAAGGACAAAATAGCTAGGCGTCCCATTTGGAATCTCCTATTTTTGGAGGGTTATGACATATGTCATATGTTATAAGAGTATCTATGACATATATGACATTGTCATAAGATGCTATGATAACTATGACAACATTTATGATAGTATTTATGATAGATTCCTTCTCTAGGTGCCCATGCATGAGAGATGCCTTATGACAGTTGTAAGAGCATCTCTAAGTTACTATTTTGGGTAGATTTGGTGGCAAGGAGATAGGCATTGGGTTTTTCCAGGTGGTTTTTCTACCTATTATTTTTTAATACCATGGTGGTATTCATCCCCACAAGTTTCTATAAATTTGGGCCTTGAGCTAGAGTTATTCATTGAGTTTTGTAGGTAATAGGGTGCTACAACAGACTCTATATTTAGAGAAGTGTATTTCTGTCGTAATCTCTCTTGGATGAGTAATATACTTGCCTATCTCTTTCTATGGTGAAGTTTTTTCCCTTAGGGGTTTCTCCATGTAAGTTTGGTGTCATGTGTTATGGTTTTCTATTTCTTGTTTTAATTCTACAATCACATACATTTAAGGGTTAATCTTTGGATTTAGATTTGTAATTATAGTTGGTTATAGTTCACATTGAAAGCTTTCTTCACCTTGTTTTACAACATTTGGTATCAGAGCTAATGTTTCTATTAAGAAAGGGACATTTTTCTCTTGAGTGTTGAAGGTTTTTTGCTGCAGTGGGAGCTTTTGCTTTATAGGTTTTATTGCTATTACACCCTATGTGTTATTACCTATTTACTATTACCTAGTTTGGTGAATTTCTTTAATATATGTGAATGATTTTTTATGAATTATGATGGAAATATTATGAATGAATGTTTGATTCAATTAAATTCCTTATGATTAAGTATATGAAATATATATATTATGAATACGACATGTATGTGATGTATATGAATGCATTGATTCAACTAACTACTGTTATGGTGAACTAAGTTGGATGCAAGAACAGGTTCAAACCTTCGGAAGAGAGGGGAAGTATCACTCAGGAGAAGAACTTGGTTTGGTAACCTTTAATTCAACCTTATTGAGCATTCAAACGCTCACACCCTAGTTGGTCTTAGTTAAGTCAAGTCAGTTCAGGTAATGGGTAAGTGATCTTTTGTTTTGGTTGTGAACATGTTTATGTTGGTTTGCAATCTTGTTTTATGAATTTTTGGAATGGGGAATGTCATGATTCTTTAAGTTGAGTTGAAGTCCTTCCTTGTGTGTTTATTGTTATATCGATGAGATATATGCATAAAATGTATATATGCATATATGTACGTGTCTATGGTAAACTCATACATGTGAGTGAATACATAAATGAGCATATGTACGTAGACATACCTACACATGCTCATGGACAGATTACCCATATGCATGGGAATATCGATTGGACTAAGGTGACATATATATATATATACATTCTGTGTATATATTTCCATCAAAGGTTATGAGTATGAGTGTTTTATAAAGATATTGAAATAATATTATGTATATGTATAAATATAGTATATATATTCATATATATTTGGAAAGTACTATAGTGACATATATATTAATATATATTTATATATAATTGTATATATATATATATACGTAATGTTATTCTTTATATATATATGTTTGATAATCGATAATTAATGTATTTGTTAAACCTTGTGAAATATGTATATATTAATATATATATATATGTATATATATAGAAAAGGAGGATATATATAAACACATATACATATATATATATATATATTATATATTATATGATTAAAAGCTATTAGTGATAATCATCAAAGTGCAATATATATAGTGCTATTGTCATTGCTGATACTTGTGAAGCGCTTAAGTGAATTAAGGTGCATATGATAATGTATGGCGCATATGATAAATGGTGCAACTTGCTGCATATTAAACCAATGCATGAAGCAATGTAAGACCAAGTCAAAGAAAGTTATACGACACATATGTATTGTAATTAATGTGCATACGTTTCAAAGAGAAGCTAATATAGTTAAAAGCATAAAAGATAAGTCTACTTGCACTATGAAAGAGGGATGCCAACTTATGAATGTGGCACCATTTTGGAAGTGTTTGAAGTGAAAAAGAAGTCTGTGAAAGGTGCACAAGTCTGGAAATTGCCTTGAGACTCAGTCAAGAGTAAACTTGGTAGCATTTTGTGAAGGAATTAGAATTAGGAAACTTGTTTTGAGCTTGTTGTCCCTTATAATAAGTCGACTTAGTCATTTAAATGGTGAGGACTGTTATGTGTTGCAAACCTGTGAGTTATCTTGGTGGGTCATTGCATAAGGATAGAAAGGTGGCAAAAATATTAACTTGTTTGTAGCATTTGGTTGCTCAGAATTTAGTATAAATAGAGGTGCTCATTCTACCAATTGTTACACTTATCATTTTGATTTTCCTTGTCTTATTTTGCTGCAATTTCTGTGCTAAGTGAGTTGAGAGTTATTTGTTGTTTTACATTGGTTTTGTTGAGAGATCTAGAGATAAGCTAGTAGAGGTTTTACATTGTTCGTAGTGGAAGTTGCAAGCGATCTTGAGCCATTAAGCTAGGAGGCAAGATTATTCTGTTGGATCTTTAAAAATGCATGTTGATTTCTAATCCCTTGTTATTAAGTTGAAAAGATTGTCTTGTATGTGTGTTTAGATTCTTACAATTCTTTTGAAAGTTCTTTGATTATTTCTTGTATTGGGAAACCTTTCATTGGGTTTAAATGTATAAATTAGTTATACTATAAAGGAGGTTTTATACGTTTGTATATTATTAATACTATTCGCAGAATGTCAGAACTATACGTAGTTTGACAATAATCTAGGTGTGTAGCATAAAATAGAGTTAATTTGTGATTCTTATAGAAAATTCATTTAGATATACGTTAATGGAAAGGTCATTCTCGGGGTTAGGATAATCCATGAGAAAGGGATAACCTTAGAATAGAATACTAATGGTCAATACAAACTGGGCAATTAAATGTGGTTAATAGATGACCTCACTTGAAGTTATTGGGTGATGAATCTTTGGCCAAAGTAGTGTAGGTAGCCACTGTCTACATTATCAATTCACTGTGTTCAATCCAATTTACATTCTAGGCTAAGGTAATCATATATGAGGTAGTAGACATTATGGTAGCTCTAGATATGTAGAACACATCACTATGCTCAGAAAAGGATATTTGAAGTATGAGGTTACCAAACCAATCTCTTCGTCGAAGGGAGGGCCATCTTACCAAGTTTGGTAGATGTGCAGGGGATCGCAGTCAGTCCATGGTTGGCAAAAAAAGTGCTTGAGTGATGCTTCTCCTCATGTAGTTGGCAACCAAGATTTGGGAGAAGGACATTCTAGACCATTTGTATTTCTAGTTCTTGTAAACTTATTGAAGCAATGTATGTAATTTCATGTGTCCATTTGTATGGAAATTGTAATGTGAAATGTTATCTTGAATATATTTATGTAAAGTTAAATCATACTTATACTATTGGAATGATTATTTGATTATGCAATGGAAAAGTTTGGATAAAGTTATATTTCAAATGATGCATTTATTATTGAATGGAAAAGAAAATTTGTATTGCTCATTACATTAGATGCATAGGCAATTTACATGTGGGTAAAACTTAGTAGATTTACCAGGTATAACAATGGGCATGTTACATGTGGTATTAGAGCTACCAGGTTTAGTGTTGGAACCTATGTGCTTGCTATGTTTCCAATCCAACATTATATGATTCTAATGTTTGGAAATTCTTGTGCTAGGATGGTGCGTCTCAAGATGACTACAAGAAAGTTAGTATTTAGAAATGAGCTCTACCTACGGGCAAAGAAGGAAAGAGAAGCCCTTGTTCAAACTTTTGAGGGAACTAACTATGACAATGCCATTTGGTTGAGCAATACCAATACTTTTAGTCATTCCCTTTCGCAAATCAATCAAGAGAAGAGAAGGATGAAAGAGGCTGCCAACTTCAACTTCTTACCTTCAGTCTCTCCATCCAAGTCGAACTTTTTATCACTTTCTAGGGATATGCCCTTTGAATGTAGTGTTATTCCAGTCATTATATTTAGGGATCCTCGAGTTCGTAGAGAAGCTAATAGAGAAATATGGGTTGTTTGTAGTGGAAGTTGCAAGAAATCTTGAGCCATTAAGCTAGGAGAGAAGATTATTCAGTTGGAGCCATTAAGCTTATGAGTTGCTTTGAAATTGTATTATTGAGAGAATTTGTAAGAGGCTAGTGGTTGGAATTTAGTTTGGCTATGTGTATATGTATCAAATATTGAATAAAGCATAATATAAACATATAAGCTGATATATATATATACATATATATACATATATATATATATATACATACATACATACATACATATATGTATATATATTAGATCATATAGCCTTATACACACACACACACACACACACACACACGCACACACATATATATGTATATTATGATTCCATGTTGGAAAGATTGTCTTGTATGTGTGTTTAGATGCTTGTAAGTATTTTTAAAGTTCTTTGATTATTTCTTGTATTGGGAAACCTTTCATTGGGTTTAAATGCATACAATTAGTTATACTATAAAGGGAGTTTTATACATTTGTATATTATTAATGCTATTCATAGAATGTTGGAACTATACATAGTCTGACAATACTCTAGGTGCGTAGCATAAGATAGAGTTGTATTGTGATTCTTATAGAAAATTCATTTAGATATATGTTAATGGAAAGGTTATTCATGGGGTTAGGATAATCCACGAAAAAGGGGATAACCTTAGAATAGAATACTAATGGTCAATACAAATTGAGCAATTAAATGTGGTTAATAGATGACCTCACTTGAAGTTACTAGGTGATGAATCTTTGGCCAAAGTAGTGTAGGTAGCCACTGTCTACACTGTCAGTTCACTGTGTTCAATCCAATTTACATTCTAGGATGAGGTAATCATATATGAGGTAGTAGACATTATGGTAGCTCTAGATATGTAGGACACATCACTATGCTAAAAAAAGGCTATTTGAAGGATGAGGTTACCAAACCAATCTCTTCATTGAAGGGAGGTCCATCTTACCAAATTTGGTAGATGTACGAGGGACCGCAGTAAGTCCATGGTTGGTGGAAAAGTGCTTGAGTGATGCTTATCCTTGTGCAGTTGGTGACCAAGATTTGGGAGAAAATTCTGGACCATTTGTATTTCTAGTTCTTGTAAAATTGTTGAAGCAATGTATGTGATCATGTGTCCATCTATAGAAAAATTGTAATGTGAAATGTTATCTTGAATATATTTATGTAAAGTTAAATCATAATTATATTATTGGAATGATTCTTTGATTATGCAATAGAAAAGTTTAGATAAAGTTATATTTCAAATGATGCATTTATTATTGAATGGAAAATAATTTTTTTATTGCTTATTACATTAGATGCATAGGAAATTTACATGTGGGTAAAACTTAGTCGATTTACTAGGTAGAAAAATGGGCATGTTACACGTGGTATTAGAGCTACCAGGTTTAGCTCTGGAACCTATGTGCTCGCTATGTTTCCAATCCAACATTATATGAGTCTAATGTTTGGAAATTATTGTGCCAGGATGGTATGTCTCAAGATGACTATGAGAAATTAAGTATTCAAAAATGAGTGCTACCTATAGGACAAGAAGGAAAGAGAAGCCCTTGTTCACACCATTCAGGGAATTAATTATGACAACACCATTTGGCTCATCGATATTGAGACTTTCAGTCATTCCCTTTTGAAAATCAGTCAAGAGAAGAGAAGGATGAAAGAGGCTGCCAACTTCAACTTCTTACCTTCTATCTCTTCGGCCAAGTAAAATTCTTTATCACTTCCAGGGATATGCCCTTTGAATGTAGTGTTAGTCCAGTCATGATATTTAGGGATCCTCAAGTTCTTAGAGAAGCTAGTAAAGGAATTTGGGTTGTTCGTAACAGAAGTTGCAAGAAATCTTGATCCATTAAGCTAGGAGGGAAGATTATTCAGTTGGAGCTTTAAAAAGGCATGCTGATTTCTACTCCTTTCTTATTAAGTTGAAAAGATTGTTTATTATGATTCCATGTTGGAAAGATTGTCTTGTATGTGTGTTTAGATGCTTGCAAGTCTTTTGAAATTTCTTTAATTATTTCTTGTATTGGGAAACCTTTCATTGGGTTTAAATGTATACAATTAGTTATACTATAAAGGGGGTTTCATACATTTGTATATTATTAATACTATTCATAGAATGTCAGAACTATACGTAGTTTGACAATACTCTAGGTGTGTAGAATAAGATAGAGTTGTATTGTGATTCTTATAGCATAGTCATTTAGATATAAGTTAATAGGAAGGTTATTCCTAGGGTTAGGATAATCCACAAGAAAGGGGATAACCTTAGAATAGAATACTAATGGTCAATAAAAATCAAACAATTAAATGTGGTTAATAGATGGCCTCACTTGAAGTTATTGGGTGATGAATCTTTGGCCAAAGTAGTGTAGTTAGCCACTGTCTACACTGTTAGTTCACATTGTTCAATCCAGTTTACATTCTAGGATGAGGTAATCATTTATGATGTAGACATTATGGTAGCTCTAGATATGTAGGACACATCACTATGCTCAAAAAAGGCTATTTGAAGGATGAGGTTACCAAACTAATCTCTTCATCGAAGGGAGGCCCATCTTACCAAGTTTGGTAGATGTGCAGTGTACCTCAATAAGTCCATGGTTGGAAGAAAAGTGCTTGAGTGATGCTTCTCCTCAACCAGATGGCGAACAAGATTTGTGGGGACATTTTGGACCATTTGTATTTCTAGTTCCTATAAACTTGTTGAAGCAATGTATGTAATCATGTGTCCATCTATACAAAAATTGTAATGTGAAATGTTATCTTGAATACATTTATGTAAATTTAATTTATACTTAAATATTGGAATGATTCTTTGATTATGCAATGGAAAAGTTTAGATAAAGTTATATTTCAAATGATACATTTATTATTGAATGGAAAAGAAAATTTTTATTGCTCATTACATTAAATGCATAGGAAAATTATATGTGGGTAAAACTTAGTAGATTTACTAGGTAGAACAACATGGGCATGTTACACATGGTATCAAAGATACCGAGTTTAGCTCTGGAACCTATGTGCTCATTATTTTTCCAATCGAACATTATATGAGTCAAATGTTTGGAAATTCTTGTGCTAGGATGGTGCGTCTCAAGATGACTACAAAAAAAGTTAGTATTCGGAAATGAGCGCTACCTATGGGCCAAGAAGGAAAGAGAATCCCTTGTTCAAACCATTCAGGGAACTAATTATGAAAACACCATTTGGCTAAGCGATACCAAGACTTTCAATCATTCCCTTTCATAAATCAGTGAAGAGGAGAGAAGGATGAAAGAGGCTACCAACTTCAACTACTTACCTTATGTCTCTCCAACCAAGTCAGACTCTTTGTCACTTTCTAGGGATATGCCATCTGAATGTAGTGTTAGTCCATTCATGATATTTAGGGATCCTCAAATTCTTCCCTTAGCAAAATTTATTGTAATAGCCACAAGTGGCAAATCAGAGGGTTATGTACCTTGAAACTATGTTTCTGAGGATAGATCAAAGGGTTATTATCCTTTCGTTGATGTATATGAACAAAAATTTGAGGGTTATACCCCATGAAGTTATGTATCAAAAAGTGAATCAGATGGATATTCTCCCTTAGACTATCTAAATAGTCATTTTATGTAAACTCAAGGAAATTGAAAATCCTTTTTTATTAAAATAAAAATCTTGTTTTGGCAAAATATTTGAATGAGTTCTTTAAATAGAATTTCTTATGTGAATGATAATCTTTTGGAATATTGTTAGCATTGAGAAAACCTTAATAGACCTAATTAAAATGAAACCTTTAGGTATAACTATTCTTGGAAAAATGGTTAGGACAAGAACTAACTTTGGGGAAAGTCAAGAAGTAGGTCAAGGTGCTGAGAATGTTGGAGCTAAGTTGGACCACATATTGTCTATAATGGATGAAACTAGAACAAGAATAGAAAACCTCAAACAAGAAGTTAGGGGAAAGGAAAGAGAGGAGAAAGAAGTACCAAATAATGAGGAAGAAGTTTCCAACAACATGGAAGAAGGGGAGAATTCCCTTGATTGCATTCAATCTAGTGATCAAGAGAGTGATAGGTCACAATCATATTCTGAGGGAACCAAAAGGAAGCATTTGGAAAGTGAGTTATCATGTGACATGAAAAACATCACACCACAAAACTTTGAAGGTAGTGCTACTGGAGATGTGGAAAAATCATGGCTTACGGATATGGAGAAGTATTTCAAAATCAGAAATTACTCTGAGGTCACTAAAGTCGTATGGGGAGCATTTCAGTTGGAAGGTGAAGCATCCAACTGGTGGATGATTAAGAAAATGGATCTTGGTCTTAGTTCTTCAAGTCTCACATGGAGAGATTTTGCATAGATTTTCTAAAAGCGATGGTTGCCCCAACTCTTTTATGACCAAAAGCTCATTGACTTCCAAAACTTGAGGTTGAGTGACTCCTCAGTGAATGAGTATTGGGAGAAGTTCACTTGACTTCTAAAGTGTGTACCTATGTACTAGAAGGATGAGCGATTTCATATAAGGAAGTTTATCATACGTCTAAATGTGCAAATAGGTGGTGAGGTAGACGTGCATGGTCCAACTACCATGGATTTGGTGTACGAGAAGGAAATTAAGCAAGAACAAAGGCTTAAGTCTATCTCAAATTACCATGAGAGAAAGAGAAAGAAGCCCATTTGGACGCAGAATAATCAAGCTCCAAGGAAGCCTAGTGAAGGAAAAAGTTTTCAAAAGCAAGGGGATAAAGTACCCAAAAATAATTAGAGTGAACCAAGGAGAGATCGAAGAGGAAAAAACAATTTTTTTAATAACTACAAAAGCAATGCTAGTGGAAATGAAAGTAATTCTTGAAGACCTACGAAAAGGAGGGGACTAGTGAAGGGGTGTTTTACATGTGGTGGGGATCACTATGCGAGTAATTGTCTAAAACATCCATCTGGGACATAACCACATGGTAACTCTCTTCCACCTCAAAGAGCTACATTCCAACAAAGGATTCATGATGTTGTGGATAATCGACAAGCGAAGTACAAGATTACTCTAGTATAAGTTTTAGGTACTTTTTCTGGAATTCCCATTTAAATTTTAATAGATACTGGTGTAACATAAAATTTCATTTCTCCTATAATAGCAAGTCAAATTTCTAGAAAATCTAGCTAGATGAAAAAGTATTGGGTTGTAGAATATGCAAACTAGACAAGAGTTGAAGTAAGTCAATGTCTATTCGAAGCAAGAGTTGAACTTCCAAATTTCTCAACGGAAGTAATATTGTACATAGCCCCCTTAGGTTCTTATGATGTCATCTTAGGGATAAATTGGTTATGGAAACATAGGTCCAAGGTAGATTGTCATGCTAAAAAAATTGAATGCTTAGACGATCTAGATAGCTGGGTGACATTACAAGGAACACCTAGAGTGGTTAAGTTATGATAGATATCCAATGTTCAAATGCATAAGGAAAAGAAGAAAGGTTGTCAACTCTTTGCAGTAAAAATGGAGAAACTTGAGGAATGTAAGGAATTCATTTCTCAATATGATATAGTATATTATAGACCCCAAGACTCCGAAGATGTCGAAGAAGATGAAGTATTCCAGAATCTAGAAAAACAAATATGGAGAAATATCCTATTTTACAGAAGTTTGTGGATGTATTTCTAGAAGAATTACCCGGATTACCACCTAAGAGGATATTTGATTTCTCTATCAACATAGTACCAGGGTCATAACCTATATCGAAAGTACCTTATAGGATGACCACAACTGAATTAACGGAGCTAAAGGCACAACTAGAAGATTTGTTGTCTAACGGTTGATAAGACCCAATGTTTCACCTTGGGGAGCGCTAGTGATCTTTGTAAAGAAGGATGGTATACTACACTTATGAATTTATTATTGAGTGCTTAATAAAACAATGATAAAGAAGAAGAATACTATAATGACCTAACCTTTTCATAAAGTAAAAATTTCATAATTTTACACCAAACAAGTAAAGGTAACGAGTAATAAAGCCATAGCAATAAAAAAATTCTTTTCTTTTATTGATAAATCCAAACATGATACAAACATATACCATCAAGTATTCATTTTCTTTACAAATATACATTAGAGTAAGAAAGCATACAAATACATACATAGCTCAAGGAGATTTTGAAAAAATAGTAGTAAGAAGGTCAAGGAATGTGTCCTTTCAAATCTTGGTTCTTCAGTCACTTGCTGTGGAGGAGAAGAATCACTCAGGCACTTTTCTGCCAACCATAGACTCTTAATATTGTCCCCCACACATCTATCATTTGATAGATGGCCCTTCCCTTTGACGAAGAGTATGGTAGAGTAACCGATAACGATAAACACCTGAGCATAGTGTTGTGTCCTACATAACTAGATCCTTTAGTAACATGACATTCTCAGACTAGTATGTAATACAGGATCACGATGAACTGACAATGTAGTCTCAAGCATCACATAGTCTAAGTGGATCTCATACATTGCACTACTTTGACCAAAGTGTTTCATTCAGTATGTTCTATTGAGGGTCATTTGTCACGTACACTATTCAGGGCCAATTTGACTTAAGGATATCTTACACTACACATAAGCATTGTCCTTCAATGGATAATTTGTATCCCAGACTAGCCTACAACACACTAAACTACTAGAAATGAATCTACTTAGCAAGTAAGTACACAAGTTCCCTCCCAATACTGGAATACTATCCTAGGAGTAACACAAGCTTTTCCGAGTTAAACAAATAACTTAGTTTGTTGAACTTCAAGTGACTCTTGCATTCATTCAAACCTATTAAATAATAAATATTGCAAACAACATTCTCCTGTTATGGAGATCTTACATACAAACATTGTATAACATAGCTAGAATACATCATTTTTCCTTTCTCAGAAGAAAAACATATTCACTTCCTATGCATAGACAAAAAATACATTTCAAGCATCATATTAATTCTTGCAAGTAAATAGTAGAAGAATATCACATGCCTGTATTTTCTTTTCCTAAAGTGACGACAATGCAGCCTTCACCTAATGCTCAATCTATCTTCTCAAATCAATTCCCAGCTCTACAAAACTTGACAACTCTTCCTCACAAACTCCACTTTTCTCAACCTCAGAAATTAAATATAATGAACTAGTAAAACTCATAAGTAATGACCAACAATGTGTATACCATTGGTATGATACATCTCCCTCAATTCTCACACAAAAATGAATGGTGGTAGCAAATAATATTTACTCTCTAAATGGTAAGAATGATACTCAGAAAATGCTCAAGGTAAATAGAATATGAGGAATGAGATAATACAAAATACAAGACAATGATATGACAATGGAAATGAGAATGGTATGATACAAGAGAGTTGGTGACTATTTATAGAGACCCCATCTCTTCAAAACTCCTTTAGCCATGGCATGCGAATTGACACCATTTCCATTTGAATTGTTCAACTTAGAGGTGGCGCTAAATTAAGTCTATACTCAACAATGACCATGGTGAATTGACTTCCAATTTTTCCAGCATTAAGAAGAATATTTCCAAAAGCACATGGAGAAATTCATAAATCAACACCTACAGAAAAATGGTTTCGGAGGTGGCGCCAAACTCATGAGATTACAAAATTTTCATAATCTAAGAAGAAGTCAATCATAATTCATTAACACATACCCAACATCAACTATTTTCTAGGTTGAGTCGATAAACATCATTTACTATGTTGAATTAATTCAAGTTTCAGATTCTGACTTGGTCAAAAGCCATAATGATTTAGACGCATTTCAAGATTTATCCCTGCGTATTCATTCAACAGGTGTTGTGTGATTTTCCTTAGAGCCGTTTTGATTCAAAATTTTGTATTTCATCATTTTAACTATATCGGCATGTATAAGCCAAAGTTAATATGCATTTTAAAAGATGACAATATTAAATCGACTCTTTCATGAGATTCAAAAATAATTCAATTTCCAATGTTGAGAATAACATGTAATATATCTATATTTTATTATATATATTTATAGTTTATATAATATATATATATTTAAATACCTTAGTATAAATATATATATATGTGTGTATTAATATAACTATAATATTTAATATATGTATTTACATATATGTATATATTTATCAAATATATATATCATGAGCCAATCAACATACATCCGATATATATGTAAATTCGGTAGGCAATAATAATAACAATATTATTAATATCCACATTATACAGGATGTGTGCATACATAGATATATATACCTTTATATACGTGTATATACCTCTGTGTACATGTATGTGTAGGTATACCATATCGATGCATTTGTATGAGCATATCCATTTGCCAACATACACTTGTATCGATATGCATATCCCTATGGATATGTGTATATACTATACATATGTATATATGTCCACATCTGATTTACTTACAACCATTTACATTACCATCATATTGATAGGTGTGTACGTGTGGTATCTCTATACATATGCATATACCTATCGTTAGATCCTCCTGACACACATGTGAATACATATAAACATACTTTCACCTACATCCCACCTATCCATATGATTGTAATATCACAAGACAAATCACCAAAACCAATAAGATAAACATCACTTGCAAATGCATGCAAAAGTAAACAAGACTCCCTATGAAAACATACAAGCTAAGGATGAATTACCTATAACCCACACAAAATGACTTGGTTCACTCAATCTAAGGTGGTGTGTGTATGCTCAGATAGTTTACTTTACTAGTTACTTGACCGAGATCTTCTCCCAAGTGATACTTCCCCTCCGCTTGGAGGAATGGTACATATACCTGTATCCACTGACACATGCTCATGATAGTCAATGTTCATAACATAAGCAATATACATAAACATCTCAGAAGTTAGAACAATCACAATTCAATATTCTATTCTCATAAATGCAATATTTCACCAAGGGTAACATCAATTGAAGTAACATTAAATGAAACAATCATCAAATGTGAAAACACTCATATTGATAACAAGGTGCAACATATTTTATTCATCTTCAGAAATATCATTACAACCATTTTACCCTATGGAGTAATAGTAAATAGTAACTATACAATCAGGGTGTAACATACTCCCCCCCTTATGAATCATCATCCCCGATGACCTAAGGTATTATTCAAAGCATAATAATTTAACACTACATTATTCATCATTCTCAAAAGCTTCAAGAATGTTTGGAAATTTTTGGTGAATTTCCGCATAATCCTCCCAAGTAGCCGAGTCTTTTGTGAACTGGTCCCGCTAGGCTTTGCACTACGAGACCTCTCTGTTCTATAAGTGAAGCTTACGTGTTTCTAGCACCTTGATGGGCTCAAGAGTTACTACTCCGAGATCCCTTACTTGTAAAGTAGTCCAATCAATTACATGATTATCTCCTAGTATATACTTTTTAAGGTAGGACACACAAAATACATTATGCATTCTCGCAAGAGTTGGTGGCAAAGCAATTCGATAGGCTACAAGATTCACTTCCTCTAGAACCTCAAAGGGTCCAACATAATGCAGAGTAAACTTAGAAGACTTTCCAAATTTAATGGAGCTTTTGTCAGGTTTCAATCTCAAAAGTACTTTGTCACCTAAGGAAAAATTATGGGGCACTCTCTTAGCATCCACGTAACTTTTCTGTTGATTGTTAGATTCTGCTAACCTTTTCTTAATAACCTTAAATTGCTTATCCATTTCTTCTAACATTTCCGATCCAAGACTTACTTGATCCTCAAGTTTATCCCAACTTATAGGAGTTTGACACTTTCGACCATACAAAGCTTTGAAAGGTGCCATCTTAATTGTAGAATGATATGAGTTATTGTAAGAAAAATTGACTAAGGGTAAATAAGCTTCCCACTTGTATTATTGATCCATGTAATACAACCTAAGTAGGTCCTCCATTACTTGGTTTACCCTTTCAGTTTTCCCATCCGTTTCTAGATGATATGCCAAGCTAATATTTAACTGAGTCCCTAGTGCAAAAAACAAGGTTTGCTAAAACCTAGAAGTGATTCGTGTATCCCTATCATAAATAATATTTTTAGGAATCCCATGCAATCTAAACACTTCCTGCACAAACTTCCTTGCTATGACAAGTGCTCCATCAGATAAGTTCCCTGGTATAAAATGTGCCACTTTTGTAAGCTTATCCACTACCACTAGTATGGCATTGTGCTTATTGCTTGACATAGGCAATCCTTGCACAAAATCCATACTTATTACTTTCCATTTCCTTTCTGGTATGTCGTATGGGTATAACAAACCTGCAGGATGATGATGCTCAACTTTCACCATCTGACACTCAAGACACCTAGCCACATAACTAGCAACATCTCCTTTCATTCCCTTCCAGAAGTATAATGGTTTTACATCAGCCATCATTTTTGTCATTCCTGGATGTCCAGAATATGGTGCTTCGTGTATTTCCTTCCACACCAGATTTCTCAATTCTTTCACATCAGACACATACATTCTACCCTTGTACCTAAGTAATCCACTAGGTTCAAATTGGAAACCTTCATACCTAGAATCTTAAGGATTATCTACGAGTGCTTGCTTAACCTATAAGTAATACTCATCATCTTTACACTTTTGGTGTACTTGCCCCTTGAAATTGGTTTGAATTGCTATGATGGAAGCAATGTGTCATCTTCGGCTTAATGCATCAATGACCCGATTTTATTTTCCCTTGATATAACTAATATTAAAATCATAGCCAGCTATCAACTCTAACCATCTTCTTTGTCTAGAATTTAGCTTCTATCAAGAGTAAAAAGGTACTTTAACCCATTATGGTCAGTTTTCAATTCAAAGGGTTTTTCCCAGCAAATAGTGCCTCCACATTTGCAATGCATGAACGACAACTGCCAACTCTAAATCATGTGATGCATAATTCATTTCATATGGCTTCATCTTTCTTGATGCATATGCAATCACTTTCCCATATTGCATCAATACACCTCCTAACCCTTATCTGCATGCATCTATGATAACCGTAAAGCTACCTTCAGGATCAGGTACTTTTAGGATTGGTGCGGTGGTTAGTTTCTCTTTGAGTAGGTCAAATGATTCTTGACACTTCTCATTCCATTCAAATCTCTTTCCTTTCTTTTGCAAAGAGGTTATATGAAATACAATCTTAGAGAAGTTTACGACAAACTTCCTGTAATATCTTTCGAAGCCCATAAAACTTCTCACTTCAGACACATTTTTGGGTATAGTCCACTGAATTGCTACTTTAATCTTTACTAGATCCATTGCAATTTCTTTAGCTGAGATCACATGACCCAAATAATATACCCTCTCTTGGAAGAATGTACACTTGGATAGTTTACCATACCAATTATGTTCCCTCAGCCGTTGTAGGACCATTTCTAAGTGCTTGTAGTGTTCTTCCTCATTTCTAGAGTAAATCAAGATGTCATCTAGAAAGACTAGTACAAACTTGTCAAGGTGATCCCTGAACACACTATTCATAAGATTCATGATTGTTGCTAGTGCATTTTTTAAACCAAAAGGTAGAATAGTGAACTCATAGTGTCCATATCGAGTTCTGATTGTAGTTTTAAAGATATCTTCATCTTTAATCCTTAATTGGTGATATCCAGATCTCAAATCTATTTTTGAGAAAACAATTGCACATCTCATTTGATAAAAAATATTGTCAATGCGTGGCAACATATACTTGTTCTTAACTGTAGCTTTGTTAAGCATACGATAGTCGATGCACAATCGCAATGTTCCATCCTTGTTCTTGATAAAGATAACTGGCGCTCCCCAAGGTAAAACACTTGGTCTTATTAGCCCTTTTGACAACAATTCATCCAATTGTGTCTTAAGTTCCATAAGTTTAGTGGTGGTCATCCTATAGGGTACCTTGGATATAGGTTATGATCTAGGAACTATATCAATAGAGAAATCAAACACTCTTTTTGAAGGTAATCCTAGTAAATCTTCAGGAAACACATCTAAAAATTTCCTCAAAATTGGGTACTTCTCCATATCTAATTTCCCATTTTCATCTATTTCCCCATCTTCTAGCTCTTATTGACTTTGGTACTTAGAATTATCACCATCCTGCCCAAGTTATTCGATCTTTACAACAAAGATTTTACACCCTTTCTTCTTAGCTCTCATAAGTTACATTTCCATAATTTGTCGAATCTTTACCTCTCTAGGTATCCCTTGGAATTTGACTTGATTTCCATAGTCATCCAGGCACTCAATAGTCTTGGCATGGCAATTTACTATGGTACTATTCCTTCACAACCAATTCATTCCTAGGATTACATCATATGATCCTAGAGGTTTGACGTAAAGGTTGAATTCAGTAGTAAAACTAGGTAGTTCTATCCTAGCCTCAAATAGACATTGATCCACCTTTTCTCTTGTTTGGTTTGCATACTCTACATTCCAATACATTACCATGTGCCTTGCCTTCCTAGATAATTGTTTAGCTATTCTAGGTGAAACAAAATTTTCAATAGGACCCGTATCAATAAGAATAGAAATAGGTAAGCCAAATAGAATACCTAGTGTTTCGACTGGTGTTACTTGGTAATCAACTTGTCAATCGTCCACAGTAGCATGTATCCTTTGCTAAAACATGGCCTGCTGAGTGGGTAATGAGTTACCATATGGTTGGGAACCAGAAGTTTTATTAGGACACTCCCTTGCATAGTGATCCACTTTGCATATATAACATCTTGAAGGCAACCCTCTTTTCCATGTAGCCTCTCCAGTCTTATTGGTACCTTCACTAGCCTTGCTAGTGTTACCAAAGCTAGAATCATTTCTCTTCTGATATCTCCTAAAATATTTTCCATTATAGCAATATCTTTTCCCTTTCTGCTTCACAACATCCTATACAGATTCCTCCATCTTGGGAGCTATCTTGTTGGGAACTTCCACATCTCTCTTTTGCTCC
>VDFB02281492.1:561862597-561952048 GCA_007258455.2 Sequoia sempervirens
ATCAATACAATGTACACTTTACATCAAATACATGAATGTATTACATCAAGATACTTCTTAGACTAAAATAGTCCTGTGAACAACTAAGGTTCTTCTTTGACGCTTGCCTCCACTGGTGGACAAGAACATGGTTGAAACGCTTTACCAGCCAACCACAAAGCTTATGCTTCCTTAGTATTCTTCTGACTTGAAGAATTCCCGACCTTGAACAAAAAGTTTAGCAAGAGAACAATTTGCAAGGTGGAATCTAGTGTGTGCCCATACATCAACATGAAATTTCTATCTATAAGTTAGAAAAGAAAGTGCAAGATCTATGCTAGGAATGGTAGAGAGTGAAATTACAGAGTTCATTCATACATACATAATGAACTATATTGCTTGGAAAGAAAGTGCAAGATCTATGCTAGGAATGGTAGAGAGTGAAATTACAGAGTTCATTCATACATACATAATGAACTATATTGCTTGGCCAAGCATAAATAATGTGTTGCAACAATAATAAATAATAGCATCTGGTAAAGAAAACCTATACTCTTTGAACTCCATTTCGGCACTCGTCCCGGAAGGTAAATTTCTAGACTATACATCTCATAACAGTTATCTACCCTCTAGCAACATCTACCCGTAGGTGCTCTAGTCAACTAAGGTGTCATTGTTCTGTTCAAGTATTTAAAATATTCTTTCACAAATGTCTTCAAAAGAAGAAACATAATACAAATTTATACTCTAAACATAAATTAGATTTATGATTCACAAAGTAATTCAACAATCAGTCATATCATTCTTATGACTATTTTCTACTTATCATCTTAAGCATTTTCCTTTTAAAAAATGTACTAAAAACAAAATAAGGTATGCCACAAGTATGTGTATGTACATAGACGAAGTCTATGTGCATACACATATATGTGCCTACTCATGTTTAAGATTTGTGCATACATTCTAAAAAAAAGTTATAAAATTTAGATTGCAACCTTAAAATAGTATTCCCTTGAAATTTCTTGTCAAAATAAATAATTCAAACAAGTATATGCTAACAGTTTCACACATACTATTATTGCATTCTATTGCTGTTTACCTAAAAAAAATCATTGGTTAAGCGACAAGTACTGTTTCCTACTAAGCGGTTGTGAAGCAAGTTGTTTACATTTGTACATTCATTGTTTGAACAGAACAAGTATTGTTTCCTACTAAATAGTTGTGAAGCAAGCTG
This sequence comes from Sequoia sempervirens, assembly GCA_007258455.2. Classification (NCBI taxonomy): domain Eukaryota; kingdom Viridiplantae; phylum Streptophyta; class Pinopsida; order Cupressales; family Cupressaceae; genus Sequoia; species Sequoia sempervirens. The sequence continues at coordinate 561,863,811 of VDFB02281492.1, forward strand.
TTTACATTTGTACATTCATTGTTTGAACATAACAAGTACTGTTTCCTACTAAACAGTTATAAACAAGTTGTTCACATATGTACATTCATTTTTTGAACTGAACAAGTTCTATTTCCTACTAAACAGTTATAAAACAAGCTATTTTCAGCTATAAAGGTAACTTTTTAACAAAACAGAGTTATTTGCAAAAGAGTATCCACTGTTTACTTCAACACAATATTGTTTCAAACTAAACAGTTGTATTTAAATTCAAATATTGTCGTTTACTCTGTTTGCATATCTCAAGCTATTTACATGCTAAATGATCACTTTACAAGTATTTGTTCACTGTTTAAAATAGAACGGGTTCTTCCACAATGTACTGAAAATAATCAAATCAAATTTCCTTGTTTCATACATAAGGACATAATGTGTATTATTCATATTCTAAACACTTGCATCACTGAAAAATTTGATGAGCAACTTAATATTATAAAGAACTATGTTCGACATTTTTTGTCGAATAAATATTTGAGTAAATGTTTTTTTGTCAAAGAAAGCATAAAAACTTTAAGTTCAGTCAATACTCATGCCTTTTAGACTGCAACAATAGACTACGGTTGCTTTGGTTCAACCGATCCCAATGGTCGGGTTTTCCTTTTCTAAGCATTAATGATATATTTGAAATTTCCCATGAGGGCTTACTATTTTATACCATGTGGGCATAAATATTCTACATGCAGACTTTGGTTGTAACCCAAACATGGATTCAAACCATCATTCTTATTGAACAAGGTCTGTTCTCATTAAATAACAACCTATATACATTTTCAAGGCTTAAGAAACATTCAAAAAATCCCTCTCTATTATCATCCCATTCGATAACAAGATTAGATAAAATGCAAAGGAAATACAAAATACAAAGGGGTCTCTTACCCTCTCCGAGATCATAGTCGATCCTTCACAAAGAATAATATCAACAAACACATAGTCGTCGGAATAAGTTCTGATAGCCATCATAGGCTGAGCATTTAAATGCATAAAAAAGAGATAATGGACAAGCCTTTGAAGCTCTTCAAGCCTCATCCAACTGAGAAGGTGGATACAAAACATTTTAAAATAAAAAAACAGGGTTCAAAACCCTCTTTCAAGGGATCATTGATCGATCCACAATAATGTTTATTCATAAAAAAGAACATAGTGAATCGGAATAGAAATTTTGATTAATAATCGAGTGGCTTGCACGTAAGTGCGACCTTAAGAACAATCTTAACTTAATGCTCTAAGGCTCGGCTTAGCTCAGAGAGCTAGCCGGAGGGCTTCTACAAAAAAGCTCATATAATACAACCACAGGCCGAGTGACCCAACAATGGTTGATGCCATGCCATTTGGCTCAAGGCCGTGGTTATTCCTCAAAAATGCAACTTACTGTTGAATGATGAAATTGACATATAAAAGTGGATGAATACCATTTGACAATGAGGAAATGATAGAAGAAATTTGAGTTTTCTTTCTTGGGTGATCAAATTACCTCAGAAATCGAGCTTGTGTGAGTTTGTCTAAGGATTTTACCTTACCCATGAGCTTTCTCTCTACTTTTTCCTTCCCAACAAACAACCTCTTCGCTGTCTTTTTCATCCACTGCCTATGTATTCAAAATGGAAACAACATATTCTTTTTGCATGTCTCTAGTGGAGGCATTATTGCCTTACTATCGGCCACTACTAGTTTGAATATTGCTATTAATTTCATGGCAGACCACGTCCTCCATAATCTTATTTGATTTTTCAACAGTCCGATATTAGAATCCTATCGGCTATCAAATTGAGTTCGATATTAAATTTGAATATGCATTCAAATATGTATATGTATATGTATATGTATATATATATATTTCTATGTGTATTTAAATGGTTTCATTCTTATTTACCATGTTTTCTAATATTGTATAGATATATATACATTTATATATATATATATATGTATGTATTCAAATTTTATTTAAATACATGAATATATATGTATATTTATATATATATATACTTTCATGTATAATTTGTTTGTTTAGAATGGCTTATAAGTTCCATGCTCTATTATTTAAAACAAGGAACTTGAATTTTCATTTCGAGCATCTATATATATACGTGTATCTATATATGTATATTTATACTAACAAAGGAATTTTCTTTACAATACTCACTTTTTTTTTCTTCAAACACAAAGTTTAAGTAGACAAATTTTAATCTACAAGCCATACATTTTCAAACACTGAAACAATTCAAGTCAAGAAATTACGTTCTCTTATATTTTCAATTTAATTCAAATGCAAGTCATCACACCATTTGTGGTGTGTGCACCCATATTCCAACTAGCTTACCATTCAATCTGGCTAAACAATCCTACTTCAACCATGTTCTCGTCCTTCAACCTGTCACCCTGCAACTGCACACACTTGCACTTGCAATTTGATTAGTAATATTTAGTCATATAAAATAATTTTCCAAAAGTTGTAAAGTCAACATCAGTCAACTCTTTTATTCAATTTTTGAATATTCCATAATCTCCATTTAATATTTAATTGAATTTCTTCAGTAACTCAATTTACCATATTGTGATAAATAAGCAATAAAATTGGGTTATGACATCCTTCCCCTCTTGGAAGAGACATCATCCTGATGTCTAGTAAGTCAAATAAAAGAACATCATATGAAATTTTGAACATACATGTCTATTTCAACATCATGTCAAATATATATATATATATGTCTATTTCAACATCACATCAAAAATATATGTCTATTTCAACATCACATGAAAAATATATGTCTATTTCAACATCACAGTTTTAAGCACGAAATATCATAGTATCTCAATCCAAAAAAATTCAGATAAAATTATTGAGTTTCTTTTTTAAGAAAGCAAATTTGGAAAGGACCATTCTATTTCTTCTGCATCCTCCCAAGTAGCACTGTCCTTTGAGTACTGGTCCCATTGGACCTTAAATTGAGCAATATCTTTGCTCTGCAACTTAACGTTGCATCTATCCAGGATTCTAATGGGCTCCACTAGCACCAATCCTGGATCCTGTACCTGAAAGGATTTCCAATCAAGTACATGAGTCACATCAAGATGATATGGCTTAAGCAAAGAAACATGAAACACATTATGAAGTTGAGCTAGAGCAGCTGGTAGAGCTAGTCTATAAGAAACTGGGTTAATCACTTCCAAGACTTCAAATAGTCCCACATATCTTGGGGCCAACTTGGAAGACTTTCCAAAAGAAATAGAGCTTTTATGAGGTTTAACTCTCAAGAAAAATTTGTCCCCTGTTGTGAACTGTCTAAGAGTTTGGTTCTTGTTGGCATAACTCTTCTGTTGGTCTGCCGCCTCTTTCAATCTGCTCTTAATGAACTTGATTTGTTCTTGCATTTCCTTAATAATTTTAGGTCCTACTATGATCATGTCCTCCAACTTATCCCAACTGATGGGGGTACGACACTTCCACCCATACAAGGCTTCAAATGGTGCCATGCCTAAGGATGTATGATAGGAGTTATAAGAAAACTCTACCAAAGGAAAATATTCTTCCCACCTATATTGTTGGTCCATATAATACATTCAGAGGAGGTCTTTGACTACTTGATTCATCCTCTTTGTCTGCCCGTCAGTTTGAGGATGATAGGAGAAGCTGAAATTCAATTTAGTCCACAATGCCGAATTCAAGGTGTAAACCAAGTCTCCCAACCAACACAAACACAACAAACAATCAATATATTAGATCAAATGCAAGGTTAGAACCATGATTCCTCAAGAAATACATTTGAATGCAAAAGAAAAGGAATGAAATGAAGAACACAACAAACTTAAAACAAAGATATCAAATCCTATTCTAACACAAAGCAAACTCTTAATCTCTTGAGGGAATTGGTGCCAATTTGATGTGAAAATTGGCCCTTTCCCAACTCCAATGATGTGATGAAGATGATTGATGATGAAGAGTGATTCACTTGATGAAGACCTCCAATGTGCTCCAAGACAAAAATCTGCATAACCTAGCTAAGATTGGATGAAAATTGCTATGGATTTGAGTATAGTAAGTTTACTCAAGTTGTGGATGATCAAATGAGGAATAAAGCCTCTTATTTATAGAATACCAAGTTGAAGAGATGTCCAAAATGGAGCAATGTGGGACTAAGAATCAACAAATGGTAAGATGCCACTTGTCAACATGTGAATGGATGAAGGATGTGCAAGTTTTGAAGAATGTGTCAATAAATGCAATTAGGTGGAATTTGAAATTGTTGAAATGACATGTACAAAGAGGGAAAGAAAATGCATTGAATGCCACTTGGCTCAAGGAAAAAGGACTTTTTAGGTGGAGTAAATGCCTTGTTGGAAGGACAAAGTCCACTTGGATTTTTGAATTCAAATTTGAGGAATATTCCTTTATTATGCATTTCGAGGGAAAATAGAGATTTAATAAATGAATTAAATCTATTTTCATGTGCAAGTTGCAAAAGCTAGAGGATGGGACATGGATGGAGATTAAATTAATCAAGGTTAATTAATTTAATGAGAGATTAGTTGATGTGAAAAATTTGACTTAGATTTGTGGATTTATTTAAATCAAATATGAGAAGAATATGATTTCAAGATTAATTAAATAATTTTTTTTTATTTATTTAATTAAAATAGATGATGTTAGATTAAACTAAATAAGGTTTTAATTTATTTAATTTAATGGATGGACTTTAAAGATTTAATCAAATAAAATTGATTATTTAATTAAATAGGGATAATTAGATCAGACTGATTGATTTAATTACCAAGAAAGGACGAATTAATTAGATAGATGATTTATTTAATTAAGAGTGGAACATTGATGAATTTAATCAAATAAAGATATTCGATTAAATGGTTAGACCAAGGGATGATTTAGGATGAAATAGTGTTAGTGGTCAGGATCAAATGTGCAATGTCAATCAATACATTTTCTATGTCTATATTTTGCTCCTCTTTGAAGTAGTGCACTCGTTGTGTTGGTTCAAAGAATAAACAGTCTTGATCAAAAGCCAAAAAATTTCTGATTTTTAAAAAAAATCTCCACTGCTGCCCTGGTGAAGGAAATTATGGTAATATACTTCCCCCTCGAGAGATCAGATGAAAATTATGATTTTTTGGGTGATCTTGCAAAAAAAAGACAAGGTGGAGGTCCAAAAAAGGGTCCAAGAGGGCGAAAAATGAGGTAAAACGACCTTCAGATGGATAAAAGCGGGTTCGAGGGACCTAGACCTCCTTTGGATGACTAAATAGGGTAAAAAAAAAGCTTAAATAGGCCTTAGGAGGCCACTTCCAATTCATTTTCACACTTAGCCTATAGAAATTTTACGATTTGAGCTTTGATACCCTGACAAGATGGCACAATGACAACTCCCGTTGCATATCTCCGACCGAGTATAGAAGTACCAACGACCTCCTGGCATTGGGGCACTGGTAAGTGATCCTTACTTAAGCTTCATTTATCGTTTTATGCACACATTTATTGCATTTAGAACTAGGTCATTTGTAGTGTTGCTATATAGCGCTGCTCAAATTTCAAACTGGACTGCTCGGTCCCTTAAACTAGCCCACCATGATAAGATGGACCACCGCGATGGAGTTTGGGAACAAAATTCAAACTCTGACGCATATGTCAAATGCAGTGTTGGATTCTTAACTCCGACGCTGTGACGAACTTTAGAATTAGGGTTCGGGGCGCTTAAGCAAAGTGCACCGCCACGACGTGGTTTGGGATTTGAAGGTGCTAGTGTCGTAGTTTGCAAATTTCAAACTACGACGCCTTCACAATTTGCGACAATGGGCTAGTTTCTTGAACGCTTAGGATAAATTTTCTTGATGATTTTAACACAGTGTCCTTTCCTAATGCAAGAGGTAGCGAGGGGGCTCTATTCTTGCGAGCACATATTGCGGGAGATATTCGGCTACTTGCGAGATTTGATTGATAGGGAGTAGGACCGACTTCGTGAGATGGGGCTATGGTACATTGCCTATGTAGCACCTATGCGGACCCATCTTGGCATGATGTCTGCACTTTCCAAGAGATGGCACAGTGAGATGTCATCCTTTCATCTTCCCACTGGCGAGGCCATCGTCACCTTGGAGGACATGTGGCGCATCCTTAGATTGCCGATACATGGTCGACAAGTCATTTATGATATGGATGTCAGACAAGATGCTTGCCATGCAGTCCTAGCTACAGAGGACGTTATATATTGTGAGGGCCAGATAGAGCTAGAGCACCACAAGACGCTCACGACGCCCTTCCGACTAGTGATTGCAGCCATCATCTTAGGTATTGTCGCTCTGGATCGACGAGGTCGGTACTTCAATCCTGGCTGGGAGCTTTGCTGGGAGCAGATGGTTCGTGACAAGCCAGTCCGTTTTGCATGGGGTCCCGTTCTTCTTGCCTCCCTTTACAGGGATTTACATGAGTATGCATACTTGGACGGTAGGGCACTTGGTGCAGGTGTCACGCTCCTTCATGTGTGGGCGTGGGAACATATCTCCGTCCTTCGGCCGCGGGTTGTTGCAGTGCCAGTCAAGCCTGATGATCCAGTGGTTTGGCATTACAGGGGAAGTGTGTCCTTTACACACACAAGCGAGCATGAGATCCCTCACTAGAGGAGGGTCATTGATGAGATGAGGGTGTTCACATGGCACCCATACCTTGGTCGGCCCAGATGGGTTGATGATGTACAACAATAGTTCTTTGCCCGCCAGGACTGGTTTATGCAGGGGCAAGAGCACACTATGATTGAGAGGTACCTGTCGGGACGAGTTCAGTGCCAGTTTGGCGAGGCTCAGGACATGCCAGACAATGACTATGTGGCCATTTTGTCTCACACAATATCGCAGGGTGCCTGGGGGTGATACATTCCTACCTTTGAGGCAGTGGACAATTTCAGGCAGCTGGTGGTCCAACCATGGGCGTATGATCAGGGGGCCGTAGATCTAGGAGTGATTCAGGAGTACAGAGATTGGTTTTGACCTCCTCTACATTTGACAGTTCCAGGTGCACCCTTTGCTCGACGGAGAGCCAGGGGGAGGGGGCAGGGCGAGGATGAGGAGGTGGTGGTCCTCCTGCAGGACAACCGACATAGGTTCAGCCAACACAGGTTTAGATGGATCAACCTCATGCTGATGTACACATGCAAGACTGGGATCAAGGGTCGGACGGTGGCCATGACGGGCACCAGGATCGAGTTGCTACACCACCACGAGCTAGGGTGAGGACCAGCCTCACGTGCAGCCTTCACCAGTACAATCAACAGGTCAGTCGAATCTAAGAGACGACCTAATATTATAGTTGCAGGCCCAGGTCCAGGCCTTGACAACAGATAGGGACCAGGCCCATGTAGAGAGAGATCGAGAGATTTTATAGAGGAAGGCCGCAGAGCTACAGGCGACCGTAGAGATGGGCCGTAGACATCAGTTGGAGAGCATGGCGGCTTCCTCCTCTCACATCACAGTGTCCCTTCGCTCATACAGGGAGGCCATTCGGGAGGCGGATTACTATCGGTTGCTTTATCATCAGGTCGTACCTAGAGTAGCTCATGCCCCAGATTACTCTCAGCGGACCAATCACAGATCGACAAAGGGTCATGGTGACAGAGGCGAGGGCAGCAGACAGGAGGGTTAGACCTCCTTTTTGATCGAGATATTATTCTTTCATGCCATATAGGCTCATTTTTGATAGCCCGATGGGCCTTTGTACTTATTGACATGCACATGTACAGTGATCCGATTATTATTTTGCACTATGACAGTTACTTGATGATATATATATGAGATGATGATGTTGATGGGATGTGTCATGTACCATTTATTTATTATGCATTTATGGATGGTTCTATTTCTATATGCGATGTAATAATGTTATGGTATTATGTGATGGATATACTATGTATGGATGAATTTATTTCTGGTGGTGTATGTGTTATATGATGGTTATGCGACTAACAGATCTATATTATGCGTCTAATGAATTATGACATATGATATGCATTTGTGACGATTATGGATATAATGGATTTATATGATATGTGATATGGATGGATGATAGATGATATGTATGTTTATGATGGTGCATTTCTCTTGTAGTACCTTTTTATGTATGCTTTTATGATGGTGTAATCTATATGATGTATGTTGATGCAAATGTGATTATTTATGAAATGATTTCTTTTTTGATATCTTTTTGTGTTATGATGGTGATGATAATGTGAATGCAATGATCACGATATGCGGCTATGCAATGATGAATGTATGTGTTTTTCCATGTATGATATGCACTTATGACGATGTTATATAATGATGTGTTGTGATGTTATATATGAAATGATATGTTATGCAAAATGGTATGGAGATGATGATTTATGATATGCAAAATGATATGTGAGTAACGACCTTATGATGTATATGTGATGGCACAATGAATGCTTGTATGAGATGTTTTATATGATTATGGATGGATGTATGCACTTAATGCAATGGGTTGTTTATAATGCTTATGTACCTATTATGCTTCATTTAATTATGCTCTGGATGCTTATAATGATATGGGATGACTTATGGAATGTTTATGTAAAATGATTGTAATGTGGTGATTTATGAGATGTTCTATATGATATGGATGGATGATGTATTTTTTTTGTATGCTTTATGCAAATGGATGCAAATGCCTGACCTATTTATGTGATGCGATGGTAGTTATATGATTATGCCATGGATGATGTGATGGATTATTTATTTGAGATGTTCATATGCAAATGTGTATGTAATGTTATGATTATGAGATGCTTAGAATAAAAAATCTATATTATATGCCTATGAGATGATCAATGTTTCTATATGATATGCATTGTGCTGATGATTTTGTGGATGCAGGATTAATGATGGTGGTGATTAATTGTCATAGTATCTTGTTAGTGTGAAGAAGAAAGAAGGAATGAAAGAAATAAGAGATTTCAACAAGACAAAAGATGATGATGTTGAATATCCATTGTGGAGTTGGGATTTTCAAAGGGCCAATTATCTTATGTTTGATAACATGCATAAGCATGATGCATCAAGGTATAAAGAACCAGGATGGCATTGTACTTAGTGTGATGGACTTTGACTCAAAAAATAGATAGGAGTATTCTTGTTCACACCTGACATACAAAAACCTTGCTAGGATGCACTTCAAAAGTTTCAAACATCTCGAACCAAAACATGGAAAGGTATAACCTATCAATGTAATAGTCAACAAGCTGCCCAAAACACCCTCCATACATATCTAACAAAGCAAGTATTTTCCAAGTTATATTACAAGAACTTCCAACAAGCATAGCAGACAAAAGATAATGATCATTGCCCCATTCCTATCTCTCTAAATCCATTTGTTTGGGCATCATCGAGAGGTTATTGGAATGAGTGCAAAGAGATAAGTCAAAAGACAAAGATAAAGTAAACAAACAAGCTGATGTTCTTCAATACCGCTAACCAAAAGGAAATGTGTTTTTAAGGATAAGAACCGAAACTATTGCCAAAAGATAATGCCCATTGTAGGAACGATACATCCTAGGACATGATGTTATCAGATGATTGATATGGGACTGATTGGATGATAGGCTACCAACACAAAGAGTTGACTAACTTGTTTACGTACTGACCTAAACCTGAGACTTGACATTTTGAATTTTCACTTTTAACCTACTAGACTTGTTTCCAATTGTTTTACCAAAGGTTGAGGATGATGATCATTTATTATGAGTGATGTTCATTGCAAGTGAAAGCGAGATGAAACAGATGGATTTTTTCAAATATTTGGATGTTTTTGGAGTTTTTGGAATGTTTTGAGGTTGTTTTTGGTATTTATCAAGATTTTATAAATGTTTTGATTTTCAATTTTCCAATGTTTTGGGGTTTTATGAGATTTTGACCAAGAGACTAACCTAAGGACCTATCCTAGGGGCCTCGAGGGCTGATCAATAGATTAGCCTTGCCTACGTTATACATGCAGAGACCACGTAGTTTGACTAACGACTTGACCAATTTATAGGTGAAGATATACATGATGAAATGTCAGTTTATTATGATGGACTCCTAAAGGATTGACCTAAGTGTCTCGGGGGATGATCAAAGATCAACCTTTCCTACGTTCAAGGCTTAGAGACCCGTAGTTCAACTGACGACTCTGTTTTTGAATTCTTGGCTTACGTTTTGACCTGTTTTTAGATTTTGATATGTTTCGAATGTTTTTGGATTTTTTAATTTCTCGATGTTTTTTGGATTTTTTGGATTTTCTGATGTTTTGATGTTTTTGGATTTTCTGATTTTAGGACTTCAAGAATATACACGAATCTGATCCAATAATAACATGCCCCCAGCGTGATGCAATAGTCTACTCTGATAAAGGCAGGACAAACTGACCTTGAGAATGGGCCGAGTAGTACTAGGAGGGATCATGATACGAACATAGGACCAAGCTATGATGCAGATGCCAAACAGATGGGTGATGGATGGAGATCTGAATGCGATGGATGATGCAAACGTAATGGATGGATGATGTAGAAAAATCCTTAAAGATCCTAGTGGATGGAAAGTGCATATTTACACAAGGCGCCAGTTTTCCAGGTTTTCACCAAGGCACTTTCCCAAAGTGCCACCGAAGTGGTTTTCACTAGAGGACAATTTTTCTCTTTACTGTTTTTGATCCTTTTTCTAATTTTTTTAAATTTTTTTGTTGTTACCAAGATGCTTGTTTGCCAGGTTTTCGCCAAGGTAACCATTTTTTAAGGACATTTTCTATTTTTTTTTATTTTTTGGGTTCTATACTTTGAAAGATTAGGCATAAAACTTTTTGAGATGAGATATGTTCATGGGCTCCTGTAGAGGCTCGCCTTCCAGTGTTGATAATTGATATGCCCCTAACTTATAGCTTGTTGTGATAACAAATGGTCCCAACCAATTGGGTTCAAATTTTCCTTTGCTATTTGGATTTGGGATGTTCTTCTAATTCTCCTTTAGTACCAGTTCTCTAACTTGGAAAGTCCTGCTTCTGATTTTCTTGTTATAGCTCCTCTTGTGTCTGTTCTGATAAAATTGCAAATGATTTAAAGCATCTATATGCCGCTCATCCAATAGATCCAGCTCATTCAGTCTTGATACTCGGTACTCTTCATCTGTGATGAGGTTTTGCAATGATATTCTTAATGAAGGGAGCTTGATCTCAATGGGGAGTACTGCTTCTGATCCGTAGACCAGAGAGAAAGGGGTGGCGCCAGTGGGTGTGCGAATGCTGGTTTAATAGGCCCAGAGGGCGGGATTTAGTTGCAGATGCTAGTCATGACCTGTGTCATTGAATGTTTTCTTGAGGATTTTCAAAATGGTTTTATTGGTAGCTTCTTCTTGGCCATTGCCTTGGGGATAATATGGGGTGGAGAAGTGATGTTGGATTTTGAATTTTTTGCAAAGGTTGTGGACATCTTAGTTTTTGAATGGTGTCCCATTATCAAAGATAATAGCTTGGGGAACGCCATATCGACATATGAGATAGTTCAGGATGAACTTTGATATTTGCTTCCCCGTTATGTAGGTCATTGGTATGGCTTCGACCCACTTGGTAAAGTACTCAGTTGTGGTTATAATGAACTTATGGCCATTAGATGAAGTGGGTGTGATTTTTCCGATGAGATCAAGCCCCCACTATGAGAAGGGTCATGGTGTAACAATAGGATGGAGCTCTTGAGCTGGAGCATGGATGAGGTCCCCATCTTGCTGACATTGTAGGCACCTTTTAACATAGTCATGTGCCTCTCTTTACATTGTAGGCCAATAATACGCCATCCTTAGCAATTTATTGGCTAGGGTCATTCCACTCGAGTGTGAACCACAAATCCCGTTATGCACCTCAGTTAAAGTAGTCAAGGCTTCGTCAGTATTAAGGTAGTGTAATAAGGTTCCCTCTATGCTTCTACGGTATAAGGTGTTTCCTAGGATGACAAACCTAGAGGATTTTTTGACGGAAGTTCTTTTTAAGCTTGAGGGTAAGTCAACAGGTAAGACACCTATTTGTAGATAGGTATAAATGTCATGGTACTAGGGATCTCCAGGACCAATGATTTCGCACACAAATTCTGACTCTGGTACCTCAAATGTGGGAATGAGAAGCTGATCTACCAAGAATTCATGTTTTAGGACGTTGTGAGGAATTTCCAATAAGGATCCAATTGTTGCCATGGCATCTGCAACTCTGTTGTTGGCTCTGGGTATCTGCTCAAATGTGATCTCGATGAAGGATTCTTTGAGAGTCTCCACTAGTTTCTTGTATGGAGTGAGTGTATCATCCTTAGTCTGGTATTCACCATTCACTTGATTTATTATCAACTGGGAGTCTCTGTATACTTTGAGGGCCATGATGTGCCACTGCAGTGCTATTCTGAGGCCTATGGGTAAAGCCTCATATTCTGCAATATTTTTGGTGTAGGGGAATGCTAATTTATAGGATCTAGGTATGCAATCTCCCTATGGGGTAATGAAGAAAACACCGGCTCCTAATCCATGCTGCATGTATGAGCGATCAAAGTAGAGTTTCCAGTGATCGGCTATGCTGAGGTTGAAGATGGATTCATCTGGAAACTTTGATATAAGTGGTTTCTCTTAATAGATTGGTGCTTCCGCAAGATGATCTGCAATGACTTGACCTTTGATTGCTTTCCGCTCTACATATTCAATGCCATACTCTGATAGTATCATGACCCATTTAGCCATCCTTCCAGTGAGCATTTCCTTTGACAGTAAGTACTTGAGGGGATCAATCTTGGCGATGAGTTTTATTTTGTGTGCCAACATGTAATGTCTGAATTTCTGTGAAGCAAACACTACTGCTAGACATGCTTTTTCAATGAATGAGTAGTTTATTTCATGCCCAACCATTGTTCTACTGATATAATAGATGGCCTTTTCTGTCCCATTTTCATCATGTTGAGCTAGGAGAGCTCCAAGGGCTGTTGCTGTTGCTAACACATATAGGATTAATGGCTTTCTGGGGATCGATGGCATAAGGACCGGCGGTGTAAGTAGATATTCTTTGATCTTATTGAAGGATTCCTCACACTTATCATCCCACTTGTACGCTATTCCCTTGTGAAGTAGGTGAGAGTATGGATTTTGTTTATTTTCCAGTTGTGCTATGAACCTTCAGATGGACTGAAGCCTGCCTTGGAGACCTCTCAATTGTTTCAATGTTTTGGGTGCCTCCATTTCAAGGATTTCTTTTACCTTGGTAGGGTCTACCTCAATACCTCTCATTGACACTATGTATCCTAGAAAATTTCCTGATTGTACGATGAAGACACACTTCTTTGGATTTAATCAGACCTTGTATTCCTCTAGCCTATCAAAAATGGCACTTAAGGTTGCTATGTGATCCTTCCCCTTTCTGGATTTGGCTAGTATGTCATCGACATAATCTTCAACAGTTTTATGGATCATGTCATGGAATATTAATGTCATGGCTCTTTGGTATGTTGCTCCTACATTCTTCAAACTGAATGGCATCATATTCCAGTAGTAAGTCACCCATGGACAAGTGAAGGTCGTTTTATGTTGGTCTTCTTTAGCAATAATTATCTGGTTGTATCCTGAGAAAGCATCCATCAGGGAGAACATTTCGTGTCTCATTGTCATGTCCACAATCATGTCAATGTTGGGCAACGAGAAATCATCTTTTGGGCATGCTTTGTTTAAATCCCTAAAATTTGTGCAGATTCTGATGCTCCCATCTATTTTTGAAATAGGAACCAGATTGGATACCCACTCAGGGTAGTCAATTGGTCGTATGAATCCTGTGTCAAGTAGCTTCTTTAATTCCATTTTGACTAGTAAGGCGATCTGAGGGTCCATTTTCTTGAGTTTTTGTCGGACAGGCTTTGCTTCAGGATATACTGCTAGGTGATGAACTACAATTTTTGGATCGAGCCCTGGCATGTCTGCATAGCTCCATGCAAAATTAACTTGTCTTTCTCTCAAGAAGGCTACTAGGAGCTCTTGTTCCTCTGATAGTAATGACTCCGCATAGAATGTGATGTGTAGTGTCTGCTCTATTCCTAGGTTGACTGGATTACACTTTTCGGCTAGGACTGTTGATTTTTCCTGATGGAGAGCTCTGAAAGGAAGATTGAATCCCCCATCCTCAGGTTCCTTGGAGAGGTTTTCACCATTGGATGCGTCCTTTCTTTTTATTTTTTTCATGTCAGAGAGTGCCATAGTGTGGTTTTCACTCAAGGACTTAGATATTATTCTTAATTTCTCACTTTTATGACTGAGGGATTCAATCATTTCCCCATAATAGGCCTGTGTATCTAGCTCAATGATGAATCCTGCTTTGTGATCCCCACATGAAATATTATCCCGCAGTCCCATGAATTCTGAGAGCGCCTCATCATTTTTGAATGTGTCAAGAATTGGTGGTCCTCGTTGGTCATAGTTGATGAGTTGTGGGTAGACTAGACGAATTTCATGATTTTGGTTTTTAGACCCATAGGATAAGGTACTAATCATGAGAAGGGAGGTGTTCTCGAAGAGAATGGGTACGTTGGTTATGGGATCCTCATCATCATTGCTACTACAGACGTCAGTTATGTCAAAAGTGAAACTATCTATGACGCGTCCAGTGGATACAGGTAAGCGAAGTTCAGCTGGTGTTGGTTCATGGGGAGTCTTGACTACTTTAACTGGGGGACCTCATCCACGTATGGTTATACTCGGAGGGGTACATCTGAGGCCAATATTTCTCATTCGCGTCTTAGGAATGAGGGGTATTATAAACCCATTGTTGTTTTTCCCAAGTATCTGGTTTTTGTCATAGCCCATTGCGAGCATCATTTGCAAACCTTTGCTTTTGTCATCCATTGGTAGATTAGCTGCTAGTCTATTATCTTGGTATAGGAGATGAGATGGGTCCTCCTCTATGAATTCTTTGCCGAGATCCCCCCAACTTCTGAAGTTGGGATATTCAGGGGGTGTTTGGGAAATGGAGGCTTGATTTGATTGTAGACGTCCTCGTGATCCAGGGGATTGTGGTAACTCTAAAACCACAAAGGAATTTTTGGGAATCGTATAGTTTCTACATCTGTTGTCCTGGATGATGACTTTGATATTAGAGATGGTGGGGATGGCAGGAATGGTGGGTGTCTCTATCGCAGAAGTGGAAGTGAGAGTGGCTGGATCAATGTACGGTGTTGATGGGCCTTCATCATTTTTAGGCACTTGAGGGATTTTGTAGTATTTTTCCTCAAGGTTCTTGCAGTAGGAGAATGGTTCAGGATCTCCATGGATGGTGACCTCTTTTCCTTCATATGTGAATTTGACACATTGATGGAAATTTGATGCTACTGCTTGCATTGCATGGATCCATGCATGTCCTAGGAGAATGTTATAAGGCAAGTCAAGGTCCAGGACTTGACAAGTTGTTTCCATGATAGGTGGCCCTGCTTGGATAGGGAGTTGGATTGTGCCTTGGGACACTCTTTCTTGATCATCATATGCTCTGATTGTAATACCTTTGCCTTTGTTGATGGAATCCTCTGAGATTTTTAGGTTCTTAATGAGCTTGAGGGAATAAATATTCAAGCCTGCACCTCCATCCACCAAGACTCGCTTGACTTTATTTTTCTGCACTAGGACCTCTAAATGGAGTGCACGGTTATGAGATGGTTGAGTGAGAAAATCTTGGTCGGAGAATGTAAGGAGATTTGGGGTGATGATGTTTCTGACCATAGCTTGGAATCGTCCTGCATCAAGATCTGCGAGGACA
Organism: Sequoia sempervirens; assembly: GCA_007258455.2. Taxonomy (NCBI): domain Eukaryota; kingdom Viridiplantae; phylum Streptophyta; class Pinopsida; order Cupressales; family Cupressaceae; genus Sequoia; species Sequoia sempervirens. Next base: position 561,879,649 of record VDFB02281492.1, read on the forward strand.
GTGGATGAAGCCAATGCTTCCTTAAGAATTTTCTTGTGGGCGGATAATATTTTTAATAACTCCATGATGGAGATTTGTGTTGGGGTTCTTTTTAGCTGATCAAGGACATTGTAAGCATTGGGAAAAAATCTAGGGTTGGGTGCTCTGTTTGGCTGAGATGACCCTGCGATGGTAAATATTCTGCCTCTTATGGTGACTCCACAATCGACATGCGCTCCTTTGATGGTGATGGTAGCGCAGTAGTCATCCAGGGATGTGATGACATGGTCGTACACAAGATTCACATTTTTGAAGGTTCCTTTCCCCTTATCAGTGTTATTGTTCCCTTTATTGTTATGGTTAGGCATCGAATTCGTGTATATTTTGAGATTTTGATTTCCTGTTGGCTGTTCCACATTTATGATTCTTTGATAAATGAGATCTTGAACTAGGTTCTTTAACCTCATGCAATTGTTAGTGGTGTGCCTTTAGATTTTGTGGAAATCACAGAGCTGATTTTCGTTGTACCAAGGAGGTTTTACATTTGGTTCTTGGTAGTTCTCATAGGTAGGAGCCTTGATGAGGTTTTCATTTATTAGTTTCTTCATGATGACTTTGACTGGTTCCCCAAGAGTGGTGTACTTCTTCTTGGTGAAGTTCTTGTTTTTCTAGGGCGGTCCCCTTTGATGGTTGATGTTGTTGATCACTTGATTGTTTGGTTGCTGTGTTGGTGTGTTCGCTTGATGGTTGTTTTGATGATGGTTTTGGATTTGTTGTTGTGGTGGGGGTGTGTCTGTCGAGGGGAATTGATGACAACTTTGGCATCGACGACATCATCATTGGTAATATTTTTGTTTCTTGCCCATGTGCGAGGTTTTTCATTGTAATTGGTGGGTGGGCAATTGTTCTGCTATTCAGGATATGAAGTTGATCCTCCAAGTTGTGTCATAAGGGCTCATTCAATGTTGAGCACTTTGGAGATCAACTGGTCATACATGGTAATTCCTTGCACTTTAAGATGAAAATCCAAGGTTCCTTCAAGATTGAATATGATTGTGCACACTTGTTGTTCCTCTGGCATGACCCATTTACTTTGATTGGCCTTGGTTCTCCATCGTTGTAAGAAAGAAGCAAATGATTCGTTCTTACCTTGTTTTAGAGCTGATAGTTCCTCTAGACTAACATTCATTCCAATGTTGAATGCGTAGTTTTTGATGAATGTGTCTATGATTTCTTGGAATGTCTTGATGCCTGTAGGTAGGCGAGAAAACCATTTAATGGCGTGGCCAACCAAACTTCTTGGAAATAGCCGCATCAAATAGGTATCATCATACGCGACTTCCATGCAATGAACCTGGAATTCCCTAATGTGATCTTTAGGGTTTCCCGTCCCATGGTATTTATCGAATTTTGGGATCTCAAATCCGTTTGGGAACGGTTTCATCACAAGGCTCCTGTTGAATGGATAAGGACACAAGTTGCTTTGTTTTTTTATGATTTTCCTTGATTGAAGAGCAAGTACTTGTTGTGAAAGTAACTTGATTTGTGTTGCTACATCGTTTTGGGGATCAGGGGGTGGGATGAAAGTGTTTTGAGGTGGTTTGATTTTTGGTTGGATGGGTGGGTTGTTTGGTGTGTTGTTTGATGGTATCTGCACATTCTACTGAGCCATGTATGCTTGCACTTGCTGCTGTATAAACAACGCTTGTTGTCGGTCTTGTTGCTGCTGTGCCAGGATTTCCTGTTGCTGAGCTTGCTGTTGCGCTTGTTGTTGCACCAACAATGCTTGTTGTTGGGCTGCTTCTTTCTACTCTTGGTATTGTTTTACCGCTTGCTGATATGATTATTTTTGTGCTGCTTGTTGTTGTACAAGATACTGTGCTTGTGCTTGTGCTTGTTGTGCTTGATATTGGGCTTGGGCTTGAGCGTGCGCTTGAGCTTGAGCTTGTGCCGCTTGTACTTGAGCTTGCGCTTGTGCCTGTGCATGTGCTTGTGCCTATGCAACTTGTTGTTGTTGTTGTTGTTGCAATAAGATTTGGGCTTGAGTAGCTTGTTGTGCTTGTTGTTCTTGTAATGTGGCTTGGGCTTGTGCAGCCTACTGTGCTTGTTGTGCTTGTAATGCGACTTGGGCTGCTTGAGCAACTTGTGTTGCTTGAGCGGCTTGCACTGCTTGTGTGGCTTGTGTGGCTTGGCGATTTTGAATTTGTTGAAGTGCCTTTTGATAGGCAGCTTGTTGAGCGGCTCGTAATGCAATGCTGTATTGATTTGATGTATTTGTGTTTGGTGGTGGTGGTGGTGGATTCAAAATGGTGCTTGTTGTGGTGGTGAGAGGCGCTGTCGTGTTGATGATTTGGTTTTGAGTGGTGGATGGTGCAATGGATATGCTTGGTCCTTGCAAGACTATGTTTTGAGATGTTAGGGGGGTGGTTGATGATGCGATGGTGGTGTTTTGTGTTATCAGGGAAGATGTTGTTGCGATGTCGATGACAAGTTTTGAGAATTTAGCGTGATGCTTTGATTGATGTTTGGGATGTTGGTTTGATTTTGATTGATACTTGGTAAAGGGGGAAGCCCTAAGCCAAGAAGTGGTGTGGATGATGATGGAAATGGTGGAAGTGGTGAAAATGTGAGAGATGTGATCTCTTGAGGAAATGGTGTAGTGTCAAAAATGCCCCCTAGTTCGAACATGTCACATTCTCCTTGTGAGGTTTTGGTGAGAGAAGTTTGGGGTGTTGCGCGAAAGGATGATGATGATGGATCATTGGGATCATGAAAAGTGAGAGGGACATATGTATGCAATGGATTTTGGGGTACGATTTTCCCTAAGATGGTATTTTCATCCAAGTCTTGATTATTGACAAGGGGGTGTGTTTGTAAGGCATTGAGAAATGCACTTCCCTTGTTAACAATGGGTTGAGTTGGAGCAATGGATGTTGTGATTTGGGGGATGTCTTGAGTGATGTTTTGGAATGGAGGTGTAGATGAAATGGGGATGGTGGATGAGATTGGGGGTGTGATCCCAAAAGATGGTTCCACAATAGTACTCACATCGAAATCAGAAGGGAGTTTAGCCCCTTGTTTTACTAATTCAAGCATGTATAGTGAAGGATTGAGTCTCATCATGATGTTGATAATCTTATGATTCTCCAAATTTTGAACCATTTCGGTGATTTCCTCATGTGACATCAAAGGGATTATTGGTAAGATCCTTCATTTGGCCTTCCTCTTGTGGATTTTGTGATGATGCAGGAAAGTTAGTTAGAGGATTGCTTGATCCAACGAGATTCATTTCGGAGTTTGTTTGGCTTAGGTCACTTGAACCGGGTGTTTCTTTGTTGGCTTCCATGTTCTTCTTGTATTGAGATCTAGTTTGAACCATAAAATAATGATTAATTTTCAAGAATATGGGAGATGAATCTCTAATTATTGGGATTGATATAATCTTAGGAACAAAAGAGAAATTTTAGGATATTTTGAGGATCAAAGGTGATATGATGGGGATGATGTAAAAGATGGATGATGTGGATGTTTGAACTTTTGAGAAATCTTGAGGGGATGCTAGACTTTTTAGGACCTTTTGGATTTGTTTTTGGATTTTGAATTGACCTTGATTTGATCTTTTGGTTTGTTTTGTTTTGAATTATGAACAAATAGACCCTTTGGATGATTTTCTAGGGGGTAGATTTTCTCAAAGGATGATAATTTGAATATGTGTAGGGAGACGGATGCATCTACCCACACCTATTCAAACAAGATGATAATTTAACCAAGCATATGAAGAAGGATGCGTCTACATATACCTAGCTAAACAAGATGGTTTGATAATTTGACTAAGCATATGCAAAAGGATGCATCTACACATACCTAGCCAAAAATGTTTTGATCCAATGATTTCAAGGATTTTGCTTCAAGGATTGGATGATTTTTTGATTTTTTGCGAAAAAGCCTAGCATTTCAAGATTTTTCAAAAGATGATGGTGAGGTGATTTTGGTTTGATGTTCAAGGATGAAAAGATTTGATTTTGATCCTAGGATGTACCTAAAAAGACACTTGTTTACTAGACCTCGGTATTGAAGAACATGCATTACTTCTAAGGACCTTTTAACCAAGAAGTGGTTCAAACTAAGCATACATTTCCGGATTGTTCAAAGGAATGAGTCTATAGAACCTTGTGATTTTTTTGCTTATTTTGATATGTTGATTTTGATTGCATTTCCTAATGTATTTCTTGATGAGCTTTCAAGTGTGACTCCTAAATTTTGAACTTTTTCTCAAGGACTTTTGCTTTGGAATTTTGAATTTTTTGGAAATCATGAGGAACTAACACATGTGTGAGAGCCAATTTGTTATCTTTGCTTAGTGATTTTGTTTTACCACAAACACTTCTTGATTAGATTTTCAAACTAGATGTCAAATGTCCCAACTTCTTTGAATCCCACAAAGTATGTTATGTGGAATTTTGATGAAATTAAGGCAAGGGTTACCTATTGTTTAACTTTAGTAGACAAATTGAGATATAAATCCAACTGTTTAGAAACCTCTAAGGATAAATCCCAAGGGAAAGCAATAACACATGTATTTGGTCAATTGTATTTTCCTCCTAAAGGGTTTGAAATTTTGATGATGATGTTAAATGTTTGTTTCCCAATGTTTTCAAACAATCAAAGCATTTTTTGTAACCAAGAACAAGCACAACCCTATGGATATGAAAGACTATATTTTTTGAGTCCCCACTTGGACAAGTCCAGCTACACTTATCTTTAGTGAATGGTTAGATGCTTGACCCCACTGGCTCCCCTCCACGACACTCACTTCTCGGGGCAGCCAAGCATCAACACCCATGAAACTCCCATGGCATGCTTTCCATTTCTACTAAAGACTGTAAAAGTGTGGGGCAGCTTCAGAATGACCGTTCTTGCACCAACAAATAGATAGGGATTTTGGCCTTTCTAAAACAAGGGTTTTAATTCGGACTTTCCGTTCGTAGGAGTTGACCCAATGTGGCGGGAGACCATTGCTGCCCTTCTCATCGGAGCCAACCGCATGATTCTAGCCTTTGTTCCAGTACCCACATTTATATCCTGGCTGGAAATACTCTTGGCTTTAGAGTGTTACCGGTTGAGTTTTTCCTTGGGTGAGTACTTTCTCCCCAAGGCAGGCCCTCTAAGATAAACAATAGCGAGCAAACATATCTATATCTTGATCGATTTTTGTTGAGAAACAAAGAGAGAATACACACGATAGGTTTGACTCACACTCGCACAATTTGTTTAATTTTATAGCCAAAAATGAAGTGTGGAGGCAATTACTTTATCTCAACCTAAGATCACCAAAAAGGCCTTTTGATTCTCAAGATTGCCGTGAAGCGCAAGAGAAGCGCATACATCCTTTTCAATGGTGTTAGTTTGAGTAAGAAATCACAAAACAAAGTAGCACATGTTATGTTTAATCCAACAAAGCAATAATTACTCCTTTTTAAGCACCAAATCAAATGTGGAATTTTCCTTGTTCAATTATTAGCCCCAAACAAAATCTAGTGAGTTTGTGTCCTAAAGTTTATTTAAGCTCCTTTTGTAACAAGAATTTAAAGAGTTCTTTTTAGAGCCCAAAATGAAACTAGTAAGTCCTAAGCATGAAAGATAACAATTTTTTCCTTAAGAGGAAAAGTGAATCCTCTAAGAGTGTTGAACAAACACTAGAGTGTTTAAAAACACTTGGTATCATGAAATGAGGTCATCATGCTTCTTTTCCTCTTCACCTTTGATCAATCCAACTTACAAGAAAATCAGTTAGGTTCTGCAAAAAATAGAGGTCAAGGAAGCAACAAACATACCAAATAACTAAAATTTGATAAAAAGCATGTGTTATAAATAAATTTTCACTTTCTACTTCCCTCCAGCGGTGCAATCCACGAAGGCATCGCAGTTTGAAATTACCAGCGGTGTTGTTGTCAAATAGATTGCACCCGAATGCTTGAATAATTAAATTCAGCAATCTGTTGAAACATTGGATCAAACTCAGGTTGTGGGTGACCTATAATGAGATTGAACCTTCGGATTCTAGGCCGGCTTCCTATACGATTCTTAAATTAATAACTGGTAACTTGCTGGAAAAGGGATAGAAGTATGTAAAAATACACAAAAAATTGTAAATTAAAGGTGATGCACTTGATTGGAAATCTAATTGCAACCTAACTCACAAATAATCACTCAACACTTTAATTCGCACAACTTGATTTGATAGCTCAATCACCTGAATGCTTTAAACAGAGGCTTTGATTTAATGCAATATTGAGGGAAAATGAGGTTTTCACGACTAAATTGATTAATAAATTACATGCACAGTGTATAAACAGTGAACTTAAACTAAATTACATACAGATATGTGAAAAAGACAGAAAAATCAGAGGTTTTAGAATTGAAAACATAATAATTTTTTGATCAAATTCCTCACAATAACGATGCCTAAAATCTAGAAGGCAAACTCGAAAATACTAAAAATTAAAAGGAATCCTTTGCAAATCATAAACTAATGAACCTGTAAAATGCTACTGTATTAATCTGAAACTGAAAGCTGAGTTACATGACAATTCACTTTGCAGAATGCAAAGGCTGAATAACAAGAACTAGAGGAAAAAGATAAACTTTTTCCAATATATACAATGAGAACGCACTCCAAAGTGCATGAAAATGAAACTGAAAGTCAATTTTAGTGAGAAAATGATAACTCCAAGGAAAATTCATGAGAAAAAGGAAAAATCCCTAAAAAGAAGGCTCAAAGTCATGCAAAAATGAGTGAACTCAGTCTCAAACTCGCAGTCACAATGCATATAACTGATCTGTAACTCAAAGGAAATCTGAGGATGTGGGCCAAAACATGCAAAATCCACCTTGTTTTTATCAACTCGCCCATGATAACTGCAACTCCATCCTCGCACTATGCATGAGTAATCTTTAGTCAATAATCTGATATGAAACTGAAGTAAAGTGCTAAAAATCTCCGTGACTCGCATGATTAACTTGTCCTCCAGTTAGCTCTACTTGTATCTGCATGGATCTCTAATTAACTCAACTTATAATAATGTCCTTTATTTGCATTTTAAGAGGACTAAATTAATTAAATGACTTATAGTTATATCATTTAATTAATTAGCTTCCATTGATTAATGCAAATAAAAGACAATAATGCTAAGTTGAGTTAATCAAACGTAACCCTCATCTCACGGCCTCATACACCCACTTAGCATATACTTCGAAAATGCATTCTCCACTAAATAAATATAAGTCGACCATATCTTGGCACATAAAACATAATGGGAGAAAGTTGACCACATCCACATTATTGATGATTGTTTTGACTTTAAGCCACATACAAAAAAGATAGAATGATAATTGATAATGATTTCGACTTAGGGCAAACAAACAAAAGCATGGAACCCTAAAACACATTATCATTCGCACTTTTGACTTTGGAGAAGAAACTTCGTGAAGAAGCTGGCCGCCGACCTGGTTAGGTTTTCTGAGAACTTGCTTGATCTGGAGCTCGACTTGCACATTCTTTGGGTATTTTCTGAGGAATTTCAACAGAAAAATGCGTGGTAAATTTGAATTTAAACTATTTTATGACTTTTTACTCCATTCCTGAGACAAATCTCAGCCCTAAAAGCCACGACCATGCATATTTTTTGATATATTCTGTGTTTTCACTTGTTCTGGGCTACCATTGGAGCTTGGTTTGAGCTTGATATTCGATGATTCCTTCATATTTTCTCCTTAATCTTGGTTGACCCTCTCTCTATGACAAAGGTAAGTTGGTTCTTATCATCATTATGGCTTTTCACTGTGTCTTTGTAAGGAAAAAATGGCCATAAGGTTGCGGCTGGTATAAGCATCTTTTCTAATTTTCATTCTTTTTGGCCATAATGTTCCTTGCTTTGTCTATGCGAGAGCACATACTCGCCCCTTGATTTCTTTGATGATACAAAAAAAAAAAAAACCATAATGAATAACACAGGTTTCAAAACCCCACATCACCATATAGCTCATTTTTTTTGTTGCTCCTTAAACTATGTCTAGACAGATACAACTCGACCCCTATCATTTTATTCTCCACTATTTCTGGTCGCAACTTATGATGATCCCCATCTGGGTATTTGTAGTTCACTGTATTTTGTATATTTTCCTTTTTTGCTAAAACCCTCACATGGGTAAACTTATGATAATAATGAAACTGTATTTTCCTTCTCAAACCCCATTTTTAAACAGAAATCAATGTGGGAATGCTGAGAATAGTGAGAAGTCTGTATTTAAATTAAAAAACCTTAGATGGGTACTTCTGAGACTGCCATGGTCGCCTTGATTACATCTTTTATTGTGCAAAAATATGCTCAATTTGTATTCCATATGAACAAAAATGAAGTATAGCATGTATGAACATATCTTCATCTTCCAGATGTTTAAATATTTACTTTCCATTGCACACCTCTGTACTTCCAAGCATGTATTCTGATATCTGTATTCTCATGGCTTGATAAAAAAAAACCTCAAATGGGCTCTGTGAGTGGATGTTGTTTGAAACCTTTTCCTTTTCTGAAGCAAGGCATTATCACTGTGCATATTCTACTGTTCCTTTTTTTTTTTTATTCTTTTTTTTGTAGCTTTCATTGCCTTTGTTATCACTGCAAACTATAAGCTGAATACAAATTCTTTCCTTATACTGGTGCATCAATGTCCCTTTGATGATAAAGATAAAAATGCACTGTCTTGAAACCCCTTGAGAATGATGAAAAAGAGGAAAATGACCTGGAAAATGACCATTCTCTTTTTGTTGTTTCCATAAAAAGTGAATGCCTATAACTGTTCTTGATGCTCACCTTATCATGTTATCATAGAGAATTTCAAGTGCATTCATCTAGACAGTGATATATAAAATTAGCCCTGATGTCCTTTCATTTTGCACTTGAGCTGCTTTGATACTTCATGACTATCATTCATTTAATATGACTATGAAGGCTTTCATGATAACCCTATAAGCGTTTGATGTTCCAAACTCTCTGTATCTTGCTCCTTTCCTTTGGATTACATGGCTATCATCATGTGATCTATTCCTTGAAGGCTTGTGTGCTCATCAAAAGTGACTCATGCTTGTATATACGCATTTGGATTTTCATGACTACCTCCTTTAATGCTACTACAGATTAATCTGTTATGTCTCTTGATCTGAAACTAAAACAATGTTGTCCTACTGTCATGTTGACTGCCTTTCTGAGTCTCTGGATGAACAATATATGTGCTTTGAAATTGAAAGAAACAACTTAATTGCTTATGTCTTGTTCTCCCTTCAGCATAAGGGGCTCAATGCCTCATTAAAATGTAAATATGAATGAAAGGCAGAGCTAAAACAAAGAATGACAAATACAATTAATGCTCTCTTAATCATGTTTCTTTGATTGTTTTATTGAATTATGAGCAATAAGATGATTTGATCAATCTATTTTCACCATGCTATTAAACTACTTGATGACAGTCCAAAATGATGACAGTTTCTTTGATGCTTTAATAACTCTCATAAATGAACGTTGAATGAGAGGTGTCCTTATGATATGTCGGGCTCAACCCTTGTGGGAGCCCGTTTTGATCCACATATATGATGAAAATGATCACGAACGTAATGAACCTGTTCCTGCACATTGAAACAAACAAGTTAGCAAAAAATAATCGAAGCTAAAAGCTTCCATTGAGTTTCGTGTTCCTTGATTATCAACCTTTGTAACTCAATCATCTGGTGAATGCCTAATTGAATGAAAATTACATTCCTATTGGTAGTGTAGGCATAAAGTAGAATGTAATTCATCATTGCTTGGAGTACACCTCTAACACCATCTTTTACAATTTTGCAGGTTCATGGAGCACAAAAACAAGGCTACAACTTGGAGACGCAACAACTGAAGACATCAAGCGAAAGTGATTCATCATCACAAGAAATGATGAATTGCATCTCTTCTTTGTGTTTACGTTATCTTTAGTAGTGTAGCTTATCATTGAATTTTGTATTCATTATTTTATTATCATAATCAAATGCAGTTACTCTTGCGACTTGTGCAAGATTTCAGTGTTTTTACAAAATGAATAAAAAGCATTATTATGCAATTTTTCAATTTTTTGTTTCAAATACTTGCACAATAAAGCTTTAATTCAGATGTAATCTAATCTTTATGATGAACCGTGAATACTTTAACAACAAAACTTGAAATTTTATGTACCTATCAATGATGAATTCAATTCAGCTCTACCTATTTGAGCTCATAGTGAAAAATAGGTAACAACTGTATAGCGCCGCTTACCAGTTAGCGTCACTATGTAGCCAAACCAATGAGCATGAAGGTGTCACTATTCTGGTCAATGGTGTAGTTTGGATTTTGAAAAGATTCCAGTGGGTCAGAAAGATTCAGCAGGGCTGTTTGAAAATTTGAATTTTGAGCGGAAAGTATAGAGTGTCGCAATTTGAAATTTGCAGCGGTTCAATATAGTGACGCTAAGTTCTCAGCGGTGCTAAATAGCGATGCTGAGCTTCCAGCGGTGGAGTTTTCTGTAAACACACAAAAACACAAAAAAAACACATAATTTTCTCAAAAAACGTGATTTGATCTTCTGGTTCGCCCTCCTAGCACCAAAATGTGAACCAAATTTACTAACCTACACAAACACAACAAACAATCAATAGATTAGATCAAATGCAAGGTTAGAACCATGATTCCTCAAGAAATACATTTGAATGCAAAAGAAAAGGAATGAAATGAAGAACACAACAAACTTAAAACAAAGATATCAAATCCTATTCTAACACAAAGAAAACTCTTAATCTCTTGAGGGAATTGGTGCCAATTTGATGTGAAAATTGGCCCTTTCCCAACTCCAATGATGTGATGAAGATGATTGATGATGAAGAGTGATCCACTTGATGAAGACCTCCAATGTGCTCCAAGACAAAAATCTGCATAACCTAGCTAAGATTGGATGAAAATTGCTATGGATTTGAGTATAGTAAGTTTACTCAAGTTGTGGATGATCAAATGAGGAATAAAGCCTCTTATTTATAGAATATCAAGTTGAAGAGATGTCCAAAATGGAGCAATGTGGGACTAAGAATCAACAAATGGTAAGATGCCACTGTTAGAAACCAAGATCAACTGCATGCAATAACCTGTCACGTGGAAAAGACATGCAGAACCAAAGAAGATGTTATGTAAACCTCAAAGTGTAAAATGCATTAAATAGAATCAATTATTACAAAGAGAACAATCCTTATGAAGGAGATCAAGAAACCCTAAAATGGAAACCCTAAATGAAACCCTAGTGTGCACACTTAATAATTAATAAATTATTAATTATTAACGTGCTAAGTTTAGCTTAAGTAACTAAAGGAATAAGTGACTTAATTAATTAATCAATATGATATAATTAATTAAGCATAATAACTTATTACTCTAACACCCCCCCTTAAGATGAACTTAGGAATAAGCTAAAACACTAGAATAAGATGCATGAAAGCAAAGATGGGTCTCGGCAACTAGGCCTGATCAGGTACCCATTTACAAATGCAAGAAAGAGGTAGAGAAGGAAAAACCCAGTGGGACAAAACCCCCCTACAATGAGATGACTGCTGCAAGAAGCACTGGAAGATCACTGTAGAGTAGCATTGGAACCTGATACTGGCAAGCAAGGAAAGATTTTTCTATTTACTACTGAAACCAGATGAGAGTCACTGATTGACTCAAGGAATCATGATAAAGCAACCGTAGACCCGATGCCACAGAACACTCGAAAACTCCAAACGGGAACAACCCTGAAATCTATGAAGCAGCAAGTGATTATTGAATGATGTATTACTGAAAATGAAGTGCAAAGATGCAAGGTGCACTCTCCCAACTGCCAAAAATTCCAAGTAATCTCCAAAACACCCATCGGGCCAAATCTGGACTAAGAAATCAACCTGGGATAGATACATAAAAAGTGCATGGACAGCAACATAGAGCTCCTCAATACCTTTCCAACGCCGCAAAGATAGCAAAAATCAGAGATCGTGGCAAAAAGTTATGAGCTCGGAAGTGCAAAATAAACATCTGACTTCAAACAGCAATAAATGTAGAAAAAAAGTAAAATACTAAAAAATAGATAGCACTACTAGAAAGTGCTCGAAACCAGCTTTTTGGTGATATCTCGTTTGCCTGATTTCGATACCGTATGCCCAAGTTATGACCAAAAGAAAAAAACTGCTCCTTTAGGAAAGATTAGGGCTAGGAGGGGCAAAGACGACCGTACGACCAGGTGACGTCATGCTGACGTCAACGGTTCACTACATTAAATTTGACGGCCATTTGGCCATCGGGGAAAAAAAACACCCCTCCTTGCCGGGAAAATAATTCGGCTGCCGGTATATGCCATGAATAATCGGAATATTCCTTTTGCCAGTATATTCTTCTCTCCCTGGAATATTTTGTTGCTGGGAGTTGTATTTGGGCGTAGGCCCCCGGTTCTCCATATGATCGGGGGTTCTGGTGGAGGAGCCTACGGGGGTTATCGCTGGCTTTGTGGGCCGCCGGTGGAGGGTTAGGATGCCGCCGGTGATTTCGCAGGCGCCGGGGTTTTTAAGGCTGGCCGGTGGTGGTGGGGCCCCGCCCTGCCAGCAGTGGCGTACAGGCTTGCCGCGGCAGGGTACGAGGGTACCCTGTGCCCAGGCTTTTAAAAGCCTTTAAAACTTTTCAAAAAAAACCTTTTACATTGTTTTTTTTATTTTTTTGAAAAGGATTTTGATTTTTATAAAATTTCTATAAAAGAATTTTTTTAAAAAAACAAAAAAAATCGAACCTTGAAAACAATTTTCCTCGGATTGCGTGCACAGAGGTGGTACAGAGGCGGTACAGGGAAAAAAATTTTGCCTCAAAAACCAACTGCTCCAAAATTGACGATTTGACATGCATTTCTAGGGTTTTGGGGCGCTGCGAACGTGATGGCGACGTCCGTTTGAGCCCAAAATGTCCCAAAAAATTGGCTACCCCTAGATCTTTGCAAAAAAGATGCCTGTGGAAACCCTTGCACTTGAAACTCACTAAAAGGCCATATCTTCATATCACGAATAGGCAGCTGCAGGTCTGGAGCTTTGATACCATGTTAGAAACCAAGATCACATGCATGCAATAACCTGTCATGTGGAAAAGACATGCAAAACCAAAGAAGATGTTCTGTAAACCTCAAAGTGTAAAATGCATTAAAGAGAATCAATTATTACAAAGAGATCAATCCTTATGAAGGAGATCAAGAAACCCTAAAAAGGAAACCCTAAATGAAACCCTAGTGTGCACACTTAATAATTAATAAATAATTAATTATTAATGTGCCTAAGTTTAACTTAAGTAACTAAAGGAATAAGTAACTTAATTAATTAATCAATATGATATAATTAATTAAGCATAATAACTTATTACTCTAACAGCCACTTGTCAACATGTGAATGGATAAAGGATGTGGAAGTTTTGAAGAATGTGTCAATAAATGTAATTAGGTGGAATTTGAAATTGTTAAAATGACATGTAAGAGGGAAATAAAATGCATTGAATGCCACTTGGCTCAAGGCAAAAAGAATTTTTAGGTGGAGTAAATGCCTTGTTGGAAGGACAAAGCCCACTTGGATTTTTGAATTCAAATTTGAGGAATATTCATTTATTATGCCTTTTGAGGGAAAATAGAGATTTAATAAATGAATTAAATCTATTTTCATGTGCAAGTTGCAAAAGCTAGAGGATGGGACATGGATGGAGATTAAATTAATCAAGGTTAATTAATTTAATGAGAGATTAGTTGATGTGACAAATTTGACTTAGATTTGTGGATTTATTTAAATCAAATATGAGAAGAATATGATTTCAAAATTAATTAAATAAAGATTTTTGATTTATTTAATTAAAAGAGATGATGTTAGATTAAACTAAATAAGGTTTTAATTTATTTAATTTAATGGATGGACTTTAAAGATTTAATCAAATAAAATTGATTATTTAATTAAATAGGGATAATTAGATCAGACTAATTGATTTAATTACCAAGAAAGGATGACTTAATTAGATTGATGATTTATTTAATTAAGAGAGGAACATTGAAAAATTTAATCAAATAAAGATATTTGATTAAATGGTTAGACCAAGGGATGATTTAGGATGAAACATTGTTAGTGGTCAAGATCCGATGTGCAATGTCAATTAGTACATTTTCTATGTCTACACAAGGTTGTCTAAAAGCTTGAGGTCATTCATGTGTCCCTATTAGAAATGATAGTCTATGGCACTCCATGTAAATGAAAGATCTCCTAAATAAATTTCTTAGCCAAGGTCAACAATCCATCCTTAAGGTTTCCCGGAATGAAGTGCACAACCTTAGTCAAATTATCAATCATGACCAAGATAACATCATGCTTATCCTTGCTTAATGGCAACCCCTATACAAAATAAATACTGGTCACCTGCCATTTATACTCAGGTATGCCATGAGGATACAATAACCCAGTTGGGTGTGTATGCTCAGCCTTAACTCGTTGGCACTCCAAGCATTTGGCTACATACTCCACTACATCCTTCTTGAGTTTAGGATAAAAATACAAAGTCTTCAACTCCGTGATCATCTTGGATACACCGGGGTGTCCTGAATAAGGTGCATTGTGAACTACTTCTAAAACCAACTTCCTCAACTCTCTAGAGTTAGGAATATACATTCTTCTTTGGTATCTCAAAATACCATCCGGTTCGATCTCATACCCATCGAACCGATGACTTGAAGGATTTTCTGCTAGGGCGCTCTTCACTCTCTCATAGTGCTCATCCCCTAGCAAATTTTGAATTACCTGCTGCCTCAAGTTAGACCTTGTTGAGATCATGGCTATCATATTTCTTCATCTACTAAGAGCATCGACCACTCTATTCTCTTTCCCTTTTATATATTCTATTCCAAAGTCATACTCGCAAAGGAATTCCAACCACCTTATTTGTCATGCATTAAGGTTTGGTTGGGTAAATATGTATCTCAACCCCAAGTGGTCTGTCTTGAGTTGAAACGACTTTCCCAAAAGGTAATGCCTCCACATCTATAAGGCATGAACTATGGCTACCAATTCCAAGTCATGAGGCGTGTAGTTCACTTCATGTTGCTTGAGCTTTCTTGATTCATATGCTACCACTTGTCCATCTTGCATTAATAATGCTCCCAGTCCTTCTCCTGAAGCATCTGTGATTATTATGAATCTCCTATTAGGATTAGGGATAGTCAACACTGGTGTTGTCATGAGCCTCTCCTTCAGGAGTTGGAATGCCTGCTCGCATTTCTTGATCGATTCAAACTATGTTTCCTTCCTTTGGAGTGAGGTAATAGAAGATGCAATCTGAGAGAACCCTTGCACAAACTTCCTATATTATCCTACGAGGCCCATGAAGCTACGAAATTCCAACACATTATGAGGGACTAGCCATTCTACGATCACCTTGATCTTCTTAGGCTCTATAGAGACTCCTTCAGTTGAAATCATATGGCCCAAATAGTGCACTTTGTCCTTGTAGAATGAACACTTGGACACCTTCCGAAAGAGTTTCCTTTCTCTCAATCGCTAAAAAACTATCCTCAAATTTTTATCATACTCTTTGACAACCTTTGAGTGGACTAGGATGTCGTCAATAAAGATCAGAACAAATTCATCCAAGCAGTCTTTGAATACACTATTCATAAGGTTCATAAAGGCTGCCGGTGCATTAGTTAAATTGAAATGTACCACTATGAACTCGTAATGTCCATACCGAGTCCTAAATGTAGTATTCAAAATATATTGTTCCTTAATCCTCAAAGGATGGTACCCCAAACCTGAGATCAATTTTAGAGAACACCATTGCTCCCTTCATTTGATCAAACAATTCATCAGTCCTCGAAAGTGAATAGCAGTTCTTGATGGTAACCTTTTTCAACATCCGATAATCTATACATAGATGCAAAGTTCCATCCTTCTTTTTCACAAAATAACCGACACTTCCCAAGGAGACACACTGGGTCTTATAAGTCCCTTGTCCAAAAATTCCATTAACTGGGCCTTCAACTCATAGATTTATGTGGTGGTCATCCGATAAGATGCCTTGGATTGAGGCTTAGCTCCTAGAACTAGGTTGATAGAGAAATTGAATTCCCGCTTTGGAGGTAACTCTGTAAGTTCTTCAGGGAGTACGTCTTGGAACTCCTTGGGAATACGATAGTCATCTAAATATGGCTCCTTGTTAGGATTACTAACATGCACTGCATAAATTTCACACCCCTTTCGACGAGCCTTCTTGAGCTGCATCACAAAAATCTGTCTAAGCTCCAAGGGTCTCTACATTCCACAAACCTCAATTGGGTTTCCATAATCATCTAGACAATTGACCACCTTATCCTCACAGTTCACTAAAGCCTTATGCTCAGTTAACCAATTTATTCCCAAAATTACATCATATGAGCCTAAGGGTGCCACATACAAGTTGACCTGAGTTTGAAAGGTTGGAAGCTCTAACTCACTACAAAAGAGATAGGTATCTACCCTCTGCTCTGCTTGATTATCATATTGGATTGTCCATGAATTGGCCATGTAGCTAGGTCTAATGGGTATCTTTAGGTATTATTCTAGGATCTATAAAACATTTAGTAGCTCCAGTATCAATTAAGATAGAGACAGATTGTCCATAGAGCTTACCCGTTAGCTGAATTCACAAAGCTTGATACTCTGTCTACCTATTGTCCATTGCAGTGTGGATCTAATGATGCTGAGTTTGCTGATAGCTTCCTTCCTTCCATGGCTTAGACCGCTAAGGATAATTCAAGGCATAATGGTCACCTCCATAAGTATAACATCCATCAAAAGGCCCTTTGCGACCTCCTGGCTTATCCTCTCTAAAGCCCTTCTGCTTATGGTCATCCTTACTCTTACCATTGCTTGCTTTCTTGTTCTTTCCACTATTACCATCTTCACCCTTCTCCTATAATTCACTTCTCCTCTTGAGATTATGGATCTGATGGCTCTTATCTCCCTTATGAAATTTCTTCTTCCCATACCATGACTTAGAAATTGAATCACTGCGAAGATTGGATAACTGTTGCAACTTTTGTTCCTCTTTGGTGGATTTTTGGAAGACTTCATTCATGGTTTGAGGTTCATGCATATCCACTTCAGCTCCTATGTGGGGTTTGAGTCCCATTATAAATTTTTGGATATGGAACTGTTAATATCCTTGATACTGGGGCACATACTTCAACAGGTTGGTGAACTTTTCCCAATATTGAATCACAATCGTATTTCCCTGGGTTAAGTTCTAAAATTCTGTCACTTTCTTTTCAAAGAAAAGTTGTGGTAACCATCTCTTCTTGAAATCTTGGAGGAAGAGTCCCCAATTGATCTGAGCAGGCTAAAGTTTCATTCTAACTTCTCATTATCCCACCAAGTCACTACTTCGCCTGAGAGCTGATACGTAGCCCATGTCGCCTTAGTCTGTTTAGAAAGGTTACAGAGCTCAAAGTATTTTTCCATTTCTATAATCCAAGCGTCAGCTCCTGTTCTGATAGCCTTACCATCAAACTTGGGCGGTGCTACTCTTTTGAGGTCTTTCCCAAGCTTTTCCTCAATTTGCCCCTGTGGACCTGCCCTTGGACCAATGTCTCTTTGATTGCCTTCTACATTCCTACAGTTTCGGTCCTCGTGTGCCACTCAGACTTCTTGTTCTATATGATCCATGCAAGACTCTTGCCAATTCAGAAGCTCTATAATTTGCTCAAGTCCCTTGTTTGGTTTGTTATTGGAATCACTACCACCCCCATCTTGTCTAGTGGTCACCATGTTGTCCCACACTTATCCTACAACATAGTCACGTTTATCACATCTCAACACAAGGTTCTATGAATAAACGTTCTTAGGCTACATCACATAATTTTCATATGCATACATCCCTCAACATAGAAGACATACACATTCATGAATAATACACACATTTTAGAGTCTTTCTTTGAACACACTAAAAAATATCATTTGATTTTATTTATATTTAAGGTGAGTCAATAGACCTTTATTTACAATAGGATTCTTGTTACATCATTTCGATTTCCCAGTATCAGAAAGAGGACATTCCTTCGGGTCATCATCTGAGTTTACTTCAGACTTAACAAAGGAGGATGGCTGAGCATGTAGGCTCTCCTTTTCCTCCTTAGTCAACAAGGGTGCATTGGGTTCACACCCTAGAGGCCAGTCTCGAATTGTGGAAAGCTTTTTGGTCTTAGGTGTTCGCTTCTCCTTAATCTTCAAGCCTCTCTCTAGCTTGAGTCACGTAAGAGCTTGAGCTAGAGTTTCATGATCAGGAATTTCTAATTGAACCTCCATCTTGGTGTTTCCTTCCTTTACATCATTCTTACATGAGGTTCTAACAGTTTTCCCTTTCCTTCATCCTACCTTTGACCTTCCCATTCCTGCATTCAATTCAGGTTTGGTCAATTCTCAGGACATCCAAATTTTTGGGTCAAGGATCAACTACCCCTAGTCAACTATGGTAGACTCAAAAGGCCTAGAGTTGAACCCTTAGCTTTGATACCAAATGTAATAAACCATTCAAAATTATTACAATTTAATTAATATTATTGTAAATGATACATGAATATATTCCAAATTAAAGACATAACTAGTGGCTAAAGTCAATCATAGCTACACATGTCCATTTAAAATGAGTAAAATATTCTTATATTCACTTCAAAAGTCAAATTACAATATCAGGTTTGACATGGATCTCAAGGCCACAAAGTCAATACAATGTACACTTTACATCAAATACATGAATGTATTACATCAAGATACATCTTAGACTAAAATAGTCTTGTGAACAACTAAGGTTCTTCTTCGACACTCACCTCCAATGGTGGATGAGAACATGGTTGAAGTGCTTTACCACCCAACCATGAATCCTACGCTTCCCCGATATTCTTTCAACTTGAAGAATGCCCGACCCTGCAATCTGCAATTTGGAATTTGGTGTGTGCCCATACATCAACATGCAATTTATATCTACAAGTTAGAAAATAAAGTGCAAGATCTATAATAGGAATGGCAGAGAGTGAAATCACATAGTTCATTCGTACATACATAATGAACTATATTGCTTGGACAAGCATAAATAATGTGTTGCAACAACAACAAACAATAGGTTATGGTAAAGAAAACCTATACTCTTTGAACTCCATTTCGGCACCCGTCTCAGAAGGTAACTTTCTACTATACATCTCATAACAACTATCTAGCCTCTAGCAGCATCTACCCGTGGGTGCTCTAGTCAACTAAGGTATCACTGTTCTGTTCAAGTATTTAAAATATTCTTTCAAAAATATCTTCAAAAGAAGAAACATAATACTAATTTGTACTCTAAAAAAAAATCAGATTTATGATTCAAGAGTAATTCAACAATCAGTCATATCATTCTTATGACTATTTTCTACTTATCATCTTAAGCATTTTCCTTTTAAAAAATGTACTAAAAACAAAAGAAGGTATGTCACAAGTATATGTATGTACATAGACGAGTTCTATGAGCAAGTTAAGTAAGCACTCGTGGACAATCTGCAAGATCAAAGTTACGAGGGATATCACTTTGAACCTAACGGTTTATTGAGATTTAAGAGAAGGATTTATGTACCTAACATTGGGGAATTAAGGAGCATGGTATGGGAAGAAGTTCAAAATGCACCATATTCAGGACATCCTAGCATAACTAAGATGTTAACCGATGTAAAGCCATTATATTTTTGGAAGGGTATGAAAGGGGATGCAACAAGATTTGTAGAAAGATGTTTAGAGTGCCAAAGAGTGAAGGCAGAGCATCATCATCTTGTAGGTCTATTGTATCCACATTAAATTATAGAAAGTAAGTGGCGAGTTATTAGTATGGATTTTATGTAAGGTTTTCCTATGCCAAGTAACAAGCACAATGGCATTTTGGTAGTAGTTGACAAGCTTACAAAGGTAGCTCACTTCATACTGGGGAATTTGACTAATGGAGCTCCTATAATAGCACAAAAAATTATTCAAGAGATGTTTAGATTGCATGGGATTCTTGAAAAGATCATATATGATAGGGATGTTAGAGTGACATCTAGGTTTTGGCAAACCTTGTTTACTTTACTTGGGACACAACTGAACATAAGTTCTACTTATCATCCAAAAATGGATGGGAAAACTGAAAGGGTAAACCAAGTATTAGAAGACCTACTATAGATGTATTGTATGGATCAACAATATAAGTGGGAGGATTACCTACCTTTAGTAGAGTTTGCATATAATAACTCTTGTCCTTTTGCGATCAAGATGGATTCGTTTGAAGCATTATATGGTAGGAAGTGTCAAACTCCTATTAGCTGGGATAAGCTAGAAGATAGGATAAGCCTTGGGCCAGAGATGTTGTTAGAAATGGAGGAACAAGTTGGAATTATCAAGCAGAGATTAGAAAAAGCTAACGATAGGTAGAAAAGTTGCGTTGATTCTAAACGAGTACTTAGGAATTTCGTAGTAGGGGATAGGGTTTTGTTGAGAGTTAAGCCTCGCAAAATCTCTATCAAGTTTGGAAAGTCATCCAAACTAGCTTTGTGCTACATTGGACCTTTTGAAGTTCTTGAAGAAATCAACCCTATCGCGTATAGAATTTCCTTTCCACCAGCTCTTGCCAAGATGCATAACGTCTTTCATGTCTCGTATCTTAAGAAGTATATACCAGGCGATAACCATGTTATTGATTGGAATGCTTTACATGTGCAAGATTTAGGGGTGGTAACGATTGAGCCTCTCACGGTGCTCAGAACACGTAAGCTCCACTTGCATAACATAGAGATTCTACAATGCAAGGTCCAATGGGATCAACTTATGCAAAAGATTCGGCCACATGGGAAGACTATGCTGAAATGAAGCAAAAGTTTCCACAAGCCTTGCTAGATTTTGAAAACTCTTGAAAATAATGATGTTTTGTGATATGATGATGTTTGTGCTGTTGTGCTTTATGTTATGATCATATTTTATACTTAAAAAATCGAGGACGATGATTCACAAGGGGGGGAATATGTTACACCCCGTGCGTTATTACCTATTTACTATTGCCTAGTTTGTTGAATTGCTTTAATATATGTGAATGTGTTTTTATGAATTCAGATGCAAATATGATGAATGAATGTTTGATTCAATTAAATTCTTTATGATTCAGTATATGAAATATATATTATGAATATGACATGTATGTGATGTATATGAATGCATTGATTCGGCTAACTACCGTTATGGTGAACTAAGCTGGATGTAGGAACAGGTTCAAACCTTCAAAAGAGAGGGGAAGTATCACTCAGGAGAAGAAATTGGTTTGGTAACCTTTAATTTGTCCTTACTGAGCATTCACACACTCAAGCCCTAGTTGGTCTTAGTTAAGTCAAGTCAGTTCGGGTAATGGGTAAGCGATCTTCTGTTTTGATTGTGAATGTTTATGTTGGTTTGCAATCTTGTTTTATGAACGTTTGGAATGGGGAATGTGATGTGTCTTGAAGTTGAGTTGAAGTCCTTCCTTGTGTGTTTACTGTTATATCAATGAGATATGTGCATAAAATGTATATATATGTATATATGTATATGTCTATGGTAAACTCATACATGTGAGTGAATACGTACATGAGTATATGTAGGTAGACATACCTACACATGCTCATGGATGGGCTACCCATATGCATGGGAATACCGATTGGACTAAGGTGACATATATATATATATGCATATATACATTCTGTGTATTTATGTTCATTGAAGGTTGAGTATGAGTGTTTTATAAAGATATTGAAATAATATTATGTATATGTATATATATATATTAATATATATGTGGAAAGTAATATAGTGATATATATATATATATTTATATATAATTGTATATATATATATACGTAATGTTATTCTTTATATATATCTTTGATAATCGATAATTAATGTATTTGTTAAACCTTGTGAAATATGTATATATTAATATATATATATATATGTATATATGTATGTATATATGTATGTATATATATGTATATCAAAGGGGGATATAAATAAATATATATATATATATATATGTGTGTGTGTGTGTGTGTGTGTGTGTGTGTGTGTATAGTATATGATTAAAAGCCATTGGTGATAATCATCAAAGCGCACTATATATAGCGCTATTGTGAAGCGCTTAAGTGAACTAAGACATATATGATAATGTATGGCACATATGATAAATGGTGCAGCCTACTACATATTAAACCAGCGCATGAAGCAATGTAAGACCAAGTCAAAAAAATTTATATGACACATATAAATTTGTAACTATTGTGCATACGTTTCGAAGAGAAGTCAATACAGTTGAAAGCATAAAAGATAAGTCTACCCGTACTATGAAAGAGGGACGCTAACTTATGAGAAGTACAAAAGAAGTCTGCAAAAGGTGCACAAGTCTAGAAATAGCCTTGAGACTCAATCAAGAGTAAACTTGGCAACATTTTGTGAAGGAATTCAAATTAGGAAACTTGTTTTGAGCTTGTTGTCCCTTATAACAAGTTGACAACCATTTAAATGGTGAGGACTATTATGTGTTGTAAACCTATGAGTTATCTTGGTGAGTCGTTGCATGAGGATAGAAAGGTGGCAAAAATATTTTGTTTGTAGCCTTTGTTTGCTCACAATTTAGTATAAATAGAGGTGCTCATTCTACCAATTGTTACACTTATCATTCTGATTTTCCTTGTGTTATTTTTCTATAATTTCTACGCTAAGTGAGTTGAGATTTGTGAGTTAGAGAGTTGTTTGTTATTTTACTTTGGTTTTGTTGAGAGATTTAGAGAGAAGCTAGTAGAGGAATTTGGGTTGTTCGTAGTGGAAGTTGCAAGTGATCTTGAGCCATTAAACTAGGAGGGAAGATTATTCAATTAGAGCTTTAAAAAGGAATGATGATTTCTAATCCCTTGTTATTAAGTTGAAAAGATTGTTTATTATGATGCCATGCTCGTATGTGTGTTTAGATGCTTGCAAGTCTTTTGAATGTTCTTTGATTATTTCTTGTATTGGGAAACCTCTCATTGGGTTTAAATATATACAGTTAGTTATACTATAAAGGGGGTTTTATATGTTTTTCTACTATTAATACTATTTATAAAATTTTAGAACTATATGTAGTCTGACAATACTCTAGGTGCATAGAATAAGATAGAGTTGTATTGTGATTCTTATAGCAAAGTCATTTAGATATAAGTTATAAGGAAGGTTATTCCTAGGGTTAGGATAATCCATGAGAAAGGGGATAACCTTAGGATAGAATACTAATGGTCAATACAAATAGAGCAATTAAATTTGGTGAATAGATGACCTCACTCGAAGTTACTAGGTGATGAATCTTTGGCCAAAGTAGTGTAGGTAGCCACTATCTACGCTGTTAGTTCACTATGTTAAATCCAATTTACATTCTAGGATAAGGTAAGCATATATGAGGTAGTAGACATTATGGTAGCTCTAGATATGTAGGACACATCGCTATGCTCAGAAAAAAAGGTTATTTGAAGGATGATGTTACCAAACCAATATCTTCATCGAAGGGAGGGCCATCTTACCAAGTTTGGTAGACATGTGGGGGATCGCAGTATGTCCATGGTTGGCAGACAAATGCTTGAGTGATGCTTCTCCTCATGTAGTTGGCGGCCAAGATTTGGGAGAAGGACATTCTAGACCATTTGTATTTCTAGTTCTTGTAAGCTTTTTGAAGCAATGTATGTAATCATGTGTCCATCTATATGGAAATTATAATGTGAAATATTATCTTGAGTATTTTATGTAAAGTTAAATCATACTTATATTATTGGAATGATTCTTTGATTATGCAATGGAAAATTTTGGATAAATTTATATTTCAAATGATTTATTTATTATTGAATGGAAAAGAAAAAAATTATTACTCATTACATTAGATGCATAGACAATTTACATGTGGGTAAAACTTAGTAGATTTACTAGGTAGAACAATGGGCATGCTACATTTGTAGATTTGTGAAAGATTGTAAACCATGGCTTCTACCACCCATTTAGATATTGAGAAGTTCAATGGGACTAGTTACGGGATGTGGAAGTTGAAGATGGAGGATCTCCTTGAAGAAAGAGATCAATGGTTGGCAGTTTCAACTGAAAAGAAACTAGAAAAGATGTCTAATTAAGATTGGAACAAAATGGAGAAGAAGGCATAAGGAACCATTTGGTTGTGTCCCGTAGATTCTGTCATCTTGAATGTTTCAAAAGAATCTACCACATATAATTTGTGGAAGAGGATAGGTGATATTTACCAACCAAAAGTTTAACTAATAAGTTGTATCTCAAAAGATGTTTGTATTCTTTGAAAATGAAGGATGGTGATTCTATTGTAGAACATCTAAATGATTTTAATATGATTTTAATTCAACTTGCATCTATAGATGTTAAGATAAAAGAGGAAGATAAATGTATTTTGATGCTTTGATCTT
The DNA here is from genome assembly GCA_007258455.2 of Sequoia sempervirens. Classification (NCBI taxonomy): domain Eukaryota; kingdom Viridiplantae; phylum Streptophyta; class Pinopsida; order Cupressales; family Cupressaceae; genus Sequoia; species Sequoia sempervirens. The sequence continues at coordinate 561,904,225 of VDFB02281492.1, forward strand.
TACCTGAATCTAGGGAAAATTTAATTTTTGCCATAAGTGGTGGTGGTATAGAACAAAAGATGGATAGTCTCATTCCTATAATTTATTTCAGAAGAGATGAGGAGAAATTCCATGAATGTAGGCTCTTAAGATGCCTTGCATGTGTGAGGAAGGTCCAAAGAAAAAGAATGGAATAAAGGGGACAAGAAGAGAGACAAGTCTAAAGGACATTCTAAAACCCCTAGGAAGAGTAGAGTAAAGTGTTGGAATTGTGGTAAGAGAGGGAATACGAAGGAGTGAAAAAACAAGAAGAAAGAGTTCAAATACTTCCACAAAAATGTCCTCAGAAGATGGTGATTTTGATGCTTTGTTTATTTTTGCTAACACTATTAGTAATGATTCTTGGCTTATTGATTTAGGTTTCTCCTACCATATGCCTCCTCATAAGGATTGATTTACTTCATATTCAGGTTATGGTGGGGGATAAGTTTTCCTTGGTGATAACAACATGGAGAATATTGTTGGTAAGGGAAAGGTAAAGTTGTGTTTCAGTGATGGAAGGGTTAAAACCCTCGATCATGTTTTACATACTCCAAGACTTGTGAGAAATTTAATTTCAGTATCCAAGTTGAATGATTCTAGAATGCATGTGACATTTGACAAGTCTAGTTGTAGGTTGGTAAGAGGGAGTTTGGTCATAGCTAAAGGATCTTTGATTGGGACTTTTTTTAGGCTTAATGCTTCCACTTTTTGTAACTCTACCAATGTAACTAGCATTGAAAATGCATGTATGTTGTGGAATGATAGATTGGGTCACATTGGTGAAAAAGCTCTTAAGACCATTTTGAATAAAAAGTTGGTTGATGGTCTTTCTAATTATTTTGTTGATAAAAATGATTTTTGTGAGCATTGTGTGTTTTGGTAAACAAAATAGATTGAATCATTTCCTAATGGGACTAATAAAGCTAAGAGATTATTAGAGACCATTCATTCAGATGTGTTTGGACTAGTGGATGTTGACTCTTTTGGAAAATATCGATATTATGTTACTTTCATTGATGATGTGTCAAGACACACCTGGATTTATTTTATGCCTACAAAATCTGAAGTTTTCACTAAGTTTAAGGAATATAAAGCCTTAGTTGAGAAGTAAACAGATTATAAGATAAAGGTGTTGAGATTTGACAATGGGGTTGAATATTGTTCTAGGGAATTTGATGAGTTCTGTAAGCATGTAGGTATTTTTTAGAAAAAAACTACACCTTATACTCCCCAACAAAATGGGGTAGAAAAAAGAATGAACCAAACCTTGATGGAAAGAGCTAGGAGCATGTTGATTGGTGCTAAGCTTGATAGATGCTTTTGGGCAGAAGTTGTAAGTATTGCATGCTATTTGGTTAATAGATATCCTTGTTCAAATCTTATTGATAAAACTCCTTATGAAGTGTGGATGGGTAGAAATCCTCCTGTTTCACATTTAAGGGTCTTTGGTTGTGAGGCTTTTGTTCATGTGCTCCAAGAGAAGAATTCTAATTTGGATCCAAAGGCATAGAAATGTATCTTTATTGGTTATAGTGAGAATGTAAAAGGTTATAAGATTTGGAATGCACTAACCCAAAAAATGGTTTACTCTAGAGATGTGATTTTCAGGGAGTTTAGAGCTTACTTGGGTGAAGAACAACCAAAGGAAAAAGATAAGATAAAAGCATTGCACTTCGAAACAAAAATTGAAAAGTAGGAAGATGAACATGTGAAAGAACAACCAGATGGATTAGAGGATGAAGAAGAAGAAGAAGAAGAAGAAGAAGAAGAGGGTTCAAAGAGTTCAGATGATAAGCAAGATGAGCATACAAAAGAAGAAAAACAACAAGAACCCCTTAGTCCTACCTTGAGAATATCCACAAGACCATGGAATCTAGTTGACATGTATAGCCCATCCAATTTTTGTTGTGTATTTGATTTGTTGAGTACTGATGATAAGCCTAGATCCTATAGGGAGGCTCTTTCTTTATAAGAAATTGAGTCTTGTGTGTAGGCCATGCAAGAGGAGGTGATGGCTTTGGATAGTTGTGTTACCTAGGATCTTGTGATTTTTCCCAAAGGAAGGAATCCCATTGGTTGCAAGTGGGTATTTAAAAATAAATTTGAACTAGATAGTCGGTTATAGCAATACAAGGCCAAATTAGTGGCCAAGGGCTACTCTAAGAGAGAGGGAGTTGATTTCAGTGAAATATTCTCTCTTGTTGCTAAGTTAACTTCTATTAGATTCCTATTATCTATTACTACTGCTTATGATTTTGAAATAGAGAAAATGGATGTTAAAACTTCTTTCTTGCATGGGGATCTTGAGGAAGAAATTTATATACGACAACCTGATGGTTTTGTTATGAAAGGAAAATAACACTTTATTTGTAGGTTAAAGAGATCTTTATATGGTTTGAAACAATCACCTAAGATGTGGTACCAAGAGTTTGATGCATTTGCATTGAATTTTGGTTTTGTTAGAAGTGAAGAGGATCATTATGTTTTCATAAAGGTTATTGATGATCACATACTAATCATTGTCTTGTATGTTGATGACATGTTGTTTATGGGTAACAACAAAGTGATGATTAGGGAGCTTAAGACTCAACTTTCTGGCATATTTGATATGAAGGATTTGGAGGCTAGAAAATATATCCTTGGGATGGAGATCAATACAGATTGGGTTGAAAGAAAGCTTTGGTTAAGTCAGAGTAAGTACGTTGATACTATTTTGTAGAGGTTTACAATACATGACTATAAACCAATAAATATTCCATTTCTGGTTGGTACTAAGTTGAGTTTAGACATGTGTCCTAATTTTGATGATGATATTGAAGAGATGTCTAGTGTTCCTTATACTAGTATCATCGGTAGTTTAATGTATGCAATGGTTTGTACTAGACTAGAATATAGCCCAAGCAGTAGGTGTTCTAAGCATGTTTATATATAACCCTGGTAAAGAGCATTTGACTTTTATTAAAAAGGTATTTAGGTACTTGCAAGGTACTTCTAATTATTTTTTGGTTTATCATGGTACTGATAATGTCGATAAGTCATTATCTAGACTTATAGGGTTTTGTTGATGCAGATTGGGCAGGTGACTTGGATAGTCATCCAAGTCAATGGTCCACTAGTGGCTATGTGTTCACCTTGTTCGGAGGTACAGTGAGTTGGATGAGTAAAAGATAACCTTTAGTTGCATTGTCTGCCATTGAAGTAGAGTATATGGTTGCTACTGATGCCTCTTAGGAGGTTTTTTGGTTACAAAGACTTGGTATTGGTATTGGTTTTAATTGCAAGATAGTGAGGATTGGATGCGACAATCATAGTGCCATATGTTTGGCTAAGAATCCTATGTATCATGCTCGTACTAAGCATGTTGATGTCTAGTATCACTTTGTTTGAGAAATGGTTGAGAATGGACGTGTCCTAATTGATAAAGTAGACACTTTGGATAATCTTGTTGATTCTCTCACAAAGCCAGTAACCACAGATAAGTTCTCTTGGTACAGGAAGGCCACGGGCCTTGATCACTGTACTTAACTTTATGTTGATGTATCTCTATGGGTGTAATTTACAATGTATGTTGTCAAGCGGGAGAATGTTAGGATTTAGGTGACATCAACCTCATAAATACATTAATTAATTATTTTCCTACTGTTTTTTGTAAATTACCCATAAGAGGTGAAACCATTTAATCAACGGTGGTGAAATAGCTCATGTAAAGATGGAGTTATTGTTATCGTTTATCTTTTGGGAAAAGGACAAAATAGCTAGGAATCCCATTTGTAATCTCCTATTTTTGGAGGGTTATGACATTCGTCATATGTTGTAAGAGTATCTATGACATATATGGCACCGTCATAAGATGCTATGACAACTATGACAATATTTATGATAATATTTATGACATATTCCTTCCCTAGGCACCCATGCATGAGAGACGCCTTATGATAGCCATAAGAGCATATGCAAGTTATTATTTTGGGTGGATTTGGTGGTTGAAAGGGGGTAGGAATTGGGTTTTTATAAGTCATTTTTCTACCTATTGTTTGGTGATACCATGGTGGTATTCATCCCGATAAGTTTCTATAAATTGGGGCCTTGAGCTAGAGTTATTCATTGGGTCTTGTAGGTAATAGGGTGCTATCATATTTTATAGAGTTATTTAAAGAAGTGTATTATAGTTTTAATATCTCTTGGATTAGTAATATACTTGCCTCTCTCTTTCTGTGGTGGAGTTTTTTCCCTTAGGGGTTTTTGAGCCACATAAATCTGGTGTCATGTGTTATGGTTTTCTATTTCTTGTTTTAATTTTGTAATCACATACATTTAAGGGTTAATTTTTGGATTCATATTTGCAATTATAGCTGGTTAAAGTTCATATTTCAAGCTTTCTTCACCTTGTTTTACAATAGTGTGTGGTAGATTCTTCTCAAACATTAAAGAGGACAAAATCTACAAGACACAACTGAATGGTTCCTCATGCCTTCTTATCCATTTTGTTCCAATCTTCATCAAACACACTGGATGGTTTCTTTTCATTTGAAACTTTCAACCATTGATCTCTCTCTTCAAGGAGATCCTCCATCTTCAACTTCCACATCTCGTAACTAGTGCCATTGAATTTTTCAATATCTAGATGGGAGGTAGAATCCATGGTTTTAAATCTTCTTCACAAATATGCAAAACCCATGAAGCAAAAGCTTCCACTGTAGTAAAAAAACCTTCAACACTTAAGAGAAAGGTGTCCCTCTCTCAACAAAACCGTTAGCTTTGATACCAAACGTTGAATAATCAAGGTGAAACTTACAACAAATATAAACTTAAGAACATGTTTGCAAATAAAAAATTATGTATTCAAGATTAGCAATTCCAATAATGAAAGCAAAACAATAATACCACAAGTTGATAATCACAAGTGACACAAGATATATGTGGAGAAACCCTTGCGGGAGAAAACTCCACACCCAAAGAGATACAAATTCTTGTATTAATCTTCAAATGAAGTACATCAATACAACACTCTTTGAATTTCTACAACACTTCGTTACTCTGACAATCTGCAAACAAACTTATGAAACCACCATCTCAATGTTCTAGTATATAGAAGTTTGTGGGAGAGAATACCACTTGTGGTATCTCAAAACAAGTAAAAGCACTTGGAAAAACCCGTGCACCTCTTAGTGGACAGCCCATAAACATCTATGAAAACTATTAAATGATCACATGGCCTTCACATGAGTGCATAACCCATAGCCAATGATAATTGGTCAATTTGAGTGCTCCATTTCTCTCTGACGACTCCGATAGATCATACCTAGAACATGCAAACTTGGACACCCAACCCGGGATAACATGCAAAACATGCAAATGAGCATGCAAGATCATGCACTTCTAGGTGGTCCCCGCCCAGAAAGTGGATGCCTAAAAGGAATATTCTCCTAGAATGCTCTGTAACTGTCATCGTAGTGGGTCTACCTCTATGAATGCAATTGCAATTTGTCATTGGAAAATAAATAATAAATATTTTGTCTCTCATTTCCTCTATGAAACTTTGCATAGAATGTGGAGACACATAAAATTAACTTAGGATAGCAATTATAATGTCATTTAAATCCTAACAGTGATCCTATATTTACAAGTAATTTTTGTATTGAATTGTTTTTCAATTTGGGCATTCATTTAACTTATAGTTCATCATATCACCCATAATCTAATGGACAAATAGAGGTGGTCAACAATTTTTGGGAAGGGTATCTCTCATGTTTTTCTTTAGATAAACAAGAGAGATGGGTGAAATGGCTACCACTAGCAAAATGGTGGTATCAAATTTCCTTCCATACCTCCTCCAAGATGTCTCCATTCTTGGCACTATATAGGTGTCAGTTGTGACCATCAATCACCTCTTCATTAAGAGCACAAGCAAAGGTTTGAACAATTGAAGAACACTTTCAATATTAACAAGAGGTACTTTGTAGCCTTTGAGAGAACCTAGCAATGACATAAAATAGGATGAAGCTACAAGTTGATCATCACCATAGTGAAAGGACTTTTGAAGTTGGAGATTGGGTCTTTGTGCGATTATAATCATATAAGAAAATGTATCTAAAACAACAACAAAAGGATAACAAGCTTACACCCAAGTACTATGCTCCTCATAAGGTGTTGCAAAAGATTGGTATTGTAGCATTTTAACTGGAGTTAACTATTTCAACAAAAAGTTATCTAGTTTTCCGTGTTTGATGTCTAAAGGTTATTGTGCAAAATTTGTAGACCAAACTAAGTTACTAAAGCTGGATGAGGAGGGAAGAATTATTTTGGATCTTGAGGGGATTCTTCAAACATGCATCAAGAGGTTGTGAATAAGGGCAATCACAGAGTATTTGATAAAATGGGAGAACTCTCTGATCAAAGAAGTTACTAGGGAAAGTGACGATTTTGTGCAAAATTATCCATATTTGATCAACATTGAGGACAATGCTTCTCTAAAGAGGGGTGCATGATATGTCATTAATCTTATATGTGCTTAGGGTTATGAGTAGTGGACTTGTGGCTACCTTAACACCTAATTAAGTTATATAATCATTATTATAGTCTTATAGGTAGTTAGGTTGTCCTAGGGGTTATAATTAAGTATGTAAGTTGGCCTAGGTGGTAGCCATGACATAATTAGGTATATATAGGAGCTAGTGGTAAGTTTATTATTATCAAATTATGAATTATCTTTTCATTAGAGATATTTGGAGGTTTTCCCCCTTGAAGTATCTTTTTATTCTTACTTATTATCAAGTATATGTAGAATATTTCATATTATATTCCTCTTTTGTGCAAGTTATTTTATTACAGACTCCTCAAAGGGAAGATGGGATGACAATGAGACTTTGGCATAAACTCAACATACAAACCTTTAAAAGGGATAAAAATGATGAAATACGCATATGGTATAATATAAAACTTAAAAAAAACTAGGTTTGGAAATGAAATAAAAAATAAACCCTAAATGCCAAGACTTAAGGGAGCTTAAAATTGGACATGATCACCAAAATGAAAGGAAACAAAAATAATTTTTGATTTAATGTAGGGGTGAATAAGGAAACATAAGTGAATATTAGTAAATACCCTAGATAAATTAGCTAGCACAATAACAACACTAAACATGCTTTACCAAATGACAAAGAAGGGATCAAGGAATTAGCTTTGGAAGTGGCAACTACATATTTTGCCATAGACTAGTCTCTATGGTCTAGACTCTACTCAATGATCAAATATGTGACTGCTAAACTCGAACACATGGTTGTATTTTTTTTTGTGAGTTGAATTTACACATGTGGAATTGATCTTTGCATCTACAAAAATGACCTTCACTCATGGATTGACAAAAAACAAACCATGTGCTTTTTGGCCACTTGGAATATGTTCATCTTATTGTTTGGAACCTATGTCTAAAAATAAGTAGTGTTGAACAGTTTTGGGAGTTTACTAAGTGAGGATCTTTCTCCTTTTGGTAAATCTATGGATCTCGATCTAATAGTTTTGGAGCAAGGATTGAAGACACAAGCTATCATGCAATATGCTTTAGTTTGTTGTTAAATGTAAATGATGGCATAAGCTAATTATGTAATGTGATACTCTTGGGGATTAATTAGATGGATCTTGCTTCCTCTTGAATGTTTAAAAGTGAATTAAGGTTTGTCCTTTTATACAACACCTAGCACACAAATTAATACATTTCACATTCAAGTTAGCAAGTAGTGACTAGTAAAAAGGGAGTCAACTTGGACCCAAACTCAATTTCTGGAGTCATCTCTATAAACCACAAATTTGACGCAAGAAAGAGAGTAGATAAAATCAAAATCAAAGATCAATCCTTAAAGACGTGTGAAGGTATATTAAAGTTATGTTCAATTAATTTACCGACTTCAATGAAGAAACATACCTTTTATAGATTAGTCATTATATTGAGGACAATTTAATTGAAATAAACAAGACCAAAAAAGAAAATACAAAATGTATAATTTGAAATACAAACTAAAAAAAAATCAACTAAAATGTCGAGGGAAACATACATAATTTATCCAAATTTAATTATATAATTTTAAATCATTCTTCATGGACATATATTTTATGATTTTTTTTTGTTCTAATAAAACCCATCTCTAATAGAATAAAGATAATTGATAATTTAATAAAATAATAGAACGTTGGGAGCACGGGCTCTATTAATGAACCGCCGGGCCACACCACAAATAAACTAAAACAGAATCCAAAGGGAACATACAACGGTCATAATAATCGACGGCTCGGAGAGACTTGACTAGCCAATCCAACGGCTGAGAAGCCACCGTATTGACCGTTGTAGTATAGCCCTCGTATTCAATCCTAGTACGTCATTCCAACAATTGCAAAGACTATTTACGGAGGATTTATACATTTTTATGTGATATCTGTTATTCATACAATTCACTGTGCACCACACTGTACAGGCACACAGCTCACAATATCATCTACACATTGATACCAATCTTGAAGAATCTGTTGTGAAATACGCTCAGAATCGGACCCAGTTGATTGAAGTTTAAATACTTCAATTGCGTGCAGGATTGCTTGAAAGAACTTGCACCAGGATTCGAGGATTCTTTTTATCTGTTTCCTGGGTCCTTTCTTATTAGATTTCACATTGCTTCTGCAGTATTTACTGTTTTCTTTTAAGTTTTTGTTATTATTGTTGTTGTGGTGGTGTTTTGTTTTGCTTGTAGGAATGGATGTTTTGAATATAGATTGGAAGAACATTGACAGCAGATTTGTGAGGGATGAGTTTTATGAAAACATTCGGGCACCCAAATGGTTGGACTTCTTGGCACTGGAGGAACCTGTGGATGATGATGCCTGGTTCTGCAAGCCTGGTATGGTTTTTCAATCTATTTAATAAATGGTCTTGAGTGCTTTTAGTTTTTAGGCCCTGCATTAGAACTTTTGGGCATGAAAAGTCAAATTGGATAGCTTTGCATGGTCTAGGATGCATAACTTTAATATCTTTGGCATTCAAATTGGATAGCTTTGCATGGTTAGGATGCACAACCTTAATATCTTTGGCATTTTGGCATTTTGTTAAAACCATTAGATTTTCACAGTCCAATGCTATTGTGTAATGGTGTTTCTGGATTTATGTGTGTAGAGTTTTTCATAATGTTTTGGATCATAGTCCATTATCCATCATCAAAAAACAGATAGCAATATAACTTTATTGGGCATGAATTGGTTTCATTGTGATTTCAATTTGGTAGAAATCCCTTATCCATCATCAAAAAACAGATAGCAATATAACTTTCTTGGGCATGAATTGGTTTCATTGTGATTTCAATTTGGTAGAAATCCCTGAAGTTCTTTGATGACCAGCTTAACTTTTTGGTAATATTTCAATGCGTTCATAAAAAAGAGGTAACTCTGTCCATTAATGAAAAACATGGTTTGAGAAATTTGCACTCTGAAGATTTTCATGAGTGAGGGGATTTTAAAGGCAGGGTGTTATTTGGATCTGGAAGTGTGATTCATAATTAGGCTTGATTCTGCTAGAACAATTATTGGTTGAACCAAGTCCAGACAAGCTACGCAGATGAAGAAAATTTGCTTATATTACCCTTTGCATGTTTAGCAGTCTTACACTAAATTGCTACGTAGATGAAGAAAATTTGCTTATATTACCCTTTGCATGTTTAGCAGTCTTACACTAAATTGCCCCAGTGTTTTATCCTATGCGAGGTGGAAAGTAATGGCAGTGAGTTGGGTTTGGTATGGGCTCAAAAAAGTTTAGATGGGTTGTGAGTTTCATAGCCTTGGAGGTTATTGAGATCTCCACATTTGTCTGAAGAGGGGTCTCGAAAGAGACATGAAACAATGGAATCAGACATTTCAGAAACATGATACTGTTTGCCTTTGAAAATCTCAAATCTTTAATATCTTAAGTTTTTTATATGTTTAGTCAAAGGATTTGAGCATAAATGGCTTTCAATGGTGTATGCATCCATTGCAGAGGGTTTATGTGTTTGAAGTTTGTGATAGACTATGAATTGCATAGCCTTGGAGGGTATTAAAATCTCCACAATTGATCCATGGTGTTAACATCCTATGTTTGCAAGTTGCATAGCCATTTTGAGAAAGTTTGGGTGAACTTGTTTAGGACAAGCATTATGTGTTTATCTGGTAGCAAACGAGGATTGAAACCTGGATGTAATTGTTCTGATGGTTTTATCCTTGCAAGGTGCAAAATCATTGCAGTAAATTTCATGAAAGTTTGGATGTGGTTTTTTGACATGTGCTTGAAAGATTTGAGACGGATTGTAAGGTGCATAGCTAGGATTTTGTTGAAATCTTCACATTGGCCCGTACTGTTAAGTTGTGTCTAGCCATTCTCGTAGGATTTGAATATACATGGTGTCTGTTGGTGTGTGCCGACGGTGGTGCATAGCCACTGCACAGTCATGGTGAGCATATGTGTGAATTTTGAGATGAGTTCTAAATTGCATAGCTTTGGATGATAAGATCTTTGATCCAAGGTGTTGTTAGCTTTTATTGTTTCAGAAGAACATAAGGATTTTTATCTGCTAGGATTTGTTCACAAAAATATTTTATTGCAGTGTTCCTACGACCTTATGCTTTGGGAGTGTTATGTATGCGATTAAATTTTTTTGTGATGGAGCGTGATGGGAATGAAAATTTGTATTGCAGATTGTAATCATCCGAGGACTGCAGCCAGCTTGTTGGATGCTCCATTATTTGAGTCACCAAAGGTTTTGATTTTTCTTTTCAGTTCAGAGTTAGTATTTTTGTATTTGGAATTGATTTCTTAGAGTATCCTCTTAACTCACTAGCAAGATCCTAACATGTAGCAGGTAAAACAGCCCAGATCTATTAGGTCTACTTCGTCAGCAAGCATTTCCAGCACTACGCCACTAGGGGACAGGACTGCAAGGTGTGTATGTCTTTTATCATATTGATCATTCAATTCTTTCTCTGTTTTTCTGGTATCATCCAATGAATTAAAATGTTGGGAAAATGAACCTATTTCTTTAACTGTGCAGTACACTCAACTGCAAGAAAACTGGGGGTCCACTGTCAACTTCAGTCACTTCTTTGTACGAATTGAAGGCAAAGGAAAATGCATCAAGGAATTTAAAGAAGTCATCACCTGCAGATAGAAACAAACATGCATCCAGAACAGGCAAATACCATCCAGATGCTGAAAATGATAATCCTAATCGTCCACGTAGTGTTTCTGCTGTATCAAGCACGGGAAAGAATCCCAAATCATCCGCAGCATCAAATGTTGGGAAATCCCCCAAATTACAGGGTTCGACAAATGTTTCAATTAGCCCTGCAAAAGTTTCCAGGCAATATATTGCTGCCAAGGACTCTCAAAGTCCTTCAAGCATGGATAAGAGAGGAGTTGCAAAACTAACAATTGGTAATCTGAGTGCTTCAAGTAATAATACTCCAGTAACAGCCCCTGCAAGCAGCGAGAAGAAAGGGACTAAAAATATTACTACTCCAGTAAAAACCCCTGAAAGCAGTGAGAAGAAAGGGGTTAGCAGCCCTACCCGAATCACTAAACAAACATCCAACAAAACTCCTACAAGTGATAATCAAAGTTCATCTCTGAAATCTGGTTCAGCAATTAAGGGCACTTTTTCAGCTGGTAACCTCTTTGGTAAAACCCCAAGGAAAGATTTCTTGACACATCTTTCAGAGTTTTGCTCTGAAGTGAAGAAACTTGCATTGTATGGAGGTCAGAAAGATTCTGCCAAACAGTCCAACATGGCCTTTAAACATGACAGCAATGTAGGTAGTGAGGAGAAAGGCAAACAGAATCAAGATGACAAGATTAACTTATATGAATTTTCATACGAAGGATCCAGTCTAAGTGGCTCCAAGGATCAACGAGTCATCAAAAGCATCATTGATGATCCTGATAAGTGCAGTAAATCAGGACCAATGGAAATAGGGGGGCTTCGTTTGAGAAACAACAAAAAAGATGCTGCAAAAAGTTGTCCAAAATCTGCTGTAAAGAAGGAAAATTTGTCATCATCCAAGCAGCCAAAACTTAATGAGGAAGATTTTTCATCCCAAACCGAAAATATGCTAAGTGATACATCGGGAAACTTGAGTACTCTTCATGAGCATGAACATGATGAATTAGAGAAAGCTGAGAACATAAAAGATTCCTGTGATCCTTTCCTTGAATTATTCTCTGGACCCATTCATTCCCATGAACAGGAAAATACTGCACATTCAGTAGATCCACAACTTAAGAAAGATAAGGAAAGTTCAGAACATCTTGAAAAAGGCTTCATGGAACCACATAAGAAGTCATTTCATGCGAAGATATTCAGCCCAAGTAGCTGGAAAAAGAAGTAAGTCTCCCATTCCTAATTCTCATGTTGTTCTTTATTATTTTTAGGTTTAGGTCTTCTTTACATAATATGCTGCCTCTCTGAATTCAGAACTGATGGTGTGGAACAAAGGGTACATAAGTATAGCTGGAATGCAAGCCAGAAGGTAATGCTTTTTTATGTCCTGCAGTATCTTTCAAATATGCATAGTACTCTAATCTGCTAAAGTAACCTAAATTTGAAATAGGATCAATAACTGCCATCATAACCGAACAATGGAGGATTGGCCTTGACCCTTCCACACACACACATTGCTTACACACATTGCTTATGTACTGCTTGGTCCAGCCAAAAGGAACAATGGTTAATATTGCCCCCTGTCCACTTACGCACTTAACTACTCCATAGTTTTCAAAGGGGTATTTAAAGATTTTCATGTGCTGATCATTTTTGTTCAGTGAAGTGTAGCAAATTTTTGTTCTAGTATGTTGTTAGATGCATATAGAGTGGGGTATTCTTCAGTCCAGTGACCAGAAAAGTGACAGACTTCAGCTTTTGCAGGTACAATCTTGCCCCCCGTCTCCTCAACAGGTTTCTAGATTGTCCCAAACTTCATCTTCTTCTAGCCAAGGCAGAAAGTCAACAACGACACCAATGCAACCTTTTAGGTTCAGAACCTCGGTAATTCATCTCTTTATAGCCAAATAGTTTATTGGATGCAAACAATAACTCCCTACATTTGATCTGTTTTTGCATATTTGAAAGAGTTTCATTTGTTTCGTGATGACAGGAAAGAGGTGCTCTCAGAGAATACAGAAAACTGCAAAGATCTTCTTCATGTGCTGATAATGCTGTGCCCCCCCCAGAACCAAAGCCATATCTGCCAGATGTGTTTTGGTTCCTAAAACGTTGTGCATAGATGAATTAACAGTCGTGTCTACCCCAGATATGGGAGGAGGATAAAACTTAAACCCTAGGTACTATTTGTTTAGCTGGAAATGGTTATGTGAATGGTTTTTAATGATTTCTGAAACATCCTGCTGCTGCTTCTTGCCATGGCAATGGATCCAATCTCTATGGTTTTGATCAGGACGACAGTCTTTATCTTTGGGATTATACCATCACCCTGAGCCATATTCATTTAGATCTGATATTTTCTATTGCAGTATGTGGGGGGCGGAGGGGCAGGGCGGGATTCATGACAAACCTGCCAATATGTTTTTATCAAATTGAGTCATGCATTCTATTGCAGTTTGCAAAACTTTGTGACAAATCTGCTTATAGGGTTTTTCTGTTGTCATCCTCGTGTAGCTGCCTATTTCTTGCCCCTTTCTTTCTGTAAAGGTCTGGGGCAAGCTGAAGTATTGGGGTTGGCTCATCATTGCAAGAGGTTTTTTGTATTATTTGGTCAAATATTTAATTCATTCATTTATTTTTTTCAAGTCAGGTTCACTACAGGTTCAATGAAGTTCTATTGTGCTGCTGCACTCTGTGTTTTAGGTCTTCATGGTAATTTGGATGAATGGCATAAGTCTTCAATAAAAATAAAATAATGGTTGTTCAGTTAATATGCTTTATTGTTTTCTTATCAATCTTAAAAATGTATATATTTTCTACGCATTGTTTATCTTATTAATTTGTTCTTATTGTTCAGTTGTCCATTGCTTTATCTTATTAATTTGTTCTTATTGTTCAGTTGTCCATTGCTTTATTTGTGTCACAAACATATGTTCTCAACTGCTCATATATTTGCAAGGATTGTACTGTGGCTATGAGCTCCCTTTATAATTTAATTTCTCATAAATTGTATTTTATTTTTTATAAATAATTATTCTTCACTTCAGATCCACTAGTTTTAGAAAGAACTATCCTATATATCAGTCATAGTTGATCTCTAATGACAGTGCACCTTCATTGAAGATAGTAACGAAAGCAATGAAAGCTCATCATAGTCAATCTTCAGAAACAGGTTGCCGTTTTCATCATCAAAGACCAACACCAACAGAAGACATAGCAAGAGTTACACCAGATAATGAAAACGGCAACCTGTTTCCCAAGATTGACTACGATGAGCTTTCATTGCTTTCATTACTATCTTCAATGAAGGTGTACTGTCATTAGAGATCAACTATGTCTGATACATAGGACTAATACATAGTATAGTTCTTTCTAAAACTAGTGGATCTGAAGTGAAGAATAAAGATGCCACTTGTATTTAGAGATTGACTATGGTGTTTGATGCTACTTTGTGATTGAAAGCTTGTGAAGATACAGAGGATGATTCTTTTTACCATTATGGATATGAATAACGAATGGAGCTACTAGGGACTTTGACTGATTAAAATATGCATGAATTTATCGGGAGGACATGTGTGTCTGTTTTCAATTTTGTAATCATTTTCTTTATGACTTCGATTACCAGCTGATGCTCAAGCTTGAGATCAGCTCAAGCTTGAGTTCGATGACATTCTTCACTGCCAATGTTCATATTTCTCAAAACATAATTCTAAATTAGAGATATCAAGTTTCCACAATCCATGAAGATACAGAGGATGATTCTTTTTACCATTATGGATATGAATAACGAATGGAGCTACTAGGGACTTTGACTGATTAAAATATGCATGAATTTATCGGGAGGACATGTGTGTCTGTTTTCAATTTTGTAATCATTTTCTTTATGACTTCGATTACCAGCTGATGCTCAAGCTTGAGTTCGATGACATTCGTCACTGCCAATGTTCATATTTCTCAAAACATAATTCTAAATTAGAGATATCAAGTTTCCACAATCCATACTGATTATTAGCATCAATATTCTGGATTAGATTGCGTAAATTTTTTTGCATTAACGTTTCCGATCACGCTCCGTGATCCATCATCAGGATGAAGAGCTGAAACACTCTAATCCAGAAATTGATGCTAATAATTCTAAATGTCCAAATGCTTCAACTTTATGCTTCATTCAAACTCTTATGCCAACCTTCTTAACGGTAGATGGGTTAAACCTTATTGGTGCACAATGTTAAAAGTTACCATGTTAGTTTACCAAACTTATATTTCTGGAAGAAGAAAATAAACAGAGGATGATGAGGTTGTGAATGGACCATAATCCTTGTAATTATGATTTAGAGTTTGTTGAGGTTGTGAAGAAAATTGTTGTTGGTTGTATACACTTATTCGTCAAAATTGTTGCAATTTTCCATGCCCGCCTTCACTCATAGACGTATGAAGTGAAGAATATAAGGTAGTAGTTGTGCATTGATTCTTAATGATGTTGTTTTATCTTCCTCATTCCCTTCAATGGATGAAAGTCATTTAAATTTTCCTTTATTGCAGCCAATTTATGAAATTTATCCAAATTTCACTCTATTTCATGACAGGGATAAAAGCATGGCCCTTGGTAATTGATCAACAAATTCTGCCAATATTATGCACTATTGGAAAGTTTTACTGGATGAACAAAAACTATAGCATACTTGGGCACAATGTCATTTAGGATGAAGTTGAATAACAAATGTTCGCATTAATTAAGGTTGGGACACGCTTGTGAATCAACAAAAACTGTAACCATATTTGGGGCACAATGTCTGTTAGGATCATGTTGATTTAAAAAAGTAAAATTTACTTTTGTTTTTCTGGGTATCAATGTCCTTCCTTTTTATTGATAATGCTTCAAATCTGACTCTTCATTTATTCAAATGCCTAATCTACTAATCCATGGAATATGACTTGGAATATGACTTCAGAATGGCATGGTTATGCTTAAAGTGATCTTTACAATTCATTCTAGTAAAATTTGATATTTGGAGGGTGTTATAACTGCAAACAATATGATTTAAAAAAGTAAAATTTACTTTTGTTTTTCTCGATATCAGTGTCCTTCCTTTTTATTGAAAATGCTTCAGGTCTAACACTACTCTTTATTTATTTAAATGCCCAATCTACTAATATGTGAAATATGACTTCAATAATGGCATGGTTATGCCTAAAGTGGGGAAACCGAGGATGCGTCCCCCCCCTAAAATGGCCCGTCCTTGTCCCCAAGACATCTTGGGTACACGGGGACGACTAGGGGATGGTCCCTTGGCATCCCCTTTTTTTGCAAAATTTGGGAAACATCCCCGAAACAGAGAAATGATCAACAGGGAAAGGGGGACAACTGACTGTCCCAGGAATGGCCAGAGGACACTTGAGTTGTCCCTCGACCGTCCTGGAGACGGCCGACTGTCCCCCATGTCAAATCATGTTCTAAAATTAAAATAAAAACATTTTTAAAAGAGGAAAATCCCTAATTTCGTGGCTATTGTGGGCCCCATCATTGTTTGCTATCTTACGAGGAAAAAACACTCCTCATTTCATTCATTTGTGC
Organism: Sequoia sempervirens; assembly: GCA_007258455.2. Taxonomy (NCBI): domain Eukaryota; kingdom Viridiplantae; phylum Streptophyta; class Pinopsida; order Cupressales; family Cupressaceae; genus Sequoia; species Sequoia sempervirens. The sequence goes on from VDFB02281492.1 coordinate 561,920,989, forward strand.
ATTTGTTTGTGAAGGAGAGAAAGAACAACCAAGGGTTTGAAGTTGTAGCCATTGAAGGAGGAAGAGCAATAGGTTGAAGGAGGAGAAGAGGTTGAAGCTAGTGTTGTTGAGGGTGCAAATCCACCAAAGAAGTATGCATTTCCTTCTTTTTTCTTTTGCAAAATTTCGAGCATACAATGCCTGATTTTTTTAATTTTTTAGTTGAAACTTGCACTCAAAATTAAAAAAAACATGAGCAATAGTGGGAGTGGGAGTGGGAGTGAAAGTGAAAATGAAGTGCAAAATAGAAGAGAAAGTGGTGATGGTGTTAGTGGATTGAAAACAAACCCATACCATTGCCCTTCAACAATCATGGAATGCTATGCAAAACACCCTTTAAACTAAAACAAACCTTTCCTTCAATATATTACACCTGTGGGCCAAAGAAATAAAAATTTAGGGGGGAGTAGGATGTGGAATTGCCATGTTTTCCATAAGGATTTTAGGGGCAGCTACACAAGGGTAAGGTCCATTTTTTGGGTGAGGTGGGCCATGGGGTTAGAATGTGTCTTGACTTAAAAGAGCATGAAGCAATAGAGTTTTAAAGATTGCAAATGGAGGTGGAAGGGGTTCAAGGTGTGTCATCTTCTTTTCCAAGTGCACAATCAACCATGCCTATGCCTTCCAAAGTTGATAGTAGTGAAGTTGTCACAAGAGGAAAGAGGAAGGTGAGTCGTAGTGGGAAGGGAGCTTCAGTTGAGTTTATGTTTAATAACCAAACACGAGAAGCCACTGAATCTTCCATTGCCAATTTTTTTCCCCCATGCCATCCCATTTCATGTGACCCATTCATCTTATTTTAAACAAATGGTTAAAGATATAGCCACTATTGGATCTCCATTTATACCCCTTGGAGATCATAAGCTACACACCACCCTCAAAGACAAAAAGTACTCCAAAGTTAATGTGTTAATGGAGGATATGAGGCAAACGTGGATGAGGACAGGTTGCTCTATAGTGATGGATGGGTGGACTAATGTTAGACATCAACCACTCATTTATATCATAGTTGTTGATGGGTGTTTTTGCACACTTTCTCAACACAGGCAATGTGTAGGTGCATTACCTCTCTTGAAATGAGACTTCCAACAATAGGTTGCTGAAAATCACCCCAAGGTCTCTTGGGTGTCAGGTCTTGACTTGCATGGAATTTCTCAGTTGATGTTTGATGTGATTTTGCTGGTAATCACAGGGAAAACTTATGTAGCTAGATGCGGAGTGGATCTTAAAAATCTAAAGTTTCTGAGATGGGAGTTAAGGTGCACTTTGCTGCAGGTTCAAACAACAATCCAAACTTCAGTGTTTTCCTTAAGTTTTGGCTTTACAATGTGCAGTGAACCTTAGCATAGGTTGTTTCTAAAAAAAAAGGAAAAGAGAGCATGGAAGAGGGAAGGTTCTTGGATCTGCAACTGATTGTGAACAGTGATCATGGAGGTTCTGCTATGGACAACTCCCTTCAAACAGGATTCCATTTAACCAAGACACTTACAGTATCATAAAATTTGTGCTATCTTCAAAGGTCTACAGATATTTTATCACTCATCCACCACATGCATGCATGAATAAAGATACAAGTTTAAAAGTAGCTTCAAGTTTCAGCCCAGACTAACTTTACAAGACTATTTACCAGTAGCAAACGACAAAAAGTATGGACTGGAAGACATCAACACAATAGAAATTTCTACAATCAAAGAACAACATCACTAAAATCTATCTAAGTAATTCAAAGCTAACTAGAACAACAATGTGAATCTAAATAAGCATCTAACAATGGAGATTGAATCATGAAACATGTGAAGAATTCAGAAAATGCACCAAGTCAATGTATTTTCATTAGAAATTTTTGCAGCATGTCTTTACAACAACTCAACTCTCTTTGAAAATCAGAGGAGACCCCCTCTTTATAGTGCCCAAAAAGTAGAATGAATGGCCAAGATTTAATCTCATTGTGTGGCCAAGATTCACTACAAACTAGGGTTCTACCTACCCCCTAATATATTACAATTTTAAAATACAAATTTGTCTTATCCCTATTTTGTCCTCTAGTGACAACACTGTAGCATTTTGTCTTTTGCTAATTTCCCTTTTGTTGTAGCTATTCCTTTAGAAGTTCCTCACTAATAATAGGGTTTCCCTCAAGCCTTTTCCAGTCTTCATCATACTTGGCAACGTGGTCTCTGAACAGTTCTAAATGGGCGAAGGCACGAGCGACAAAACTCATGAAATCTATGGTTATCTCTGTTGACATCCCGTCCTCCATCCCCTTTTGAAAGTGGGGCTTTATTTTCTATGGATCAATTTGCACTGCTAGTATGTCATATCCCATCATCATCCCCAAATATCAGGCACAATCCGCCCTAATCTCTTTGACCCATTCAATATCTGGATCCAATTTATCAATTACCTGCTCCAATCTTTCCTTTCTGTTATCAAAGTCCCGCTTCCATACATCCATCAGCCAATGATCGTCCCTTTCAAATGCGAGCTCGTTTTCCTATGTGGTGTTTGGCAGCCGGAGGACAACCTCAATCTTTGGATAGGTGGACCTATACGTCACAGGGAAGTTAGTGCAAAGTTTCTTCGTGTTTTCCAGAGACTGCTCCAAGTCCAGGAACTTGTTGGCTGCTCAAACAACCCGACTGATACCCATATTTACGACGTATAAGACCTGTCGAAACCAACTTTTTGTAGTTTTGTCCAGGTTCTTTCTCTTTTCCAGCTTGTCAATTTGTTCCTTGGACAACAGTTGGGGTGGACCCGCAGATGTGGTAGGCATTTCTTCTGTTGAGGACCATTGTTGAATGTAAGCTGTCAGATCAGCTACCTGTGCCTTAAGCTCATCCTTTGAAATTTTATCCTATTGTATTAAATGCACCACTGTGGCAACAAACTCCTCGAGGTGGTCCACCTTTTTCTCCTTGGTAGCAGTTCCTAAATCGATGGTGGAGACATTATAGCTTACTCCTTTTCCCACCACTAGCGTGGCTACTTGCACAGTTCGGGACCCAGAAGCATCCATCGTTACCTTGGATCTGATTTTGGGCTTCTTCTCTTTCCTGATAGTGATCTGCGCTCAGGCTAAGATAGCCTCCAATCTTGCTCTTGGATCCTTTGGGGTAGGAGTTTTCTTTTCAAGTTGCCTTTCGAGCCATTCGGGCATAGCAAATTTTCCCTTAGGTGATTCACGATCACCCTCGCCCCCCTTTGTTTGAACCTCTATTTCTTTACCTGCAGGAGCCCTTTCTTCCATTTTAGTGTTGTCTCCTTCTTCCTCATTGGAGTCTTGGACGAACACAAGGCGCTTGATGGGAGACTTAGTAGGAAACCGTTCCCGAGGACTTTCTTCTTTCTCAATTTCCTTCCCTTTCCTTTCTTCAACTTGTTCATCTTTATGCACATGCTCCTCAGGCTGTCCAATTTTGAGGCCCTTGTCAACTTGAGCCTCACCCTCAGGCTTGTCTTCTTCTACATTTTCTTCTTTTCTATAAGGAGGTGATACATTCTCTCAATGTTCCCCTGTAGGGAGTTCTATATTTTCTGCTACCTTGTTACCTTCTTTCCTTTCTTCTCTAGGAGGTGGCCTTTCTGCCTCTCCTTCATCGTCCCTCAATTCTCGCACCATTTCCTCCTCGAAATCATCATCAAAGGTTTGTATAATAGTTTTACCACCTGCATCCTCCTCTTCGTCTCCACTTTCGAAAGACCCTGTTTCTTCTTCTTCGTGAACCACCTTGTCAATTTTCCAGTATTCATACTTTGGGTGTTCGTGGTACTCATCGACTTCTTCCTTCGCCGCTTTTGAAGCTTCCATCTCCCGCTTCGCCCATTCCTTGGAGATTAGCATTGTGGCCTCCATTGTTGGTGATCCCGTCGGAGGTTGTGAGGGCGAAGCACTGGCGAGGACCTGTGCTAAGGCAGTTTGGATGGTGGGGTCCAAAAATATTTGAGAAATCTCAGAGGGGAAATTCTGCATGTGTCGCGAGAAAGCCTCTAGCAATGTGAGTGTGGGTATTGGTATTGTCGCCGCTACCAATGGGAGTGATGTAGTAGGCGACATGGAGGCAGAGGAAAGCGGAGAAGTTGTGGTGGAGGAGGAGTCAACTATTATTATAGGCCCAGCCGGGGGAGAGGAGGCGAGATGGACCGAGATGTCCACCATAGGTGGGCATGTGGCAACCATGGCCTGGGAAATAGATGGAAGAGCAGTGGAAACAGGGAGAGCCGGAGGAGGCTTTGGCTGATCTGTCCTCCCTTCCTCACCCTCTTGAAGGGGATCTTCTTAAATTGGTGGTTATCCCGTGACGCTTCCCATCCATTTGGGTTTCTTAGAGGGTGAACCTCCTGAATCTTTTCTTGAATAAACTTTTGGATCCGGTGACTGCTCCGCCTCAGTCCCTTTCCTCTTCTTTGATCTTGTGAGTGGAGGAGATTTAGATGTTCCTCATGTTGAAGTTGTGGCAGTAACATCTTCCGTAGCACTAGGCTCACTCTTAAGCCCTTCATATGTTAGAACAACCCCTTGTTGCTTCAATTGGGCTACTTGTCTATCAACCCATTCTTTGGTACGAGCCTAAATTGCCTTGGTGATAATATCGAGGTAATCAACCTCCTCTTCATCCCAGTCTATTATTGGCAGTAACAAGTTAGCGACTGCGTTATACCTAGGGTCCATGATGGTGCTTTTATCCTCTACAACTTGATCAGGCACAGGAAACAATTGTACTCTTTGTACAAAGTACATAGTCATTCGCATGTAGTGTCTAGCGCGCACCTCCTTGTCATCCTGGAAATCCGCCCAGAGGTCTTCGACATGATGCAAATGGGCGTATCCTAGTCCTAGTGCCTTCCTTAAATGCCCATATGGGTCCATCCATGTGCGAACAGTGTGTAGGCGGAAATGATACTCTACCAATTCCATTTCAGAATTCCCAGCACACTGGGAAGTTTGCAATTTGTACATCCCCCGACTGAAAGCTAAGGATAAGGAATCCCTACCAAGTCTTTGCCACTGAGGACTGAATGTATATGTTGCAGCTGCCAAGAAAGCTTTAACAGTATAATCTGGTTGTTGGGGTACCAGGGCAGCTTATTCAGCCTCTTTGTGAAACCTTTGGCACGAATGTATGTAAACTTGTGGTATTGAATAAATAGGAAGGCGTATTGTTTCAAGAACGCTCGAGCACTGTGAGAGACCCTTCTTTCAAAATCCCCTCCCAACAATCTAATGATGTGACCGACGAAGGCATCGTTCACCCTGCAATATTCTTTCTTGAAATTTATGAACTAGAGTTGGAGATATCTATCATAGACCTTTAATGCTTGACCTGGTTCCTCATTAGGTGCCACAAACAATCCATTGTATTTCCTTCGCTCTGCCAGTGAGTATACTAGATAGGAGGTCATGTAGAACCTAGAGGTCTTCTTTACATTCATGAACTGCTCGTGGAAGCAGTCGCTTACTATGCCTCCCCAGTAGAATGAGGCTTTTGTGGTGACATCTTCATCCCCCCAAAGAATCTGCTCTACAAAATATACCATCCACTCCTAAAAAAATGCAACGGTGGGGAGGCCCATCACTCTACTCAACATGGTGACCAAGTCATGGTAGTCCTCATGGAAGTTGCTGCAGAAGAGTTCTTGAGGAACTTTTGTAGCGCTGCCCCTTTTCTCTTTAAGCTAGTACTAGTTTATTAGCTTCTTGCAGCCAGTCGGGTCCTCATCCCACATTGCTTTGCACTCTGCTATGGTGGGCATCTCCATCTCCTCAAAGGTGGGAATGTGAAAGGTCCTCGTAATTGCCTCGCTCGACATGTCAGCAAGGATATTTCCATCCCTGTCAACAATTGTTCGTATTTGTGGCTGATATGCCTGCCGGCAAGCCATGACCAATTCAGGGGCTACAAGGGATGGTGGAAAGCTTGCAGCTTTAGTGATTCCACTTTGTCTAATCAATCTTGCATCGTTGGTCTTTAGGTGGACTCTAAGCCTTTGCTTGAACTCATCAATATTGACGTGGCCGATATTAGTATCTGTAATTTCTTTCCAGTTTGTGATGATTTTTTAATGTAGAGGCTCTCCTTGGAACTGGTACTTCATTTGGTCTTTGTCCTCCTTCCCACGAGGAACCTTGCCTGCCCTTTTCCCTTTGTCCTTTTATGCAGTTGCCCCTGAGGGTCCTGCACCCAATTCCATATATCTTGCAAACAGAGACGTAATGAGTACAACCAATTACGAAAGCATTAACGTTAGTTGAAATCTCCTGGATGAAATCCAATTAAACAATTTATCCTTTATGAAATCAAACTTTTACTTCCAGGGGTCGTTAATCATTTACTGGAGGGATTTTGGACAACCCGGGCCCAGGGGGCCAGACTTCCCTAGCAGGAATGTTGTTTTGAAAGGAAAACAAGGTAGGGCGATCCGTGTGATTTCTCCCGACTTCATATTTCAGTGGTTTGAAAGGCTCATGCAGGAGAAGGCTAAATTTGAGCACGTGGGTTGAGATTAGTTTTCAAATTGAAGGTCATTTGGATCACTTTTGGGGCACTCAAAAGTATAAGGCTGGAAGGCTGTCAGAGCTTCACCGTTTGGAACAGCCAGGCAAAAACAAAATTCTGGGGTCAGAATTCCAGGGTCCGGGACTCGGGAGGCTGAAGGGCAGTCAGTGCAACCTTTAAAGTTCAAAGCATTCGGGTCTCAGGGGGCGGGAAGCCGTCAAGGTTTCGCCGTTTAGAACGATGGTTGCTGAGCGGAAATCTATTGGGAGCGGCCCGATGGGCTGGGCTCGACATCAAACTTGGCCGCTAGGTTTTATTTGTTAATTTTATTTCGACGATTAAGACGGCAAGTCCCGGAGGTCGGGAAGACGTGCTAGCTTTTCCCCTTTTTGCCGGCTAACACTGGACAGAATCCCAGTGGACGGGACTTGGTGAGGGAAAAGATGTCGAAGTTTGTTGTTTATTATCTTCGCAGAAAATGGACAATCAAGGCCTGGGAAGTGGAAAGACGTTGTCAGATGATCGTTTGAAAACGACGAAGACGCTAGGGAAATCTGTGGAAGGAACTCTGAGGACCGAGACCTGGGGACGTGACAAAATAGTTCATTTTGGTTCAACTTCGAATGACCGGAGCTCGGGGTTCGGAAAGATGCGACCAGATGGTTGTTTCAAACATTTTGCAAATCACCGGCGAAAGGGAACCCAGGGTCTGGAGGGCAGGGCATCGTCACAGTTTGGCCGTTGCAAATGACGAAGATAACGCGGAGTTCCAGACACGGAAGTCCGAAGAGGCAGGCCCAGAAGAGGCAAAAACAGTCTAATTTCATTGTAAGTTAAACAAGCAGCAAACAAGGAGTTGGCTCCCGGGGCTCGGGAAGGTGGAAGCCTTCTGCAGTTTGAGACGATGAACACTCGGAGGAAACCCGGTAAGGGAAACCCAGCGAGGCGGGTCCTCCAGGCCCCAAGGCCACTGGCAGAAGCAAACTGCTAAGTAAACTCCACAAGGCACCAGGACTTAACAAAATTGAAGGGGATGAAACACGGTCAACTCAAGATGAGACTAAGAAACACGTTGACCATTTAGGACACCAAAATGGGGGCACGCAAAATGAGGCAGCGACAAAATGACCCGACAAGGTGAAAGAAAAGAAGGTCCTCGTTCCGAACAGGGCGTGTGTGCTGAGGGCACAACAAATGGCGACTCGCTGGGAAATGCTCCCGAGTGTTCTAAGGACAAGTATTCATCCACGACCCAAAATCCCTGGTTTCGCAGACCAGGAGTGGATTTCTAAGAGTAAATTGGGAGAATAGGGTCTTTAATTGGGTCAGTTTACAGGACATTTTAGAAGTGTGTGTAGTGAATTCATTCTTTTCCGTGGGAACTGTGACAAGAGATTGTTAATCCAACCGAGCAAGCTACATAAACCATCCAACACCAAAAGTAACCCGGACATTTCCCCACTGCCAGTCAGACGTCCATAGCCCTAGTGGAGTTATCGCTACGATCCCATAGATATTGCTCTACTGCCAGCCGAGCGTCCATAGCCCCGGTAGAGTTATCTGCACACCCATACGGTCGCTTGATTTTAGAATTTTCTTCCTCTTCTTTTGTTTTGATATTTCTTTCAATGTTCCTTTTTCCCACTTATCTTTTACTCGACTGTGTAAGCACTAAATCCTACAATGGGTTTGGGAACCACAGTGGTCACTGGAGCAGACTTAAGATTTTTCACTTACTAGGAAATCATAGCAGCCATCGTACAGTCCTTTAGAAATAATTAATATACGTTTTGTACAAGATCTGAGATGTGCGTAAATAGATCCAACCAAGGGTCAGGTTCTAAGGTAGAGTTCAAATGAGGAAATCATTCCTAGGTAGCCTTCAGGGACCAATAGTCGGGAATGAATGTTTAGCCAAAGAACACTAAGGATGGACAACAGAGTGAGCCGTTCATCAAACGAGCATGACCGCCGCAACAAAACAGAGGACACCCTCCTCGAAGAAAAACAACCGAGGGACAAGCAAAACAGAGTGACATGAAACAACAAAACCTAAGTGAACCAAAAGGAAGCCTACTCTAACCTATGTACAAATATTTACAAGGAAGAGCTGGACAGAGCTCAGGCTTGGAAGTAATACTTGAGGTGCTGCCCATTGACTGGCAACAAGACGTCTTCACCAATTAAGGTCTTTAGGCGGAAAGCATTGTCTCCCAAAATTTTGGCTATTTGAAAGGGGCCAAGCCAAAGCTTGTCGAATTTGTTGTGTCCCCCTTTCTTTTCATGGGCCTTGTCCCAATACATGACTAAATCTGCAATTCTAAAGGCCTTGATCTTGGCTCGGCAGTCGAACCATCTCTTAACCACACCCCGATGTTTAGAAATTTTTTCTATTGCATGGTCTCAGACTTCTTCTAAATGCAAGAGCTCAGCTAACCAAAATTCTCTAAGATCCCCCCTTCGTAAAAGTCGTTGATAGATTGGAGAGTGGGAATCTTTAGGTGGATAGGAAATATAGGCTCTACGTTGTAAACAAGATGGAATGGGGAATCACCAAGGGCAACCTTGTAGCTAGTGCAGTCTGCCCAAAGGGTGAATCAGAGCTGGGTATGCCAGTCCTTGGGATTCCTATCGAGCAATTTCTTGATCACTATAATTAGGTTCTTATTTGTGGACTCAGCAAGGCCATTGCCTTGAGGGTAGTAATTAAATAAAAATTTGAGGGAAATCCCATAGTCAAAAGCCCAACTAGAAAACTTTAATGAAGCAAATGCAGGTCCATTATCACACACCAAGGCATAAGGACAACCGAAGCGATTTAAAATGAAACTTTCCAAAAAAAATATAACTACCTTAGTTGTGCATTGTCTACATACAATTGCTTTTGTCCATCTAGTGTAGTAATCAGTAGCAGTAAGAATGTACCTGTTTCACGCAGATGATGGAGGGCTTACTAAACCAATGAAATCGAGACCCCATTGCACAAATGGCCTCACCTCCAACACGGGCTGCAATGGGACAACAACATTCTTCTCCTTGGTGGCGGTGGTCTGACATGTGTGACATGAGCGAACATGACAATAAGCATCCTTGAAGATCGTTGGCCAATAATACCCTAATCTTAGTATCTGATGTGCAGTGGAAGGCCCAGATCCATGACCAGTACCAAATTTGTCATGAAACTCCTTCAAGACTCGATCGGCTCCTTCCTTGCCAAGGCATCTCAAGTAGATGCCTTCATGATTTTTCTTGTATAAAATGGACCCTTGCAGCATGTAACTGCTACTTTTCAGCCTAAGGGCACGTTTTCAGACTCCTGATAAGTGAGGTGGACATTTGTGGTTCAACAAATAATAGACAACGTCCTCGTACCATTCTCCTAGGGAAACATCCTCGAGTTGGTATTGTTGCACTGTAAGTTCGAGCCCTGCTTCTGCTGCTATTTCAACAATTTTCCGAGTGAGTGCTTTTCCTCTTACCAACCTCATTGGTTGGATTTCCATATCATACTCTTGGAGCAATGTGACCCACTTGACTCTTTGCTCGCCTAATTCATTTTGCATGAGTAGTGTTTTCACGACTGGGTCAAGGACGATGGCGAACACTTTATTACGTAGGATGTAATGTCTAAATTTATTCACTCCCCTAACGAGGGCATATGCTTGCTTTTCTATGTTGTGGTAGTGTAATTCAACATCTTTCAAAGGAGCACTCATGAAGGCGATCGGGTGCTCACTTTCGTCATCATCTTTTTGAGTCAAAATATTGGCACAAGAATGCTCTGAAGCGAATGAATAGATGTAGAATGACTTCATATAGTTTGGGCTGACGAGCATAGGCGCCTCAACAATGACCCGTTTGATTTCTTCAAAATCTTGTCTGGCTTCGGGGGTTCACTCAACTTTGGCATCCTGTTTTAACATGGCGTTGAGTGGTTTAACAATCTCAACAAAACCTGTGATGAATTACCTGACAAAGTTGATCTTTCCGAAGAAAGATTTTAATTCTTTCTTGCTACCTGGCAGGGGGATCTTTAGCAAAGACTGGATACATTCAGGGTCTATAGAGATTCCTTGCTCTGAAATAATATGTCCAAGCAATCTACCTTCAGTTATGCCGAAGATGCACTTCTTTGGGTTAAGGGAAACTCCAAACTCCCTACACCTCTGAAACACCTTGCATAAATCAGAGACATGATCACTCCTCCTCTTTGAGAACACAGTTAAATCATCCAGGTAGATGATTATGCACTTTCCAATCAGATCTTTGAAGGCAATATCCATGGCACGTTGGAAAGTGGCCCCAACATTGATGAGCTCGAAGGGCATTCTTCTGTAAGCAAAGGTCCCCCATTTGGTGGTGAACACTGTCTTATGACGGTTTTCATACTGCACTATAACTTGGTTGTATTCGGAGTACCCATCAAGGAAATACATCATTAGGAGTCATTGACGATCTACAACACCTCATCTAATGAAGGTACTGGATAGTTGTTCTTCAAAGCTCTATTCAAATTGCGGAAGTCTACACACAATATGATTTCTCCATTCTTTTTTCTGACCAGGACCAGGTTGGCTACCCATGTGGAATGCCTAACTGGGAATATAATCCTAGCCGAAAGCAGCTTCTGTACCTCCTTGTAAATGATGGGTTCCAACAAGGCATTATTAGGACATTGTCGTTGGCAGAATGGCCTCACTTCTGTCTTGAGAGGAATGGTGTGCGTAATGATGGAGGTATCATAAGTCTTTAGATCTTCATATCTCCATGCTACCATGTCATGATACCTCTGCAAGGCATCGATGAATCCCTTATTTTCCTCGGGCGTGCACACTTTGCCAATAAAAGCATTTTTGATCTCCTCAGGAGTCCCAAGGTTGTGAGCATCACACTAGTTGCTTATGACTTCCTTCTTTGTTTGCCAATCCTGGTCTCTGATCTGGTCCAAATCAAATATGCGTTCGAACTAAACCATGCCTCTGGGAATCGTATTGGTTTTGAGGTTGATGATCCCCTCTATGTCCAATTTGGCCTCTTCCAGATCAACCTCATCAATTATTTGGGTGGCAAAGACATCAGAACTCGTGATGAATTCAAGGATGTTCTTATCATCATTGAAGACTTGAAAGTGAGTGACATTATCTGGGATGGACAGTGTGGATGTCAACTCAACGGTAAATTTCTTAAGCCCATATAAGGAGAGGGGTTGCAAAGTGTTGGCCGCCTAAGCCAATGCATCGGCCAGGTATGATTCTAAGCATGGGGAATCAGTTGTATATTGAATGCATCTAAACTTTCTAAGAGGTCCCAAACCTTATGTATACAGTTTGCAAGTCTTCTATCATGGTAGGAATACAATTTTCTAACTTGTTTGACTATGAGTTCGGAATCCCCGAACACTTGCAGCCTTTTGACATTTTTATTTAAGGCCATAAGAAGACCATGGACTAATGCCTCATATTCTGCTACATTATTAGTGCAATAAAACTGCAACCTATGGGCAGCAAGAAAGCTCCTGCCCGTTGGGTTGATGAGTTTGAACCCGACACCAGCTCCTTGTTTTGATTTGGATCCATCAAATCGAAGCATCCAAAACTTGGAAAACTCTCTGACTCTAGGCCCAACTAGGCTCTTATTTCCTTTTGGCTAGGTGGTTGCCTCTGTGACCTTTGGGGAATCTTGCAGCTTAGTGTGTTTAACAGCAGGTGGTTCCGCCAGCACCTCCTTTGGTGCTTCCTTCTGAGGGACAACTCATTTTCTGACATGCTCTACCGCTGTTTGGCACAGGCAGCAATCAAACTCGGAGTGGGTAGCATTGTGAATTCTGCATCAATTTGGTAGCAAGAGATCTTGGAAATCCATTCGGGCACCCAAACTGAGTTGATCCTTTGTACACTTTTCCATGAATTCCTGGAAACCATTGAGTAGTCCTAAGTTGTTGTCCTCATCGGGTTTATCATTTGACTCTACCAACATCTCTGTACTCTGAGGCATTTGAGTGAAGTCAGTTGGAGGGCTGCATTGCACCAAGAGTACTTTTGCAGCACACTCCTCTTGGGGTTCGAATTGATCCTGGCAGGCAAAGGGACAGTAATTTCCCAATTTTGTCTCAACAAACAACACCTCGTTCAAATTGTTGTACTTCGTGATCATATACTTCATATGAGGCTTGCGGTCTATACGGATTTGATTTGGTAGCCCTTTCCATGGAAGCCACATGTGAGAATGGTCCGTAGCGGCATATCCATTCAACATTCTAGTGAAGTCTCTACCCAAGATGATCCCATATGCGTCGGGAATGTCAGCCACTTGAATATCAATGACTTGTTGTATCCTTGGATCTACAACAATTTGCATCAGGATTCGATTCATTTCTCCCACAATGTTGATCTTTGTTTTGTCCAGCTGGGTCACTTTCCTTCTTGAGGGTGTGGGGGTAATCCCAAGAGCCTTGCACACTGCCAGGGGCATAACATTAGCAGATGCCCCTAAATCGAGCAGGAAGTTGTGCAAATTCTTCCCGAATATCCGAATGGTGGTAAGGAAAGGTGGAGTTTCAAATTTTCCTTGGAAAAGGCTTGTAGGCGTGTCTACCTGAGCTACTTGAACCCTGTCCTTATCGCCAGTCTTATCCTTGGTTTTCCTAGATGGCTGATCCTTGGAAATCTGTCTATTGTTCTGATCGGGTTCTTTTTTGGGCTGCTCACCTATAGACTGGTTTGAGGGAACATCCTTCCTTTTCCCTTTGATATCATGAATCACAGATTCCTGTCTAGGTTCCTCAAAGGTGACTCTTTTAGCTGATGCCTCTTGTATCATTTTAGGGGATGGGGTCCCATTAAGTACCCTAAAGAAGGCATTCCTTACAACAGGGACTTTGAGCAGTTCGAAGGAAGATAAACTGATTTTCATCTTCTTGAACTCCTCTGCCACATATTCACCCATTTGTTCGATTTCAGAGTCAAAGGCTCGACTATGGCAGAACTGGAAGGTTGGGATTTCATTTGATTTGACTGGTTTTGGGGTTGGCCTTGAGGCTGATTCTGTGACTGATTTTGAAGCCTATCCTTGTTAAGATACTGAGTGGGTACATGGGGGAGCCCAGGATTGTTGTTGGCATTAGGGTCAGGGGAGGTAGTAAAATTGTTCGGTGGGGTCTATGTTGTAAAGGGTCCACCCGCCTGCCTATTTCTGAGGAAGTAGGGAGTTGTTCTTTGGTGGAACATATGAACTTCATCTATATGTAGTTCTTCCTCATCTAGTGGACCATTATCTACGAAATCAAAAATCTGAGCCAAGGTTTGTTCGTTACTTACCTCTTGCACTTCTTCGCTCTTAATGGGGGTGGGCTCGACCTCGAGTTGATGGCGGTCACTTCGCGGAAATGGCACTTGGTTAACCACGAGACAGGAGGAATCATAAGGCTCAGATGGGACGATGTCTCTGCAACCGACACTATCAACAACATTTTGGACCTCCACTTGGAAGATTTCAATTGCTGTTTGGAATTCAAGACAATCCAACTCGGAGTGTCTATTGGTTTTGTGGATCCAACACCACTCGGACAAGGCTGCCTAAGCGAGATATACCCCACTAGTCATCTTTTCATTACTGGTAGGCTGATCAAGAGGAGTAGGGACACCTTCGCTATTGGGCCTTGTATTCCACGTGTGATTCTTCCTCTGAGAAGGTCTCCTCTTGAAGTTTTGATTTGAATTTTGTCCTCTATCATAGCTCTTCCTGGTAGAAGTGTTTGCTTCCCAGTTGTCCCTACCATCCCTGTTGTCTCGACTTTTCTGATTAAGATTGGCCTGGAGACTATGCTAAGATGCCTGCAACTGATTATTTTGGTTCTTTAAGTGCGTCATTTCTGTAGACATTTTCCTTATCATCTCAGTCAATTCTTCCAATTTGTCTTTCTCAGCAGTGCTGCCCGGTTGCGACACTTGATTTTGGAGGAAGATAGGCGGGGCTGCTGGCTGGTTCTGATGTGCTGGAGGGAACTCTGGTCCTGACAGGTATAATGGTACTTGTGATTGTTGAGAGTACACCTGCTGTTGTTGGGGAGCTTGAGGATAGCTTTGTTGTTGTTGAGGTTGCAAATAAGAAGGCACGAGCAGTGCATAATTCATTGGTTGTCCAGGGTGCGAAACGATAGGCAGCTGAGACACCTGGTTCATAAGAGGGGTCTGATGAGCGAATGCTTGATTAAGCCCTTGAACCTGCATCAGGTGAGCTACCGGTCCCAAAGAGGGCAAGGGACCAAAGATTTTCTGCCCCAAGTCTGTACTAGCAACAATAGCCTCTGCATAAGCAGTCACTAGCGAGGTGAGCGGCGAGCACATCCTTTTTACCAATGCCGATGTGAGATTATCTAATGCTGTGTAGTAGACGGGAAGGGCTACAACATCATTATGTACGTATGGATCCTGAGGTCTCATGAAGGCACAATGGAAATGATCATTGAAAGAGCCAATAGGTTCATTGATTTCCCTCCGGACGAACATAAACTGTCGATATAGTTCTGAAGGACTAATCAAAACCTTATACTTTAGCAGGAAAGCATTCTTCATGAGGTACCATGAGGTAATGGATCCTCTCGAAAAATTAATATACCAATAAAAAGCCTCCTCGCCCAACGAGTATGGAAAGAGGTGGCATGCAACGTCCTCATGACTGATTTGCATATCTGTAATTGTCGTTTCAAATATCTTGATGTGTTCTTCTGCCATCCTTTGCGAGTTGTGAGGATTGAACTTTGAACATAAGCCTTCCAGATTCTTGGGTATGTCGTGGTAAGCGGTGAAGAGCAACGGTGAAGGATTTTGCACCAACCAAGCCATGACGGGAGGTGAAAGGGGTATCTACTATAGTGGGACAACAATCTGGAGTTGCACCTATTGTAAAACAATAGCCTAGAACTGTACTTGGGCTACAGCTGTTTGGACTGTGCCCTAAATTTGAAGGGCCGGGAGAGAGGCAACTCTCTGGCTGCCAGAAATAAGGGGTGAAAAAGCAGTTTGGTATGGCTGGGTGGAGGATGGAAAAGAGCAGAATGGAGGTGAAGGTGGAAGGGGAGTGGGTAGGGCAGAGAAAGAGGAGGAAGCATAATCTCCTTCCTTGGTTCGTTTTTCCTTGGTGGGGGGCTGCAACTCCTGAAATTCTCCCTTGTTTGGTGTTGACCTAAGAATTCTCTGGAACCTTTCAGGGGAGAATAATCCAATTCGATCTAGCTTCACGCTTCCCTCCTTCTACCGCCAGTTATGTTGATGGGTGTTTTTGCACACTTTCTCAACACAGGCAATGCGTAGGTGCATTACCTCTCTTGAAAGGAGACTTCCAACAACAGGTTGCTGAAAATCACCCCAAGGTCTCTCGAGTGTCAGGTCTTGACTTGCATGGAATTCCTCAGTTGATGTTTGATGTGATTTTTTTGGTAATCAAAGGGTAGACTTACGTAGCTAGATGCGGAGTGGATCTTAAAAATCTGAAGTTTCTGAGATGGGAGTTAAGGTGCACTTTGCTGCAGGTTCGAACAACAATCCAAACTTCGGTGTTTTCCTTAAGTTTTGGCTTTACAATGTGCAGTGAACCTTAGCATAGGTTGTAACTTCTAAAAAAAAGGAAAAGAGAGCAGGGAAGAGGGAAGGTTCTTAGATCTGCAACTGATTGTGAATAGTGATCATGGAGGTTCAATATGGACAACTCCCTTCAAACAGGATTCCATTTAACCAATGCACCTACAATATCATGAAATTTGTGCTATCTTCAAAGGTCTGCAGATATTTTATCACTCATCCACCACATACATGCATGAATAAAGGTAAAAGTTTAAAAGCAGCTTCAAGCTTCAGCCCAGACTAACTTTACAAGACCATTTACCAGCAGCAAACGGCAAAAAGTATGGACTGGAAGACATCAACACAGCATAAATTTCTACAATCACATAACAACATCACTAAAATCTATCTAAGTAATTCAAAACTAACTAGAACAACAATGTGAATCTAAATAAGCATCTAACAATGGAGATTGAATCATTAAACATGTGAAGAACTTAGAAAATGCACCAAGTCAATGTATTTTCATTAGAAATTTCTGCAGCATGTCTTTACAACAACTCAACTATCTTTGAAAATGAGAGGAGACCCCCTATTTATAGTGCCCAAAAAGTAGAAAGAATGGCCAAGATTTAATCACGTTGTGTGGCCAGGATTCACTACAAACTAGGGTTCTACCTACCCCCCCAATATATTACAATTTTAAAATACAACTTTGTCTTATCCCTATTTTGTCCTCTCGTGACAGCACTGTAGCATTTTGTCTTTTGCTAATTGCCCTTTTGCTGTAGCTATTCCTTTAGAAGTTCCTCACTAACAATAGGGTTTCCCTACTGCTTCTTCAAAGTTGCATACTCCATGAATTTCAAGATTATCGGTTGGAGTTTGTCGACCTCTATGATCTCGGACCGCAATACTTGATAACTCCATTCCTTGGAGTTGCCCTCAAGCCTTTTCTAGTCTTCATCATACTTGGTAGCGTGGTCTCTAAACAGTTCTGACTGGGCAAAGGCGCGGGCAACAAAACTCATGAAATCTATGGTTATCTTCGTTGACATCCCATCCTCCATCCCCTTTTGAAAGTGGGGCTTTATTTTCTCTTGATCAATTTACACCACGGGTATGTCATATCCCGTCATCAACCTCAAATATCGGGCACAATCCCCCCTAATCTCTTTGACCCATTCAATATCTGGATCCAATTTATCAATTACCTGCTCCAGTCTTTCTTTTCTGTTATCAAAGTCCCGCTTCCATACATCCATCAGCCAGTGATCGTCCCTTTCGAATGTGAGCTCGTTTTCCCATGTGGCGCTTGGCATGTGAAGGATAGCCTTGATCTTTGGATAGGTGGACCTATACGTCACAGGGAAGTCGGTGCAAAGTTTCTTCGTGTTTTCCAGAGACTGCTGCAAGTCCAGGAACTTGTGGGTTGTTCGAACAACCCGGCTAATACCCATATTTTTGATGTATAGGACCTGTCGGAACCAGTTTTCTGTAGTTTTTTCTAGGTTCTTTCTTTTTTGTAGCTTTTCAATTTGTTTCTTGGAAGGCAGTTGGGATGGAGCCACGGATGTGGTAGGCATTTCTCCTGTTGAGGACCATTGTTGAATGTAAGTTGTTAGATCAACTACCTATTCTTTAAGCTCGTCCCTTGAAATTTTATCTTGTTGTATTAAATGCACCACTGTGGCAACAAACTCTTCGAGGTGGTCCACTTTCTGCCCCCTGGTAGCAGTTCCTAAATCAATGGTGGAGACATTATAGCTTACTCCTTCTTTGCCCACCACCGGCGTGGCTACTTGCACAATTTGGGACCCAGAAGCATCCATTGTTACCTTGGATCTGATTTTGGGCTTCTTCTCTTTCCTGGTAGTGATCTGCGCTCAGGCTAAGATAGCCTCCAATCTTGCTCTTGGATCCTTTGGGGTAGGAGTTTTCTTTTCAATTTTCCTTTCCAACCATTCGGGCATAACAAATTTTCCCTTAGGCGATTCATGATCACCCTCGCCCCCCTTTGTTTGGACCTCTATTTCTTTACCTGTAGGAGCCCTTTCTTCCATTTTAGTGTTGTCTCCTTCTTCCTCATCAGAGTCTTGGACGAACACAAGGTGCTTGATGGGAGGCTTAGTAGGCAACCGTTCCCGGGGACTTTCTTCTTTCTCAATTTCCTTCCCTTTCCTTTCTTCAGCTTGTTCATCTTTGTGCACATGCTCCTTGGGCTGTCCAATTTTGAGGCCCTTGTCAGCTTGAGCCTCACCCTTAGGCTTGTTTTCTTCTACATTTTCTTCTTCTCTATAAGGAGGTGATACATTCTCTCGTTGTTCCCCTATAGGGAGTTCTATATTTTCTGCTACCTTGTCACCTTCTTGCCTTTCTTCTTTGGGAGGTGACCTTTCTGCCTCTCCTTCATTGTCTCTCAATTGTCGGGCCATTTCCTCCTCAAAATCATCATCGAAGGTTTGTACAATATTTTTACCACCTGCATCCTCCTCTTCATCTACACTTTCAGAAGACCTTGTTTCTTCTTCTACGTGAACCACCTTGTCAATTTACCGATATTCATACTCTGGGTGTTCGTGGTACTCATCGGCTTCTTCCTTCGTCACTTTTGAAGCTTCCATCTCCCACTTCACCCATTCCTCAGAGATTAGCATTGTGGCCATTGCTGGTGGTCCCGTCGGAGTTTGCGAAGGTGAAGCACTGGCCAGGACCTGTGCTAAGGCGGCTTGGATGGTGGGGTCCAAAAATATTTGATAAATCTCAAAGGGGACATTTTGCATGTGCCGCGAGAAAGCCTCTAGCAATGTGAGCGTGGGTATTGGTATTGTCGCCGTTGCCAATGGGAGCGATGTAGTAGGTGACATGGAGGCAGAGGAAAGCGGAGAAGTTGCGGCGGAGGAGGAGTCAACCATTATTACAGGCCCAGCCGGGGGAGAAGAGGCGAGATAAACCGAGATGTCCACCACAAGTGGGGATGTGGCAACCATGGCCTGGGAAACAGATGGAAGGGCGGTGGAAACAGGGAGAGCCGGAGGAGGCTTTGGCTGATCTGTCCTCCCTTCCTCACCCTCTTGAAGGGGATCTTCCTCAATTGGTGGTTGTCCCATGACGCTTCCCGTCCGTTTGGGTTTCTTAGAGGGTGAACCTCCTGAATTTTTTCTTGAATAAACTTTTAGATCCGGTGATTGCTTCGCCTCAATCCCTTTCCTCCTTTTTGATCTTGTGAGTAGAGGAGATTTAGATGTTCCTCCTGTTGAAGTTGTGGCAGTAACATCTTCCGTAGCACTAGGCTCACTCTTAAGCCCTTCATATGTTAGAACAACCTTTGTTGCTTCAATTGGGCTACTTGTCTATCAACCCATTCTTTGGTACGAGCCTGAATTGGCTTGGTGATAATATTGAGGTAATCGACCTCCTCTTCATCCTAGTCTATTGCTGGCAGCGGCAAGTTAGCGACTGTGTTATACCTGGGGTCCATTATGGTGCTTTCATCCTCTTCAACTTGATCAGGCACATGAAACAATTGTACTCTTTTTACGAAGTACGTAGTCATTTGCATGTAGTGCTTGGCACACACCTCCTTGTCATCCTGGCAATCCGCCCAGAAGTCTTCGACGTGATGCAAATGGACTTATCCTGGTCCTAGTGCCTTCCTTACATGCCCATATGGGTCCATCTGTGGGCGAGCATTGTGTAGGCGGAAATGATACTCTGCCAATTCCTTTTCAGAATTCCCAGTACACTGGGAAGTTTGCAATTTGTACATCCCCCAGCCGAAAGCTAAGAGATAAGGAATCCCTACCAAGTGTTTTCCGCTGAGGACTGAATGTATATGTTGCAGCTGCAGGGAAAGCTCTAACAATATAATCTGGTCGTTGGGGTACCTGAACAGCTTATTCGGCCTCTTTGTAAAACCTTGGGCACGAATGTATGTAAACTTGGGGTATTGAATAAATAGAAAGGCATATTGTTTCAAGAATGCCCGAGCACTATGAGAGACCCTTCTTTCAAAATCCCCTCCCAACAATATGATGATGTGACCGACGAAGGCGTCATTCACCCTGCAATATTCCTTCTTGAAATTTATGAATTGGAGTTGGGGATATCTGTCATAGACCTTTAATGCTCGACCTGGTTCCTCATCAGGTGCCACAAACAATCCATTGTATTGCCTTCGCTCCGCCAGTGAGTATACTAGATAGGAGGTCATGTAGAACCTAGAGGTCTTCTTTACATTCATGAACTACTCATGGAAGCAGTCGCTTATTATGCCTCCCCAGTAGAATGAGGCTTTTGTGGTGACATCTTCATCCCCACGGAGAATTTGCTCTACGAAATATACCATCCACTCCTGAAAAAATGCAGCGGTGGGGAGGCCCATCACTCTGCTCAACATAGTGACCAAATCATGGTAGTCCTCATGGAAGTCGTTGCGGAAGAGTTCTTGAGGAACTTTTGCAGCATTGTCCCTTTTCTCTTTAAGCCAGTACTAGTTTATTAGCTTCTTGCAGCCAGTCGGGTCCTCATCCCACATTGCTTTGCATTTCGCTATAGTGGGCATCTCCATCTCCTCAAAGGTGGGGATGTGAAAGGTTCTCGTAATTGCCTTGCCCAACATGTCAGCAAGGATATTTCCATCCCTGTCAACAATTGCTCGTGTCTGTGGTTGATATGTCTGTCGGTAAGCCATGACCAATTCAGGGGCTACAAGGGACGATGGAAAGCCTACAACTTTAGTGATTCCTCTTTGTCTGATCAATCTTGCATTGTCGGTCTTCGAGTGGACTCTGACCCTTTGCTTGAACTCATCAATATTGACATGGCCGATATTAGTATCTGTAATTTCTTTCTAGTCTGTGATGATTTTTGAATGTAGAGGCTCTCCCTGGAATTGGTACTTCATTTGGTCTTTGTTCTCCTACCCACGAGGAGCCTTGCCTGCCTTTTTCCCTTTGTCCTTTTCTGCAATTTCCCCCGAGGGTCCTGCACCCGATTGCATATATCCTACAAACAGATATGTAATGAGTACAACCAATTACGAAAGCATTAACGTTAGTTGAAATCTCATGGACGAAATCCAATTAAAAAATTTATCCTTTATGAAATCAAACTTTGACTTCCAGATGTCGTTAATCATTTACTGGAGGGATTTTAGACAACCTGAGCCCAGGGGGCCGGACTTCCCTAGTAGGAATGTTGTTTTGAAGGGAAAACAAGGTAAGACGATCTGTGTGATTTCTCTCTACTTTAGATTTCAGTGGTTTGAAAGGCTCTTGCAGGAGAAGGCTGAATTTGAGCATGTAGGTCGAGATCAATTTTCAAATTGAAGGTCATTTGGATCACTTTTGGGGTACCTGGAGGCATAAGGTCAGAAGGCTGTCAGAGCTTCGTTATTTGGAACGGCCAGACAGAAACAGAATTCCGGGGTCCGAGACCCGGGAGGCTGAAGGGCGGTCAGTGCAACCTTTAAAGTTCAAATCATTCGGGTCTCAGGGGGCGGGAAGCCATCAAGGTTTCATCATTTAGAACAGCGGTTGTTGAGCAGAAATCCATTGGGAGCGGCCCGTTGGGCTGAGCCCGACATCAAACTTGGCCGCTAGATTTTCTTTCTTAGGTTTCTTTCGACGATTAAGACGGCGGGTCCTAGAGGTCGGGAAGACGTGCTAGCTTTTCCCCTTTCGCCAGTTAACACTAGACGAAATCTCGGTAGACGGGACCTGGTGAGGGCAAAGACGCCGAAGTTTGTTGTTTATTGTCTTCGCGGCAAATGGACGGTTATGGTGCATGAGCCTCTACAATTGATGATGGTCAATCCAAAGTGGACTAGATGGCCTAATTCAAGTTCTACTCAAGGAAAAACCATCAAACAAAAGATCCTCGATGATGATTGGTGGTCGAATGTGAGGTAAGACATATTAGATTGTTGATTTTCATATTAAATTTTTAATTTTAATATTTGAATTTTATTGTCCAATATTCCAACTTTTGAAATTTCTAACATGTCAATTAATTTGTCAATTAATTCTTTTGAACTTTTTGTTTGCATTTTGCAAATATTTTTGCTCCTTTATCTCACCTATTGTAGATGTCATTCAATATGCTGATACAAACTCTCCTAGTCTTGGAGAGATATATGAAACATTTGACATTATGCTTGGGAAGATCAAGCAAACAATTTTGGAAAAGGATCCCACTTTGGGTTTATATGAGCAACACATTAGGCTCATTGTGACACAAAGGTGGAACACAATGAACACCCCACTTCATATGTTTCCCTTTGCTCTAAATCCCAAATGGTATGCACCAAGGGATGGTAGGGTGCCTCCATGTGATGATCCTGAGGTTTTAGATGGGTTCACACGAACTATTGATAAGATGTTTTCAATAGAGTAGGCTTCAGTATTTCGGACACAATTCCTTGACTTTGCTAATCTTCGTGGTCCAACTTTGAGTAAACCACATGTCAAGTTGGATAGAGCTATATTAGCTCAAACAAACCCTATTGGATGGTGGACATAGCATGGGAGGGATACACCACAGTTGAAGACACTTGCTACTCACCTTCTTGCATAGGTTGCCAGTTCCTCTGCTGCAGAGAGGAATTGGTCCACATATAGCTTTATCCACTCCCTCAAAAGGAATAGACTTACCTCTAGATGAGCAGAGAAGCTAGTGGTTGTGCATAGTGTTCTTTGGCTTCAAGATCGACAGACTCCAGAGTATCGATAGACTCTAGCTCTACAATGGGATATTGATCATGAAGATGTGGCCCAGGTTGATGAAGAGGAGACACCAAAGGGTTTGGTTGGGATTTCATTGGTTGAGGCTGAGGTGGACCATCGCAGTGGTAGTGGTAGTGATTCAGAGGATGACTCTAATTTTGATGCGATTATGGGAGATGTAGATTAGGGGTAGTAGTGCTACTACTCTTTGTTTATTGTATTTTGATTTTCATATCATACTTTAAAATTATATGACATCAATGTAGCCTTTGGGCATTTTGATATAAGTTTATAAATTATAACTTGGAGGTTGTTTCATGATTGATGTATGTTAATTTTGAATTTTGAATGTGTATTGAGTATTGACAAATAATGTTGAACACAAATGTTATATGTTAAGGTTCTATAATGTATATTATGCATGCCTTATCCATGTTTTCATATAAACATTTAAAATTTCTCTATATATTTAAATTTTCCCTATATTTTATATAGTCTTCCCCTCGCCATCCCCAAATTTGGCCTAAAGATCCGAAAACTTGGGGACTTGTCCCACCGTCCCTGTCTCAAAAACTTGGAGTAACACTGACCTAAAGTGATCTTTGCAATTCATTTGAGTAAAATTTAAAAAAGGATCACATTGATTTAAAAAAGTAAAGTTTACTTTTGTTTTTCTGGATATCAATGTCCTTCCTTTTTATTGATAATGCTTCGGGTCTAACTCTTCATTTATTCAAATGCCCAAAATCTACTAATCTATGGAATATGACTTCAGAATGCCATGGTTATGCCTAAAGTGATCTTTACAATTCATTCGAGTAAAATTTGATATTTGGAGGATGTTATAACTGCAAACAATATGATTTAAAGAAGTAAAATTTACTTTTTTTTTCTCGATATCAATGTCCTTCCTTTTTATTGAAAATGCTTCGGGTCTGACATTGCTCTATATTTGTTCAAATGCCCAATCGACTAATCTGTGGAATATGACTTTAATAATGGCATGGTTATGCCTAAAGTGATCTTTGCAATTCATTCGAGTAAAATTTGATATTTGGAGGGTGCTATAACTGCAAACAGTATGATATAAAGAAGCTGGGTGCAAGAAAGTTTTGGCTAACGGCTATGCTTCTAAATCTGATACCCAAAACGTTGTCACTGCAAACAATCTGCAGGTTTTAGCAGTATGATGTTGGTGTCGGACTTACCCTATCATGCATATATTCAAGGCAGTTGGGTATAATATCAAAAGTAGCAGGTCTGCAACTTTAACATTTTATGGAACCTTCTTATTTATCATTGTTTTTATTATTTTGATAACAGGGTTAGGATGCATTTGGGGCTTGAAATGGAAAACTCCTGGTATGGGGTGGTCCATGGAACAATTGTTATGGTCCAAAGAAACTCGGAAAAATGAATGGTATGGTTAATGGTGAGGCTATGCTTTTAAATCTGGTAATGCAAACAATCTGCAGGTTTTAGCAGTATGACGTTTAGTGTTGGACTTACTGTAACACACATAAATATAAGGTAGTTGTTGTGTACAATATACAAAGTAGCAGGCTCACAACTTTATGGAACCTATTTATTTATCATTATTATTAGGATATATTTAGGGCTTAAAATTGAAAAGTTCTGGGATAGTGATCCATGGAACAATTGTTGTTATCCCTTCTTCATTAGTCTTAACACAAAATCCATAATTAGAGAAAGGAAGGATGGAATAAGCGATAAGAATAAAGGTGGAATTCCATTAGAGGCACCAAGTTGGTTCTTCATTTCAATTTTCTTCCAATTTCAAATTATGTCATTGTCTGTTAATGGAGATTGATTATTTAAAGTTGGGCACTCCAAATTAGATCACCCAAGCCATTAAAGTTAATGCATTACTATTGTTGCTTGGCATTTAATCCGTTTGGCAGTTAACTCACGGCATGATTAGTATCACAAGTCATGCAACTCATTTTCAACCTCATTTTCTGTAATTCAACAAAAGAAAACCATGGCAAACTGGAGTTTCATGTAGCAAAACAGCATTACAGGCAATGTGGTAAAGTAACATCAGCAATGCTGGAGAGAGACAAACACAGAGAGATAGAGAGAGAGAGAGAGAGAGAGAGAGAGAGAGAGGCTTCATTGTTACTCAACTTCTACAATCCCGTGTGTGAGTTCATTCCAATGTTATATTATTACAATTTACACATACTATATATGGGTTGGTTTCCAAAACTGTATTCTTCAAATTTTATTTAAAATTTAAATGCTCAATAGTAATTGCCCCTTGTCCTCTGTTGGCTGTCCCCTTTTTACAAATGCCAAAGTTTTTTCTTCAAGCCATTTACGTAGTTCTCACTTCTCAATGTTTCTCCGAAGGCAACACAGACTGCATCCATAAAAAAGGCCTCAAATTTACCTACACAATCTACTCTTCATTGTGGATGGTATCCAGAAAACTGTGGCAAAAACACAAACTTTTGGATGGCAAGGCAGTGTCCCATGCAACCTTCATTATTTGTCAGGCATCAACCCCTTTGTGCTTATCTCTTCTGTTCTCTCCATTTCTCATTATTGAGTATGTTGAGCTCCGTTATATTTGAATGCGATGAACGAAAACCTGTGTGCTCCTTTATGTAGATTTGACCAAGTTCCCAACAAGCTCATTCTACACCATCTATCTTAAAAATCATATCCAACATACATAGATATCAGGAGGAATCCAGTGGCTTGTAGTTGAAGCTGAAAAATTGCTGAAATTTGGATGTTTAGTAACATTCCAGATGGTGTAATTCATTCTATAATTGAAGCATCTACAGTGATTTTCAGTTTTCAGTATTCCTTGTAATTGAGTCTAACCGTAATTACAGATGAACATATATTACTACGTGTATTTGCATCCACACTCTTCAGACGAGTGGAATCTCTCTTACAATATGATACAATAGTTTGTGTCCGTAAGTTATCTGTCCTCCCTCTTGATATTGATTGGGATACATCCTCAACACAAGTACCAGGTTGACTGATTGTTCCTGCAGCTAGAGGTACATAAGGGCACTGACAAGACTGTTATTATAGAAAAATAGATGAGGAGACATGACATTTTGCGGTTCTTCAAGCTAGAAACTTTGGATGTACATGTCCACTGAAAACCTTGCAAAAGCTTACGCATATAGCAAGTCAGAGGTATTATGCTTCCATCATACGATCAATTAGTTCAAATATGGGGTCATATAATGTTCTGAAGCCTCCTGCATCATCTAATAATGCTTTAAAAGCATCACCATCTTCCTCCTCTGGGAAGACTGACTCTAAATCACCCAAGCATTTGTTACCCTCTTCATCCACTGATACACTTACCGTCACAATAAATGCACCAAGCTTCTCCACATCTGTTTTTCTCCTCACCTCGCCAAAGATAACAGAAAACCCAAATATATCCCTGCTTCTACCCTCACTGCCAACCCAAGCCCATGCCTGAATTCCTGGCGAAAATAAAGTGACCAGTGTCTGTTGAATATCTTCTTCGCTTTGCTCCCACGCTGCCACGTAGATGAGCTGGAAACTTTGTGAGACAAGCTCCACACATTTCTTCTTCAGCATTTCCAATGAAGAAGAAGAAGACACCTCAGACTTTGCAAACAGGAAAGCCAGTTTGGCATCAAAGGCTAGGAAGGAGTTGTCTTCCACATTCCCATCAGCACTGAGGAATTTACAACCATGGTGGAAAAATGCTGTGGATTTAGTTTCTCGGGCTACTGACTCAAAACCATCCCAATCAAAGGAATCTACCTCCTGCGAAGGCAATTTCAATTTGTCATACATCTCTAAATCAGAATATAACAGTTCTTAAAACAGCTTCGAGATTAAAAAAATGCTTACTGTATATCAAATTAATAAAGGCAGCTATTACAGTTAATTAAGAACCCAAAAACTTTAAAACACAGATTGAATCATTTCTGATTGAAGTAAACATCTCAGAATTCCTCTCTACTTTAGGCAATTTGCCATTTTTAGATGTTAGGTGAAGCTCTAGTGGCGGTACCATTTTACTTCTAAGATTATCTAGCCTGATCCCCTTAGTCCAAGGCATTCCTTGATGGAGAACATCATATTTAGTATTGACCCTTTTAAGTAGATTGTTTTGATGACAACTCCTCTTATGGTTTATAATTTAGAAGAGTGATGGCACCAGTTTCTGGTTCCAATCTCTATTGGCTCCTTTATTTTGTTTGGTTTCTGGATATTCTGTTGCAAATACAGTAGGGTGTATACAGAAGGATCATGGATTTTTTGAGGAAATATCTCAAAGAAGTCATACAGAAGGAGCTTCAATTATGAGGAAATATTACTAATTGTGCATACAGAAGATGTATGAATTTTAAGGTGTAATGCCACATAGAAATGTGGCCTCATGGAATGTGTTATAGGATTAACACAAACTTGTGTTCTTGATGGGCCTTTATCTCTTTCTATCCAACGAAGTGCCTCAAAGAAAAGTGTTCTCTTGGACTGTAATCATTGCAATTGGTAGGTATAACTCTTCATCTGCTACCCAAGAACTGAATAGACTTTCAAGACTAATCAAATTGATTAAAAGCAAATCTTTATCTGCTGTGGTGACTAGTGCCATGTTATGACAATAGAAGGCACACAAATGTTCTGATGAAATGTCTCAACCTGTTATGGTATATGGACCAATTCACTGCTAGATATGCACAAAATGAGCTTGAGCCTTGGGGATTTTCAAGCAAGCAAACACAATTAGAAAGTATTAAATCAGACATTATTCAAGTAACACAATTAGAACTCTGGGAAAGTCTATTTCAAGAATTCTGGCCTAGTTCAGTATGGTTGAAAAGATTGGATGGCTCTTGGAGCAGATTTTTTATTTTTACCGAGCTAAACTGATCTTAATACTTTGACAAGTGAGTGATGCTGTTCTTGAGGAAGGCATGAGCATTGCTGTCTGTTGAACATAATTGACTAGAGACATGGGCATAAGAATACTTGGAACTGCAGTAAATTAATAGGGGCATGGCTATGTTATATATAATAATATAAATTGCTGGAAGATGTTGGTAAGGGAATGGGGTCCTCATCCCTACCTATATTGGCATGTTTGGCAAGCATCCATCACAAAGATGTAGTCTGGACTACATGGATTAATCAATGCCCTATTTCAACAAGAGCTTTTTCTTGATAATTGAAGTAATACAAGTCATTATAGGCTTTTGGAAAACAGTTTCTTTGCAATTGTTTTGGTGACCATCCATCACAAAGATGTAGCCTACACCATATGGATTAGGCCAGTAAACTGTTTCACCCAAAAGCTTTTCCCTGACAATTGATGTGCTACAGGCCATTATAGGTGTTTGGAAAATAGCTTCTTCACTAGTCGTTTCAATTATCACTACAGTTTGTAGAGTAACCATTTAGTCCAGTTGCATGTACATCTTTTTAATCCAGATGTAGAAATGTTATTTCTTGTCACACTTCAGACGTCTTGAGTGGGACTGACGTGAAAATATTGTGCTTGAATTGGAGAGGTGCAGGATCAAATCCAGAAGGTAGGGTAAGTACACCCCATAGTCTAAGCACAGTCGGGTGCAGTGGTCTCACATGCCACAAAACCTAATAGTCTGAGTACAACCAATCAGATGAGGGTGGTCTCATATATTGTAGTGCCTGGGATTGTCAACCCTAAAATGGCCCTTTCCTTTTCATTTTTCAAGGTATTATGTTGTATAACTACAACCAGGTACATCCTGACACTGACCCCATAGGAGGTACTTGAATTGTCTCAAAAATGCCAAATTGGTGATCTGAAAATTGCTTGTCAGGATGTATAAGTGCGGAGAATTGGTGCTCGGTGCTCAATTCCATCGACTTACAACCAAAATATATAAACGCATTTATGAAGTAAGTTCGTGTTTTTTTTTTTTTCAAAATAAGGAGATTGCATCTATCAAAAGAGTACAAAATTCTTTTAAGAGATTCCCATTACCGCAGCTGGTCGCTGGCAGATGACCCACAAAACGTAGTCCTCCTTCACTTGTTCCCATCGCTCTATCAACCACCGACTCCCGGCAATATAGAGTAGCATTAAACCCTTATGCCCCAAAAATTCATCCAGCGCACTCCCAATCAAATAACAATCCGCTGCATTTACAGCCTTCAGAGAAACCAACAATCCAAAATCATCTCCGACAGTTCGGAGCCCTTGGCAAAACTGAACACTTAGAAATTTCAGAGACTCCAGCGTTCCAAAATTTTCCGGCAAAGACATCAAATTTTCACAGCCGCTCAGATCCAGGCATCTCAGCTTTTTTAGCCTACCAAACGTCTGTGGAAGATTTTCCAAATTAGGGCAGCGCAGGCTTAGCTCTTCCAAACTAGATAGGTAGCCGAAGCTTTCTGGCAGGGTTTCCATGCCGGAACAGATCGATCTGTCCTGCTGGAATTGCAGGCGACGTAACGACTTCAGACTTCCAAATCCTGCCGGAAGCCTCTCCAAATCCTCGCAGCCGGAAAGCTCCAGAGTCTCCAGCGAGCACAAGTTGCCGAAATTTGACGGCAAATTTACCAAATTTTGACAGAATTCGAGACTCAGAATCTGAAGCGAAGAGAGGTTTCCGAATGTCTCGGGCAGAGATGAGAGAGAATCGCAGAAGGAGAGATCGAGACGCCGCAGCGAAGTTAGGGTTCCAAAACTCCAAGGGAGATATTCTAGCCCAGTGCAGTGGCTCAAGTTCAAAATTTCCAGATTTTTTAGATTTCCGAAGTTGGAAGGCAGTTCTTTGAGATTTTGGCAGCTTCGGGCGGTGAAATCTTTGAGCGAAAGGAGGTTGCATAGCTCTGAAGGGAGCTGTATGACGGTTTCGCATTGTTCTAATCTCAGAATTTGCAGATTAGAAAGCCGATGGATTGTGGGCAATTGAGTTTCAATGTCTTGGCATCCGCTCAAATCGAGCTCGAGCTCGACCAGATCTGAAGGATTTTGCGACATGCTTACCGATTCGTTCCCCGAAAATTATTGCTTGCTAATCCTTAGACGTCTGCAAAACACCCTCCTCTTGTAACGTAATTCAAAGGACGATTGAGGATGGTATTTTCTCATTAAGAGTAAAGGATTGAAGAAATGTAAAGGAAAATGATCGATTTTCAACATGAATGTATGATATTGCTATCAGGATTCAACTGTGTAGTTTTGAGTCAAACTAATTGACCCATGTTTCATGAGTAGTGGTTCAACAAGAACCCACCTCTCATGATATCGAATGGTCCACTTAGCACTCATTGCATCTAGGTGATGCTCACAGAGGTGAAACACTGGTCCATCCCGGGAGGTCACCCATCCCAGTACTGCTCCAGCTCAAGCGTGCTTAACCAGGGAGTTTTCTCCAAGGTTAAGCCCGCTTGAGTTGTTACCCCATTTGCAAAACCTTCAGCAAGTGTTGTGCCTTATGAACCATTTATAATAGAGCCCCTTTAGCTCATCAATTGATAAGTAGGAGGTATTTTTCCACAGCGTGTCAAATTATGATATTGCTATCAGGATTCAACTGTAGTTTTGAGTCAAACTCATTGACTCCATGTTTCATGAGTAGTGGTTCAACAAGAACCCACCTCATGATATCGAATGGTCCACTTAACACCTCATCGCGATCTAGGTGATGCTCACAGAGGTGAAACATCGGGTCCATCCCTCGAGGTCACCCATCCCAGTACTGCTCCAGCTCAAGCGCGCTTAACCAGGGAGTTTTCTCCAAGGTTAAGCCCGTTTGAGTTGTTACCCCATTTGCAAAACCTTCAGCAAGTGTTGTGCCTTATGAACCATTCATAATAGAGCCCCTTTTAGCTCATCAATTGATAAGTAGGAGGTATTTTTCCAAAGCGTGTCAAATTATGATATTGCTATCAGGATTCAACCGTGTAGTTTCGAGTCAAACTCATTGACCCATGTTTCATGAGTAGTGGTTCAACAAGAACCCACCTCTCATGATATCGAATGGTCCACTTAGCACTCATTGCATCTAGGTGATGCTCACAGAGGTGAAGCACTGGTCCGTCCCGGGAGGTCACCCATCCCAGTACTGCTCCAGCTCAAGCGCGCTTAACCAGGGAT
Organism: Sequoia sempervirens; assembly: GCA_007258455.2. NCBI lineage: Eukaryota > Viridiplantae > Streptophyta > Pinopsida > Cupressales > Cupressaceae > Sequoia > Sequoia sempervirens. The sequence goes on from VDFB02281492.1 coordinate 561,951,932, forward strand.
TTTTTTCCAAGGTTAAGCCCGCTTGAGTTGTTACCCCATTTGCAAAACCTTCGGCAAGTGTTGTGCCTTATGAACCATTCATTATAGAGCCCCTTAGTCTATCAATTGATAAGTAGG
>VDFB02281492.1:561952148-561982271 GCA_007258455.2 Sequoia sempervirens
CATGTCCTAGGATGTATCGTTCCTACAATGGGCATTATCTTTTGGCAATAGTTTCGGTTCTTATCCTTAAAAACACATTTCCTTTTGGTTAGCGGTATTGAAGAACATCAGCTTGTTTGTTTACTTTATCTTTGTCTTTTGACTTATCTCTTTGCACTCATTCCAATAACCTCTCGATGATGCCCAAACAAATGGATTTAGAGAGATAGGAATGGGGCAATGATCATTATCTTTTGTCTGCTATGCTTGTTGGAAGTTCTTGTAATATAACTTGGAAAATACTTGCTTTGTTAGATATGTATGGAGGGTGTTTTGGGCAGCTTGTTGACTATTACATTGATAGGTTATACCTTTCCATGTTTTGGTTCGAGATGTTTGAAACTTTTGAAGTGCATCCTAGCAAGGTTTTTGTATGTCAGGTGTGAACAAGAATACTCCTATCTATTTTTTGAGTCAAAGTCCATCACACTAAGTACAATGCCATCCTGGTTCTTTATACCTTGATGCATCATGCTTATGCATGTTATCAAACATAAGATAATTGGCCCTTTGAAAATCCCAACTCCACAATGGATATTCAACATCATCATCTTTTGTCTTGTTGAAATCTCTTATTTCTTTCATTCCTTCTTTCTTCTTCACACTAACAAGATACTATGACAATTAATCACCACCATCATTAATCCTGCATCCACAAAATCATCAGCACAATGCATATCATATAGAAACATTGATCATCTCATAGGCATATAATATAGATTTTTTATTCTAAGCATCTCATAATCATAACATTACATACACATTTGCATATGAACATCTCAAATAAATAATCCATCACATCATCCATGGCATAATCATATAACTACCATCGCATCACATAAATAGGTCAGGCATTTGCATCCATTTGCATAAAGCATACAAAAAAAATACATCATCCATCCATATCATATAGAACATCTCATAAATCACCACATTACAATCATTTTACATAAACATTCCATAAGTCATCCCATATCATTATAAGCATCCAGAGCATAATTAAATGAAGCATAATAGGTACATAAGCATTATAAACAACCCATTGCATTAAGTGCATACATCCATCCATAATCATATAAAACATCTCATACAAGCATTCATTGTGCCATCACATATACATCATAAGGTCGTTACTCACATATCATTTTGCATATCATAAATCATCATCTCCATACCATTTTGCATAACATATCATTTCATATATAACATCACAACACATCATTATATAACATCGTCATAAGTGCATATCATACATGGAAAAACACATACATTCATCATTGCATAGCCGCATATCGTGATCATTGCATTCACATTATCATCACCATCATAACACAAAAAGATATCAAAAAAGAAATCATTTCATAAATAATCACATTTGCATCAACATACATCATATAGATTACACCATCATAAAAGCATACATAAAAAGGTACTACAAGAGAAATGCACCATCATAAACATACATATCATCTATCATCCATCCATATCACATATCATATAAATCCATTATATCCATAATCGTCACAAATGCATATCATATGTCATAATTCATTAGACGCATAATATAGATCTGTTAGTCGCATAACCATCATATAACACATACACCACCAGAAATAAATTCATCCATACATAGTATATCCATCACATAATACCATAACATTATTACATCGCATATAGAAATAGAACCATCCATAAATGCATAATAAATAAATGGTACATGACACATCCCATCAACATCATCATCTCATATATATATCATCAAGTAACTGTCATAGTGCAAAATAATAATCGGATCACTGTACATGTGCATGTCAATAAGTACAAAGGCCCATCGGGCTATCAAAAATGAGCCTATATGGCATGAAAGAATAATATCTCGATCAAAAAGGAGGTCTAACCCTCCTGTCTGCTGCCCTCGCCTCTGTCACCATGACCCTTTGTCGATCTGTGATTGGTCCGCTGAGAGTAATCTGGGGCATGAGCTACTCTAGGTACGACCTGATGATAAAGCAACCGATAGTAATCCGCCTCCCGAATGGCCTCCCTGTATGAGCGAAGGGACACTGTGATGTGAGAGGAGGAAGCCGCCATGCTCTCCAACTGATGTCTACGGCCCATCTCTACGGTCGCCTGTAGCTCTGCGGCCTTCCTCTATAAAATCTCTCGATCTCTCTCTACATGGGCCTGGTCCCTATCTGTTGTCAAGGCCTGGACCTGGGCCTGCAACTATAATATTAGGTCGTCTCTTAGATTCGACTGACCTGTTGATTGTACTGGTGAAGGCTGCACGTGAGGCTGGTCCTCACCCTAGCTCGTGGTGGTGTAGCAACTCGATCCTGGTGCCCGTCATGGCCACCGTCCGACCCTTGATCCCAGTCTTGCATGTGTACATCAGCATGAGGTTGATCCATCTAAACCTGTGTTGGCTGAACCTATGTCGGTTGTCCTGCAGGAGGACCACCACCTCCTCATCCTCGCCCTGCCCCCTCCCCCTGGCTCTCCGTCGAGCAAAGGGTGCACCTGGAACTGTCAAATGTAGAGGAGGTCAAAACCAATCTCTGTACTCCTGAATCACTCCTAGATCTACGGCCCCCTGATCATACGCCCATGGTTGGACCACCAGCTGCCTGAAATTGTCCACTGCCTCAAAGGTAGGAATGTATCACCCCCAGGCACCCTGCGATATTGTGTGAGACAAAATGGCCACATAGTCATTGTCTGGCATGTCCTGAGCCTCGCCAAACTGGCACTGAACTCGTCCCGACAGGTACCTCTCAATCATAGTGTGCTCTTGCCCCTGCATAAACCAGTCCTGGCGGGCAAAGAACTATTGTTGTACATCATCAACCCATCTGGGCCGACCAAGGTATGGGTGCCATGTGAACACCCTCATCTCATCAATGACCCTCCTCTAGTGAGGGATCTCATGCTCGCTTGTGTGTGTAAAGGACACACTTCCCCTGTAATGCCAAACCACTGGATCATCAGGCTTGACTGGCACTGCAACAACCCGCGGCCGAAGGACGGAGATATGTTCCCACGCCCACACATGAAGGAGCGTGACACCTGCACCAAGTGCCCTACCGTCCAAGTATGCATACTCATGTAAATCCCTGTAAAGGGAGGCAAGAAGAACGGGACCCCATGCAAAACGGACTGGCTTGTCACGAACCATCTGCTCCCAGCAAAGCTCCCAGCCAGGATTGAAGTACCGACCTCGTCGATCCAGAGCGACAATACCTAAGATGATGGCTGCAATCACTAGTCGGAAGGGCGTCGTGAGCGTCTTGTGGTGCTCTAGCTCTATCTGGCCCTCACAATATATAACGTCCTCTGTAGCTAGGACTGCATGGCAAGCATCTTGTCTGACATCCATATCATAAATGACTTGTCGACCATGTATCGGCAATCTAAGGATGCGCCACATGTCCTCCAAGGTGACGATGGCCTCGCCAGTGGGAAGATGAAAGGATGACATCTCACTGTGCCATCTCTTGGAAAGTGCAGACATCATGCCAAGATGGGTCCGCATAGGTGCTACATAGGCAATGTACCATAGCCCCATCTCACGAAGTCGGTCCTACTCCCTATCAATCAAATCTCGCAAGTAGCCGAATATCTCCCGCAATATGTGCTCGCAAGAATAGAGCCCCCTCGCTACCTCTTGCATTAGGAAAGGACACTGTGTTAAAATCATCAAGAAAATTTATCCTAAGCGTTCAAGAAACTAGCCCATTGTCGCAAATTGTGAAGGCGTCGTAGTTTGAAATTTGCAAACTACGACACTAGCACCTTCAAATCCCAAACCACGTCGTGGCGGTGCACTTTGCTTAAGCGCCCCGAACCCTAATTCTAAAGTTCGTCACAGCGTCGGAGTTAAGAATCCAACACTGCATTTGACATATGCGTCAGAGTTTGAATTTTGTTCCCAAACTCCATCGCGGTGGTCCATCTTATCATGGTGGGCTAGTTTAAGGGACCGAGCAGTCCAGTTTGAAATTTGAGCAGCGCTATATAGCAACACTACAAATGACCTAGTTCTAAATGCAATAAATGTGTGCATAAAACGATAAATGAAGCTTAAGTAAGGATCACTTACCAGTGCCCCAATGCCAGGAGGTCGTTGGTACTTCTATACTCGGTCGGAGATATGCAACGGGAGTTGTCATTGTGCCATCTTGTCAGGGTATCAAAGCTCAAATCGTAAAATTTCTATAGGCTAAGTGTGAAAATGAATTGGAAGTGGCCTCCTAAGGCCTATTTAAGCTTTTTTTTTACCCTATTTAGTCATCCAAAGGAGGTCTAGGTCCCTCGAACCCGCTTTTATCCATCTGAAGGTCGTTTTACCTCATTTTTCGCCCTCTTGGACCCTTTTTTGGACCTCCACCTTGTCTTTTTTTTGCAAGATCACCCAAAAAATCATAATTTTCATCTGATCTCTCGAGGGGGAAGTATATTACCATAATTTCCTTCACGGGCAATAGTGGAAATTTTTTTTTAAATCCAAATTTTTTTTGGCTTTTGATCAAGTACATTTATTCTTTGAACCAACACAATAGAGTGCACTACTTCAAGAGGAGCTAAAAATATAGACATAGAAAATGTATTGATTGGTACATTTGATCACGACCACTAACAACATTTCATCCTAAATCATCCCTTGGTCTAACCATTTAATGAAATCTCCTTATCTAATTAAATTCATCAACTTTCATCCGTTAATTGAATAAATCATTTTATCTAATTAAGTCGATCTCTTTTGTTAATTAAATCAATTCATCCGATCTAATTATCCCTATTTAATTAAATAATCAATTTTATTTGATTAAATCTTCAAAGTCCATCCATTAAATTAAATAAGTAAAACCTTATTTTGGTTTAATCTAGCATCATCTATTTTAATTAAATAAATAAATAAAATTATTTAATTAATCTTGAAATCATATTCTTCTCATATTTGATTTAAATAAATCCACAAATCTAAGTCAAATTTTTCACATCAGCTAATCTCTCATTAAATTAATTAACCTTGATTAATTTAATCTCCATCCATGTCCCATCCTCTAGCTTTTGCAACTTGCACATGAAAATAGATTTAATTCATTTATTAAATCTCTATTTTCCCTCGAAATGCATAATAAAGGAATATTCCTCAAATTTGAATTCAAAAATCCAAGTGGACTTTGTCCTTCCAACAAGGCATTTACTCCACCTAAAAAGTCCTTTTTCCTTGAGCCAAGTGGCATTCAATGCATTTTCTTTCCCTCTTTGTACATGTCATTTCAACAATTTCAAATTCCACCTAATTGCATTTATTGACACATTCTTCAAAACTTGCACATCCTTCATCCATTCACATGTTGACAAGTGGCATCTTACCATTTGTTGATTCTTAGTCCCACATTGCTCCATTTTGGACATCTCTTCAACTTGGTATTCTATAAATAAGAGGCTTTATTCCTCATTTGATCATCCACAACTTGAGTAAACTTACTATACTCAAATCCATAGCAATTTTCATCCAATCTTAGCTAGGTTATGCAGATTTTTGTCTTGGAGCACATTGGAGGTCTTCATCAAGTGAATCACTCTTCATCATCAATCATCTTCATCACATCATTGGAGTTGGGAAAGGGCCAATTTTCACATCAAATTGGCACCAATTCCCTCAAGAGATTAAGAGTTTGCTTTGTGTTAGAATAGGATTTGATATCTTTGTTTTAAGTTTGTTGTGTTCTTCATTTCATTCCTTTTCTTTTGCATTCAAATGTATTTCTTGAGGAATCATGGTTCTAACCTTGCATTTGATCTAATATATTGATTGTTTGTTGTGTTTGTGTTGGTTGGGAGACTTGGTTTACACCTTGAATTCGGCATTGTGGACTAAATTGAATTTCAGCTTCTCCTATCATCCTCAAACTGACGGGCAGACAAAGAGGATGAATCAAGTAGTCAAAGACCTCCTCTGAATGTATTATATGGACCAACAATATAGGTGGGAAGAATATTTTCCTTTGGTAGAGTTTTCTTATAACTCCTATCATACATCCTTAGGCATGGCACCATTTGAAGCCTTGTATGGGTGGAAGTGTCGTACCCCCATCAGTTGGGATAAGTTGGAGGACATGATCATAGTAGGACCTAAAATTATTAAGGAAATGCAAGAACAAATCAAGTTCATTAAGAGCAGATTGAAAGAGGCGGCAGACCAACAGAAGAGTTATGCCAACAAGAACCAAACTCTTAGACAGTTCACAACAGGGGACAAATTTTTCTTGAGAGTTAAACCTCATAAAAGCTCTATTTCTTTTGGAAAGTCTTCCAAGTTGGCCCCAAGATATGTGGGACTATTTGAAGTCTTGGAAGTGATTAACCCAGTTTCTTATAGACTAGCTCTACCAGCTGCTCTAGCTCAACTTCATAATGTGTTTCATGTTTCTTTGCTTAAGCCATATCATCTTGATGTGACTCATGTACTTGATTGGAAATCCTTTCAGGTACAGGATCCAGGATTGGTGCTAGTGGAGCCCATTAGAATCCTGGATAGATGCAACGTTAAGTTGCAGAGCAAAGATATTGCTCAATTTAAGGTCCAATGGGACCAGTACTCAAAGGACAGTGCTACTTGGGAGGATGCAGAAGAAATAGAATGGTCCTTTCCAAATTTGCTTTCTTAAAAAAGAAACTCAATAATTTTATCTGAATTTTTTTGGATTGAGATACTATGATATTTCGTGCTTAAAACTGTGATGTTGAAATAGACATATATTTTTCATGTGATGTTGAAATAGACATATATTTTTGATGTGATGTTGAAATAGACATATATATATATATATTTGACATGATGTTGAAATAGACATGTATGTTCAAAATTTCATATGATGTTCTTTTATTTGACTTACTAGACATCAGGATGATGTCTCTTCCAAGAGGGGAAGGATGTCATAACCCAATTTTATTGCTTATTTATCACAATATGGTAAATTGAGTTACTGAAGAAATTCAATTAAATATTAAATGGAGATTATGGAATATTCAAAAATTGAATAAAAGAGTTGACTGATGTTGACTTTACAACTTTTGGAAAATTATTTTATATGACTAAATATTACTAATCAAATTGCAAGTGCAAGTGTGTGCAGTTGCAGGGTGACAGGTTGAAGGACGAGAACATGGTTGAAGTAGGATTGTTTAGCCAGATTGAATGGTAAGCTAGTTGGAATATGGGTGCACACACCACAAATGGTGTGATGACTTGCATTTGAATTAAATTGAAAATATAAGAGAACGTAATTTCTTGACTTGAATTGTTTCAGTGTTTGAAAATGTATGGCTTGTAGATTAAAATTTGTCTACTTAAACTTTGTGTTTGAAGAAAAAAAAAGTGAGTATTGTAAAGAAAATTCCTTTGTTAGTATAAATATACATATATAGATACACGTATATATATAGATGCTCGAAATGAAAATTCAAGTTCCTTGTTTTAAATAATAGAGCATGGAACTTATAAGCCATTCTAAACAAACAAATTATACATGAAAGTATATATATATATAAATATACATATATATTCATGTATTTAAATAAAATTTGAATACATACATATATATATATATATAAATGTATATATATCTATACAATATTAGAAAACATGGTAAATAAGAATGAAACCATTTAAATACACATAGAAATATATATATATACATATACATATACATATACATATTTGAATGCATATTCAAATTTAATATCGAACTCAATTTGATAGCCGATAGGATTCTAATATCGGACTGTTGAAAAATCAAATAAGATTATGGAGGACGTGGTCTGCCATGAAATTAATAGCAATATTCAAACTAGTAGTGGCCGATAGTAAGGCAATAATGCCTCCACTAGAGACATGCAAAAAGAATATGTTGTTTCCATTTTGAATACATAGGCAGTGGATGAAAAAGACAGCGAAGAGGTTGTTTGTTGGGAAGGAAAAAGTAGAGAGAAAGCTCATGGGTAAGGTAAAATCCTTAGACAAACTCACACAAGCTCGATTTCTGAGGTAATTTGATCACCCAAGAAAGAAAACTCAAATTTCTTCTATCATTTCCTCATTGTCAAATGGTATTCATCCACTTTTATATGTCAATTTCATCATTCAACAGTAAGTTGCATTTTTGAGGAATAACCACGGCCTTGAGCCAAATGGCATGGCATCAACCATTGTTGGGTCACTCGGCCTGTGGTTGTATTATATGAGCTTTTTTGTAGAAGCCCTCCGGCTAGCTCTCTGAGCTAAGCCGAGCCTTAGAGCATTAAGTTAAGATTGTTCTTAAGGTCGCACTTACGTGCAAGCCACTCGATTATTAATCAAAATTTCTATTCCGATTCACTATGTTCTTTTTTATGAATAAACATTATTGTGGATCGATCAATGATCCCTTGAAAGAGGGTTTTGAACCCTGTTTTTTTATTTTAAAATGTTTTGTATCCACCTTCTCAGTTGGATGAGGCTTGAAGAGCTTCAAAGGCTTGTCCATTATCTCTTTTTTATGCATTTAAATGCTCAGCCTATGATGGCTATCAGAACTTATTCCGACGACTATGTGTTTGTTGATATTATTCTTTGTGAAGGATCGACTATGATCTCGGAGAGGGTAAGAGACCCCTTTGTATTTTGTATTTCCTTTGCATTTTATCTAATCTTGTTATCGAATGGGATGATAATAGAGAGGGATTTTTTGAATGTTTCTTAAGCCTTGAAAATGTATATAGGTTGTTATTTAATGAGAACAGACCTTGTTCAATAAGAATGATGGTTTGAATCCATGTTTGGGTTACAACCAAAGTCTGCATGTAGAATATTTATGCCCACATGGTATAAAATAGTAAGCCCTCATGGGAAATTTCAAATATATCATTAATGCTTAGAAAAGGAAAACCCGACCATTGGGATCGGTTGAACCAAAGCAACCGTAGTCTATTGTTGCAGTCTAAAAGGCATGAGTATTGACTGAACTTAAAGTTTTTATGCTTTCTTTGACAAAAAAACATTTACTCAAATATTTATTCGACAAAAAATGTCGAACATAGTTCTTTATAATATTAAGTTGCTCATCAAATTTTTCAGTGATGCAAGTGTTTAGAATATGAATAATACACATTATGTCCTTATGTATGAAACAAGGAAATTTGATTTGATTATTTTCAGTACATTGTGGAAGAACCCGTTCTATTTTAAACAGTGAACAAATACTTGTAAAGTGATCATTTAGCATGTAAATAGCTTGAGATATGCAAACAGAGTAAACGACAATATTTGAATTTAAATACAACTGTTTAGTTTGAAACAATATTGTGTTGAAGTAAACAGTGGATACTCTTTTGCAAATAACTCTGTTTTGTTAAAAAGTTACCTTTATAGCTGAAAATAGCTTGTTTTATAACTGTTTAGTAGGAAATAGAACTTGTTCAGTTCAAAAAATGAATGTACATATGTGAACAACTTGTTTATAACTGTTTAGTAGGAAACAGTACTTGTTATGTTCAAACAATGAATGTACAAATGTAAACAGCTTGCTTCACAACTATTTAGTAGGAAACAATACTTGTTCTGTTCAAACAATGAATGTACAAATGTAAACAACTTGCTTCACAACCGCTTAGTAGGAAACAGTACTTGTCGCTTAACCAATGATTTTTTTTAGGTAAACAGCAATAGAATGCAATAATAGTATGTGTGAAACTGTTAGCATATACTTGTTTGAATTATTTATTTTGACAAGAAATTTCAAGGGAATACTATTTTAAGGTTGCAATCTAAATTTTATAACTTTTTTTTAGAATGTATGCACAAATCTTAAACATGAGTAGGCACATATATGTGTATGCACATAGACTTCGTCTATGTACATACACATACTTGTGGCATACCTTATTTTGTTTTTAGTACATTTTTTAAAAGGAAAATGCTTAAGATGATAAGTAGAAAATAGTCATAAGAATGATATGACTGATTGTTGAATTACTTTGTGAATCATAAATCTAATTTATGTTTAGAGTATAAATTTGTATTATGTTTCTTCTTTTGAAGACATTTGTGAAAGAATATTTTAAATACTTGAACAGAACAATGACACCTTAGTTGACTAGAGCACCTACGGGTAGATGTTGCTAGAGGGTAGATAACTGTTATGAGATGTATAGTCTAGAAATTTACCTTCCGGGACGAGTGCCGAAATGGAGTTCAAAGAGTATAGGTTTTCTTTACCAGATGCTATTATTTATTATTGTTGCAACACATTATTTATGCTTGGCCAAGCAATATAGTTCATTATGTATGTATGAATGAACTCTGTAATTTCACTCTCTACCATTCCTAGCATAGATCTTGCACTTTCTTTCCAAGCAATATAGTTCATTATGTATGTATGAATGAACTCTGTAATTTCACTCTCTACCATTCCTAGCATAGATCTTGCACTTTCTTTTCTAACTTATAGATAGAAATTTCATGTTGATGTATGGGCACACACTAGATTCCACCTTGCAAATTGTTCTCTTGCTAAACTTTTTGTTCAAGGTCGGGAATTCTTCAAGTCAGAAGAATACTAAGGAAGCATAAGCTTTGTGGTTGGCTGGTAAAGCGTTTCAACCATGTTCTTGTCCACCAGTGGAGGCAAGCGTCAAAGAAGAACCTTAGTTGTTCACAGGACTATTTTAGTCTAAGAAGTATCTTGATGTAATACATTCATGTATTTGATGTAAAGTGTACATTGTATTGATTGTGTGGCCTTGAGAGCCAAGTCAAACCTGATATTGTAATTTGAATTTTGAACTGAATATAAGAATCTTTGACTCATTTTAAATGGACATGTGTAGCTATGATTGACTTTAGCCACTAGTTATGTCTTTTTAATTTAGAGTATATTCATGTGTCATTTCCAATAATATTAATTAAGTAATAATTTCAAATGGGTTATTACACCTTTGTTGTGCATTTAGATTGGGTTGGGTAAACAAATACTTTAGACCATGATGATCAATCTTCAATTCAAATGGTTTTCCCAACAAATAATGTCTCCACATTTGTAATGCATGGACAACTATTGCTAACTCTAAATCATGTGAAGCATAATTTTGTTCATAGGTCTTCAATTTCCTTGATTCATAAGCTATGAATTGCCCCTCCTGCATTAATACTCCACCCAATCCTTCTCCACATGCATCCTTAATAACTACAAAGTTACCATCTAGATCTAGTACTTTTAGTATCGATGTTATGGTCAACCTTTCCTTAAGTTGGTCAAATGCTTCTTGACACTTTTTAGACCACTCAAACTTATTCCCCTTCCTTTGTAATAGCGTGATGGGAAAAGCTATTCTCAAAAAGTTTGCAACAAACTTACGGTAATATCCAACCAAACCCATAAAACTTCTAACTTTCGGCACATTCTTGAGAATCAACCACTCTAACACTGCTTTTATTTTCATTGGATCTATCGCAATCCCATCTACCAAAATTGCGAGACCCAAATATTGTACTTTCTTCTAGAAGAATGTACACTTCGAGAGTTTTTTGTATAACTTATGCTATCTCAATCATTGGAGAACAATCTCTAGATGCTAGATATTTTCTTCTTCATTCTTGGAGTAAATTAAAATGTCATCCAAGATGACCAACACAAATCTATCCAAATAGTCTCTAAATGCATTGTTTATTAGGTTCATGAACATTACTGGTGCACTTGTCAGCCTAAATGGTAGGACTGTGAACTCGTAATGTGGGTATCTAGTCTTGAAAGCAGTTTTGAAAATATACTCATCATTGATTCTTAATTGGTGATATCCAGAACGTAGATCAATCTTTGAAAATACCATCACTCCTCGCATCTGATCAAAGAGATCATCGATACATGGCAATGTATTTGTTACACCCCAATTGTATAGTTATTATTTACTATTACTGCATAGGGTAAAATGGTTGTAATGAGATTTCTGAAGATGAATAAAATATGTTGCACCTTGTTATCAATATGAGTGTTTTCACATTTGATGATTGTTTCATTTAATGTTACTTCAATTGATGTTATCCTTGGTGAAATATTACATTTATGAGAATAGAAGGTTATTGAATTGTGATTATTCTAACTTTTGAGATGTTTATGTATATTGCTTATTCTATGAATATTGACTACCATGAGAATGTGTCAATGGATGCAAGTTTATGTACCATTCCTCGAAGCGGAGGGGAAGTATCACTCGGGAGAAGATCTTGGTCAGGTAACTGGTAAAGTAAACTATCTGAGCATACACACACCACCTTAGATTGAGTGAACTAAGTCAGTTTGTGTGGGTTATAGGTAAGTCTTCCTTAGCTTGTATGTTTGCATAGGGAGTCTTGTTTACTTTTGCATGCATTTGCAAGTGATGTTTATCTGATTGGTTTCGGTGATCTATCTTGTGATATTACGATCATATGGATAGGTGGGATGTAGGTGAAAGTATGTTTATATGTATGCACATGTGTGTCAGGAGGATCTAACAACACGTATATGCATATGTATAGAGATACCACACGTACACACCTATCAACATGATGGTAACGTAAATGGTTGTAAGTAAATTGGATGTGGACATATATACATATGTATAGTATATACACGTATCCATAGGGATATGCATATTGATACAAGCATGCGTTGGAAAATGGATATGTTCATACAGATGCATCAATATGGTTTACCTACACATTAGTGTACATAGAGGTATATAAAGGTATATATGTATATATGCACACATCCTATATAATGTGGATATTAATAATATTGTTATTATTATTGCCTACCGAATTTACATATATAAATCAAATGTATGTTGACTCGCTCACGATATATATATTTGATAAATATATATATATATATATATATATGTAAATATATATATATATATATGTAAATATATATATATATATATATGTAAAATATATATATATATATATTAAATATATATAATATATATATATATATATATATATATATATATATATATTAAATATATATATTTATATATATATATATTATAGTTATATTAATACACACACACACATATATATTTATACTAAAGTATTTAAATATATATATATTATATATAAACTATAAATATATACATATAATAATATATATATATATATATTACATGTTATTCTCAAAATTGGAAATCAAATTATTTTTGAATCTCATGAAAGAGTTGATTTAATATTGTCATCTTTTAAAAAACATATTAATTTTGGCTTATACATGTCGATATAGTGAAAATGTTGAAATACGAACTTTCAAATCAACATGACTTTGAGGAAAATCACGCAACACCTGCTAAATGAATACACAGGGATAAATCCTAAAATGCATCTAAATAATTATGGCTTTTGACCAAGTTAGAATCTAAAGCTTGAATTAATTCAACGTAGTAAATGATGTTTATCGACTCAACCCAAAAAATAGTCGATGTTGGGTATGTGTTAATGAATTATGATTGACTTCTTCTTAGATTATGAAAATATCTCCATCTCATGAGTTTGGTGCCATCTTTGAAACCATTTTTTTGTAGGTGTTGATTTATGAATTTCTCCATGTGCTTTTGGAAATAGTCTTCTTAATGCTGGAAGAATTGGAAGTTGATTCACCATGGTCATTGTTGAGTACAGACTTCTCAACATTGGAAATCGAATTATTTATGAATCTCATGAAAGATTCAATTTAATATTGTCATCTTTTAAAACACATATTAAATTTGGCTTATACATGTCGATATAGTTAAAATGATGAAATATGAACTTTCAAATCAACACGGCTTTGAGGAAAATCACGCAACACCTGTTGAATGAATACGTAGGCATAAATCCTGAAATGCGTCTAAATCATTATGGATTTTGACCAAGTCAAAATCTGAAGCTTGAATTAATTCAACATAGTAAATGATGTTTATCGACTCAACCCAAAAAAATAGTCGATGTTGGGTATGTGTTAATGAATTATGATTGACTTCTTCTTAGATTATGAAAATCTCGCCATCTCATGGGTTTGGTGCCACCTCTGAAACCATTTTTTTGTAGGTGTTGATTTATGAATTTCTCCATGTGCTTTTGGAAATAGTCTTCTTAATGTTGGCAAAATTGGAAAACGATTCACCATGGTCATTGTTGAGTATAGACTTAATTTAGCACCACCTCCAAGTTGAACAATTCAAACGGCAGTGGTATCAATTCACATGCCATGGTTGTAGGAGTTTTAGAGAGTTGAGGTCTCTATAAATAGTCGCCAACTCTCTTTTATCCTACCATTCTCATTGCCATTGTCATATCATTGTCTTGCCTTTTGTGTTATCTCATTCCTCATATTCGATTTACCTTGAGCATTTTCTGAGTATCATTCTTACCATTTAGAGAGTAAATATTGTTTACTACCACAATTCATTTCTGTGTCAGCATTGAGGAAGGTGTATCATACCAAAGGTATACGCATTGCTGGTTATTACTTTTGAGTTTTACCAATTCATTATATTTGATTTCTGAGGATGAGAAAAGTGGAGTTTGTGAGGTAGAGTTGTCAAGTTCTGTAGTGTTGGGAATTGATTTGAGAAGTTGTATTGAGCTTTAGGTGAAGGCTACACTATTGTCACTTTAGGAAAAGCAAATACAGGCATGGGATATTCTTCTACTATTTACTTGCAAGAATGAATATGTTGCTTGAAATGTATTTTTTGTTTGTGCATAAGAAGTGAATATGTTTGTCTTCTGAGAAAGGAAAAATGATGTATTCTAGCTATGTTATACAACGTTTGTATGTAAGATCTCCATAATAGGAGAATTTTGTTTGCAATAGTTATTATTTACTAGGTTTGAATGAATGCAAGAGTCACTTGAAGTTCAACTAGCTAAGTTATTTGTTTAACTTAGAAAAGCTTGTGTTACTCCTAGGATAGTATTCCAATATTGGGAGGGAACTCATGTACTTAATTTCTAAGTAGATTCATTTCTAGGAGTTTAGTATGTTGTAGTCTAGTCTGGGATACAGATTATCCATTGAAGGACAATGCCTATGTGTAGTGTAAGATAGCCTTAAGTCAAATCGGCCCTGAATAGTGTACGTGACAAATGATCCTCAGCAGAACATACTGAATGAAACACTTTGGCCAAAGTAGTGCAATGTACGAGATCCACTTAGGCTGTGTGATGCTTGAGACTACACTGTTAGTTCACCGTGATCCCGTATTACATAATAGTTTGAGAATGTCATGTTACTAAAGGATCTAGTTATGTAGGACACAACACTATGCTCAATTGATTGTCATTATCAGTTACTCTACCAATCTCTTCGTCAAAGGGAAGGACCATCTATCGAATGATAGATGTGCGGGGGACCGCATTAAGAGTCCGTGGTTGGCAAAAAAGCGCCCGAGTGATGCTTCTCCTCCACAACAGGCGACTGAAGAACCAAGATTTGAAAGGACGGATTCATGGACCTTCTTGCTACTATTTTTTCAAAAAATCCTTGAGCTATGTATGTATTTGTATGCTTTCTTACTCTAATGTATATTTGTAAAGAAAAGGAATAATTGATGGTATATATTTGTATCATGTTTGGATTTATCAATAAAAGAAAAGAAAAAAATTATTGCAATGGCTTTATTACTCGTCACCTTTACTTGTTTGGTGTAAAATTATGAAATTTTTACTTTATTAAAAGGTTAGGTCGTTACATGTGGTATCAGAGCTACCAGGTTTAACTCTAGAACCTATGAGCTCGTCAATTTTCCATTCCAACATTATCTAATGTTGTGAAAAATTCTTGTGTCAAGATGTTGCGTCTCAAATTAACGGCTCGAAAGTTAGTAATAAAAAATGAGGATTACCTCAAGGAAAAGAAGGAAAAAGAATCCATCATTAGAACCATAGAAAGAACCAACTACGATAATGCTATTTGGTTGAGTGACACTGAAAATTTTAGTCACACACTTTCTCAGATCAGTGATGTGAAGAGGAGGATGAAGATGGAGGCTATGTATAATTAACTACCAACCATCTCACCAAAAAAGTCGGAGTCATTACTGTTGGTGTAATTAATTAATTAATTATTACACTAGCATAAGTTAACTTAGGTCATAAATCATTTAGTCCTAGGTTGCATCATTTCATAAATGGGATAATATTCCCTTCCTAGTTTGTGGGATAAGATTCCTTCTAGAACTTATCTCATCATTTAATGATCATCACCATAGGGTTCACATGTTGTCACATGTTGTTAGATTATAACACTTGGCAACATCTCATGCATATTAGGGTTTACCTCTTGCCTATATAATCAGGCATCTTGTTCATTTGTAATATATCAATCAGATATTCAAATATCATATCAATATCACATCAATCATATTATCAATAGAATCTTTAATCAGCATTCCATTGTTGCAACACTTCTTTTGTGGTTGATTATCTTTCATGGCTAAAGTCCTGCATTGAAGTTTCTGGAGCTTCAGGGGTTGTGCAATTCATCATCTCAACATGGTATCAGAGCTAGTCCATTGAAACATCAACCCTAGATCCAGGAAGTTGGAGTGCAAGATTCTTACAGGCTTGGAGTTTTATGTTGCAGGCTAGTTGGCTCTACCCGGGAGCCAAGCTAATTTCTGGTGTAGATCAGGCTCTCTCTGACCTCTCCATTGCGTCCAGAAGGCCTCAAAACCCATAGAGCGCCTGTTCATTCGTCAAAATCGGAGACATATCATCCGGGAGCCTTCGAGGTATTATCTAGGGTTTGCATTTTTTTTGTACAAATCCATACATATTTGAAGAAAAAAATCCCCCTTTCAGTCCTCCATCAAGGCAAATTTTTTTAGAAAAATCAATATTTTTTTCTGGCTATTATTGGGCATTTTTTATATAGTTTTGGAATAAATCAAACTCTGTCAAGGCGACCTGCAAATAAAATTGGTGGTCGGCAGAAATATTTCTTTTCGCGCCTATAGTTTGTTTTCCGGTCGGCATTTCATATATTATCGGTGTTTTAATTTTTATATTTGAATTGCAAATTTATTGCAATATTCAAATATTCCTTCGTCGGCATATAATCAACTTTACATAGTCACATCACCGCATTCGCACCTCCTGATTTGCTCATCACCGCTGCCGCCATCCGCCCGCCACGCCGATTTGCCATTCTCCAGCCTACCGCCGCGCTTTAATCACCGATCACCCATCTCCAAGTTTCAACTCCGGCCGATGTTGTTCCCCGCCGGCCGGGTACCTGGCCAGAGCGCGAATCCATGGGTTTCGCTTGACGCGGCCCCATTCCGCCCTGCCACGTCACCGAACCGCCCTCCCCTCACAATTCCGCCACCGCGCCCCCGGGGACATTTTTCCCCTCGGTCATATCATATCGCTGGGGGCTTTTTTTTTAACCCCGAGTGCTTCATTTTTGCACCTAGTTAGCCAGTTTGATTTAAATTGTAGTTTTTTTTCCGAGGGCCATATCTTCGCGCCACGATATCAAAAATTCGCAAACGAGATATCGACGGAAAGAGAATTTAGAGCACTATCCAATGGTGCCATCCATTTTGCAGGATTTTTCTGCTATAAAATTCTAAATTCAACTAAAGTCAACCCTCCATTCTGGACTCAAAAGTGCATATCTTCGCATTAGATTGTCGGATTTCGGAGATTCCAGCGGCATTCGAGAGATATTTCAGTGCATTTTTTATCAGTTCAGTCACCTTCTTTGGTTTCAGCTCCAGGTATCCTTTTTTTTTGGTTTTTTGATTCTTGAGACATCCTAAAGATTGAAGAATAATTTCCTGATCTCGGAGGCATATTCTCAGTTGCATATCTATTTGGAAGTCTTCTATTTGTCGTTGAAGGTCCGGTTCTTTGTTTTCTTGGAGAAATTTTCATTATGGGGCTTGCATATTACTCTCCTTCTTTGGTTATGTTGCACAAGGGTAACTATCAGCAATGGTGAGATGGGATCTGCCACCATCTTTAGTCACTTCATCTATTGCCTCATCTGTATGGCATAGTTCCCTGTCCAAGTGAAGGTGTTCAGAAATTTGCTTGGAGTTGCAACAGGTACACTGTTTTAGAAATCATTGCGATGCAAGTTTATTGTGATGTTTTGAGATCTATTAATCATTGTGATTGTCCTCACATTCTTTGGACTAAGCTTTGGGACCTATACGGAGATTCAAATACTCCACCATTCCCCGATGATCATGCTTCAAAATGTCATTCTTCAGATCTAGTACCCCATGATGCTATTGTTGTGCAGGAAGTTGATTACCTTGATCTTTCCGAAGAGGTTGAAAAGGTCCCTTTCTATGCTTCTTCTTCATTAGAGACAGTTGGTATCCCTTCACGTTCAGTGATTCCTTGTCCAGACTCATTGATTGAGGCTTCCACCACCATCTCTATCCATCAGGACACATTCAGTTTTTCAGACTTGACATCACATGATGGCTTCGTTTCAGGTATCACTGACTTGGCTACTTCTACAGGTTTGGAGAACATTCTTGAGGGGATATCACTCCTCTATTCAGATCACACTTTGGAGAGTTGTTTTGAGTCTCCTCATTCTTTTGTCTCAACCTTGATTGGGAATTCAGAGACCATCTTGGAGGCGCTTGGTTTCTCTTCAGATATTTCATATCTGAGACTTCTTCCTTTTTATTCCATTCAGGATTTGAGGTTTCTTCAGCATCCACCACTAGATTTGCTTCAGACTTTCTTCAGTGGTTTTGAGGACACTTCATTCAGGGGAGGCTATCAAGTCTCCATCACATCCATCATATCCATTCTATCTTTGTCTTTGGATATTGTTCAACATCAGTTTCTGCATCGTCTTGGTTTGTCACCCTCTTCATTGTTTGGGACTATGGCATCTTCTTCATCAGGCAAGGAGACATTTGAGCAGAGTTCAGAGACATCATCATCCATTTTCATCCTTCCTTCCTTCAATTCCTATTCGGAATGGGAAGCATCCCTGCACTTGCACATGGTTTTTTTTCTTCCGAAAGGGAGACAAGTTGTTTGTCGACATTGGATCATATTCTGTCTTCAGATACTTACCTTATTTGCAGTTGATCACATCTTCTGGGGGGACTATTTAGTATCTCTATTGTATCCATGTGACAGATGGTGTACTTGGGGGGTATTTGAGAGTCCTCCATCCTTCCCATTCTCACATCATTCTTGCTTTTTATCTCCTTTTTTGGAGAGGGGTTTTGTTCCTACTGGGTTTTCCCCTTTTCTCCATTTGTGGGATATTTTCTGCATCTTCATGTACATGGGTACCTAACATGGCCTCGTAGCCAGGACCCATCATCATCATCATCATCTTGCATAATCATTGCATTTTCCTCCCTAAGTTGCACTTATGGGGGGGTGTTGGTGTAATTAATTAATTAATTATTACACTAGCATAAGTTAACTTAGGTCATAAATCATTTAGTCCTAGGTTGCATCATTTAATGGGATAATATTCCTTCCTAGTTTGTGGGATAAGATTCCTTCTAGAACTTATCTCATCATTTAATGATCATCACCATAGGGTTCACATGTTGTCACATGTTGTTAGATTATAACACTTGGAAACATTCATGCATATTAGGCTTCCTCTTGCCTATATAATCCGGCATCTTGTTCATTTGTAATATATCAATCGAGATATCATATCAATCATATTATCAATAGAATCTTTAATCAGCATTCCATTGTTGCAACACTTCTTTTGTGGTTGATTATCTTTCATGGCTAAAGTCCTACATTGAAGTTTTAGCTTCGGGGTCTGTGCAATTCATCATCTCAACAATTACCACTTTCCAGAGACATGCCATCAGAAGAAAGTGTTACTCCTGCATTCATCTTTAGGGATCCTAGGTTCTACCACTGGCTGAAGTAATATCAATTTCTTCGAGTAAAGAGTCTGAGGGATATATACCAAGGACACCGCCAGTCGAGAAAGGGTCTCATAAACAAATGTCTCCGAAAAATGCATAATACATTGTTGATGAACACCATATTGACATTACTTCTCATAACTATGTATCAAATGATAAATCTGAGGGTTATTATCCTTTTTGGGATAGATACGAACATATGAGAGATGAACAAAAAGATAGGGAACAACAATTTTCTCATTTTTTAGGTTATACTCCTTTAAGTTATGTGTCTGAGAGTGAATCTGAAGGATACTCTCCCCTTGACTATCTAAAATAGTCGATCAATGTAATTGATAGGATATTGAAATCCTCATGTTATGAATAAAACTATGTGTTTATCAAGAGAAGTATATACTTGATCTTTTATGGAATTCTTGTGTTCATGTGAATGTGTACTTTTATGCTTTCCATAAGTTAATTGATACCATAATTAGTCTAACATGGATAAAAACATTTAGGTTAAACCAATCATATAAAGCATGGTGAGAACATATGAGAGGACATGAACTAATCCCAGAACAAGTCAGGAGGTTGGACAAGGAGCTACTAGAATGGAAGCTAGGCTTGACCAAATCCTAGCAAGGCTAACTAATCTTGAACAAGAAAAAGCTAAGGATAGGGTAGAAAAAGAAGTACTCGTCAATAACCTAGAAGGAGAAAGTTTATCCCATGGGCAAGGTGAAAACCATAACTATGATAAGGAAAAATTACCTACACCATCTATTAAGAGGAATAAGAAGATTGTGTCTACTGAATTGTCAAGGGATATTAAGAAAATAATTCCACCTAAGTTTGATGATAGTGTTGGAGGTGATGAAGCTGAAGTTTGGCTTGTTCAAATGGAAAAGTATTTTGAGATACAAAACTATGATGAAGTTACTAAAGCAGCGTGGGGTGCATATCAGTTAGTGAGTTAGGCCTCTAACTAGTGGATGAGCAAGAAGTTGTAGCTTATCACAGGTTCATGGAAACTAACTTGGCGAGAATTTGTGAAAAAAAATTGTAAGAGATGGTTACCACAACTTTATTATGACCAGAAAATCTCAGATTTCCAATAGTTGAAGCAAGGGACCATGATGGTCAATGAGTACTGGGAGAAGTTCACCTAAATTTTGTGTTATGTCCCAATTTACCATAAGGATGAGTGTTTCCGCATCAGGAAATTCATTTTGGGACTCAATAACCAGATTGGTGAAGTGGACATGCATGTTCCAACAATAATGGATTTGGTATATGAAAAATCCATCAAGAAAGAACAAAAGCTTAAGGAAAATTCCAACCGGCAAGAAAGAAGGGAGCAAAAGAGAGATGTGGAAGTTCCCAACAAGATAGCTCCCAAGATGGAGGAATCTGTATAGGATGTTGTGAAGCAGAAAGGGAAAAGATATTGCTATAATGGAAAATATTTTAGGAGATATCAGAAGAGAAATGATTCTAGCTTTGGTAACACTAGCAAGGCTAGTGAAGGTACCAATAAGACTGGAGAGGCTACATGGAAAAGAGGGTTGCCTTCAAGATGTTATATATGCAAAGTGGATCACTATGCAAGGGAGTGTCCTAATAAAACTTCTGGTTCCCAACCATATGGTAACTCATTACCCACTCAGCAGGCCATGTTTTAGCAAAGGATACATGCTACTGTGGACGATTGACAAGTTGATTACCAAGTAACACCAGTCGAAACACTAGGTATTCTATTTGGCTTACCTATTTCTATTCTTATTGATACGGGTCCTATTGAAAATTTTGTTTCACCTAGAATAGCTAAACAATTATCTAGGAAGGCAAGGCACATGGTAATGTATTGGAATGTAGAGTATGCAAACCAAACAAGAGAAAAGGTGGATCAATGTCTATTTGAGGCTAGGATAGAACTACCTAGTTTTACTACTGAATTCAACCTTTACGTCAAACCTCTAGGATCATATGATGTAATCCTAGGAATGAATTGGTTGTGAAGGAATAGTACCATAGTAAATTGCCATGCCAAGACTATTGAGTGCCTGGATGACTATGGAAATCAAGTCAAATTCCAAGGGATACCTAGAGAGGTAAAGATTCGACAAATTATGGAAATGTAACTTATGAGAGCTAAGAAGAAAGGGTGTAAAATCTTTGTTGTAAAGATCGAATAACTTGGGCAGGATGGTGATAATTCTAAGTACCAAAGTCAATAAGAGCTAGAAGATGGGGAAATAGATGAAAATGGGAAATTAGATATGGAGAAGTACCCAATTTTGAGGAAATTTTTAGATGTGTTTCCTGAAGATTTACTAGGATTACCTTCAAAAAGAGTGTTTGATTTCTCTATTGATATAGTTCCTAGATCATAACCTATATCCAAGGTACCCTATAGGATGACCACCACTAAACTTATGGAACTTAAGACACAATTGGATGAATTGTTGTCAAAAGGGCTAATAAGACCAAGTGTTTTACCTTGGGGAGCGCCAGTTATCTTTATCAAGAACAAGGATGGAACATTGCGATTGTGCATCGACTATCGTATGCTTAACAAAGCTACAGTTAAGAACAAGTATATGTTGCCACGCATTGACAATATTTTTTATCAAATGAGATGTGCAATTGTTTTCTCAAAAATAGATTTGAGATCTGGATATCACCAATTAAGGATTAAAGATGAAGATATCTTTAAAACTACAATCAGAACTCGATATGGACACTATGAGTTCACTATTCTACCTTTTGGTTTAAAAAATGCACTAGCAACAATCATGAATCTTATGAATAGTGTGTTCAGGGATCACCTTGACAAGTTTGTACTAGTCTTTCTAGATGACATCTTGATTTACTCTAGAAATGAGGAAGAACACTACAAGCACTTAGAAATGGTCCTACAACGGCTGAGGGAACATAATTGGTATGGTAAACTATCCAAGTGTACATTCTTCCAAGAGAGGGTATATTATTTGGGTCATGTGATCTCAGCTAAAGAAATTGCAATGGATCTAGTAAAGATTAAAGTAGCAATTCAGTGGACTATACCCAAAAATGTGTCTGAAGTGAGAAGTTTTATGGGCTTCGAAAGATATTACAGGAAGTTTGTCGTAAACTTCTCTAAGATTGTATTTCATATAACCTCTTTGCAAAAGAAAGGAAAGAGATTTGAATGGAATGAGAAGTGTCAAGAATCATTTGACCTACTCAAAGAGAAACTAACCACCGCACCAATCCTAAAAGTACCTGATCCTGAAGGTAGCTTTACGGTTATCATAGATGCATGCAGATAAGGGTTAGGAGGTGTATTGATGCAATATGGGAAAGTGATTGCATATGCATCAAGAAAGATGAAGCCATATGAAATGAATTATGCATCACATGATTTAGAGTTGGCAGTTGTCGTTCATGCATTGCAAATGTGGAGGCACTATTTGCTGGGAAAAACCCTTTGAATTGAAAACTGACCATAATGGGTTAAAGTACCTTTTTACTCTTGATAGAAGCTAAATTCTAGACAAAGAAGATGGTTAGAGTTGATAGCTGGCTATGATTTTAATATTAGTTATATCAAGGGAAAATAAAATCGGGTCATTGATGCATTAAGCCGAAGATGACACATTGCTTCCATCATAGCAATTCAAACCAATTTCAAGGGGCAAGTACACCAAAAGTGTAAAGATGATGAGTATTACTTATAGGTTAAGCAAGCACTCGTAGATAATCCTTAAGATTCTAGGTATGAAGGTTTCCAATTTGAACCTAGTGGATTACTTAGGTACAAGGGTAGAATGTATGTGTCTGATGTGAAAGAATTGAGAAATCTGGTGTGGAAGGAAATACACGAAGCACCATATTCTGGACATCCAGGAATGACAAAAATGATGGCTGATGTAAAACCATTATACTTCTGGAAGGGAATGAAAGGAGATGTTGCTAGTTATGTGGCTAGGTGTCTTGAGTGTCAGATGGTGAAAGTTGAGCATCATCATCCTGCAGGTTTGTTATACCCATACGACATACCAGAAAGGAAATGGAAAGTAATAAGTATGGATTTTGTGCAAGGATTGCCTATGTCAAGCAATAAGCACAATGCCATACTAGTGGTAGTGGATAAGCTTACAAAAGTGGCACATTTTATACCAGGGAACTTATCTGATGGAGCACTTGTCATAGCAAGGAAGTTTGTGCAGGAAGTGTTTAGATTGCATGGGATTCCTAAAAATATTATTTATGATAGGGATACACGAATCACTTCTAGGTTTTAGCAAACCTTGTTTTTTGCACTAGGGACTCAGTTAAATATTAGCTTGGCATATCATCTAGAAACGGATGGGAAAACTGAAAGGGTAAACCAAGTAATGGAGGACCTACTTAGGTTGTATTACATGGATCAATAATACAAGTGGGAAGCTTATTTACCCTTAGTCAATTTTTCTTACAATAACTCATATCATTCTACAATTAAGATGGCACCTTTCAAAGCTTTGTATGGTCGAAAGTGTCAAACTCCTATAAGTTGGGATAAACTTGAGGATCAAGTAAGTCTTGGATCGGAAATGTTAGAAGAAATGGATAAGCAATTTAAGGTTATTAAGAAAAGGTTAGCAGAATCTAACAATCAACAGAAAAGTTACGTGGATGCTAAGAGAGTGCCCCATAATTTTTCCTTAGGTGACAAAGTACTTTTGAGATTGAAACCTGACAAAAGCTCCATTAAATTTGGAAAGTCTTCTAAGTTTACTCTGCATTATGTTGGACCCTTTGAGGTTCTAGAGGAAGTGAATCTTGTAGCCTATCGAATTGCTTTGCCACCAACTCTTGCGAGAATGCATAATGTATTTTGTGTGTCCTACCTTAAAAAGTATATACTAGGAGATAATCATGTAATTGATTGGACTACTTTACAAGTAAGGGATCTCGGAGTAGTAACTCTTGAGCCCATCAAGGTGCTAGAAACACGTAAGCTTCACTTATAGAACAGAGAGGTCTCGTAGTGCAAAGCCTAGCGGGACCAGTTCACAAAAGACTCGGCTACTTGGGAGGATTATGCGGAAATTCACCAAAAATTTCCAAACATTCTTGAAGCTTTTGAGAATGATGAATAATGTAGTGTTAAATTATTATGCTTTGAATAATACCTTAGGTCATCGGGGATGATGATTCATAAGGGGGGGAGTATGTTACACCCTGATTGTATAGTTACTATTTACTATTACTCCATAGGGTAAAATGGTTGTAATGATATTTCTGAAGATGAATAAAATATGTTGCACCTTGTTATCAATATGAGTGTTTTCACATTTGATGATTGTTTCATTTAATGTTACTTCAATTGATGTTACCCTTGGTGAAATATTGCATTTATGAGAATAGAATATTGAATTGTGATTGTTCTAACTTCTGAGATGTTTATGTATATTGCTTATGTTATGAACATTGACTATCATGAGCATGTGTCAGTGGATACAGGTATATGTACCATTCCTCCAAGCGGAGGGGAAGTATCACTTGGGAGAAGATCTCGGTCAAGTAACTAGTAAAGTAAACTATCTGAGCATACACACACCACCTTAGATTGAGTGAACCAAGTCATTTTGTGTGGGTTATAGGTAATTCATCCTTAGCTTGTATGTTTTCATAGGGAGTCTTGTTTACTTTTGCATGCATTTGCAAGTGATGTTTATCTTATTGGTTTTGGTGATTTGTCTTGTGATATTACAATCATATGGATAGGTGGGATGTAGGTGAAAGTATGTTTATATGTATTCACATGTGTGTCAGGAGGATCTAACGATAGGTATATGCATATGTATAGAGATACCACACGTACACACCTATCAATATGATGGTAATGTAAATGGTTGTAAGTAAATCAGATGTGGACATATATACATATGTATAGTATATACACATATCCATAGGGATATGCATATCGATACAAGTGTATGTTGGCAAATGGATATGCTCATACAAATGCATCGATATGGTATACCTACACATACATGTACACAGAGGTATATACACGTATATAAAGGTATATATATCTATGTATGCACACATCCTGTATAATGTGGATATTAATAATATTGTTATTATTATTGCCTACCGAATTTACATATATATCGGATGTATGTTGATTGGCTCATGATATATATATTTGATAAATATATACATATATGTAAATACATATATTAAATATTATAGTTATATTAATACACACATATATATATATTTATACTAAGGTATTTAAATATATATATATTATATAAACTATAAATATATATAATAAAATATAGATATATTACATGTTATTCTCAACATTGGAAATTGAATTATTTTTGAATCTCATGAAAGAGTCGATTTAATATTGTCATCTTTTAAAATGCATATTAACTTTGGCTTATACATGCCGATATAGTTAAAATGATGAAATACAAAATTTTGAATCAAAACGGCTCTAAGGAAAATCACACAACACCTGTTGAATGAATACGCAGGGATAAATCTTGAAATGCGTCTAAATCATTATGGCTTTTGACCAAGTCAGAATCTGAAACTTGAATTAATTCAACATAGTAAATGATGTTTATCGACTCAACCTAGAAAATAGTTGATGTTGGGTATGTGTTAATGAATTATGATTGACTTCTTCTTAGATTATGAAAATTTTGTAATCTCATGAGTTTGGCGCCACCTCCGAAACCATTTTTCTGTAGGTGTTGATTTATGAATTTCTCCATGTGCTTTTGGAAATATTCTTCTTAATGCTGGAAAAATTGGAAGTCAATTCACCATGGTCATTGTTGAGTATAGACTTAATTTAGCGCCACCTCTAAGTTGAACAATTCAAATGGAAATGGTGTCAATTCGCATGCCATGGCTAAAGGAGTTTTGAAGAGATGGGGTCTCTATAAATAGTCACCAACTCTCTTGTATCATACCATTCTCATTTCCATTGTCATATCATTGTCTTGTATTTTGTATTATCTCATTCCTCATATTCTATTTACCTTGAGCATTTTCTGAGTATCATTCTTACCATTTAGAGAGTAAATATTATTTGCTACCACCATTCATTTTTGTGTGAGAATTGAGGGAGATGTATCATACCAATGGTATACACATTGTTGGTCATTACTTATGAGTTTTACTAGTTCATTATATTTAATTTCTGAGGTTGAGAAAAGTGGAGTTTGTGAGGAAGAGTTGTCAAGTTTTGTAGAGCTGGGAATTGATTTGAGAAGATAGATTGAGCATTAGGTGAAGGCTGCATTGTCGTCACTTTAGGAAAAGAAAATACAGGCATGTGATATTCTTCTACTATTTACTTGCAAGAATTAATATGATGCTTGAAATGTATTTTTTGTCTATGCATAGGAAGTGAATATGTTTTTCTTCTGAGAAAGGAAAAATGATGTATTCTAGCTATGTTATACAATGTTTGTATGTAAGATCTCCATAACAGGAGAATGTTGTTTGCAATATTTATTATTTAATAGGTTTGAATGAATGCAAGAGTCACTTGAAGTTCAACAAACTAAGTTATTTGTTTAACTCGGAAAAGCTTGTGTTACTCCTAGGATAGTATTCCAGTATTGGGAGGGAACTTGTGTACTTACTTGCTAAGTAGATTCATTTCTAGTAGTTTAGTGTGTTGTAGGCTAGTCTGGGATACAAATTATCCATTGAAGGACAATGCTTATGTGTAGTGTAAGATATCCTTAAGTCAAATTGGCCCTGAATAGTGTACGTGACAAATGACCCTCAATAGAACATACTGAATGAAACACTTTGGTCAAAGTAGTGCAATGTATGAGATCCACTTAGACTATGTGATGCTTGAGACTACATTGTCAGTTCATCGTGATCCTGTATTACATACTAGTCTGAGAATGTCATGTTACTAAAGGATCTAGTTATGTAGGACACAACACTATGCTCAGGTGTTTATCGTTATCGGTTACTCTACCATACTCTTCGTCAAAGGGAAGGGCCATCTATCAAATGATAGATGTGTGGGGGACAATATTAAGAGTCTATGGTTGGCAGAAAAGTGCCTGAGTGATTCT
Source organism: Sequoia sempervirens (assembly GCA_007258455.2). Taxonomy (NCBI): domain Eukaryota; kingdom Viridiplantae; phylum Streptophyta; class Pinopsida; order Cupressales; family Cupressaceae; genus Sequoia; species Sequoia sempervirens. The sequence continues at coordinate 561,980,201 of VDFB02281492.1, forward strand.
TCTCCTCCACAGCAAGTGACTGAAGAACCAAGATTTGAAAGGACACATTCCTTGACCTTCTTACTACTATTTTTTCAAAATCTCCTTGAGCTATGTATGTATTTGTATGCTTTCTTACTCTAATGTATATTTGTAAAGAAAATGAATACTTGATGGTATATGTTTGTATCATGTTTGGATTTATCAATAAAAGAAAAGAATTTTTTTATTGCTATGGCTTTATTACTCGTTACCTTTACTTGTTTGGTGTAAAATTATGAAATTTTTACTTTATGAAAAGGTTAGGTCATTATAGTATTCTTCTTCTTTATCATTGTTTTATTAAGCACTCAATAATAAATTCATAAGTGTAGTATACCATCCTTCTTTACAAAGATCACTAGCGCTCCCCAAGGTGAAACATTGGGTCTTATCAACCGTTAGACAACAAATCTTCTAGTTGTGCCTTTAGCTCCGTTAATTCAGTTGTGGTCATCCTATAAGGTACTTTCGATATAGGTTATGACCCTGGTACTATGTTGATAGAGAAATCAAATATCCTCTTAGGTGGTAATCCGGGTAATTCTTCTAGAAATACATCCACAAACTTCTGTAAAATAGGATATTTCTCCATATTTGTTTTTCTAGATTCTGGAATACTTCATCTTCTTCGACATCTTCGGAGTCTTGGGGTCTATAATATACTATATCATATTGAGAAATGAATTCCTTACATTCCTCAAGTTTCTCCATTTTTACTGCAAAGAGTTGACAACCTTTCTTCTTTTCCTTATGCATTTGAACATTGGATATCTATCATAACTTAACCACTCTAGGTGTTCCTTGTAATGTCACCCAGCTATCTAGATCGTCTAAGCATTCAATTTTTTTAGCATGACAATCTACCTTGGACCTATGTTTCCATAACCAATTTATCCCTAAGATGACATCATAAGAACCTAAGGGGGCTATGTACAATATTACTTCCGTTGAGAAATTTGGAAGTTCAACTCTTGCTTCGAATAGACATTGACTTACTTCAACTCTTGTCTAGTTTGCATATTCTACAACCCAATACTTTTTCATCTAGCTAGATTTTCTAGAAATTTGACTTGCTATTATAGGAGAAATGAAATTTTATGTTACACCAGTATCTATTAAAATTTAAATGGGAATTCCAGAAAAAGTACCTAAAACTTATACTAGAGTAATCTTGTACTTCGCTTGTCGATTATCCACAACATCATGAATCCTTTGTTGGAATGTAGCTCTTTGAGGTGGAAGAGAGTTACCATGTGGTTATGTCCCAGATGGATGTTTTAGACAATTACTCGCATAGTGATCCCCACCACATGTAAAACACCCCTTCACTAGTCCCCTCCTTTTCGTAGGTCTTCAAGAATTACTTTCATTTCCACTAGCATTGCTTTTGTAGTTATTAAAAAAATTGTTTTTTCCTCTTCGATCTCTCCTTGGTTCACTCTAATTATTTTTGGGTACTTTATCCCCTTGCTTTTGAAAACTTTTTCCTTCACTAGGCTTCCTTGGAGCTTGATTATTCTGCGTCCAAATGGGCTTCTTTCTCTTTCTCTCATGGTAATTTGAGATAGACTTAAGCCTTTGTTCTTGCTTAATTTCCTTCTCGTACACCAAATCCATGGTAGTTGGACCATGCACGTCTACCTCACCACCTATTTGCACATTTAGACGTATGATAAACTTCCTTATATGAAATCGCTCATCCTTCTAGTACATAGGTACACACTTTAGAAGTCAAGTGAACTTCTCCCAATACTCATTCACTGAGGAGTCACTCAACCTCAAGTTTTGGAAGTCAATGAGCTTTTGGTCATAAAAGAGTTGGGGCAACCATCGCTTTTAGAAAATCTATGCAAAATCTCTCCATGTGAGACTTGAAGAACTAAGACCAAGATCCATTTTCTTAATCATCCACCAGTTGGATGCTTCACCTTCCAACTGAAATGCTCCCCATACGACTTTAGTGACCTCAGAGTAATTTCTGATTTTGAAATACTTCTCCATATCCGTAAGCCATGATTTTTCCACATCTCCAGTAGCACTACCTTCAAAG